>CAMZMU010000100.1:21657955-22257955 GCA_947311845.1 Poa pratensis | reverse complement strand
CATAACATGGTCTAATTTGTTGTAGGAAACAATGCTAGTTTCACGGAAAGTCTTGTGGGTCTTGTGCCCAGTCTTAACATCGTTATAAACAAACAAAAAATGTCTTACACGACGGTTAGTTAGTCCTATTAATTGGGATATGTTCAGACTACTCTAAAATTGGAGAAAATGTAGTATCACACATTATATGGTTTGAGTACAGAGTTGTTGGTGAGCATACATGAAATTCCTGCAAACAATTGAAAACAAGTCAAATGTATTTCCCTTTGATGTAGTTCTTTTTGTACCTTCCATTAGATCTTTAGGAAGTCAATTCGTTGCATGCTAGAGTTATAGCACATATTGTAAAGTAGGTACTTGGTAAGGAGTAAAATGTAGAATTCGGCAAACTTGGTGATATGCATGCCCACATTTGCTTGTTAGGTCAACGGCGTAGCTAGGATTGGCTGACGCCCCGGGCCAAAAACTAAGGGCCAAAAATTATCCCAAAAATTACCCCAGTTTTAAGGCATACCAAAAGTCAAGCTCATTTGCATAACCAATAAGAATCTGAACACAATATTTAACAGTGGTTCATATGATAATGTAACACATAACAAAAGACAATATAAATGATAAATAATACAAAAGAAGGTACCAAATCAAAGGGTTGGTTGATCTGAGCTTCCCGCGATTATGTCTTCAATAGTAAAAGATGATTCACCTTCAAGTATAAAATTTGATATGCAAGTCAGTGCATAGAAAGCAAGTAAAAAATTTGATAATGTAACGTACCATTCTATGATTCAGCAAATCATCACCCATCTTGTTACTCAAGTCAGTATTTTGGAATTTGAACAAAAATTAGGAAACCAGTTTCTACTGCAACAACTGAACAACTAATCAAATGCGTATTTTGAAGCATCATTTTGAATGGAACTAATTTATTGAAAGGGTAATTTGAAGCATTAAGTCAGAGAGCAAAAACATCTAATAGATACCCTGCTTTCTCAAAGGAAATTAGGATTTGGGAGTGGGCAGAGGGGGAATACCTGGCCGGACGGTGGCGGGAGGCCGGAGGTCGCGGAAAGAGCAGCTGCCTGCAGGCGGGGCGAGGTCGCCGGACGCTCGGACGAGCGGTTGCGTGCGGCGTCGCTGGACGAGAGGCCGGGTGAGGTCGCGGGACGAGCGGTTGTGAGCGGCGTCGCTGGACGAGAGGCCGGGCGAGGTCGCCGGACGAGCAGATGGACGGTCGCCGGATTTGACGAGCGGGGTCGCTGAGCGGCGGCCGACGGGTGGTCTTTGCTCGGCTTCTGCTATTCTGCTCGAATGGCGGCTGGCTCGATAGGGTTCGTCTGTCGGGTGCTTGACTGCAAAGTGCAAAGGCCCATCGATCGAGAGGGGAGGAAGCTGCTGGGCTGGGCTGCGTCCCGGGCCACTTCTGAAATATAGGCTAAATTTTTTAGCCACGCCCGGGCCAAGGCCCTGGTAGCCTGGGGCCAGCTACGCCTTTGTGTTAGTTGTACGTCCTCTAGTTACTAAACATCTTTTTTTATGCAAGAACCGTAAAACAATTGTTCTACGTTATGATTTCCATTAATGTAAATATTTACAAACTACAAAAAAATACCGCAATGGTCTATCCAATACCAGTTTTCTCTAACATGGGAAAAGAATGGAAATGCTTAGGAAAGAACTGTATCAATCTAGTTCTTCAACTCATCAACTTCGACCTTATTTTGTAGCCTAGAATTATGAGATCGTTCTTCAATATGATTCTTCATGCCATCACATTGGGTCTTTCATTTGTGAAAAGTTTTCCATTCCTTTGCATCCAGATGTTCCAGCTACCCATAATAATAACATCCTTGGCAAGATTCGCTGGGAGAGCTTCTAGAGATAAAGCAACATTCATCAAAAGATGAAATCCCTCTATTTCTGCGTGGGATAATAGATTCCAGCAATCTTGAGAGAATGGGCAGTCAAAGAAAAGGTGCGAAGATGTTTCTTCAAAATTTTCATTGCAGAGGACACAATTATAACAAGGTTATTAAACATCTCGTCTCGTTAAAGGCCTCTTGGATGAGCAGAGTTAAATGCTAAAGCTAGTTTATTAGTGTCATAATTCCTTGAGTTCGGGAGGACTGTACCTTGGTACTTTGGCTGGTGCTGTCAAAGTGGTGCAAAAGCAGTAAATAGAGCCTTGTTTTCTTGTTATATCGACAGACAAATAATGCTTATATCTTTTTTTATTGACCATTCTCTGAGACTATTTGTGAAGACAAAATCGTCGATGTATCTACACTTGACGGCGTTGGTATGATGGTATCAGTACCTACAATAGACCATCTCACTTCACAATACTTGACTTCAGAATGCTTGACGGGATTGGGAAACAAATTTTTACTGGTGTAGCTCTCTCACCGAGTCAAGTAATTCGGATCAGAGGGATTAGCAAACAACCGAATAAGGAACAAAACAACAATATGCCAGCTCACTTCAGAATACTTGAACTATATGGGTTCCTGATTCATACGGCCATAGGGAGCTGAAAAATAGAAGAAGTGCATTTTAATTGCAAGATTCAAATAACTTGTGCTGCTACCGGCTACGACGCGCTGGCCTGTCTACCAAAAGCCCCACGGTTTCAGCTCACAACTATTGCATGTTGAATGTTAGATTGATAAATGATAATCCAGGACAAATACAAATCATAAGCATCCTGATCTCCTTCAATACATGAATTGCAAAATCACAAACAAACTACTACCTGACCTTGTTATCATTAACCGGTGCTAAATTTAAGAATAAAAAATTAAATCAATTGCACAGATCAATCCTTCCATGTCAAATGCTTGGATTTTCATGTAACACCTTGTATGCCTAGATAAAAAAATTGCAAAAAAAGATGAGGAGGAAGAGGCGGAGCAGAGAAGCAAAGCGAGCTATGCGCAAAGCAGGGGGGAAGGGCAGGGGTTGGCAGCAACTCACCTCGGTTCCGTGAAAACATCTTTGGACTCTGAGCCTTGCAAGCCTGACAAAACCCTTCTACATAATGAATCTAGTGCACAGACAAAAACCAAAGCAAGATAACAGCATCAACTCAGCCTTTCGTACTCGAGAGGAAAGCCGAAGCTTATATGGAATACTTCATAAGCTGCCCTATACTCAGCTGGTGACTTTAATCATTTGATATTTTTTTAAGCTTATATGGGGCACCACTCGCGGCTGCCAAAACTGGTGGTCAGGAACAGACAATTTCTTCGCAAGAACTGTAACACCAACCGCCACAAAGTTGTCATGCGAATCTCTTTACATCACCTAGCAGAGCTCGCATTATGATGTAGTACATCCGTTGAACTAAAGCACCACGTGACGCGATGCAGCTCTCAAGCTTCGGTGGCCTCCCCCCGGCCTAGTCTCCTCTCTCTATGCCCGGCCGTGTGCCTCCTATCTCTATGCCCATCCACCCGTGTCTCGACTAGCACGCGCCTCTCTCCAATATATCGGTAATCGCACTGCCTGACACAAGCCAACACCCCCCGCAGTCAACAAAAGGATGTTGCAAGAAATAGAACATCCTCATGGTAAATTACTCATGGTAAAAAATCAGATACAATATCAGGGCATGGAAAAATCATGAACATGCTCAACTAAGCTCTGATGGATATCTAGAGAACTGTTGTGTCAGCCTTTGGATGATGTGGCTTTAGCGCTCGGACGGCACCATGTTCTGCACTCAAACAACACATTGGCAGCAATGTGTGCCTGCGGTGTTCAGATGCAGCAACGACAGAAGCTGCTGAAGCAATATCGGGTGGATGCGCCATCGCTAGTGACTTGTGAGTTTTCTATGCACTATCTGAAACCAAAAAATGTTTGAACCAGGCTACGCAAAGGACATAAACACATATGCCTTACAAACACAAACCTCTTATGTTAACTTGTACACCAGCAGCCAGATGCTTGTTTCCATCATCGGTCCCTCCTTTCTCACTGAAACATCGATGCCACCAAATTCTCTGCAGTTACAAATGAGTTCATTTTAATTAAAGGAACTATTCAAGTAAAAACCAAATGGATGAATAAACAAAGCCTATCAGCACCATCATGGGAGTAATTAACCAATTCATTATATTTGCTACGGTTTATCATTTAACAAAAATAAACAGTGTACAGAAAATAACAAATTAATGCACAGGGAACAAGATTAGGTGAACTTAGCTGCACATCATCGAGGCAAAATTAATGCAAAGAGGAAGGGTGCAAGATGTCATTGTTGCTGAAAAAATTACAATTCATTTTCTTTGTCTTCGCCAAATAAAAAACTTACGATTTATTTCCTTTATCTTCCTCATACATTAAACTGCTAAATACATGTCTCATTGTTCCCCTCGACCCTGAGGCTGACATTGTGGGCTTCGGCTTACTAAAACTGTCGACAAGGACCTCGTGGTTAAAAGAGAATGCAGCATTTCTCTATGTAAAAGTCTGCGTCCGAATAAATGCAAGTATTTATGGTTCAAAGAGAATGCAGCAAGAGAACAGAGAATATCAAGTTGCTTCATTTTCTCTTCTTGCAAGCTTTGGCTCCGTAGTCGCAATGGATGATGGGGTCTAGTTAGCACTGATGTTCATAAGTGATGCCCTTGAACACCCAGCTGTAGTGGCGACAAAAAAGATGTTATATTACCAGCTTGAAGATAAGAGACCAGAAAAAGAAGAACACACCGATATGATCAGCATTTCTGTATTTAACACACACAAGATTTGAATTAGGGTTCACCGTGTTTATGATATCATAGCACGATTATAGTCATAAGCAAAGCCTTGTGCATTTAACTCGTGAGACATACAATCCTAAAAGTTTAGAAGCAAATTGGACATCTCGAAAATAAAAGACATGAAGAAGAACCATCAACATGAATGTGAACCGTATGATCAGTATTCAGTAGTTCAATACTTAACAGAAATAATAAACATAGCTGGAATAGACCTCACCTGTCTACCATGAGAAGATCGGCATTTTGACAGAGCATTGTTTTGCCCATAAGCATCTAAAATAAGAAGTTGACAACGAAATTTAATGAGTCTTGGCCATTCAAAGTTCAGACATATAGCATGATTTTAGAGATAAAATGTATGGAGTGCCAAGTGGCCCATAGTAATCGGTTCTGGAGGAAGTAAGTGTGTGCAAGAATATGCAAGTATGTAGTCGTTCTGGTTAGTATCTTCTATGCATTTAGAGGATGAAGATTCAATATGAGAAAATAGATATAACTAAATCCCATGATTTTCTTCAGAAGCAGATGGGCTTTCTTACCTAGATTTAGGTATATTTGTCTGCAATACAGGCCGTTGTGATTGAAAATTAGGAAGATGAAGGTCAAATTTTGGAAAAAATAAAATCATGGTACCTTGTTATTCACTCTTACATAAATCATGAAAAGCTGACTAAACTGGTGTCATTTTAAACAAAATACATTCAACAATTAACAGACAAATTATATGAATAGCATCTCCTAAAATGACAATATGAAATGAATTTTTTTTCTAGCTTTTCATCTACTACTCTTCTTTGGCTTATCAACTGTAGGAGACGTGAAATCCCCAGGATAGTTAAAGGGAAAACTTCTTGTTTGTGAGCAAGAAGTGATACAATTGGTAAACCTAGATTGATTCATTGACCAACCACCAATGGTTTGATCGATCACCCAATATTTCTGCTAATCCCCACTATGCAACATTGGTATTGAAAATATGCATCCTAGAGAACAGAGTACCTTCGTGCAACATATTGATTCGGGCCGGAGGTGGATGAAGTTGCCATGGCGGTTACAACAGAGAATGAACGGGAGGACCGATGCGGCGCTCCCGGGCGGGGAGTGGGAGTGGCACTATGCTCCAGCCTCCAGGACGTTAGCACGCTTCGAAGAGACGGGGCGAGAGAGGCACAGTGCAGCGCAGCGCCCCGGGACAGCGGCCGTCGGGAGTCGCGGTGGTTCGGCGATCCGGGGGAGCGGGACAGACGCAGCGAGTCGGCGATCCGAGCGGGAGGGACACAGCAGGTCGGCGGCAGATGCGGCGGAGGTCACCGGCAGCAGGCGACAACCTATAGGAGCGCAAGGGACAGAGGCATTTTTGGTGGCCGTGATTTCAGGAACAGGAATTAGATCGTGGCCTAGTGGGATCGTGGGGACGCGGAGCAACTAAATTTTGGCAGAGTTTTCGTCCGCCAGGCAGGAAAATGAAATCTTGGTCGTTGATTGGAGTGGCAGACCATCAACGAAATATGGATTGTTGGATGTGATTTGTTCAGTTGCATCGGAGGCCTCTGGTAACCCCGTGTACAATAAGTGGTGTGGCTCTAGCGAAATTCAAGTTTGTGCTCTTTGAACAACCAAACATATTCATCCCTAGGTGCACCCAGCCTAACGTACACAACAAAATTAGACCATCACAGCCTCACGATCAGCACACGTAATTTGATCCAACCGCTAAGATTATACTAACCCTCGGCGAAAATTGTGTTTAGCAATTTGCCCTCGCGGACGAAAACTCTGCCGAACGAACGTTCCGCACCCTGTTTCCACCCCAAATCCCTAATCACAAATCACGGCTCCGCCTCCCTCACCCTGCACGATGCCATCCCGGTCTCACCCAGCCCAACGCCGCCTTCATCCTGCCCGACGTCGACCAGCGCCACCCTCCCTGGTCCGACGTATTCGCCATCCCTCCCAGCCTGACTTCACCTACCTCATGTTGCCACTCTCCACCGGCCGGACGCCTTTACTCATGTCGACGACGAAACGGGCGGCACTGCAAATCCCGGAAGACTACATCGCGCCGGCAAGTTGCTGAAGACGATACATGTGTGGTCCATGTCAAGGATGTATGGGCGTCATCAAGCCAATCGAGGTAAGGAACTAAGGATCCCCGCAGGCAAGAAGAGGAGGATTTGTTGCATGCGTTGACCATGTCCCTGGTATGGTGCATATGCATCTTCTTCTCCCCAACTAATATGTGTGCCTGGGCCAGATGGAAGGGGACGGATTCGAGGTGACGGCAAATGTGCTGCAGCAACAGCAAGTTGCCCATATGCCTCAGATCGAGGCGTGGTGCCTGGTTGACGGGAGAGTATTTGAGGATGATGATGATGGTGATGATGAGTACTTCCCGGCAACGGCGCCAGAAAACAGCTTGATGGCTACGTGTTGGTGAACCCCAAGAGGAAGGTTATGATGTAGACAGCAGAAGTTTTCCCTTGAATAATCTACCCAAGGTTTAATCGGACCAGTAGGACTTGACGATCTATCGGAAGGTTGTTGATGTTGACTCCCCCTGGCGCTAGGGAGCTTGCACCAACGTGGAATCTACACAGACACAAACCAAAACTTTGCCCAACACGAAACAGAGAGGTTGTCAATCTCTCCGGTCTTGCAGAAACAAAGAGTTAAACGTATGGTGTGGAAAACAGCAGGAAACACAGCAAGTAACAGGAAACAGATGATTGCAGCAGGTTGTGTAAACAGTATGAGGAAATTGGACCAGGGTCCACAGTTCACTAGTGGTGTCTCTCTCAGAACAGATAACTACCATGTTGGGTAAACAAATTACAGCTGGGCAATTGACAAATAGAGAGGGCATAACAATGCAATACATGCCAAGATGTCTACAATGAAATCTAGTTGGGCATTACAACAAAGTACATAGACCGTTATTCCAACCGCATCTATGCCTAAATAATCCACCTTCAAGGCAGCATCCGCATCCTGTTCAGTATTAAGTTGCTAACAACAGATTATTGCATGAAGTAAAGTGTGTAATGTAATCAATACAAGTGCCCTTGGACACTGCACCAATGTTTTATCCCTAGTAGCAACAGCACATCTACCATCTTAGACCTTTCTGTCACTGATCCAGATATCTAGAGAATGAACCCACTATCGAGCATAAATACCCCCTCTTGGAGTCACAAGCATCTACTTGGCCAAAGCATCTACTAGCAACGGAGAGCATGCAAGATCAAGAGCACATAGATAAACAACTTGAATAAACATGGTATCAATATTCATCGGATCCCAGCAAACACAACATCTAGCATTACAATAAGATGATCTTGATCATGTTAGGCAGCTCACAAGATCTAAACATGGAGGCACAAGGTAGAGAGACAACCATATAGCTACTGCTATGGACCCGTAGTCCAGGGTGGACTACTCACGCATCACTCCGGAGGCAGGCATGGTGATGTAGAGCCCTCCGGTGATGATCTCCCCTCCGGCAGGGTGCCGGGAAGAGCTTCAGAACTCCTCCGGTCTGAGATTGACGATGACGGCCGCGACGGAACTTTTCGTGGAATATGATCGACCGTCCTAGGGTTTTCGCGCCGCGGAGAATATATAGGCGAAGAGGCGGCGTCGGTGGCCGAGGGGGGCCACCACGCCATAGGTGGGCGCGGGCCCACCCTGGGCCGCGCCCTAGTGTGGCGTGGCCCCCTGGTGGGTCTGCTCCGACTCCCCTTTGGACTCCGTGATCTCCTCGTGATATTATTGACGATGTCTTTTGTTTCGTCCAATTCCGAGAATATTTCCTTAATAGATTTTCTGAAACCAAAAACAGCAGAAAACAGGGAACTGGCACTGTGGCATCTTGTTAATAGGTTAGTCCCAGAAAATGCATAAAAATGATATAAAGTGTAGCCAAAACATGTAGCAATTGATATAATATCAGCATGGAACATAAAAAATTATAGATACGTTTGAGACGTATCAAGCATCTCCAAGCTTAGTTCCTGCTCATCCTCGAGTAGGTAAACGATAAAAACAGATAATTTTTGAAGTGACATGCTACCAACACAATCTTTGATCAAATAACAATGTAATGCACATGATCTGAATGAAGTGATCCAAGCCAATGGTCTATAATTTGCAAGCAAGTAAATAAAGAGTAAACATAAGTGATCACACAAGTGCAAACTTTCATGAATAATACTATAAAACATTTAGAGATATAATAGTCTAACATAATAGTTAGCTCACAGCAGCAATAATTCTCAACATGAAAGTGTTTGTATCAACACAAAGGAAGATAATAGTTTCAGCATTTGCTTCAACTTTCAACATGTATATCATCTTATATTTACTAATTGGAGGCACCATACGAGACACCACGTTAATCCTGGAGAAAACATAAAAAATAACCGTAAGATGTAAAATCTATGGATTGGATCTAAAGCTCGCTTAGTCGTGGGTGGTAAGAGTCCTATAAGCCTACACCATGTTGATCCTTAAAACTATAACGTCAACCGTGGGATGGAGATTAGCAATGCAGTATAACCATTAGATCTGTGATCCTCCGATCGCTGCCGAGTTTCCGCGCAGTTATATTGGCATTATCCTTCGCACCGTGGTTCGAATCCTAGCAAATAAAATAATTAATGTATATCTTTGCCCAGTCGCAAAAATATCGTGCACAACCATGCAGAGCAGTCTCTTCTGGTCCTGTCGCATGTGTCGTATTTCAGTATCTATACTCTATTATACTCTATTGTCTGCGCTGCGTTTCTGCCGTCACTGATGTAAATTCCTACTAGGTAGCGTAGTTAAAAGTTATTGCAAAATTTGTCGCTTATGATTGGACTCTCTCCATGTACTATGCATGGCACATGTAGGCAAGACATGCATGCATGGGGACACACAGTGATACGAGCGTGCAGTAAAGTTGCATGTCAAAGACAAGTTCATATTATTTATATTTAATTAGTGCCAGACAACAGATCTAAATCCTGTTTTTCTGCTGTCTACGGTACATTTACTAATTCTGTACGAACCAGATGTTATTCGTATGCATATATCCAAGGTGCACACTTTTCTTTTTGCATGGGAGGTGTACACTTTTATATCGTACATAATTCAAGCTCATAAGATGAGACAAGATTTATAAACTCAAATTAATTTTCTATATAATATAATTTAATTTAAGCTATAAAGCTACATTTTTTTGGTATACGAGTCAACAATCCAATTCCAGATAATGAATATTACTAGATCTTAATGCATACAAATATGAAGTTATCATAAGATGAGAGTAGGTTTATACACTCAAGTTAGTTTTTTGATATAATAGAATTTAATTTAAACCATAAAGGTACAGTTTTTGGTATACGGGTCTACAGTCAAAGTCCAAATAATGAATATTACTAGATCTTAATGCATAGATATATAAAGTTGCTAGGGTGTAAGGTTGAAACATAATTCTAAACCATGCTTTCATGTGAAGCTTCATTTTAGAACTTATTTAAAGAATTAACTTATTGCCATACAATAACCATGAAAAATAATTACGTGCTTTCAGAATTAATTTGGAAACGATATCTCCAAATGGCAGCGGAGTTCTAAAAGTTTCACCATTTCTGTCAACATGTAAACTAGCCCGTGCGGATGCACGGGTTGCCGACTAGTATAGATAATGTCAATGCAAAGAATATGATCAACCAAACACAAAGTTATGTAAAAACTGTTATACTGGAGTTGACAATGATGTTTGCTTAAGTAGACAGAAAGAAGTGGGAAAACTGACTCAACATAAAAGTAAAAGAATGGCCCTTCGCAGAGGGAAGCAGGGATTAACATCATGTGCTAGAGCTGTAGTTCCCGAAGGCATATAGAGAGCATAAAATATTGTTTTGTAAGGTAATGGTGTATACAGGTGTCAACAAATCAGCAAATAGGCAATACTCTACTTCACTAGTTGATCAAACTTTACAAGAGCGGCTCCCATGAAGGACGTTATTTCTACCAGCGGGCAGATCATCCCTCTTCTCTTTTGTTTACACACTTGTGAACATTGCTTGACTGACGAATCAGGGGCAAAAAGATGTGAAGAGAATTGTTTGGTTAAAGTTGTAATTAATTGGGACTGGGCACCCCGTTGCCAGCTCTTTTTGCAAAATTATTGGATAAGCGGATGTATATGCCACTAGTCCAGGTGTGTAAAATTTGATCAACCAGGAAATAAAGACCACCTATCTACGTCCTTATGAGCTTTTCAAGTAGTGACACAAAAAGGATAATTGTTTTGAGTAGTTAGTAGATAGCACATGAAGA
Source organism: Poa pratensis (assembly GCA_947311845.1). Classification (NCBI taxonomy): domain Eukaryota; kingdom Viridiplantae; phylum Streptophyta; class Magnoliopsida; order Poales; family Poaceae; genus Poa; species Poa pratensis. Next base: position 22,246,868 of record CAMZMU010000100.1, on the reverse strand, counting down.
AATTTACTTGGAATGGTGAAAACACCACATAATAGGTAGGTATGGTGGACACAGGTGGCATGGATTTGGCTCAAGGTTTTGGATGTACAAGAAGCATTCCCTCTTAGTACAGAGTTTAGGCTAGCAAGGTTATTATAAGCAAACATCATTATCAACTGGAATAGCAAGAGTGTACATAAAACACAAGGTTTGACGAACCATAGACTCCCACTGTCTTCCTTGTTAACACATAGCCTTCATCCAAAAATTATCTAGACTACTATGGACTTCCAATCATGCAACAGATTATTATAGCAGAAAATCCTTATAGTAGTTCTTCATTAATAGCCATTACTTACATGATGCACAAGCTTAAACATTAATTACTTGACAGCTCAAAACAATTGGCAAGCATCAAATTACTCAAGACAACGATCTAAAAAGATTCATGTAAGCATTTTATACCACTACCACATGCATAGCATTTTTCTGGTCCAACCAAACACCAATCAACTTATTTGACAACTCTCCAAACAGATATAAGTGAAGCAAGAGAGTACTTTCTTCAAAAGAAACTGAAAGCTCTAACAAGAGATACATGAAAAACTGAGAGCTAACAGCAATAACAGCAACTAGACAGGAATACTCAACAAGTATAAGTGAAGCACAAGAGTATTCTAATGAAAAAGTGGAGCGTGTCTCTCTCCCAAACATGAATACTAGGATCCAACAAGTATAGCACAGCAAACAAAACAAAACAAACTGAAAACAAAAACACACTGACGCTCCAAGGAAGAGTACACTAGCATGAAGCAATAAAAATATAGCACCATTAGAGATGACCTGATAATTTGTAGATGAAGAAGGGGATGCCTTGGGCATCCCCAAGCTTAGATGCTTGAGTCTTCTTGAAATATGCTGGGGAGGTAAGCCTCCCCAAGCTTAAGCTCTTCACTCTTCTTGATCATGTAATATCATTCTCCTCTATCAACACTTGAAAACTTCCTTCACACCAAAACTTAACAGCTTTTCTCATTAGCAGGTTAGTGCACTAAAAGATAATACTTCAAAGTTCTAGCAAAGACAAAACTCACAAGCCAACTATTTTAAACATTAGCCACTGTTACTAGGCTCAAGTGGGCACTTTTACACGAAAAGAAACCACTTAAAAACTTGTAAAAGAGAGAATGCAAAATAAAAGACAGAATCTGTCAAACCAGAACAGTCTGTAATGACGAATTTTTTCGAGGCACTTACGATGCTCAGATGAAAACTTTTGAAATAATGAAAGTTGCGTAACATCATCAGGAACATGCACAAAAAGTTTCAGCATTTTTCGATTTTTTTGATTTTCTACTGAATTAAACGGTGACGAACAGCAATCTGTCCCAATGCAGTCCCGAAAATAAAAACCAACTTTGCATTAGTAACTCTCCTTGGCACAACAAAACAGCAAATAAAAGATACAAAGGAGTTGCTACAGAGGTAAACAAGCATCCTTGACTCAAGAAAACAAAAATAAAACAGCAAATAAAAACATGGGTTATCTCCCAGAAGTGCTTTTCTTTAATGCCTTTGAGCTAGGCATGAAGAGATGCATCAAGTATTGTCAAGACCAGAAACATCAAGGTTCCCAAAAGCTTCAGATAAATCATAATTCACAACAAGAGGGGTTTTCATTTTAGCTAGTTCTTGAGAAGAAAACTTGAGAGGCCCACTGCAAGCTTTATTAGTAAATTCATAAAATCCATTATCCAGCACATCAGAAGTTGAAAGTTTTGGTTTAGGCCCCTTAGGTACATACATGAATTTCTTTCCTTTATCTAGAATATACCCTTGCTTCTTAGTTTTGAAAGAGGAAAAAGTATTACTCATGGTGTCAATGACTTCCTCTATCTCCTCAATCCTAGAGTTTTGATCATGATTTTTAAAGCAAGTTTCTAGAGCAACAATTCTTTTATTAAGATCTTCCAAGGATTTATCAAATTTTTCAGTGTTCTCAAGTAGTTTTTCAAGCTTAACATCAATACTTGGAAGATTCTCTACAACCTCAAGCTTTTTCATAACATCCTCAAGAGAGACTTCAATTTTAATTTCATTAACAGGTGGTATTCCTACTAGACTTTCAAGGATGTAGCTAGCCTCTAGAGCAGGTGTTCCTAGGAAGTTACCCCCTGTCAAAGTGTCCAAAACATATCTATACCAATTGGTAATGCCAACATAAAAGTTCCTAAGAAGGATTGTAGTGGAATGTTTTTTAGCACACCTATGATGAGCATTACTAATTCTGTACCAAGCATCTTTTAAACTTTCTCCCCCTTGTTGCTTAAAAGTTCGAACCTCAACCTCAGGAGATGAAACAAAATAAGAAGAACCAGACATGATGAGCAAACCGAAATAAACTAGATGCAGGAATTTAATTTTTTTGGGTTTTTGATTTTTAACAGCAAGCAAAACAAAATAAAACAAGACAAAAACAAAGTAAAGAGATTGGAACTGAGAGACTCCCCTTTCCAATAGCCTCCAAGTCCCCGGCAACGGCGCCAGAAAACAGCTGGTGCCTGGTTGACGGGAGAGTATTTGAGGATGATGATGATGGTGATGATGAGTACTTCCCCGGCAACGGCGCCAGAAAACAGCTTGATGGCTACGTGTTGGTGAACCCCAAGAGGAAGGTTATGATGTAGACAGCAGAAGTTTTCCCTTGAATAATCTACCCAAGGTTATCAATCCAGTAGGACTTGACGATCTATCGGAAGGTTGTTGATGTTGACTCCCCCTGGCGCTAGGGAGCTTGCACCAACGTGGAATCTGCACAGACACAAACCAGAACTTTGCCCAACACGAAACAGAGAGGTTGTCAATCTCTCCGGTCTTGCAGAAACAAAGAGTTAAACGTATGGTGTGGAAAACAGCAGGAAAACAGCAAGTAACAGGAAACAGATGATTGCAGCAGGTTGTGTAAACAGTATGAGGAAATTGGACCAGGGTCCACAGTTCACTAGTGGTGTCTCTCTCAGAACAGATAACTAGCATGTTGGGTAAACAAATTACAGCTGGGCAATTGACAAATAGAGAGGGCATAACAATGCAATACATGCCAAGATGTCTACTATGAAATCTAGTTGGGCATTACAACAAAGTACATAGACCGTTATTCCAACCGCATCTATGCCTAAATAATCCACCTTCAAGGCAGCATCCGCATCCTGTTCAGTATTAAGTTGCTAACAACAGATTATTGCATGAAGTAAAGTGTGTAATGTAATCAATACAAGTGCCCTTGGACACTGCACCAATGTTTTATCCCTAGTAGCAACAGCACATCTACCATCTTAGACCTTTCTGTCACTGATCCAGATATCTAGAGACTGAACCCACTATCGAGCATAAATACCCCCTCTTGGAGTCACAAGCATCTACTTGGCCAAAGCATCTACTAGCAACGGAGAGCATGCAAGATCAAGAGCACATAGATAAACAACTTGAATAAACATGGTATCAATATTCATCGGATCCCAGCAAACACAACATCTAGCATTACAATAAGATGATCTTGATCATGTTAGGCAGCTCACAAGATCTAAACATGGAGGCACAAGGTAGAGAGACAACCATCTAGCTACTGCTATGGACCCGTAGTCCAGGGGTGGACTACTCACGCATCACTCCGGAGGCAGGCATGGTGATGTAGAGCCCTCCGGTGATGATCTCCCCTCCGGCAGGGTGCCGGGAAGAGCTTCAGAACTCCTCCGATCTGAGATTGACGATGACGGCCGCGACGGAACTTTTCGTGGAATATGATCGACCGTAGGGTTTTCGCGTCGCGGAGAATATATAGGCGAAGAGGCGGCGTCGGTGGCCGAGGGGGGCCACCACGCCATAGGGGCGCGGGCCCACCCTGGGCCGCGCCCTAGTGTGGCGTGGCCCCCTGGTGGGTCTGCTCCGACTCCCCTTTGGACTCCGTGATCTCCTCGTGATATTATTGACGATGTCTTTTGTTTCGTCCAATTCCGAGAATATTTCCTTAATAGATTTTCTGAAACCAAAAACAGCAGAAAACAGGGAACTGGCACTGTGGCATCTTGTTAATAGGTTAGTCCCAGAAAATGCATAAAAATGATATAAAGTGTAGCCAAAACATGTAGCAATTGATATAATATCAGCATGGAACATCAAAAATTATAGATACGTTTGAGACGTATCAAGACGGCGGCGGCCGGCACTGGATCAAGGCAATCAATCAGATATCCTCAGTAAAGGTAACAAATTACTTCCTCATCCCAAACCCATTCCCTCTATTTTTTTCTTCGATGATTTAGGTTGGAAATTCTTCTGCCATTAATTTAAATATGTTTGCTCTTTGCGACCCTAAGGATGGCTGTAAGTGGCTCACAGGATGTTTGAGGAAATGCCTATAAGATATTATTAGTAAGTTATAGTGTATATACACATTTCTTCTCTCTATGAAAAAGGTCTCTACAAGTTTCCCTTTTTGCTATCCCCTTTTAACATTATTTTTTAAATATGCAGGTTAGTATATGGGATTGTGTCCGAAACTGCTTGTGAAAATACGGTCATGAATTGCATGGACTGATGAAGCATGAAGCAAACTTGATGGCACTGTCCAGTACATGATCCTTGGATACAGGGAAGATGATGCTTGTGACTGCACAAGATGCATTTAAACAGTCCAAGATGGTTATTCTGATGCATATTTTCATATAAAGTAATTGTGACGTAATAGTTTCAGTGTGAGAGAAGATCCTACTCAACAACCAACCAGTGAGTAGCATCCAAACTATTTCTGCACATCTGTTTGAAACTTGTACTACAAGCCTGCCGAGAGATATATGTTTCCTTGCATATTGCGTTGTAAATAGTTTAGGCATCTATCTAGGTTTAATCTATCTAGGGTTCTTTAGATGGAAAATATATGTTTTATGATAGGCTTGACACGTTCTACTACATGTGCAATTGATTATTAGATTATAGTCATTTGTTAACAGTGAATGGTTTCAAAAGTTCAAATTTAACTTGAATATTTTCTATTAGGAGAGCAAGCAAAATAAGCAATGACGACTTTGTTATCTAAACATGTAAAATTATCTTATGTCTTTGAAGTCTCATCCCTTGTCTATAAATAGATTTCATGTTTGATGCTAGACGAATTATATTAGGTACTATAGGGAACTAATTTCTGATTAGTGGGATTGTCCCTTTTACTTTTCTAATTATACTTATACACTGGTGCTAATTTGGGGTAAGTACATTAAATCTACTGACAAGGGGGTCTTTATTATGTAGTCCAATTTCTTAATACTTGCATTTGTCCATGTTTCTCTTCTATTAATTTTTCCTCACGTGTATAATGCAATATCCATTTTCGGGATCAAGAGGGTTTACTTAAGATTGCAACAATGCTTATGTGTCGAACGTGCAATTACAATTTTCATTTAGTAAGATATTATTTGTACATAATTATTAATCATGTCGATATCAGAGAATATAAAACTTCATGCTTCTTCCATACTTTCAATCCAAGGATTTACAAGTTTTGTATCGGTTTTTGTGATATTTTTTCCAGTCACCATATATAAGTATTGGTCTGGACAATTAACTTTGCTTGCTTTCAGATCAATCATCTCCTTAACTCATGCAAAGTATATTTTTGTTTCATCTTCACATCGATTGCCAGGTTGATGATGTTATGGGTATTCCAGTCGTACAGTATGTTGCAGGATGGCTCGATCATTGTCTCTCCATAATCATTCAGGCATCTTTTGAAAAGAAATAGGAAGCATTCAGGCGGGCGGCGGAATTGACAATGCTTCTCCATGGCCCATATGTCTTTGTAAGCATGTCGTTCAAAATGTTGTCTTGGATTCTAGCAATGAAGTGATTATAGAACTAATTTCGTTGCCTATGGACAACCTTATTTATCGAGCTACTCTTGAGGACTTAATAGGATAGTGTAAGTGCATGTGTTGCCAGATACTAATTTTTGTAAAATCAAGGTATGTGGTAGCTATATTTTCGCAACTCTTGGTACCTAAAGCTTTGTGTTCTGGTGTGTTGCATGAGCACATTTTGACCTGCGCATGAGGGCCTCTTCATATCTCTTGTAAAGGATTGTTCTCTTGTTAAACATTGCTTTCCAATAAAAACTCAAGCTAACTCCCATGATTCCCACGGGGAAACATAACTGTGGTGATCCCATTTACAAGAGGCTTGCGAGTTTAACAAATGAATCACAAATTTTGATTTGTCGGTAATACTGAAGCCTAAATATGACATAGGTTACGAAGTTGTAATGGCCAGCCATGAGTTCGTTGCTGCGATGCAGCGTTTCCCTAGCTGTTCATGACAGTGTGTCTTGTTCATGGCTGCAATGCGGCTAGGGATGCGAAAACGGGACCCATTTGTCCCACTTTTTGTGCATTTTGTGTACAACTAGCAAAATATTGGACCAAATTTTTGTACTAGCTATGCACAAAATGCACAAAAAGTGGGACAAACGGGTCCTATTTGTGCATCCTTAAATGCGGCGTTTCCCTAGCTGTTCATGCCATCAGCCGCTCAGAGTCACATAGTATACCACATATATATTGTGTATGTAAAAAGTATCATTAATCTGAATCATAAGATGTGTCTTTTGTAGAGACGTGCGTGCACATGTAAGGCTACTAGTATAAGTAGTGTAGATTGTTAGATGTGTGACACCAACGATGGACTCTCCTTTAATAGTAAAGATAGATGCATTCAGAAAATTGAAACCCAACAAATAAATGTACTATATAAACTTCTATTTCTAATTCCATAACAACACACGAGTTCATTTAGCTAGTTCTATAAAGAATAATGTATTTTTTCAATCAAACCGGGTTGGTTCCCTATTTTTCTGAAAATGAGGAGGCGCCCTTGGAATGCACATTCACACGCGGGACATAAATTAAGTAACCTTGTGAAGCAAAGTCTAACAATGACTTTGCATGTGTGACTGCCAACCGACTAAAATTCAAAGACACGTCGGTCCAAATTTTGAACTTAAAATTCAAGCTGTCCAGATTTTCCTGGAATATGTTTATGTGTGTATTCTGGGAAAACTTTTATTTCAACTGAATAGAATGGAACTTTCCTAGAATAGTCAATGGAACGTATATAATTACATATATTTTTAAAAGTTTTTGGACTGTATGAATTTTGGACCAAACGTGTCCAGTAGATCTTTGATCAGTTAGCAATCTCATCCCAACACTTTGCTTCATAAAGTTACTGAATATCTGTCCCAACATGCACCATATCCCTTGTGAATTTGCATAAAAGATAAAACCATACAATGATTCGAAGAAGAACCAATATTGCTAGTTGCTAGAAGAAACACAATTTCACGACCATCATGAATCAAACCACAAATGAAGGCTTTCCGAGGCTTCATACTCGAGAACTTGCGTGTGTCAAGATGGTTAGGAGGGTGGTTGTACCCCCAGCCCACCAGAGTTCAAACCCCAGGTTTGACACTGATGTTTCTCATTTAGGCGAAATATTCTTCAGTGGGAGGCGACGTTCCCGTCGACAGCGAGGCGCCCGTGGTGACTTCGTCAATCTCAAGACCATTCGCTGGCTCAGTCTCTCGGAGATGCTCATAGGGGTAGGGTGTGCGTGTGTGCGTTCATAGAGGTGAGTGTACGTACGTGTTTGTGAGCGTCTGCGTTGTACTGTGTTTCTCAAAAAAAAAAACTTCATACTCCGAAATTTCAAACCATCCCGCCCATGTGACCAATCCAGCCCGAACAAAGAAAATCTCCAGCTAAACCCACGCCCGGGCCTACCCGCCAGTCTCACACTCTCACCCGAAACGGCCGGACGCGTTACACATTAACACCCCTCCCGACTTTTTTTTATACGCAAACCACTCTCCTCGCCGCCGCCCAATCCCTCCCCCATCTCGCCCCCAACGTCTCTCCAGCTCGCCTCCTCCTCCCCATCCGCGGCGATCTAGGGTTTTGGTACCGCCTCCGCCGACGCCGCGGGCCTGTGTCCCGATGGAGGACCTCTCGCTCATCGACGTCTCCGCCGAGGACGACTTCCTCCTCGATCTCGCCTCGCCGCCCCAGCACCCCGATCCGCCGCCCCGCGCCGCTCCAGGTTCTCCCCGTTCACGCGCCTTCCATTTCGATGCGGTTTCGGTTGGCACCTCCGATCTGACACTGGGGCGGGCTGCGATGTTTTTTGTAGGGGCTTCGATGGTGCGCGCTGATCTGGAGCACCCCGCCGGCGGTCCGCAGGCCGCGGCGGCGCGGCAGGTTCTGGATCCGGGCGGCGCGACGGACCAAGGCCCCGAGCGGACCGAGTCCCCGAAGAAGCGGAAGCCCAAGGGTGGCGTCAACCTCCGCAAGAGCTTGGCATGGGACAGCGCCTTCTTCAGCGGCCAAGGTTGTGCACTGCCCCCCCCCCCCCCCCCCCCACCCACACAAACACACACACACGCTACTGAAATCTCTATTGGAATTCGTTGTTCCTTACATTAAACCTGTGCATTCTCTATGTTCTGTAATGCGTTGTTCCTTACGCTAGTGAAATGTCTATGTTCTGTAATGCGTCCTGACATGGATAGCTGCTAGCTCCTGACATTCCCCTTCCTGTTTGAAATCATCGCTCCTTACATACATTAAACCTGTCCATTCTGATGTATATAGATAGCAGTTTTCAACATTTCCGTTCCAGCTCTGTAACTGTCTTCTGTTATACAAGTAGGCCTGTGCGTCCTGTTGTCGATTGATAGCAGCTCAAATCATTTCCTGTTCTGAGCAGGTGTCCTGGATACGGAGGAATTAGGCATTGTAAACAGCACTTTCCGCAAGTCGCAGGGTTCTAGGCTGCTGCCCGGAATTGCGGAGGAGATGAGGAGGTCATCGGAGTCCACAACCTCGACTATAGAGAGTGAAAGTTTTGTGCTGGAAAGCCTTGAGACAGAGCTGTTTGACAATGTGCGTGCTTCCATTCAGAGAACACTTGGCAAACCTGATAAAGCTCCAGCTGTTACTGCTGCTAGCTTGAAAAACTCCAAGGCCACCGCAAATCCGCCTCTTGTCACAGGTAGGATGTCTCAAACTCAGAAGTTGATGCAACTCGTTATCTTGTTTTATAAATTTCAATGAGCATTGTCTGCTGTTATTTTTTACTAATGCAGTTGTTTTCGTTCCTACTTTCCAGCGAGAAAGGGGGTTGATCGGATACCTCAGACTCAGAGTAAGGTATGTCGACACAATTCCTCACTGATTCAAATCCAGTTTTCTGCAGTCTGTATCATTACTAATCAAAATATTGTTAACGCTGCTCAGATAAGACCTCCTGTTTCAACAAGCAATGGTTGTGTTGGTAACAAGCAAAGGCCCCAAGCCACCCCGAAAGAGCCTGCAGCTGCAAGAGTGGTATGTTCCATGCTAGCAATTCCCGAGTCATGAATATTTTCTGTATTTTAGCTGTTTACCCCTAACTTGAGATTTAGGGTTTGCATGTTGCTACATACAGTGGGAGGCTATAGTTTTTGTTAGTGGGATTCTGTAAATTTCCTTGTCGATCTGTTGTTTAAGGGTCTTACCATTTCTTGCATTCAGAGACCTAACATAAAAATTAAATTTCAATAGCTAGGATCACTTCTTTTTCAATGAAACCCTGTCATGCAACTGCATATATCTAAATCCTAATAACTTAACTAATTTTGTAATTTTTCAGAGAGGAACAAGTTTTGCTAATTGCTTATTTTAATTGGAATTCCCAGTGTGTAATACTCTGAACTTTATACCATGTTTATTTTTTCTGCTTGAGAAGGCTGTATCGAGAGCTGCAGAAGTAAAACCATCCTCAAGACCTCCTAGGGCGCTGCCAAGAGTCGCTACAATGAGAGCACCGACTAACAATGCTTCTACTTCTGGGATTTCAGACAAAAGAAGCAGCACCGGTACGTGAATCAACATTCTTAAATGTGTTCTGCCATAATTTTAAAATTTTAATACATACCCCCAATACATTTGTTCCCTCATGCAGGAGGTGTAATCAACAGGCAGACAGTCGGTAATTCTGCTAACACTTCCGCTAGCATGCCATCTCGGCCTGGTGGGGCATCAAAGACAAGTTCATCCTCAAAATCAGGAGCTTTGTCGTCAGCAGCAATTGCTTCCTCGCACAGTGCTCCCATGGGTACTATGTCAGGTGCGAAAACAAAATCACCGACCCTTATTGGCAAGAGCAGAGCTCAGAGGATCCCTATTCGTTCATCATCACGATCTGATACCAGTAAAGTTGACCCAGCAAGAGCATCAAGAAGTAAGATTCCAACTAGGAGCCACGGTGAGGTTGCATCACCCATCATTTCACCTAGCAGCTCTGTGGACAGCATGAGTTCTGTGATTTCTGGGGTTTCAACAGCATCCACTATAGGGAGAGCGAGCCATACATCTGAGACCTTTAGTACAAGGTCATCATCACTGTCCCCTTCCACCAGAAAGAGCAATGATCACCCTCCAACCACAAAACCGAGGCCTCTTACTGTTACAGAAGGAACATCTTGTGATAACGTGAAATCCAGAAATGGCTTTAAGCCATCTGGTCTACGAAGGCCTACACCCAAGATTGGATATTTTGATGCTGTAAGTTCATTATATGTTCTCTTCTAAAGATGCCATTATTCTTTATTCCTCTATTTTTTAATACTCCTGTTTGTATGTCTTCAGGAGAAATCTGTTGAACAAAAAGCTGCACGAGCGCAATTGCAACCCACGAAGGTCTTGTTTTCACCGCTGGATACACCAAACCCTCGGATTTCTTCTACACCAAAGAAGAACCCTGCATTTCCTACCTTTGATTATCAAGAAATACAATCTATGGCAGTTGCAGCTTCTCAAACTAAAGCATCACCTTCACTATCTCTCAAAGTTGCACAGACTGAAGTAAAACCATCAAAGGTGGCAGAGCATGAAGCTTCTCGATCTAAGGCATTGACTTCCCTGCCTCTCAGGGTTGCACAAACTGAAGTAGATTTGTCGAAGGTGGCAGATCATGAAGCTTCTCAAACTGAGGCGTTGCCTTTACTGCATCCCAGAGTTGCAAGAACTGAAGTAGAACCATCAGAGGTGATGTTGGATGAAGCTTCTCAAACTAAGGCATCGCCCGTGCTGCCTCTCAGAGTCTCACAAACTGAAGTAGAATCATCAAAGGTGTTAGAGCATGAAGCACACATTTGTGAGGCTGGTCCATTGGTCACCGTGGACATTTTGGAGGAGACCATTCCAGCTTTGCATCAGATTATCCAGGTCAGTGGTGATGGCAGTCCATCGACACTTGAGCTGTCATCATGTACCTCTGGTCAGCAAGAATCAGAAACTGAAGTAAAGTCATCAAAGGTAGAGCATGAAGCACACATGTGTGAGACTGATCCATTGGTCGCCGAGGACATTGCAGATGAGAGCATTCCAGCTTTGCATCAGATTATCCAGGCCAGTGATGATGGCAGTCCATCAACAGTTGAGCTGTCGTCATGTACCTCGGGTCAGCAAGAATCAGAGAGTATGGCAGTACATCCTGAGGGAAGCAGTCTTTCCCGAACTAATGTGTCACCTTCACCGTCTCTTGGAGTTGCTAAAATGGAAGTAGAACCATTGGAGGTGATTCACATTGAAACACACATGTGCGAGACTGGTCCATTGGCTATGTTGGACATTGCAGAGGACAGCATTCCAGCTTTGCATCAGAATATTGAGACCATTGGGTATGCCAGTCCATCAACAGTTGAGCTATCATCATCTACGTTCGGCCTGCAAGAATCAGAAACCACGGCAGCACCTCACATGGAAAGCAGTCCTTCTCAAAGTAAGGTATCACCTTCACTGCCTACTGAAGTTACACAAAGGGAAGTAGAACCATTGGAGGCGATTGACGATGAAGCTTGCATGCCTCAGGCCTGCCCAGTGTTTGCTGCTGCGGATACTTCAAAAGAAAACAATTCAGCTTTACATCAGAACATCCAGCCTATTCCATTGAAGAAAAATATTCTGGCTTCGCATCACAATATCCAGGCTGAAGGGGATATGACTCCAGTAAAGGGAACCATTTTGGCCTCACATCCAAATGTGCAGGCTATAGGGGAGATGACCCCAGTCACTCTCTTGACCCAGAAGCTGTCCTCCATTTCTATTGGAGCAGCTAATGTGGAGGCGACAACACTGAAGAAAAATATTCTGGCTTCGCATCACAATATCCAGGCTGAAGGGGATATGACTCCAGTAAAGGGAACCGTTTTGGCCTCACATCCAAATGTGCAGGCTATAGGGGAGATGACCCCAGTCACTCTCTTGACCCAGAAGCTCTCCTCCATTTCTATTGGAGCAGCTAATGTGGAGGCGACTCCACTGACTCTGTTGGCGCAGAGGCTGTCCTCCATTTCTCTCGGGGATGCCACCGACTAGGTGTCTTTATCTTCTAGATGAGATCTGAGTTTCGCACCGTATACTGCTGGTTGTTTCTGATTACATCCTTGTTATTCGGAAGGCAACTACAGCTGAAGTTAGTACAAAAGGCTGCCCTACATTTTCTTTCTCTCTATTTAGTTGTTCAAAGAGTGCTACGATTGTAAAAGCCCAGGACATGGTTAAAAACTGTGGTGTTTGGTTGTTTGTTCCCTGGTATCTCAAGTGCATATCTGCTAGTAAAGCGTATCTGATTCCTACTTCTTCGTCTCAGTTAGCATTGGTAATAGTGTTCCTACTCAGGAACGTCATGCTGCACTTTTGCTTTTGAATTTAGTTTCCCAATGCCCATAGTACACTATATCGGCCTTAAAACAATAGAACACACAGTCAGAATCACCCAACAGATAGTCCAGTATGTTAGTTTGTCCACAGAGTAATGACATCTTTGCATATTTATCCGCAAGTTTCAGTCTATATATGTATATCATACCTAGATCTTTATGTTTCTATTAACTCATGTCTCTTCATCAGACTCTTTTCATACATTCTCTTTTCTTCATACACCATGCTTCTCTTTTCAGTTGTCCATAGCCACGTTGATCCGAGGAAGCACAACAACTGAGTATCCAGCATCAATTTGTCATCTCTGCACATCTGTGCTGCCTTTCTACTAAAAGACCGATCTCATCTTTGTCCGTAGACAATCCCTATGCGCTTCCTAAAGGGCTGTCCATTTGCACCCATAAAAATCTAACACCCAGCATCAGATTACATTCTCTGAACAATAGTTTGTGCTGTCATGTTTGCCTTACCCAGTAATACCTACTAAAAAAACGAAATGACATTATGCAAACATCAGAATAGGTAGCTTATACACTATTGAAATTAAACAAGCTGTAAGCACGTTCTGTTGTCAATATAATTAGAGTAAATTCTCTGTATGCAGAATGTTTATTAGGACTTTTGGCCTGCACGATTAAAATTAGTACTACATGCCATAGACACGTTCTGCTGTCAATATAATTAGAGTAATCTCCCTTTATGTTTCTGTCACCATGGTATCTGTATGTCTCTCGCTGATTAGGAATATGAATCGGTCATTTGGTATATGATACATTCTACGCAACAATTTACAATCATGAATACAATCTGATCTAACAGCTCGTGACAGCTTAACAACATCACAAAGTCCTAGACTTCAGGACCCCACACATTGCACCTGGAGCATGAACTGATCGTCTTCATCGTGCCACAGTCAGGACTTTGCCGGAACCCGGATCAATACATCAGGGCTCTGGCGGAAGATCGATGAGCATAACGCAGAATGTTGCGTTCAGCATCTCCTGGAGCAGACGGGTTGTCGAAAACAGAAGAAGATTTGTTCTGCAGGTTAAGCTCACTTGCTCCTCTTCTTGGCCTCGCCGTACAGAACCACGCCGACGATGGTCACCCCGTAGCCCAGCATCCCCATGACGGTCACCGGGTTCCTGAATATCAGGATGGAAACCACGACAGCCACCGCGCCTTTCGCGTTGCCCAGGACCTGCAAAGACCAAAGCACAAGGCGCATGAGCATCGCAGACAGGTTACCTGAAGAATTCCCAACAACGGGCAGAGCAGAGCACAATGCTTGGGAGGCACTGGGGTAGGGCAGCAGAGGAATCATCACTCACCTGGAGAGTGAGCGGGCTGGTGTGCTTGGTGACGAGGAAGTTTGTCAGGTTCACCAGGTAGGCCAGCGAGGAGTTGCCGAGCAGCAGCCAGACGAAGCTGGGATCCTCCCGGGCAAGCGTCGCTGCCGCGCCGAAAGCCTCCGGCTCCAATACCAGCGTCGCCGGGACCAGCAGGACGACGGCCACCGGCGCCATGTACCGGAGCAGGTCCATGGAGTTGAGCTTCTCCCTGCACGTACACCAAATCCGAAGCCAATCAATCAGGTGAACCGAACGTATCATGGATAATATATATAGTTTGACAAGTCAACGTGATCAATGATCAATGATTTCTTACTCTTCCGAGGAGAGCAGGATCCCCTGCAGCACGGTCTTGAGCGCCCTCCCCGCCGTGGCGCCGACGCACATGATGAAACCAAACAGGTGGAAGCTCGGCTCGCCCTGAATTTCAGTTGCAGACTTGGTCAATATTTGGCCTTTGAACTAGTAGATTGCTTCAAAAATTCATTCGGGTTGTGATGCGAGAAAGCTTTTAAGTTTACCCCGGTGGCGATGACGACTCCGGCGACGACGGGGATGAGGGCGGCGTAGGTGGCGCCGGCCTCGCGGCGTGCGGCGATGGCGTAGGCGATGAGCGCGGTGAAGAAGGGCGTGGTGGCGCCGACGGCCTGGTTGAAGGAGACGGGGAGGTAGCGGAGCGAGACATTGCCGGCGACGACGGAGCCGCAGAAGACGGCGCCCAGCACGGCGACCCTGGCCGCCTGCCCGCGCGAGAGGGGCCGGCGCGGGGAGGAGGAGGAGGTTTGGTGGCGGCGAAGAAGGCGGAGGAGAGGAGCGCGCAGGCGGACATGTGGCAGGCGGTGAGGAAGACCGGGTAGCGGAAGCCGTAGACGGAGAGGAGGAACTTGTTGAGGAGCAGCACGCCGATGTTGGACGCGTACCACGCCGCCACCAGCCCCGCCGTCCGCAGCCGCGCCGCCGCGGCGGATGAGGCTCCGGCGTCCAAGCCGACGGAGGTCGTCGGGAGGAGCGCGCGGTCTTCCTGCTGCCTCATCGTCGCTGGAGGCGGAGGGGGCGGCGACGCGCGGCGGCCGGAGGGGGGCTGGATTAGTTGGTGGGCGGGCGCGTTGGTTTGATTTGGTTTTGTCGATCGTGACGCGGGAGGATTTATACTGACGCGTGGGCTTTGTGTGGACGGAGTCGTGGCGCCCGCGCCGTGGCATTGGCGACAGGGGTACCTGCCGGTCGGGCAAGTTCATGATCCTATAAAATAAAGTGGTACCTGCCGACAGGGGTACGTACCACTAGCAAAGTGTACGTGCTCACAAACCTATAAAATAATTCAATAATTTACTTACCACCCGAAGTCCCAAACTACTTAGGCTTCCCCCTAATTCGGGTTGTATAACATCAAACCGAAAAACATCAAATATATCGAGTTTCTCTCAGTCTTATTCCTCTTACCGGCCAATTCCACTATACTAAAACGCTTTCAAAAGAAAAACAAACCACTTGCTTTTCAATTTTTGGTGAAGACGGAAAAAAGAAAAGAAAGGACGGAATTCGTCAATGGCACGGCGACAAAGCAATTGAAGCGGCCATTCGAGAGATACTGCAAAATTCAAAGCGGCCGAGGATGACGACCTGAAAGGAGAGCCGGATAGATGATGACCATTGGGGAAGGAATCCCGCCGATGGATGGCCCATGAGGAAATAATTACATGCTAGTTCAATAGATACCAGTCGATTCCTTCGTCATGATCCTGGTATGGGTTAGATGATAAGAAGCTAGAACCCTCTAAATAATTTGGTGAGTTTGACTCTCTTGGCTGCCCCAACATTTTATTTTTGTCTGAGTAGAGAATGACGAGTGAAGTCATCACCAACTCAGACCTTTAGAAGTAGGAACAAATTTATAGTTGTAATGTTGTATGCAACCGAAAATGCCAAGACCCCAAATACTTGACCTTCCTTGAAAATATATTTTATAGTAGTATCTCCGCTTAAAAAAGGTAAGATATCTTTGATTTTCCACATTATTCAATACACAAGTAATATGCCAAAGTGTTAACAAAAATATCTATGACATAAATGTATTTACAAGAAAAATAGGTTGATACTATTCTCAGAGGTCCAGTTAATATACTTCTACATATGGTAGTGATCAAAGTTTTAGAATAGCAACCGCACATAATAATGCGTTTTTTTTTTCAATTTCAGGGTGGATGTAGTTACTTATAGAAAAAGAGTGTGATGTATCAGCAAAAGCAGCTACACGAAACCCGGAGGAATATCTACCTAGAAAGTTTCTGTATTAAGTATACATTCTAACAAAATATAAATCTATTCAAAATATATCAAACCTCCAGATTCAAATTATCTTTTAGTGGTGGGCCTGAATAATTTGGTTTGAAGCAAAAGAGAGAAGACATTATGTTTGGTTCCTCAACTACGGCCTACAAACAACTTTGGCATACCTAAATTTAACTTCTAAATGCATGGCCACTTTTATTTTAAACTGGGCAACTTTGATCTCTCGCCCAAGAAAGAGGCGGTTTGATGGATTGGTCACTACACCATCACATCACTTGCGCGAAACCATTGTCTGATCATTCAGAGACCATTTCCAAAGTTGTCATATTTAAAAAGTTGATGAATATCAAGTTGTTTGACATTTAGGTTGACATACCAAAGTAAAACTCGGACAATAGTTTATAGTTTATACAGATGAAAATGCAGTTTGAGTCTCAAAGTAGAACTCCACATTCCCACCGACTATATATATGCATATAAACTTTGGTTTTTTTTTCTGAGGAACGGAAACTCCGGAGCTGAGTTAGAAATATGGACCTCAGATGTAGTTTTCAGAACCCCAATGCCCTAGCCGGGCACCCCACGATCACCTCCCCGACGCCGCCACCCCACCAAGCGAGCGGCGGCCATGGCATCGAGGTTCCTGCGGGCCGTCCGTAACGCAACTCGCGCATCTCAAGCCGCTGCGGCAGCCGCGTCTCGTGCCTCCCGCTCAGCCCGTGCGGCCGCCGCCGACGCCACTCGCGCCGCCCGCTTAGGCTCAGACATCGTAGCTGCCCTCGACCTCAAGAGCAAGAGCTGCTGCAAAACGAAGCCCTGTGAAGAACTCCCCAGTTTTCCTACATGGATTACTTTGACACCGACGAATACAAGCAATTGCCAGGAAATGAGGTAAACCAGTCCTCTTTCTGATCTCATAAATTCTTTGTGCTCATGCAATTCGCTGTGCGTCCCATGTAGACGATGTCAAGACCCCGACAGACAAGGATCTCGAGTCGGATGATGCCGTATGGGCCTTGTATGAGCGCTGGTGCAAGGCTCACAACAAGGAACGTGATCACGCCGACATGGCTCGCCGCTTCAAGATTTTCAGATACTATGCGAAGGAAGTGCACCGCTGGAACACTCATCTTCCTGCAGATCCAAAGAAAGCAGCCGTTTACATTCGGAAAAGACAGAAGGTCCAATTACTTCTATCAAAAGGCAAAGACGTCTCACACTTCGATGAGCGGTATCAACCAATGGAATTAGGTCCATTCGCCGATGGCGGAGACCCATGTATTATCGAAAGGAACGAGCGCTTGTTGAAGGCCATCGAAGGGCGGGATGCTGTCCAAGAGGTTACTACCGCACACTAGTTTGCTTTGCTATAGAAAATATCTTGGAGAATTACAAATGGGGAAAGAAGCATGATTCAAAATCCAAGAACCTAGAGCATATGTCACTAATATTATGTGATTTTAATAAATGCACCTAAACTTCTCCTTTGTTTTAATTGTTAATTGTTTTTTCATATGCTTCAAGAGTTTTCTTCAAAATTCACCATTCTCACCTAATTTTAATTTTTTCCTTTCCCCTTTTTTCTTTATTTATCTATTGTAGTTTTACGGAATAATAATGATTTGTTTTTTTCTTCCAACTCTCTTGGTTTATACCACCTCCATGTTTTTGTTTTTGTACTTATGCAAAATATTCTTTTCAAAAAATTCACTTTCTACCCTTTTATTTTACATCTTATGTTCTATTTTTAATTTTTTACATTTTCTTTCAAAACAGCTGGTTAATACACCATCATTGCGCTAAACCATTTTCTTACAAAGCTGTCTATTCATAAAGTTGATTGTTTGACATTTAGGTTGACAGACCAAAGTAAATACCGGACAATGGTTTAGAGATGAGAAGTGCACTTTGAGTCTCAAAGTAAAACCCCACATCCCAACGAATACGTATATGCACAGAAACTTAGGAGCAGAGTTCGTAATTAATAAACTGAATAAATACAAATACCGGAGATTACCGTAGTACTGAAAATTCAAATAAATGACTTCACGAGAGATTTCATCACACAAGTTCATCGCACATACCGGAGCTATTTTACATAGTACATAGAACTAAAAGCGGGAAATAAACTAGATAGATCTTCTCCTCGACAGGGCCGGCTCTATATAATTTGGTGCCCTAGTGCAAGGTTGAAAAAATGGCCCCTATATTTACTATAATCTACGTACATGACGCAAAATATTAAAAGTTTACATCTAACCACATATTCTTTTTCCAAGACACCCATAGATAATTCATATAAGCAATTAAGCAATGTCATATCACGACAAAAAGTCTAAACAAGTTGCAAAATATAACAATAATATTCCCTTCTAATTTGATTACCTCAAATAATGCTTCAATTCTTCACAAAAAACCTTCTTCGGGCATTTCTGGATGCAAAATCGTTGAGCACAATTTCAAAATCAATGTTGTCCAAGACATGTAGCCAAGCCATTCAATCTGTCTTGTGACATAGTTGACCTCAAATAATTTTTCAGTAGTTTCAGTTTAGAGAAACTTCTTTCAGCTGAGGCTACAGTGACAGGTATGGTCAAGAGGATCCGATAGGCAACAAAAACATTTGGATAGCAATCTGCGGCTGTAACAAACTGAAGAATCTCAATAGCTGACATCAAATTGTCTGGCAAAGTTAGTTGCAACACTTTTAACTCGGAGAAAAAATCATCAAGATCAACATCACATTTCTTTTTATGAGTATAAGTTTCTGCAAAATTAGTGCAAGCCTTCCGTAGACTGCTATCATCCAAAGACTTGAGAGTATTTGAGTTGAATAAGAAACCAAAAACCTTTTCAAATTCCTTCAACTTCTCAAATCGACTAGTCAATGAAGCAATTGCAGTGTCAACAATGACAAGGAAGTAAGTAACCCTGAAGGATTCAATAGCTGAGAGTTGTAGTTCTTCCTCTTCATCATTTATTTCATCAAAATGCCTCTTTCTTTTACTTTGACGTTTTGTACGAAATTTTGGCTCTATGTCCATATTCGATGCAATGGCTTTGGCACTCTCAATGCTAGAACTGAATCCTTCATCTCTGTACTTCCGAAAATATGAAATGACCCCTTCAATGTGTTTGAGAGTAGCATCGATGCACACAATTTTTTCCTGTAACTTTTTGCTCACCATATTTACAGAAAAGAGAACATCATGCCAAATAACCATACCAACTAAAGTCTCAAATTTCCCAAGTGCACTAAACAAAGATTGAGCATCACTTACGGCAGCTGGATCATCAGTTGAAGCCTTCTGTACTTCCTTCAAAGCTGATCTTACTTGGGAAGTTTGGAACCTTATCGGCTGCACACTCTTTATTCGACTCTCCCAACGAGTATTTGACAAAGGTTTGAGAGTCAAATTTGGAACATTATCAAGCAGAATCTTCCACCTTTTAGTAGAACGTGCAAAAAGTACATATATGCGCTGTATAATACCGAAAAACGAAATAGCTTGTTCACAAGATTTTGCCATATCACAAAGAGTGAGATTCAAACTATGACATGCACATGGCATATATAAAGCTTTGGGGTTAACTTTCTTCAACCGATTCTGAACACCTTGATTTTTTCCCTTCATGTTGGAACCATTATCATAACCTTGACCTCTCACATCAGCCACGTCCAAATCAAAAGAGTCCAATGTATCCATCAATACATTAAACAACCCCAGTCCTGATGTGTCATCAACCTTTATGAACTCTAGGAAAAACTCCTCCACTTTCGGAATGTTGCTTTTCATATTGACACAACGCACAATTAGTGTCATTTGTTCTTCATGGCTCACATCCGGTGTACAATCGGAAAAATACTTGGCATCCTTGATGGTGCGTAAGATTACCTTTTTTATAGCATCGGCAAGGACTGAAATCAACTCATTCTGAATATTGTGGCCAAGATAATGATGATGTATTTCATTACTTTGAATGCGCCTAATATGTTCTTGCATCACAGGATCAAATTCAGCAATCATTTCAACCGTTCCCAGAAAATTACCATTGTTTGGTTGATACAACTTCTCATTTGATCCTCAAAAGGCCAAATGATACTTTGCAAGAAACTTCACCGCAGAAACTATTCTTAGTAAAACCTGTCTCCAACGCTCTTTTTCGTTTGCAATCTCTCGCTGCATGCCATCATCGATTGTTTGATTCTTGCTTAACCTCAACCTTACTTTGTTCCATGTATTCATGTTTGTAAAATGCTCCACACTCCTCTCATGTCCTGTGAGTCTTCCACTGAGATGCTGCCAGTCCCTCAAGCCATCAGTTGCTAGCAAAGAGTTGTGCCGATTTGATTTGAACAACTTGCAACAAAAACAGTAAACTTTGCCCACTTCTTTACAGTAAACCAACCACTTTCTATCGACAATCTCACGATTTGCTAATTTTCTGGAGTAATAAACATATGAAAAACTTCTGCCGTCACTATCCTCAGGGAACTCCAGACCCAATTCTCTCATTGGCCCCTTTTCAATTAGAATATCCCTTTTGCGATTGTCAAGATGATTCCATGTTCTCGGATCATAGATAGATAAAAGAGAATCATCTTCCTCTCCCATACTGTCCACATTAACATTATCAGGATCTGCATTTAAATTTAACAAACAATAGTTAGTTACTTACTAATAACTTCAAAGAAAATAGATATGAAGTTAGATAACAATATTACAGAAACTTACTTTCGTCCATGGGCTGGTCATTGTCCTCAACATTTGCATTTGAATTCTGAACATCATCTTCTCTAGGTTCATCTTCTTGCCTTTCATGATTATTGTTGGCATCAACCGTTGTAAAGTACTTATTTATAGCACCCCTTTGTGATTCAATAAATTGATCATTTAGTTTTCTTTGTTTCCTTTTGGCAGCACCGGACAATTGTTTAGGCATTGTAACACCTATAATTGTGAGAGAGGATCAATTGAGGGCATGGAGGAGGGCATGGAGTGGAGGACTTCATGAATTCAGCAATTATGGATTCATGGAGTGATGGAGGGGATCAGGGGAGGGGACATACCGAACCTGGGCAGGGCCGACGGAGCAGTCGAGGGCGCAGCCTGGAGCAGTCTGGGCGAGGGCGGCGAAGCGACTCGATCCGTCGGAAGAGGAGGCGAAGTCGCGAAGAGCCGAACACGGAGACGATCAGACGAACAGACTCGATCGATGCGAAGAGGAACATGCGCAGGCAGGATTCGTGCCGTCGACCGTCGTGCCTTTCCTCGTGTGCTAGCGATGGAGAGAAAGGCCCATCGATGGAGAGAAAGGCCCAGCCGGCCAGGCCAGCCCAACATTTTTTTTTACTGACAACATTTTTTTTAGATGTGTAGTAATCAAATTATGAAGGAATAAAAAAATTTCGGCCCCCCTCTGGCCTGGGCCCTAGGCGGCCGCACCTGCCAACTAGCCTTAGAGCCGGCCCTGCTCCTCGAAGCCGAGGTATTGCTTCGTCGTTGACCTGCGCAGCGCCCACGGGAGGTTGTGCTAATCCACCATGGCTACGAGGCGGGCCGCAACACCAGGAGCGCATTCCTCCACCTCGGTCGTAGCGGCCTTGAGCTCGTCGTAGGCACGCTCGGTACGCCTGAAGACCGGCATCACGTGCTCAACGAGCACGTCCTAGGAGCATGACCCGGTTCGGCCGCCGCCCACGAAGACCACCACGTCCTACTCCGGGTTCTCGTCCGGCACCTCGATCGGCACTGCGTGAGCTACCCGCCTTCGTGTCATGCGAGCGGGGGCATGGCGCTCCGTAGATGTCTTGAGTGAGTAGGCCGACCCACATGTGCCCTCGAAAAGGCCGCTCCCTTCGGTACCGTTGGTATACTGCTGGAGCCACCGCTTATCCGAAGACCCGGATAAAATTATCCGGATCGGGCCGATATGCGGTGCCTATTCAGGCCGCAAAAACAACCCAACCTATATATCGGCCGGAATTTTCCATGCGGGATCTGTCAGAGATGATCTATGTTGTTGCTCTTCCCATAAAAGGTGACATGTCACGAAGATTGGTGGAACAGCGGAGGTAGCTAGTCACATATTAACTTCATCAAACTGCAGCGACGATGAACGAACGAACGAACGTTTGATCCATCACATCTCGATCAAAGTTCGCCGACCACGACGGGCGAACCGATCGATCGATCTGTGTGACGTGCCGTATCGGATCGAGCAATCATGGGCGAGGGAGTGAGTGCATCGCCATACCGTCCAAGCAACCAGCAACCAATGCAACGGAAAGAACTATATATACTACATCGACGTGGAGTACTGGCATTGCACCGAAATTATATGCTTAAGAAAGTTGAAGTGCCGCTTTAAGACGACAAGTGAGACCTTCCGATACTAAAATAATTCATCTGACATAAATGAGTACGCTTTAAAAAAGAGGAATTAACACTTTTAGTCCCACAACTTGCGCGCTGCGGACGATTTAGTCCCACATCTTGTAAAGTGGACACTGGTGGTACCACAACTTGCGTTGCCAGAACTAATTAGTCCTTTTAGTCCGAAACATGTCATGTCGGACATTGACTGGACAGAAAATTTGCACTTAAATCTAGCAGAGTAGAATAAATTTCCGTCGATCGTGTGATAATCTATTTTGTGGGAAGTCGCGCTCGACGCAGAGCTTGGCGTTGGCGTCATCCGCGGCAGCGTCGGTGGCGGGGTTGGGAGGGGAGGGGCCGGGTGCCGCTGCCGCTGCGGCCTCGACTGCGGATGCGAGGGTGGGCTTGTCGCAGAGTTAGATGCTGAGGGCGAGCTCGTGGTTGGGGAAGGGCTGGTCGGAGCGCGGCGGCGTGTCGCGCGGGTCCTTGGATCCGTTGGAGTCGCCGTACATGGCCGCCAGACTGAGGATGAATGCGCGGCGATTTCGCCGGACTGTTAGGACGAAAATTTATTCTAATCTGCTGGACTTAAGTGCAAATTTTTTGTCTAGTAAGCGTCTGACGTGGGATGTTTCGGACTAAAAGGACTATTTAGTCCAGGCAACACAAGTTGTGGTACCACCGATGTCCACTTTGAAAGATGTGGAACTAAATCGTTCGCAGCGCACAAGTTGTGAGACTAAAAGTGTTAATTCATCTTTAAAAAACAATGCAGAATACACTAGTTTTACAGCTTGAGGAGAGTGACAGGCGATTTGTCAAAACATGACAGCGATGCAATAATCATGCCGAGCAGTTCGCACGTTGCACACGTCCACGTATAACTAATCATGCCGAGCAGTATATTTTATTCTTTTTTAACACTTATTATCGAGTATCATAGTACAACATTTTTTTTAGAACTACGATATGTGCTCACCAAATGTGCGTCCAATGGTTTAGAATCCAGTCAGTTGAACCAAACCAGCACGTCGTGCGCCTCTGGCTCAAACAAAACAAATTTCAACCCATCAACTCAATCCATTCGGCGCCTCCTCCTTCTCGATCCACTCCTTGTCAGAATCACGCTTCAGCTTCTCTTTGGACCCTTCCATAAACTCGACGTACCCGGTATCATCACTTATATTTGGCAAGTGTTGTATTTGTAAGAAAAGAGTAGAAAAAATTGTCTGGAATTACCTTTGCCGACGGCAAATGTATAGCCGACGGCTACCGTCGGCTTATAGTAGCTATGCCGACGGCATTTTCTATGCCGACGGGTTTTTTTTGCGGGCTGGCCTCGACGGACTCTATGCCGACGGCGCCGACAAAAAGCCGTCGGCTTAGGTGCTGGCCGTCGGCATAGTCCTGCTGTCCCGTAGTGACGGACTCCTATATGTAATTGTTTTTTCTGATTAAGAGGCAAATGAAATATTTACAATCTCTATCATTTTGTTTTACCTTAATTTGATATTCCTGCACATGTCTTGGAGTATGAGTTTAGTCTCATGTATATACATGTTTTGCATTATAACACTATTCATATTGTGATATATTATATCTTTTACTTTCAAAATAATATTTCAACGACAAAAAAAAAATCGAGAACCTGCAGGAGATCTGCGCGTCTTTGTATTAAACATCTATACTTACTATTAAAAGAGCAAACATGTTGGGATACTTTTAATCTTGTCCATTAAATTTTAATCAACGATTCAGATTGTCTCGATGTCGAGCACCAAACACTTTTAGTCTTGTCCGCTCAATTTTTAATCAACGATCCAGATTGTCTCGATGTCGAGCACCAAACAATTTTGACCGGGTCATTCGTTTTTCCAATTCGTAAAACAAAATTCTTGTGCTGCCGCCGCCATGAGCAGGGTCACCCGCGCGGCCATTGCCGGGAACGACGGCGGTCAGCCATTGCCGGGAACAAAATTCTTGTGCTGCCGCCGCCATGAGCAAGGTCGCCGCGCGGCCATTGCCGGGAACGACGGCGGCCAGCCAGCAGCAGTACATGCGCCAAATTTGTCAGTACTCGCAACCGACGTAAGGTACAGAGTCGCGACGCGACTATCTCCAGGCTGGACCTCTGCCGCCAAAAGGCGCGCTGCCGACGGCACGACAACAGGCCCGACCCTAGATGGACACCAACAAACTTGTTGACACCTCATGACATCGGCGCGGAGACCGGGTAGTCTTTCTCTCTGACACACTCTCTCTCCTCTGTCTCTCTAGATGGAAGATTGAGAAGGCGGCGGCCGCGTTTGAATGTCGCACGACGGCGGGGGGGCTGTAGGACGCGCTATGGTGGGGGTGGAACGGCGGTCTCCCTCTCTCTCCAAGCTCTGATTTTTCTGGAGATGATGAAAACGGATGCATGTGCGCTTGAATTAGTAGGGTCACTGATAAAATTAGCAGGATCGTCAATTTGTAAAGCTTCAGGTTCCCTTGAGATATGTATGCCTGCCGACACTGGTCAATCGAGTTCAGCCGCTCCACCGTTGCATGTATGTTTGCCATCTAATCCTTTTGATTTTCACAAAGAACGTTTGTGATGTATATCAATGTTCAATGTTCATGTTCGTGAAGTGGTCAAAATTATCTGGCTGATGCTTGAGGATTTTGGACTGAAGCTGCTCCAATGCCGGCCTCCACTGACGAGGCTGACCTTCTCGCATTGCAGGATGAAAGGATATTAAAATCCGTTGCTTTAATTTGGTGTTGGTAGAATGGTAGCGTACTAGCATAGTACAGTAGCATTGAACAAAATAAAAGAAGAGGAGGCTTTCGGTTGATGAATTCCAGTACCATGTACAACTCCATATATCTATCCGATGCTGACGAGAAACCTCTAAAATATTTGCTTATGACTATTACTGAATTCATGAAGGCAGTGGACAGTGTAGTGCTAAGCTTAAGCCCTTTTGACTGCTAATTCGAAGTAGAAAAAGTGTGCAGTTATATGTTACTGTTTTATGGCCAGCATTGCAATTTCATGACTTAATTTCTCCTTTGTTATCTTCAGTCTTCCCCTGCAACGAATGACAAGTAGTAAAAGATACAACTTGCAGTTTCAGGGCAACCTAACTAAGATAATTTTCACATGCAACAGGGTAGAACCATAGGGCAACCTAACTAGGATATCTTTCACATGCAGCAGGGTAGAAGCAGAGAACCCAGCCTCTTCGAATTGTCGTCATTAACGTTGTGAAATAACATCGATGTGATATTTCCTAATGTTGTCGAGGTATCTCAAGACTATTTCTCCTTTTATTGTTTCCTAAACTAGTTGGTAGGCACGTGCAATGCACGTCTACCTAAACATCAACCATGAACAATTGTAAATTAACATTGACCATAAAAAGTTGTGAATCATTCTGCAAAGTTTTAATTACAGTCTAAAATTTTATGATTACAATATCAACACAACATAGTTATACTACCAAATATATAGCACACCAAAATAAGAGAAATGCCTTCTCAGGCAAATATTTTTCTACTAATGTTTATAATAACCGTTTTGATATTAAGACAACATATAGGGATTTGTAAACAACATTTTTGTAAACAAAGAGTGTTGAATAGATTTGTTCACTAACCTAGCAGACTCAATGCAGGCATGTCTTAAGATAAAAATTGCCTACTTGGACAGTGGACCTGAAACATTACTGCATCTGGGAGAAGATGAACAACTATAAGTTAGATTTTCAGGCGAGGGGAGCCGGTGACAGTGGTGATTTCAGAGATTTCAGGTAACTTCCACTACAAAGTGCAACGCCCTGAACCAAGCATTTCTACACTGTTCTGGGAGTAGCAACCAAATAAAGATGTACCAGAAGTCTAGAACAAACAAAGATGCGTACATCACAAAAGTTTATGCACTACGTTTTGGTCGCTGCAACTATCCAAAATACATCCACGCGTAGAGGCAAATCAAAAACACAAAAGTTTATGCACTACGTTTTGGTCGCTGCAAAACTATCCAAAATACATCCACGTAGAGGCAAATCAAAAGATTTCTGCAGAATATACGTAGAGGCAAATCAAAAGATTTCTGAAGAATATACGTAGAGGCAAATCAAAAGATTTCGGAAGAATATACGTAGAGGCAAATCAAAAGATTTCTGAAGAATATACCACCTGAACATCAGATTTCTGAAGAATATACACCAACATCCTGGACATCGATCGGTTGGTAATCCAAGATCCATCAAGTACAGGAAAATCAAACAACACCTCTCGATCACACAACGCAGAGCCATGCGTGCTTCCTCGCCGGTTCTTCCTCGATGCGGTAGCCGACGCGTTTCAGGTCCTCGTCGCTGGAGTAGCCGGCGTCCTCGTCCATGTCGCCGTGCGCGGCCGCTACACTGCGCCGGCGCTCGCGGCCACGCTCGCACGGTGAAGGCGGCCGAGCTCGCGTGCCATGGCCCACTCCTGCCTCTCCACGGTGCGCATCGGTGGCACCTGGCCTGCCGTGACTCAAGCTTTGGGCCAAGGCTGCATCCCTGCTTCCCC
The DNA here is from genome assembly GCA_947311845.1 of Poa pratensis. Lineage (NCBI taxonomy): Eukaryota > Viridiplantae > Streptophyta > Magnoliopsida > Poales > Poaceae > Poa > Poa pratensis. The sequence continues at coordinate 22,219,493 of CAMZMU010000100.1, read as the reverse complement.
TGCTGTGGTGCCGTGGAAGTCAAACCGACATGCACCGGCGTCTCCCGATTTGACCCGTCTTCTTGCCTGTGGTATTATGGTGAAGGGCTTCGAAGGCGGAACGCGAGTCGGATCGAACATAATGGTTTGATCGGTCAAGGGCGTCGAGCGGCACACCTACCCCTCGTCCCTGACGTCCACTGCCGAGGCCTGGCGCGCTCAGAAGCGGCGGCACGGTCAGAGGCGGGGGAGCGGGAGAGGCGCAGCGCGGCTCACCGAGACGAGACGGCGGCGGAGGTCACCCGGAGTGCGTGACGATGGCCGTCGGGTGTGGAGTTTCTTTTTCTTTTCTTTAACGAACGGTTTCTTTTACCACGAAACGAAACTGAAAAGGTTTGGATGGATCTGGGACGTTGATCAAATTAAACGGTTTAGATTTAATGTATCAACATAGCACAACACAAATTTGCTCTTTTAATAGTAGTATAGATAATCATTACTATTTTGTAGTCGAGGGTTAATTCAACGGAACGTGATCAGGCAAATGAACTGAATATTACTGCCATGGCGTAGTACATGCACTTGGAGGTTTTGGATAAGCTTAGTGAGCTGCTGTACGTTTTTCTCCTGTGTCGAAATTATCCGCAGATCATACAAAACTCCAGGATTGGGAAATCGCAGAAGTACAGGTAACAATAACTACTGATACTGAAACTTGCACACTATAGGAACTGACAACGAACTCATGTTTAGCAAATAATCTTGAATAGTATTGTAGTCAGTTTTTTTTTAATAAATCTCAAGTAACTATTTTACTATAATGTAGAGCTATGAATTGCAAGTGAAGGCATCCACCATTTTAACTGGCAACAGTGTTAAACACATTCAATATACAATTCAAATTTCTGTGTATATGCAGCTTAACACAATTCTTAACATGAGTTCTTGCTTTAGGGTTTTTGGAGGGCTCCACAACGCCTCTGTCTTTGTTGGCACAACTATACGTCTATATACCACCTATACTCTCTATTGTGTTTGTAAAAACTAAAAAGTGTCATTCAACCGAAATATAAGATGTGTCTTGTCGAGACGTGCGTGCACGTGCAAGGCTACTAGTATAGGAAAAACGAGAGTCGTACAGTAAAAAAGTATGAGAATAACAGAAAAAAGGTGCATCCACCGCATTGTCAGTTTCCCACTTCAGGGACTCCTTGGCATCATAAACTCTAGAGGTGCGCTATGTGGGCAGAAACGATGGCCTGTTAGGGCTTCGTGTTACGTGTTATATAGGGTGAGAACAGCCCTCACCGTGGCGTACATGGGCATACGAGTACGGTCGGTGTACTACACCGTACCGTACCGTATAGGTTTACAATGTGTTTAACACCCCCCCTTAATCTGAACTACGCAGTAGATTCAGATTACGCCTAAACTCATTAAGACCTTTTACATGAAGAGCTTTGGTAAAACCATCAGCTATTTGATCTTTGCTAGAAATAAACCTTATGTCTAATCTTTTGTTGGCTACTCTCTCACGAACAAAATGAAAATCTATCTCAATGTGTTTGGTGCGAGCATGAAAAACAGGGTTAGCAGACAGATATGTAGCACCCAAATTGTCACACCATAAGCAAGGACGTTGTGTCAGAACAACGCCAAGTTCTTTCAGCAATGCTTCAATCCATATTAACTCAGCAGTGGCATTAGCCACCGATTTATACTCAGCTTCAGTACTTGAACGAGAGACCGTGGCCTGTTTTCGAGCACTCCAAGATACAAGATTGGGACCAAGAAAGACTGCAAAACCTCTAGTAGAACGTCGATCATCAGGGCATCCAGCCCAATCAGCATCAGAAAAAGCACTCAAAAGTGTAGAGGACGACTTCTGAAAGGAGATTCCAAGTTTAAGGGTGCCTTGAACATACCGTAGGATCCTATTAACTGCAGTCCAATGTGTGTCTGTAGGAGCATGTAAGTATTGACAGACTTTGTTACAGAAAAGGACAGATCAGGACGTGTAAGTGTAAGGTATTGAAGAGCACCCACAATACTGCGATATTTAGTACTGTCTTCGGAACCCAGCAACTCACCAGCAGCAACAGATAAGGGCTCGGTGGGAGACAAGGGTGTGGGTGCAGGTTTGCAGTCAATCATTCCAACTTTATGAAGCAAATCAGAAGCATATTTTTCTTGAGTTAGGAGAAGATCATCCTCAACACGCTTGACTTCAATACCCAAAAAATAATGTAAGTCTCCAAGGTCCTTGATGGCAAAATCATCATTCAAATCTCGAAGTAAAGCTGTAATAGCTGCATTGGAGGAGCTTGTAACAATAATATCATCAACATAAATGAGCAAGAATATGATGACGCCTGATCTGTTATAGAGAAATAATGAAGTATCAGCCTTGGAAGGAATGAAACCAAGGGTATGCAGCTTAGAGCTGAGGCGAGAGAACCAGGCCCTAGGTGCTTGTTTAAGACCATAAAGAGCTTTGTCAAGTTTGCATATGTGATTTGGGAAATTAGGATCCTCAAAACCAGGGGGTTGTTTCATATAAACCTGCTCTTCCAGAACACCATGAAGAAACGCGTTCTTGACATCTAGCTGCCGCAAACTCCATCCTCGTGAGACTGAAATAGCTAAGACAGTTCGAATAGTTGCTGCTTTAACTACTGGACTGAATGTATCTTCATAATCAATACCATACCGTTGCTTAAATCCCTTTGCAACCAGGCGAGCCTTATACCTGTCAATGGTGCCATCTGCACGTTTCTTGATACGGTAAACCCACTTGCAATCAATAAGGTTTTTAGTTGAGCTATTGGGAACCAAGTGCCATGTTTTATTTTTGAGTAAGGCATCATGCTCTTCTTGCATTGCATTGCGCCATTTTGCATCATTAAGTGCTTCAGAAAGAGTATTAGGTTCTCCAGTAGCAGTCAGCAAAGCATAACGAATTTTACCTCGTTTTACCTCATAGCGAACTGTACCATCTTTGGGAACAAGAGGCTTGCGAATTCCTCGTTGGAGACGTGTACGAACACCTGGTGGCGAAGCAGCACCAGAGGGCTCAGCATTGTCTGGTGCAGAAGATCCAACCACCGGCGGGGTCCGTGCGGGACCAGACCGCGATGGCGTGTCAGGAGACGCCACATGGCCCGACCGCACGGTGCACGCGGGGCACGGTCGCTCGGGGGACGCGGAGCGAGGGCGAGAAGGCGTGCTCGGGGACGCGTAGCGCGAGGGCGTGGGAGACAGGGACCGACCCCTGCCATCATTGCGTGTCAACGAGGAGACAGCGCCAGGGGAATCATCCCCGGAGTCAGCGCCAATCAGATCAGCATCGGGATCGCCACCGACAGGATCGGAAGCAGAATCAGCCTCGGATCCTGTTCCAGTCTTGTCTTCTTCCGATTCTTGTTCTTGATCGTTTTCAGTCATTTGAGCATCATTTTCAGCAGAATTTTTTTCTGTAGCTTCATCATCCGAAGAGCTATCATCTGAAACAACAACATCTGAAGCTTGTCGTGTAGAATTAGTAGGCATGGGCATTAATGGCACGGTCATAGGATCATCAATATAAGCATCCCCAACATGTGATAAAGAAGAAGAATCATGAGGTAAAAGAAGAATGTCTTCTTTGAGACGTGAACCAGCATTGGGATGCAGGGAGGCGAAAGGGAACACATTTTCGTCAAAAACATCACGAGACACATAAACTCGACCGGTTTTAGTGTCAAGACACTTTACCCCTTTGTGACGAGGGCTATACCCAATGAAGACACATTGTGTAGAACGGAAAGAGAGTTTTCGTTTGTTGTAAGGACGAAGGTTTGGCCAACAGGCACACCCAAAAATTCTAAGGGATTCATAGTTCGGTTTCATATGAAGAAGACGTTCAACGGAGTCTCAAAATTAAGCACCTTGCTAGGAAGCATGTTTATGAGGAAGGTGGCTGTGAGGAAGGCTTCGTCCCAAAATTTCAGGGCATTGAGGCATGTGCAAGCAAAGACAATCCTACCTCAACAATGTGTCTATGTTTACGTTCTGCAGACCCATTTTGCTGATGGGCATGAGGGCAAGAGACATGATGAGTAATGCCTACTCTCTGAAAGAAACCATGAAGTTTTTCATATTCACCTCCCCAATCGTTTGCATGGTGATGATCTTTCTATTAAATTTGCGTTCAACAAGTTGTTGGAAATTGAGGAAAACTTGGTACACATCAGAACGCTTTTTGAGCAAATAAATCCAAGTGAACTTGCTAAAATCATCAATAAAGCTTACATAGTAGGAATGTTTGTTGACTGAATCAGGTGCAGGACCCCATACATCGGAAAACACTTGTTCCAAAGGAACAGTGGAAACACTAGTAGAAATAGGGTAGGGCAACTGGTGGCTCTTTGCTAGCTGGCAAGAGTCACATACATAGGGATTTATTTCAGGAGTAAAGGAAATATTGTTCTTTCTAAGGACTCTTTGCACCACAAATGATGACGGATGACCTAAACGACGATGCCATGTGGATGATGAAGGCTTTATTGTGACGAAGGCGTGCTTGGATGACCCAGTAGATATCGGCACTAAAGGGTAGAGACCACCATGGCAGAGACCTTTAAACAGAGTTCTTCTTGTGACCCGATCCTTTATAAAAAAGAAAAACGGGTGAAATTCTAGGAAAACATCATTATCTAGTGCAAGTCTATGAACAGATAGAAGATTCATTGATGCATTAGGAATATGGAGAATTTTGTTAAGTTTTAAGGAATCATCATGTGGGGTGCGAATAATTGAATGACCAATACGATTAATATGCATACCATTACCATCTGCCGTGTGGACACGGTCGCAACCCTTGTACTTGTCGTGGACGGTGAGCTTGTTCAACTCGCCGGTGAGGTGGTGCGTGGCTCCGGAATCAGCATACCAGTTGGTATCGACGCCATATGCAGCTGCATTGGCGCCCTTGTCATCTTCCTCATCTTCACTATCACTTTGTGTCTTCCTGTCTTCACGATCACGATCTTGGTAACGCCACCAACATGCGTCGGCGGGATGACCATGGATTTTACAGATCTGACAGGTGATGTCAAAGTAGGGAGTGGGGGCACGGCCGTGACGACGACGCCCTCCATCATCGCGACGACCACGGTTGCGACCATCATTGCCGTAGCGATCAGTACGGCGGTCACCGCGGTCGCGGCCTCCATCTCTATCACCACGGTCACGACCACCATCTCCACGGCGATCATTACTGCGGTAGTCCCGGCGGTAGTCACCACGGCGATCATCATAGCGCGAGTCCCCGCGGTAGTCACCACGGTCCCCACGGTAGTCACCACGGTAGTCACCGCGGCGGTCATCGTTGCGGTAGTCACCGCGATCTCCGCGGTCACCACGGCCTCCATCAGTGCGACCTCCTCGGCCACGGCCACCTCCGTCACCATGCCGAGCGGCGTTGGCAGAGGAAGAGAAGGCAGTGTCTTGTCCTGTCTCGGCAAGCATATCGCGGCGTAGATCATGTGCACATATTTGACTATAGAGATCATCAAGAGAAGTACCGGGATTTCCGTTAACCGAGGCGACGAGATCGTTGTAGGAGGCGTCGAGACCATTCAGGATGTAGCCGGTCATTTCATCTTCTTCAACTAGTTTTTCGGCGGCGGCAAGCTCCGACGAGAAGCTCTTGAGCTTGGCGAAGAACTGCGCGGCCGTCAAGTCATTTTTCTTGGTGCTATTCAGGGCCCCTCGCAGATGGTTGATCCGCGTTCGAGAGGGGGTGGAGAACATCTTCATCACGATCGACCACACCTCAGCCGAGGTGCCCAGATCGATAACGTGAGCCATGATTTCAGGCGACAGCGAGCCCACGAGGAACCCGAGCGCCAGCTGATCCCGCGTGACCCATGCGGCGTACGCAGGGTTGGGGATTGTGATCTTCTTCTTGTCTTCATCTTCAACCTCCAGGGTTTTCGCCGGCGCGGGTTCAGTCCCATCAAGGAGACCGAGCGCATGAGCGCCACGGATCGGCGGGAGGACCAAGGTTTTCCAGAAAAGAAAATTGGACCTTGTGAGCTTCGTTGTTGGAGGAGATCCTAGTCCGGCAGGGGCAACGGGAGCGGCCGAGGAGGACGCCATTGCGCTGCTGCGGGAGAGGTGTGTCGTGGTTTTGGTTTCTAGGGTTTGTAGATCGTTGCGGCGGCGGCTAGGGGAAGAGCGTTTGCTCTGATACCATGTGGGCGGAAACGATAGCCTGTTAGGGCTTCGTGTTACTGATACGTCTCCAACGTATCCATAATTTCTGCTGTTCCATGCTTATATTATACCATTTGCTACATGTTTTATATACACTTCATATCACTTTTATGCATTTTCTGGGACTAACCTATTAACAAGATGCCACAGTGCCAGTTCCCTGTTTTCTGCTGTTTTTGGTTTCAGAAAGTTACTTCTGGAAATATTCTCGGAATTGCACGAAACAAAAGGCCAAGTCCCTATTTTTCCAACACGTACACGGAGTCCGAAGGAGAGACGAAGACTCGCCACGAGGAGGCCAAACCATAGGCTGGCGCGGCAGTGGGGCCCACCGCGCCGCCTGGTGGTTTGGGCCCCTCGGGGGTCCGCCGACATCGCCCCTTCGCCTATTTATTCCCCGAGACGTGAAAACCCTAAAACACCGAGCCTTTCATCCAGAACATATTCGCTGCCGCCGCCGTCGTCAACCCTAACTCGGGGGGTTCTGAAGCTCTTCCCGGCACCCTGCCGGAGAGGGGAATCATCACCAGAGGGCTCTACATCGCCATGCCCGCCTCCGGAGTGATGCATGAGTAGTTCATCCTTGGACTATGGGTCCATAGCAGTAGCTAGATGGTTGTCTTCTCCACTTGTGCCATCATGTTTAGATCTTGTGAGCTGCCTATCATGATCAAGATCATCTTATTGTAATGCTACATGTTGTGTTTGCTGGGATCTGACTTATATTGATACCTATGTGGAGCTGAATATTATATTATCATGTCTATGTCATTTGTGATCTTGCATGCTCTCCGTTACTTGTTGAAACCTTGGCCAAGCGAATACTTGTGACTCCAAGAGGGGGTATTTATGCATGATAGTTGGGTTCAACCTCTATTTAACCTGGGATAGTGACAGCAAGTTCTAAGGTTGTAGATGTGTTGTTGCCACTAGGGGTAAAACAGCAATGCTTTATTCAAGGATGAATGTATTGTTTACATTACGCACATTACTTAATGCAATTGTCTGTTGCTTGCAACTTAATACTGGAAGGGGTACGGATGTTAACCGGAAAGTGGACTATTTAGGCATAGATGCATGCTGGATAGCGGTCTATGTACTTTGTCGTAATGCCCAAATGAATCTCATAGTAGACACCACAGCTCACACATGCATGTTATATGCACTTATCAATTGTCAATTGCCCAGCTGTAATTTGTTTACCCAGCATGTTAGTTATCTTATTGGAGAGACACCACTAGTGAACTGTGGACCCCGGTCCATTCTTTTACATCTGAAATACAATCTACTGCAATCATTGTTCTCTACTGTTTTATGCAAACAAACATCATTTTCCATACGATACGTTTAACCCTTTGTTTTCAGCAAGCCGGTGAGATTGACAACCTCACTGTTAAGTTGGGGCAAAGTAATTTGATTGTGTTGTGCAGGTTCCACGTTGGCACCGGAATCCCTGGTGTTGCGCCGCACTACACTCCTTCACCAACACCTTCGAAGCAACCTCGTTTTCCTACTGGTTCGATAAACCTTTGTTTCATACTGAGGGAAAACTTGCTGCTGCACTCATCATACCTTCCTCTTGGGTTCCCAACTGACGTGTGACGTACAAGCATAGTTTCTGGTGCTGTTGCCGGGGAGATATTCCCTCGTCAACTTAGCGCTAGCAGTTACATGTTATATAGGGTGAGAACAGCCCTCACCGTGGCGTACATGGGCATACGAGTACGGTCGGTGTACTACACCGTACCGTACCGTATAGGTTTACAATGTGTTTAACACGCTCTAGCAACAGGTTTCGCAACACGAGCATGATCAACAAGTTCATATATTTTGAGCAGAGATAGATAGACGTTGCATTATATATATGGCCATCATGATTGGATCATGCACTGCCCTGATGGTGGCGAGATCGCCAAGCCTAGCCTCCCGAAGCATGCTTCCCTAACTATACCGGAGAAAGGGCAGTTGAGGGAGAGATGATCTAGCGTCTCACATGTCGTTTTGCACAGCGGGCATATCGTGTGAGTGGGCAGCCTGCGACACACAAGACGGTCTGCGGTCTAGCACCAGTGTGGAAGAGCAAGCCAGGCTTGGAAATTGATCGGGAAGGGGTTGGGGGGGGGGGGGGGGGTCGAACGAGTGACAGGCTTGCTGAGCATTGGGAAGAGTCATTTTTTCCTCAAAGAAGGCGAGCTACGCAGTGAGATGTGAAATTCGCACCAGAAGTTCACTTCACGCGCAGGAATCAGCGGATGCGCCCATATCGGTGTGCCGAACGACATCCCACAACTTGAAGAATTGCACCGTGGCGTCGACAGAAAGCTGACAGGCAAATCTCGGTACCCAATTTCTCGCTTCTTGGGAGTGTACATTTTCGACCAAGAAAATCAATGCATATGTTTCTTGCCATCCTTTTCTGCGCACCAGAAATGCGCAATTGCGGCAACTATACCTTTGTGGATTCACTCACAGAACATATCACAGAATATAAGAAACCTACAACATCTACTCCCTCCATCCCTAATTAGTTGATGTAAATTTGTCTAAATACATATGTATCTACACAGTAAAACACGTTAAATACATCCGTATTTAGACATTTCTGTGTGAACTAATTTGGTAAGGATGGAGTAATAAACAGGCACCGTAGACCACCTTCTCAGGGTTTTGTTTTTTGAAAGGGAATCCATAAAAGTTTCCCTGTTGAGCCAATAGTTTTTGTGCTTTATAGATTTATTTTATTTTGTAACGATTCACGTTTTTTTTGGGCTAGTCTCTACTATATAGTTCTCTCAGACTTAGGTAATCTAGATCGTCCATGGAGGACGCTCTGAGAGTTGAAGCAAAGCATGTGCACATGGGTGTGTTACGGCGCAGTTGGAAATTCAAGCGGTGCAAGTTCAGACAGTGCCAGAGTGGACGAGTCTGGACTTATGGAGATCAACAACGTATCACAACGCTGCTGCAGGGGGTAGTGGTGCATATGGTGGCCACCGTTGGATAAAGCGGACATATACTCGCTTGATGAATCCATGCTTGGAAGAGCCGTCTCTGCATGCAACGGCGAATGTTTCCGTCTATTCTCTTTGCCTCTTTGCATGTGCTGCCGCCCACAAACCATTAGACATATCTCAGATGTGGAAACCACTCCCGCAGTATATTGTTGTGAATCTTTTGCATGTGCTAGCCGGCCACACCTTTAGACAATTCCAAAGGTGAAAATTCACAAAGATGGTGGATGGATACGGTGTCCAAAAACACCATATCGACAACAATTCCTGTTTTGTACCGGCATGGTGGTGTTTCGTCTTTTTCTTAAACTTTGGACAAAAAAAGTTACGACAAGTTTTTCGCGGAAAACTCTCTGTTGATCAAGCTTACCTCCCGCACTTTTCTCCCGCCGCGAAGAGCAATGTTTTTTCACCTTCCCCATATATAGCTAGCGGCAGTTGGTGATTCAGAACAAGCAAGCACCTTTGGACATTTCTACAACAGTGGCGCGAAACGTTGTCAGGTGATGGACCATGGCCTCCAAAGAATTCAACCGAGTGGGTGTAGACGGCCATTTTTACATGTGCTGGACGGCCATTTGGATTTACCACGTGCCTATCATATTTTTCTTCCCATCCCATTTGCGTGAACAAACACTACATGTATTTTTTCATTCTTTCAATAAAGTCCATGAATACAATAGAACATTTATTAGCTGCAATGTTCTACCACCGTTGTGCTTTCACATGAAATGTCACCTAGCTAGCTATGGTGTATAGGTCCTTTAGACAATTACCCCCACTCGCTTGAATTCCTTAAAGGACTAGGTCCAGCCATGCAACATTTCATGTCATGGGGTGTAGAATTGTCTAAAGAAGATGGATATAGGAAAGAGAAAGAGGAATCAACATGCATGATTTTTGTGCTCTTGGTGTGATGTCGTGAAGATTTGTCGTTTACATTGGGGAACCAATCTTGTGCTCCCTATAGTATATCCAACGGTTGGATGAGGGTGCACCACTACCCCCCATGGCACCCCACTATTTTGCATATATATATATATATGTATCTAGACACGTTTTAATATATGTGTCTACTCTTTTTAATCCGAATCTAAACAACATGTGAAACATCTAAAATATCTTATATTGTGAAACAGAGAGAGTACAATATATCTATGTAATTGACCGTCGATCATTGTGGTATACATTTCTGTTTGGTGTAGGTGCTTGTTGTTTGTGAGGATCGTTAACATATATAAAGATTGATATGAAATTAATTTAAGCTAATATAATACATTGAGTTAGAATGGATGAAAAAGAATCGAAGGAGCTAGCTAACGAGCTACTGATCGAATTAAAGCAGAAGACAATAACAGTATAGTCGCAACGTGGCCACCTTTGGCATAGTGGCAATGGTGGCTGTGATGTGGTTTGTCCGTGGAGCATGGGACCGGTGTAGGGTCGACAATAGGGCACCGATCGACACAGTACGGGATGCGGTACTGACACCAACACCCTAGCCATGACTTTGTAAGGGCATCTCCAGCCGTGCCCCCCAAGAGCTCCAGACCACTTTTTTGGTCAAATAGCGCTGAAATGCTTTCAGTCGTGCCCCCAGGAGCTCAAATAGCGCCGTTTAGCGCCGTTTTAGCGCCGGCGCACCCAGGCCAAACCCAGCACGCCGGGTTGCGCCTGGGGGCGATTTGCATGCAAAAGGCCCACTGTCAGCCACCAACTCCCTCTCTCTCCTCTCTTTCCTCTCTAGGCCCACCACGTGCTCCCTCTATTTCCACTCTTTTTCCCCACCCACCCACGCACGCACGGAAGAAGGCTGGCAGCTCGCGCCGGCCATCTCCACCGCTCCGGCGACCTCTCCATGGGCGGGATGGCCATGGGCGCGCCGCCGAGCCCGCGCCGCCGCCCGGCTCGCCTCCATCCTCGAGCTCGCCTTCTCGCGCCACCGCCTGGCTCTCTCTTCCCTCGCGCCGCCCTCCCCGCCTCTTTTTTTTTTGCTGCTCCAGCTCCGCCCTCCGCCAGGAGCCCGCGCACCACCGACAGCCAGCTAGCTCGCCCCCCTCGCCCGCGCACCACCGACAGCCAGCGGCAGCACCAGCTAGCTCGCCCCCCCGCCCCGCCTCCATGGCCTCCCTCGCCGCCGCATCCGCCTCCACGGCGCTCCTCTTCCCGCCCTCCACCTCCTCCTCCAAGCCCCGCCTCCCCCTCTCCGCCTCCCTCGGCTTCTCCACGCCCGCGCGCCTCCGCCGCGCCGCCGGCGCCTCCTCCGGCAGGCGCCCGGGCCTCCTCGTCGTGCGCGACGCTAGGGGCAAGTTCGGGCGGACCAAGCCCCGCGCAGATGGACGGCGCCATCCTCGTCAACAGATTTCTTCTTCCAATTTCGCTCCAATTCCCCCCAATTTAGCTTCTTCCTCAGGGGATTCGGTGGCTCGGAGGCATGGACTGGTCAACGGCGGCCGCGGCGCCCATCCCCCACCGGCACGGCGGCCCAGGAGGCGCGCGGAGAAGCCGTCGACGGCGCGAGCGACGGGGACGGGCGACGCTGCTCCCGGCGACCGACGGGGAGGACGGGCGCACGGCGACGCGCATGGAGGACATGTTTTATTTTTATTCTTTTCACTCGACTGCTAGTGTTGGGGTCATGTTCGACTGGAAAATTGCTCACCCCAGGATTCAGTTTAGCGCCGGCGCAAACATTTTCCGCCGAAAACGCCTCCTTTTTTAGTCCTGGGGGTCGCCCACGGCTGGAGATGCCCTAAGTCCGTTCAAACTGCTCCTCATATGTGTGTATGCGTAGTTTCCAACTTCTCAATCTCATCCTGGCATGTGTTTAGTTAGCTTTCGGGCGTGTGTGCGCTTCGGCTGCATAGTTCTACTCCTAGCGAAAAGTCATTGTGTAGCCCGGTTTTTTGAATTTTTTTAAAATCACAATTTTTAATTTTCACAAAATTCCGAAAAAAATCCGAGATGTTGAGAATGACATGTTCTACTCTTCTGCAAATTTTCAACTCGAAATAATTTGTATTCCGGCCAGCACGAAAATGACAAATTCTGACAATTTTGGGAGACTGAATCTGACACTGTTCACCAACCCAGGTTCAGAAATTTGTCATTTTTGCACCACGTAAAATACAGAATGTTTTGCATTTCTTTTTTGCACACTGGTAGAAATCATCATCATCTATGTATAGAATTATTTTCAGATTTTTTTGGAAACTTAAAAATACAGATTTTAAATTTTCAAAATTTCGGGCTACATGTAGCTCGGGAGACAAATCACCGCACTCTGGGTTATATGGGCACGTACCCAGTGTGATGAATAAATGGAAGTTATTTTTTCGTTATTATTATTGATCCTGTGCACATTAACAATAACATTTTATTAGTGATACACGCACGGCCATCACACAGTTCAAATCATTGTGATTAATCTTAGCGAGCAATAATTTTGGCAAAAACTTATGAGGTAAAACAGAGAATCTTATGCTAGCTTTTGGGATGTTGAGTTTCATACATGGGGGTGTGGGGGGGGGGGGGGGGGGGGGGGGGGGGGCATTGCCCCCCTTAGTATGAGTCTTTTTAAGCAATGAAGATGGACAAAGCAAATATGTTGATGTGGATGAGGACGTGACTCAAAGGCAAAAGAAGGGAAAGGAGATAATAGGGAGAAGGTCCCATCGTGGGCGGCGCTTCCTCCGCCAACCACGCCTATGATTCGGCTGCCGCCTGCAACGCCTGCGCCTCCGGGATGGAGCGTTTCGGCGGTGGCAACAATCACATGCCTCGCCACAGTCGCGGCGGCGGCGCTAGCGTGGATTGCTCGTGGATGCAGGGAGCACCGGAAGGCGCCTTGGTCGAACAACTTATGTACATGTGACAACATGCATAATAATAACTAGAAAGATACCCGCGTGTTGCAGCTTGTATTTTTAAAAAAATTTATAAAATAAAGGATATTTAAAGTATGGAATGAAAATATTTTGGGAATATATAGGATTTGATTTGCCACAATAGCCGAGAATCAAAATTTAGTCACCACGAAATGTGAAAATTGTATGGCTAAAAGAATTAACAATATAAATGAATTACATGATGAAAAAAGTTTTATTAATAAATATAAAATGACATAGATAAATGAATGGCTTAAATGATGTACGTAAAGGAAACGTTTACAATCAACCGATCCGAGGGGTCTCTCTCCCAGTCTCAGGCAACTGCTCATCCACGTGCTGGAGCCCACAAGTTTTACCTCGCATGTAACACCTGTGGTGGAGCCCAGTGCTTTTCCTGTTTTTTCCTAGTATACGACGCATGCAACGACATGGAAGTGTACAAGCATCGGCAAGGTACTACGAGCATTCACCACCGGTGTCTAAAGGACTGCCTCTAATGCTGCAAATATTGCGATTACAACGATCTGGAAGGAAACAATATTTATGGACCCCGAGTTGTAGGATATATCACCAAGGGTCTCCACGGGAAATGTTTAGGGCCGGCGGTGCTGAATCGGCGAGTCCGGGCTGGGAGAATGACATCCACGCGCTTATAGATCGCAACCTATACACGCGCAAGGCGTAAAAAAAAAGACATAAACCAGCCCGTGTATCTCGAAAAACTCATATTACTCTTTTTACAATATTGTTATGTTTACAAGATAAATAAGATTCTTAGTCGTTCCCACCCATGATCCAGCCTACTACTCGGCCGACGACGACGTCTTCCGCTACGCTCTGATAATATCATCGGCTGCAACCAAAAATAAAATGAAGCAAGGGTGAGTACAACACGAGTCATACTCAGAAAATAATTCGTATATATTCATATAATTTGTAAAATACAATAGGTTTTCAAAAATAAAGTAGAACATCGTTGTTAAGTAAATCACCATATTAAAGCTCATAATTTCAAACATGAAGATGAGTTTCTCAATCCGGGAATCACATGGTGAAATCCCACACTTTTACACTCTTAAGGTCTTAAGAGGGATACTACAGAACCACACATGGTTCAGTCAAGCAGAGCTCTTTCGCCCGCTAAGACACCAGACACCTTGATCCACTCATGTCGGTCGCTCCTACGGATTCATCACCTACACTTTGTCAAACAAGTGTATCCCTTCACGGAGAGTTCAGACATGCCCATACCTGAACTATGACCGGCACAATACGATCACCTTCGTAGCACTAAGTTTTATTTTATAAATCATTAATTTCATGTCAAATATGTGCTAAGCCCGGCTCATAGTGATGACTCCAACGGATCCATCACCACATACCGATACAAGCGTCTTAGCCTCATATATATCCACGCAAAACTCGTACCAATAAGGTATCATGCATCTCTTAACAGCAAATCATAATTTATAAAATACATGACGAATGTAGGAAAAGCTTGCCTCGGTTAATTACGCCGAAGCTAGGTCTGATAATCTTGATCACTCTATGTACTAGGCTAGCTACTAGCTCGGATCGACGTACGAGTTCATACTCCGAAACTGTAGCCGAAAGAAGACTACCATCACTAGCTCTCCACTCGCCGCCTAATTAAACAACAACCGATCGCCTCCTCTGATACGATGGATGAGCAGCATCTTCCGCCTCCGAAACATGTACTGTAACACACATGCATGCATGGATATATATATATATAAGTACATGCACAACGTATTAAGCACCTTCCATCGATACATGCAATTGCACCACTACTAGCTAATGAACATGCACAACTAAATCGAGCCGATCAACTACTATAATTTTTTACTCAAGCACAAAGATTTAAACATTAGAATTAGCAAAATCAAATAATTAAAGGCTAAAAACTAAAATTAATTAATAACTCGAAATTCGGGTTATCACACTGCAAACACAGGTTTTGTTGTTGTGGTCGATTGTGAATTTTGTTAAAATAGTTGGTGATTTTTGTTGCAACTGAATCTACAACAAAACAATTGTTCCTTAACCATTTTTTATTGGTACAAACACATAATTTTTCTGTTGGGTTCGTTTGCCATTTTTGTTGATTTTGTTTATATTTTTTTTGTTGCAAATCAATCTGGAGCAGATAAATGTTGTTCAATAACTTATTTTGTAGCATAATTTGAAAAAAATCTTGCGACGTTTTGTGGTAAATATTTTTCATTGTATGATAGTGACAAATTTTGTTGCAGTAATATACTTGCAATACTAGTGATAACATCAATATGTGCGTGGAAGAATAGCAGATGATGTTTTTGCGATGAGCCTAGCAAGGCTCTTTGCATGCCTGCATGCAAGCAACAGCACCGAGCCATTTGACACTACAATAGCGTATTTTTTTTGTCAAACTTGGCCTCTCAGCAAAAATAATCTCAGTTTTAACCCTCTCCAAAACTATTTCTAAATCTAACCCCTGAGATCGGCTCATCAGAGGATGGAGCCGACCTTGTATACGTTGGCTACATCCTCTTCGGCGCCGACCCGCATTTTAATTTTTTTGAGTCCTTAGGAAAATTATGTGACTTTCGGCGACAAAAGAGGATGGCGCTGAAGTAAACAAGTTCGGCTCCATCTTCTTTGGCGCCGATTTCAACTGTCCAGATTTCGAAATAGTCTTGAGGAGAGGCCATATATGTGTTTAGTTGCTCAAAAGAGTCAGATTTGTGAAAAAAAAAACTACAACAGCAGACGTCCACGCGTGCAGGCACATCAGCCCAGAGTGGGCTCCACCCATGTGGTGTAGGAGTCCGATGCATGCGCGCTATTTGCTGACCGTACGATGCGGAGAACTGACAGCATGTGAATGACCAATTTATAAATGTGGGATGACATAGATAAATGAATAACTCAAATAATGGATAATGTGGAAATCTTCCATGTACAAATAGAGTAATTTAATGAATTACCGTACTAATAAGGGCACATGCCCAAGTTGTTTTTCGTGGGCACTGACAGAATGTGGTAAGACTACTTATGGTGGAAAATAACATAGAGTGATACTAGTACTATGTTACTCTTCATAGTGGATAGTAACATATACGCGGTATCATGTTATTCTATATTTATTAGGTTGTAGACTTATTTTCTCTTGAAATTAGTTATGTTACGGTATCAATATATGATATCACTAGTATCATCCTTCTCATCATTAATTACAGTGACACATCCGCATTTTGCATGCATGAATTGTATAATACTACCTATGATACCACCACAATGAGTAGTCTAAGTGAGCTATGCATGCATGCAACACATAGATTATTTTTGGTTTTCAAACTTTAAAATGTTTTATCTGTTAAATCGGAAATCAAAATACATGTCTTTTTTCTGGTTGGCTTTGTCGTGACGAGATTTTTAAAGCTAGATCCCTCTTGTTTTCACAATTTTGTTTTATCAAATATATACAAAAATGATTCGCTAGCCATGGTGGTGCGTACGCACTCCTGTCCAATTTTGATTCAAGCCGTATTAAACCATTTTGAGCTTGCTTTCCTAGTAGAACGTGGATTTCCAGTGTACAAAATTGGTTTCAGGGCGAATACTTAAACTAAAGTTGACTTTGATTAAAAATGTTTTTAAAAAATTCTAATACCACTTTTGTACACCAGAAATCCATGTTCTACTTGGAAGGTAAGCTAAAAAATTGTGTTATAGGGCTTGAATCAAATTTAGACGAGGGTGCGCATACTCACCACCATGGGTAGAAAATCCACTCCCAAATACAGATGATGTGCGTTGAGGATCGGCAGGACCGGTTTGTGCTTCCGGCGCGTTGTTGGGCGGACTATTTGAAGCCTCCAGATTTATATGATGTGCGTAGGTGTGTGAGGTCAGGGGCATTGACTCCGATTGGTCGACCCCCTTCATCAATATTGTAGGTGTAGCGAGTTTTCGCCTGGAGGGTGGCTTCCAATTGATCGATGTATCTCTTTGTAAAGCTTGGTGGTTTCTGTTTTCTCTCATTATTAATAACAGCGGTTGTGTGCATCTTTTGGATGCAGAGGCTGGGGTACACCCTCCATTCAAAAAAAAAACGCTGTTGCAAGGATTTGTACTTATCTGACCACACGGCTTGAAAAATACAATATATTCTATGTATGTGACTGTCGATCACTGTGGTTTAGATTTTTTGTTTGGTAGGTGCCTTTTTGTTTCCGAGAATCATTACCATATATCACATATAAATAAAGATTGATATGACATTTATTAAGGCAAATGATACTTTGAGTTAGAATAGAAGAAAAGTAATCGAAGGAACTAGCTAGCGGACACGATGTTTTGACTCGTCTAGATGCTCCTGTTATGAAAATGTTTCTTAAATAATTTCAAATTTGAAAAGAAAATACAAACAAAAATTTCGGTGATACATCTAGACATTCTATATTCGCATAAAAAAGTTTCACGGAAAAAAACTTTTTTGTGGGCTGTTCAAACAAGACAAAAAAAAAATCTCGTACAAAGTCATTTTAAAGCACCGGGATTTGTCTTTTTTCACAACCCACAAAAATGTCATTTTTCCACAAAACTTTGTGTAATAACATAAAATATCCGGATGTACACCCGAAATTTGTGTTTGGAAATTTTTGACATTTTAAAATATGATTTTTTGATATGCACCTACGACCCGAAACTGATTTCCGCTAGCCAACGAGCTACTGATCGAATTAAAGTAGAAGACAATGTCAGTATAGCCGCAACTGTGGCCACCTTCGGCACAGTCGCAACGGTGCCACGTGGTTTGTCCGCGGAGCGTGGGACCCGTGTCGGGTCGACAACGGGGCACCGACACAGTACAGGATGCAGTACTGACGCCGGCACCCCAACCATGCCTCTGTAGTCCCCTCAAGCTGCTCCTGGTATGCGTGCATGCATAGTTTCCAAGTTCTCATCCCGCGAGTGTTCAGTTAGCTTCCAGGCCGCCAGGCGTGTCTGTGTGGTTCGGCTCCATAGTTTTACTCCTAGTGGGTTCTATGGGCACGTACCAGTGTGAGGAATAAATGGAAGTTATTTTTTGCGTTATCATTATTGATTCTATGCACATGAACAAAAACTTTTATTAGTGATACACGCACAGCCATCACGCACTTCAAATCATTGTGATTAATCTCCGTGAGCAATAATTTTTGCAAGAAAATTTCATGTAAACCAGAGAATATTATGCTAGCTTTTGGAATGTTGAGTTTCATACATTACAAACACCTTGTCAGGTTTTCTCTCCAATTGAATCCTTGTTAGACATGTGCTTCAAATCAAACGTAAATTCAGAACAAACGTGATCATGAAATCTGAACCAATTGTCATTACTAATGTAGAGCTCGACCGCTTGATTTGTTTGTTTTGCATAAGTGCATGTATATCATGCATGAACTTAGGGTTGAAATAATTAACCTCAACAAACGCGTCCAGTTCACCTAGTCAGGGTCGGTCCTGATTTTTTAGGCCCGAACTAAAAGATGGGCTCTTGCGTGATAGTATTATAGTACATGAAAATCACATGCATACTTATAATGTATGTATTTCATTTAAGTTGAGGAGCTACGCATACAGGGGGGGCACTGCCCCCCTTTGAGATTTTTTAGGAATGAATATGGACAAAGCAAAGATGTTGATGGGGATGAGAACGCGAGTCAAAGGTTAAAAAGAAGGGAATAGGGAGTTCTTGTTTTGGTGGTGCACCTAGTTGCAAGAAGAAAAGAATTAGACATTGATCTTGCAATTCTTGTGTGTGTCTTTTTTTTTTCTGTTTTTCTTTGTCTTTTGCATGTGCATGCGTTTTCAACCTCCATCTGTGTGCCCGCGTGTTGGGCATCTTTTCTTATGTTTTCACCTCGTCATGTAATCTCCTTGGTGCCCGTAGGTTCAATGGATAGTGTGTCTGTCAAAAACTTGTCTCTCGCCTCTCGGAACGTACAGATCGCCAGGAACACGGCCAAGGACAAAAAGAGAAGCTGCATCATTCCGAGGGACCTGCTGATCGCCATCAAGAGCGACGAGGAGGTAGACAAGATGTTGGCCGGCGTCACCATCGCGCAAGGCGGCGTGATGCCCTACATACACTCCGCGCTGCTCCCAAAGAAAACCTCGGGGAAGGCTGCCAAGTCGCCCAAGAAGACATGTGCTTCAAATCCTTGTTAGACATGTGCTTCAAATCAAACGTAAATTCAGAACAAACGTGATCATGGAATCTGAACCAATTGTCATTACTAGTGTAGAGTTCGACTGCTTGATTTATTTGTTTTGCATAAGTGCATGTATACCATGCATGTACTTAGGGTTGAAATAATTAATCTCAACAAACACGTCCAGTTCACCTAGTGAGGGTTGGTCCTGATTTTTTTAGGACCGAACTGAAAGATGGGCTCTTGCGATAGTATTATAGTAAATGAAAGTCACATGCTTATAATGTATGGATTTCATTTAAGTTGGGGAGCTATGCATACTAGGGGGGGGGGGGGGGGCACAGCCGGGCACTGCCCCCTTAGAATGAGATTTTTTTCGTGGATGACATGTTGTTTGCCTGATTGAAACATATATACCGAATGTTCTTGAAATATAATTTATATTTCTTTTCGTGCTTTAGCATGGTGCTAATGGTTGGAAGATGTTCTCTAAATGACAATTGAATTATGTACGTACGTAGTAGTGGACAAAAAATGTCGGTGAACCGTTTCGGAGACATTTCTTCAAGGCCTTCCTAGTTATGTCATTTTTCACAGATACAGTTAGGGACACTATACAGATTAAGCGGACGTGATTAACCATCCAACGCGATTGGTAGGTAGTCTGCTGAGGGAGGACAGTCAGGGGAAGGCAACTGGGAGGAGTGTGTTTTTTTTCCCAAATAGAAAATAGAGGCCTGTTTCATAGGTAGATGAAGCCACCGACGTTATTGATGAGTGACTGTAAAGGTTCAGTGCGGAAAGTTGTACCCAAGTTGAACTTTTAGAAGCAGGTATAGTGCATCAGGGATATTTTGCTGCATGCGCAGCTGCACGTACTCTTGCATGATGTGGTGTACCAGATTGTCAAATAACACTATTGGGTTAAATCAAAAATGGCGAACTAACCCTGTTGTTTAACCATAGGATGTTTTGGTTGGGATTAAAAGATCAGTTTGACAATGCAAAGTACATGGACGCCTCTAATAAGCCGTGGAACCAATCCCTGTTGGTCCCACAGTGCAGCCGCTATTTTACGCCTCGGTGCAGTTTCAGATAGGCGACGGTGGCCTCACGAGCTTTGGAACTTGGAAGCACCATTTCTTCCACGGCAATTGAGAACGTTGGTGAAGACGATGCACGGAGCCGAGAAGTAGACAAATAGCTCATGTAATGTTCTATTTTCTCCAATCAGTAGTGCTACCCGAGATAGAGTGTTTCTGTTGTTTCGCGTGTGTCCCTTGCTTGGGGCCCCAGTGCAGTGTGCGTAGCAACTTTCAACCGAGTCTACCGAGCTAAGATTTTTCCTTGCTTACAAAATTAGAAACACTACTTTGCATTGTTTTTTGACGAAGGCAGCCGCGCTGCTTTCATTTGAATAGGAGAAGAAAGAATAAAGCGTATAAAATGCACACCATCAAGCTGGATATTGCCAGCTACATCGAAACCACACTCCGGCTCTGCTCATCAAGCTGGATATTGCCAAAGCCTTCGATTCGGTCCGATGGGACTATATTCTGGACCTCATGCAGCGTAGGGGGTTCCCGCCGCGGTGGCGTGCCTGGGCCTCGCTTATTTTCACCACGTCCTCGTCACGGGTGATGCTCAACGGGACACCAGGAAAGGAGATCCGGCATCGTCGGGGTTTGAGGCAGGGCGATCCGCTTTCCCCTCTTCTCTTCGACCTCGCCATTGATCCCCTGCCGCGTATCATTCAGCTTGCGGCCAACTCTGGGGTTCTCCAAGCGCTCCCGGGAAGTTTCATCAAGTCAAGGGTCTCCCTCTACGCTGACGACGCAGCCATCTTTATCACCCCCGACGCCCATGACATCGCCTCTTTGGCTGCTTTGCTTCAGAATTTTGGGGAGGTTACCGGGCTGGTTACTAATGTGGACAAGAGCTCTGTAGCTCCAATCAGATGCTCCGAAGTTGACTTAGGCGCCATCCTGCAAAATTTTCCGGCAACCCAAGCACAGTTCCCTCTCAGATATTTGGGGCTTCCGCTCTCTTTGGGGAGGCTTCGCCGGATTGACCTGCAACCGTACATCGACAAAGCGGCCTCGAAACTCATTCCTTGGAAGGCCAAGTTCCTCAATCGCGCTGGTTGCGCTGAGCTTGTCAGGTCGGTGTTGTCCTCCATGCCACTTTTCCTTCTTACCGCCATCAAGGTGGACAAGGCCACGCTTAGAGCCTTTGACAAAATCAGCCGCGGCATGCTTTGGGAGTGCAGTGCCTCAGTCAGTGGGGGCAAATGCAAGGTTGCTTGGATGAAAGTCTGTCGACCGAAGAACTATGGGGGTTTGGGCATCCTCGACTTGGAAAAGTTCTCTAGAGCGCTTCGCCTCAGATGGCTTTGGTATGAATGGGTGGCCCCGGACAAATCTTGGGTTGGCACTGAAACGCCAAATGATCAACAGGACAGGGACCTTTTTAACGCTGCAACCAAGGTCACCATCGGGAACGGGAAGATGGCTTCTTTCTGGCACTCCTCCTGGCTTAACGGTTTCTCTCCTAAATCTTTGGCGCCGCTGATCTTCGAGGTGTCCAAAAGGAAGAATAAATGCGTCGCCGCTGCTCTGCACAATTTCTCCTGGATCCAGGACATCCCAGTTCAAAACTTCACGGTTGATCACTTCGTGCAATTCGTCAACCTCTGGGAGCTGCTTAAGGACATTACGCTTGACCCAGACATAAGCGACTCGATCACTTGGGCTCTATCTGCAAATGGATGTTACTCTGCAAAATCCGCTTACAAGGCACCGTTCTTGGGTTCAATTCCCTGCGCCTTCGACGAGATCGTCTGGAAAACCTGGGCCCCTCCAAAATGTCGTTTCTTTGCTTGGCTGGCCGTGCAGAACAGGTTATGGACTTCCGATCGCCTCGCCATTAGGGGATGGCCTCACAGCCCTCAGTGCCAACTCTGCCAATGCCAGCCGGAGACTGCCAGACACATTCTCTTTGAGTGTCGCTACTCTCGTCGCATCTGGCAGGCGGCCGCCTCTTGGCTATCCTGCCCCGACCTGATGCAAAGCATGGGTTCTGGAAGACCCACTGTTCTCCAATACTGGCAGGCAATCCTCAGCACGTCTTCGTCGAACCACGGAGGACTCAAAACTGCTGCCGTTCTCCTTACCTAGGAAATCTAGAAGGAGCGCATCGCAAGGGTTTTTAACAACAAGTACACTGCTCCGATGGCTCTTTTTCAGAGAATCAAAGACGAAAGCAAAGACTGGATACTAGCAGGCGCTAGGTTTTTAGGGGAGATTATCTCTTAGTCCGGTTTTGTATGGCCTGAATGGCCCTTTTTATTTTGGCCTAGGCCACCCCTGTTTGCTTCTCCTATATTAATCAAAAAGGCAATGCTTTTGCCGCTTCAAAAAAAAATGCACACCATTTAATTCACTTCTTCTCTAGCTAGCTCATTGTTACCACCACGGAAACAAGAAAGAATAAAAATACCTTTATAACCATCGCCTAAATTTTCACTACAAACACTTGCTTTTCATTGGAGATCAACCTACGTATGTACCCCTATCTTGCTTTAGTTCCTCACCAATTCCCCTGCCATCCACAACACAATCCTTTTAATGGCAAACTAATAAACTAAGTGCTTATGAAGATCTTCAGCTCCGGCGCACGGTGGTGTGACTCGCTCGCGCGCGATGCCGTCTTGGACGCGCGGGAGTTCATGTCTCATAGTATCTCCGGACAACCGAAATCCCCAGCGATGGCCTAGTCAGGTTATTGGCATAGAGATGGCTTATGCCGAATCCATTGGTCCTCCAACAGCGCCTCCTTGATAGTCAAACTGGGCTTGGTACAATGCTTGAAAAGCTCAGGCCAGTTCTGTTTGAAGGGGACGTCGAGGAGCCATGGCACATATCACATCAATAGGGATTTGGGTGACAAGAGGAGATTGCTAACTAATACGTGCTTGTCTGACAGGCACAGGTTCAGAACTCAAGGACTGTCGAACAGTTCAGAGAAACACGGTAAAACGGTAGCTACTTTCAGAGATTCATTCACTCAGATCAAAAGGATTACAGAGGAAAGTTCTTGCCAATCCGCAAACAGCGTCGGCTAGGGTTTAACCCAATACCAAAGAATACCTAACAGGTCCTCGATTCAGTTAAGGGACAGGGCCTGACAGTCTGCTGAAATTTTAAGTTTAGGGTACTCAAATCTCTCACTGGTAAGCCGCAGCGACGAATTTCAATAAATTAGGGTTGTGGTTTAGGTTGGGCAGTAGGATCAAGAGTGATGAGATACCTCCATTAATTCTCTTCCATTCTCACAACTTGTGAGCGTTTTACTTCTGACGCAGGGGAGAAGGCAAAAGGAAGAAAACTTGCAGGCCTAGTGGGGATGCAAGGAACTAGTAAAATGCATGAAACTTCATGGCAACAATAGTACTAGTACGCAGTGTTTCTTGGATTAAGAGTTACTTATGCAATGAAGTACCATGAAAAAGTGAAGATAGACTCTATCACCCAATAATATTTTGACACCTCCTGAGAAAGGGATAAATTAAGAAAACGACCCTCCGTTATTCGTCCAAAACTGTTTATACAATAGAAAGACGCAGAACTTCAAGGACGATTGTAGATTCAATCAGCAATGTTACCTCGTAATTCAGAATGCCATTAACTATAGAATAGTAGGCAAGGTTGCACACATTCAACTAAATTATGATAGATGTAGCATACACCAACAGAATTAATCTCCGGTATTAGCCAAACTAAAACCATGGAACAGAGTAACATTGCTGAAATAACAGGGAATGCATAGTACTAATGGCACTGGATTGAATAAATTATGGTAGATGTAGTTATATATATCAAGAGAAAGTCTAAACTAAAACCATGGAATTGTACCATCCATGAAACAACAGGGCATGCATACTACTAGTTTAGACGAAATGCATACTACCAATATCAATGATCTAGCTATAGGCTGCTACTAAATTAGAATCAGGGTACCAAATTTCTCACTGTTAATTTTGCCCCCAAGAATTTTAACGAGATTTTTTTTTGTAGAATGGTCACAAAGAATTTTGTATTGATGCCACACTTCACTCGGCACAAGGGGAGAGAGGAAAAAACTCCAAACAGAGAAACAAAGAAACTTGGCATGTGAAAACAGTCATAAGGGTAGACTTTAGTTTCTTTTAAATGGAAAAGCACAAGGATTAAGCCTTATAAGGTTGCTAACTGATAGTCTGCTACTATTTGGATTCAGGGAACTCAAATGTTAAGCTGTCGATGTTGCCTCAGATTCATGCTTGTGGTGCTGCGCCGAATTCCGGCAAGTTAGGATTCAGACTTGGAGGGGGCTGTTGTTTATGTTAATTTGGTAGTAAGATAATAAGATCTCTTCACTATTTTCTCCGCTACAACTTGTGACCCAGGGGAGAAAGCAACAAAAGAGAGCTTGCAAGACTGATGCAAGAAACGATTAACGTGCATCAAACTATCTGGCAGTAAAAGTATTTGTTGGATTAACAGTTACCGTTGACTATATGCACGAAGTTAACATGATAAAGTCAAACAGACATAAATAAAAAATTACATGCCCTGGGGAGAGATATAAGTTAAGAAAGCTGCCATGCGTTTCAGAAAGCTAGAGAACTTGCAGGACAATTGGAAGTTCAATCAGCAGAGTAATTCACAATGCCACTAAATCCAGGTTCAATTGCAAGGCCGCACACATTCAAGGAAATGAGTACATGCCAAGAGAAATAATTAATGCCACGAGTCTAAATTAAAACCATGAATCAAGCATACTACTCATGACTACGAATGGACAGAAATCATGATAATCCATGCGCCATACTGCTAGCAAAGCATCATCAGCATCAACCAGTGGACTAGGGCGTGTGGATGGAGCACCTGGCAATCAGCTCCGTGACAAGAGCTGGGCAGCTTGCTCTCAGATTCTCAAAGTCGTCGCGGGTCATGGCAGCCGACAGATTTCCCGAGGACACGAGGAAATCCAAGCAAGCATCTTTGAGCTCGCGGCAGCCGAGGGGTTCAACCACCGCGAGGATGCTCGCCGCCGTGCCGACGTCGATGTTCTTGCACAGCCGGTCCTCGCAGAGCAGCTTCAGCCTCTCCATGCCATACCTGTGCGCCGCCAAGAGCAGGTGCTGCGCAAAAGCGACTTCGTCCTGCTTCGTCGCCGTCTCTGGCGGCAGGTACAGCGAGTCGGTGTACATGAAGGAGAGAAGGGCCTTGAAGACCGCCGGATCCATATTGGAGACTTGCACCACGCCGGAGGCGGCTCCACTCCGTTCGAAGAGCTCGGCACTGAACGTTGGGGACCGCGCCGCGAGCAGCCAACGGTGCGCGGCGAACCTCTCGCCGGCCACCTCGAACGTGGCGTCGGCGCCGATCCCGGTCTCAAGGAGGCCACGGAGGCACCCGCCTAGGTCGGACGGGGGCACGGTGATGACGGACGCCCTCGGCACGGCCGGAGCCGAATCCTCGGCGCGGACACCTTTGACGACGAAAATGTCGCACCTGATGGTGAAGGAATCATCCATGAGAAGATGATTCGATTTCTCCAGATCCGCCCGCTTGACGAACCTCGCGCACGCCCACTGCTCCTTGCCAACGAGCGTCACGTCGCCGCACTTGAGCTTCGTCTTCTTGGACCCGCGCTCCTCCGCCGCGGAGGGGAGGCTGAACTGGACTCGCGCAGTGACCGGGGTGGCCACGCTCCCGGGGAGGACAAGGTAGAGCGAGATGTACCGCCGGAAGGACGCGTTGACGCCGTTAGGGTAGTATCCAATGATCCACCGGTGGCCGGCGACGGTGAAGGGACGCGACATTGCTGGCTGTCCGCTGCCGAGGGCTTTCAGTGTGCTGGAATATCCCTCGATCTTGAGGAGGTGGTGCCCGCTACCCGATTCGGCGACGATCTTGGAGGCGCTGGTGGAAGACATGGCCTAGCTAGCTTGGTTACGACTGCGCGCCGTGTGTGGAGCTCAGCAGAAGCAGGGGAATGGAGTGGACAGTGGAGCAGATTGGGGTTTTTCGCCGAGGAGATCGAGGAGTCGAGGAGGGGAATTGAAGGAAGGAGAGATGTTCCATTCTGGGAAAGGTTCGGGATGGGCTTCCATAGTTGTTGGGCCTCTAAAATATGCAGGCAGGGTTATTTCTTTGGGCTTTCCAGAAAATCTTCGGTTTTTCTTCTTATCATGCTATTGTGGAACTATTAATTTGGGATTGGTGATTGGTGGAATGAGTCAGCGGCAATATTTGCAGACTGTGTTGATCTTGTTGCTGAGATTGGTTCAGTCTCGTTTAATCATTGCCCAAGGGAAGCAAATAGAGTAGCTGATAGTCTAGCAAGGCAATGCTTTTCTTCTAAAATTTCATGTAATTGGGTCGATGAAATCCCAGATTTCTTGCTGGACGATCTCATGTACGATGTAACTATGGTTGATTGTTAAAGGCGGCAAGTTTCAGACGCACTCTTTCCCTAACCAGGGTACCGAAAGGGACTGGCAGGGTTTTAACGAGGCGGCTTGCTGACCTAATATATGTGGTGGAAAATTTCAAAAAAAAAAATTGGGATTGGTGAGTGCCTGTGTCACACATCCCGGTCTACTTTGAACCAAAAAATGTGAGCCATAATTAATGAACCATATTGGGGTGAACCATAATAATAATGAACCAAAAATTAAGTTGAATCAAAGAAAACATAAGAACCAAAAGTTAAAAATCACAAAAATTCGGCCAAAAGAATTGGGTCAACCGTAATAATTAATAGTGAACTGAAAATACATTTGTTTATTGGAAACGAGTTTATATTCCATCAACGATAGACTCACGGCGACAGAGCCATTCTTTGCTGCCAAAGTATTTTTACCCCGTCTTGATATTGTCGATCTATACTAGTGAGTAGTTTTTTAAAAAAAACTAAACCCAGTGTCTAATTTCATATATAAAGTTAAAACCAAATTAACCACTTATGTGCATCATCTAGTGTGTATATTAAAATCCGATAGCTAATTTCCTCTATTTTTTTATTATTTCTCAATTTAGTTTCAATATAGAGTTGTATTCTTAAATACATTTTTATTTTCATGAGTATACTTCTGAAGTTTAACTCTTTATATCAGTACATAAAAAAATCGAATTTCTAGTATTCCTTAATTCTCATTTCAACCTTCCTATGTAAAATAGAGTTTTATTCTTAAACCCGAGTCTAATTCCTAGATTAAATAACTCCCAAAATCCCTTTCATGGATTTCATGTATAGTACTACTAAATTATTAGATTACTTTATATGATTTCATGTACTACTAAAATAGAGGGGCATTGATCAATGCGTCAAATAGTACATCGGATCATATGTGTGCACAGTGCACGGCGTCACGTACGTACATATGTTCACGCGCGCCGACTCCGACTGCGAGTCGATCGGTAGCCAGCGAGAGCCCGAGCCGACTCCGAGCCGTGATCCAGTCTTCCGAGTCCCAATCAACCTCGGCGCGCGTCGGTAGCCGCCACGAATAATAACCCCGCCGCCTCACCCAAGCCCTCCGCAGAATCTCCGGAAAAACCCGACCTCGCTCGCCGCCGGCGCAAGCGCTAGCCAGTACGTGAAAGAGGACCGATTGGATCCACCGACCAGGCCAGCGATGGCGGAAATCATGCCGTACGTGGTGGAGGCGCTGGCGGACGCGCACGCGGCGGCGCTGGAAACGCTCTGCGACGTGCTCGCGATTACCGACCCGGACGTCCTGCTCGCCGTGGTCAACGTCGACTACTTCGCGACGCGCCTCCCCGCGCTCGTCTCCGCCGACCAGCAGGCTGACGTGCCGGTCCTGGCTGCGCGGGCCATCACCGAAGCCGTCCATACCCTGCCGCAGTGGGCCAAGAACTTCGAGAAGCACGGCGCCGTCCAGGCGCTCCGGGACCGCCTGCTCGCCGTCGACAACGTCGAGCTTGCCGAAGAGGTACGTACGTGCGCATATGGAGTATCGTTAGCAGTAAACACGAACTGAAAGACATAATCAGAAACGAACAGGGAACCAATTGGGTATTCTTTTTGTAAAGGCGACAAGTTGTATAGAACTGTTTCATGCTATAAACAGTTGTATACTTGAATTAATTCCTCTCTGGCCGTCTGCTCTTGCAGTGCCCTCCTCGAAATAGGCTTTCCCCCGCTATATTAATATAGCAACCAACCGATACAACTGTGAAACCACTGCTGGGGCGAAACAGCACACATCAAGCCCAAGGGAAACAAAAAGAAAGAGAAAGAGAAAACAAAGCCGACACCGACGGTTCGACGAAAACGGAGATGACTCTCAACCGTTGCGCCCTCCAAAGAATTTCCACCACGATCCAGCGATCCGAAACGCCGCGAACCAATCAACACCTCCAAGGAGGAAAACGACGACCACGACGCTGTTGCCCGGACACATCCTAGGGTTTCCCCGGTCTGCAACGGGGGTGGGGAAGAGATACTCCCGACGCCCTTCAGGAAGGAAGGCGACATCCGCAGACGTCACCACGTCGGTGCCGAGACGGCAGGGATTTCTCCCGACCTCCAAAAAACCACACCCCGGGCACTTCGGATGCTCCACCAAGCTTGCCGCCCACCAGCCCACGCCACCACGGTTTTGAAACCACCTTCGCCGTCTCACCTTGACCCACGTCGCGAGGCCGAAAAACAGAGAAGCAAACACGTCGGCGAGGGTCAGCAGTACATCGACACGCGGGAGGGAACTACCTCCACCACCGGAAGGCGGTAGCCGACCGGATGCAGCAGCAGGACAAACCAGGCCCTCACTGGCCCGGCCGAGCCCGAATGGGTCCGTGAAGTCCCGCCGCCGCACTGCAGCAGGGGTGCCGCTGATACCGCCATCCCAAGCACCAATCTTTGCTCGTCGTTCACCGGAGAAGACGCCACCACACCTGCTCGCGGCCCGCCCAGGCCCTGTGAGGCCCATCTGGGCCAGCAGGGCGTCCCGGCTGCCCTCCGGCAAACAGCGGCCGCGTGCGAGCTTGCACGTCTCCCCAGCGGCCAACGGCCGCGCCGCCGCTCCGCACGTCACCCGGACGCGGTATTTCACGCCGCCGAGCCGGGTCGTCACCAGCCGAGGAGCACCGTCGCCGTCAGGGACCCCGCGTCCCTTTCGCGCGCCGGGAAGAAGCCGTCCGCCGCCGCCGGCCCCGCGCGGGAGAGGCCCGGCGAACTACGCCGGCGGCGGCAGGGGAGAGGGAGGGGGAGGGGGGGGGGGGGGCGAGGAGAGAGCAGCGGCAGAGCTCGCCCGTCGCCCGCGGGAGGGCGAGCGAGCGAGCGGGTCTTTTTCCAAAAAGTCTCTGCTCTTGCAGTGCCTGCGAGCTCTCTATGCGATATGTATGGAACGCCCGGACGAGTGCCTACGCCTCGGCGTCGCCACCGCGGTGCTACAGTCCTTCGACTTCTTCTCCACCAGAAAGCAGGTCAGCCTCCTTCCTTGTCCGCACCCGTACATCCCCGTCCAGCCGGTAGGCCATGCACGAACCCGCGGTCCTCACCACCTATTTGTGGAAATGCTGACAGACAGTGGCGCTCAAGATCGTCGCCAAACTCGTCAAGGACTGCCAAGAGGCGGACGTGCCCAAGGCCATGGAGGTCGCGCCGGCGCTCTGCAGCCTCCTGCAGTCCGCCGACAAGAGGGTACGCATTTTTCTGGTTATTGTATGGTGTTTTGTTCTTTCTTTTGCGAGCAATCGTCCTCATGGATACGTGTGACTAATGACAGATACACCAGTCGGCAATTTCTTTCCTCAGTGTGCTCGCCTCCGGTGCTCGCCGCAAGGCTGAACATATGAATAGGCGGTGATGGTGTTGAATTTTGTACCGTTTGAGGAGTTTGTGAATGCTCATCTGAAAGACTTGCACTGATGTTGTATCAAACATCTGAGTATCAACATATGGACACGCTGTAATACAAGCTGGAAAAACGCAAGGAAAGTGGTTCAGTTATGTTTTCGCAAGTGTTGTATTTGCAAAAAAATAGTACGGACGCCTATATGTAATTGTTTTTGCTGACTAATACACATGAAATATTTTGCCATCTCAATCATTTTGTTTTACTTGATTTTGATATTCCTGCACATGCCAAGGAAGTATGAGTTTAGTGTCGTGCATATATATGTTCTGACTATTAGTTTTTTATTCATATTGTGATAAAGTATATCTTTTACTTACAAAAAATATTTAATCGAAACCTTAACTCGGCAAAAAAAAATCGAGAACCAGCAAGAGATCTACGCGTCTTTGTATTAAACATAGAGGGAAAACCCGAGAGTCATAAGAAAGTACCAGAACTCCGCATCCACTGCGATGTTAGTTTCCCACTTTGGGGAGAACTGAAAGAAGCTAATCTATTTCTCGTTGTGACCACCGTGCCATTATAAACTCTAGAGTTGCGCTCTAGCAACAGGCTTCGCCACACGGGAATGATCAACGAGTTGTAGCTTCTGAGCAGAGATAGAGCCGTTGAATTGCATCGGGCCACCATGATTGGATCATGCACTGCCCAAATGGTGGAGAGATCGCCAAGCCTAGCCGGCACAAGCATCCTTCCCGAACCATAACCGAGAAAGGACGGTTGAGGGAGAGATGATCTAGCGTCTCATCTGTCGTTTTTCAAAGCGGGCATAGCATATGAGTGGGAGCCTGCGACCGTGCAACGCACAAGACGGTATGCGGTGTAGCACCAGCGTCGAAGAGCAAGCCAGGCTTGGAACTTGATCCGCGGTTCCCTCAAAGAAGGCAAGCTACACATCCAGAGATGAAATTCCCGTCTAAAGTCCACTTCCATGCAAAGGAATCAGCGGATCCACCCATCTCAGTGTGTTGAACGACATCCCTCAACTTGAAGAATTGCACCATGGCATCGACGGAAAGCTGACCGGAAATTTTTGATACCCACTCCTCCTTGCTTATTGGGAGTGCACATTTTTCATCATGAACACACTTGTTGCCATCTTTTCTCCCCACCAGAAACGTGCTATTGCGGCAGCTATACCTAGCGCTGCACATAACCGAACCGAAACCGAAAACCGAACCCAAAAAAACCTAACCGTAACCAAAATTATGGTTTTTCCGGTTAGTGGTTAAGGTTTCAGTTAGCAAAAGTGCTAACTGTATGACCCTCGGTTTTTCGGTTTATAACTGAAAAACCATTGGTTTAACCGAATAAACCGAAAAGCATAGCCAGGAAAGAATTTAACGCTAAAAGGCCCAGCCCAACTTCATCGAATCATTAATATTGCACGTACGCTGTATAATATTCGTAAAACATGGCCTGGCCTACTGGTTAAGAGATGTAGACATACTTTTTGTGACCGTAAGTCGTGAGTTCAACTCCCAGTTTTGTTCTTTTATTTAACTTTGGCCGAAATTTTATTGATTTTTGTCTATCATTGATGCAACAAATGGAGTTCGGTCATACAAACTATAAAAATGAAATATTTGGCCCAAAAAGTTTTATGTTATTCAAAAATTTGCGTCAACTTTGGTTAGTTTGGTTATTACCAAAACCGAACGGAAATTAAATGGTTATTACCGAAACCGAACCGTATTATCATATAAAACCGTCTTTACCGAAGTATCAAAACCATATTTACCGTATAACCGTATAAACTGAACCGAATTAACCATATTAACCGAACGCGCAGTTATAGCTATACCTTTGCAGATTCCTTTAGAAAGTTTAAACACTTACATAGCATAAGAAGGCTACAACATCTACTCCTTCTGTTCCTAAATATAAGACTTTATAACTTTTCGCTGATTGGTTCCTAAATAAGTGAAACAACACACTAAACTATGTCTACATGCGTAAGAATCAGGACATAACAAAAAAGGTCAGAAAGTTTTATATTTTGGAACGGAGTGAATAATAAACATGCACTTTTTTTTAGAAATGGTAGCAAAGCCCCAGCCTCTCGAGGTTTTGTTTTTTGAAAAGGGAATCCAGAAAAGTTTCCCGTTGAAAAAATATTTTTGGTGATTAACAAGTTTCTTTTATTTTGTAGTAACAGTTGCAACGCTAGTCTGATCAATGCGTCCACATACATCGGATCATACTGTCTGTGCACGCCGTCACGTACGTCGAGTACCTATGTTCACGCCGACTCGGACTGCAAGTCGATCGGTGCTTGTAGCGAGCGAGAGTCCGAGCCGCGCCCGCGCCGAGTCCGAGCCGTGATCCAGTCCTACGAGTCCCGAATCAACCCCAGCTCGCCTCGGTATCCGCGACGGTCACGCCGCCACGAATAAAAGCCCCGCCGCCTCACGCAAACCCTCCGCAGAATCTCCGAACAAACCCGATTGACCTCGCTCGCCGCCGCCGCCGTAACCCGGCACCGGCGCGTGCGCTTGCCGGCCAGTACGTGAACGTGGCGTAGAGACACCGATCGAACCGCCGA
Organism: Poa pratensis; assembly: GCA_947311845.1. Lineage (NCBI taxonomy): Eukaryota > Viridiplantae > Streptophyta > Magnoliopsida > Poales > Poaceae > Poa > Poa pratensis. The sequence continues at coordinate 22,186,677 of CAMZMU010000100.1, read as the reverse complement.
CCATGGCGGAGATCCTGATATACGTGGTGGCCGCTCTGGCGGACGAGACCCAGGGCATGGACGCGAGCGTGGGGGGAAACGCTCTGCGACGTGCTCGCAGTCACCGACTCGGACGTCCTGCTCTCCGTGGTCAGCATCGAGTACTTCGCGATGCGCCTCCCCGTGCTCGTCGCCGCCGACCAGCAGGGCGACGTGCCGCTTCTGGCCGCGCGGGCCATCGCCGAGGCCGTCGAGATCCTGCCGCAGTGGGCCAAGATCTTCGAGAAGCACGGCGCCGTCCAGGCGCTCCGGGACCGCCTGCTCGCCGTCGACAACATCCAGCTCGCCGAGGAGGTACGTTCCTACTCCCTCCATTCCAAATTAATTGACTTCCATTTGTCAACATGTGGATGCATCTAGAGATGTTACAAGTATAGGTACATCCACATGTTGACAAATTGAAGTCACTTAATTTGGAACGGAGGGAGTACGTGTGATGTCGATCGTGCGCGAGTCCCACGTTGAATTGATTCATTAAACCTAACCTAGCATGCATGATCTCAAACCCCACGCGGCCACGCTTAAACCCTACTCCTACTCTACACCATTGTAGGTTTTCCTTAATTGGCACAATTGATTATTGTTACGATTGTTCTTGTCTAATTTCAACTTTTATTACTCGTAGAATTTTTTACACTCAACTTTCATCAGCATGCACTTTTATGTCTATGCCAATGCAAGTCTCTTAGCACGGTTTCATATGTGTTTTTCTTATGTGGCATAGTACTAAATGAATAGAGAGAGTAAATGAATAGAGAGAGTGAGATTGTATCTTATCTAACATACAACTGTACACGTGGCCATAGGCAAAAAATGTTGCTAGCCCAATCATATTCATGCATGAGAGCCAAATCGTTAAATTTAGATACAACCTCTAAGATACAATGCATTGTACTACTCTCTCCGTCCATGAATAAGTGTACTCCTACTTTTTGTGATAAGTTAATCTTATTAAAGTTTGACTAATTTTTTGGGAAACATACCAACATTAATGACACTAAATTGGTATCTCTGGATTCATTTTGAAATGAAGTTTCAAAATATACCAATTAGATGTCATATATGTTGATACTCTTTTCTATAAAGTTGGTCAATTTTTCAAAAAATCGACTTAGTACAAAAACTAGATGTACACTTATTTAAGGACAAAGGGAGTAGTTGTCTATTAAATTTTTAATTATCATAATGTGCTAAGAAACGATGCATTGGCACATGTGTCAGTACTCGTGAGAAATAAATGTTTTGATAATTTATAAGCACTACAAATTGTATAGAACAGTTCCATAAAAACAGTTGTGTCTTTTGCGCTCAGCAGTGCCTGCGAGCTCTGAAGGAAATATGTATGAATTGCCCGCAACAGTGCCTCCGCCACGGCGTCGCCGCCGCCGTGCTGAAGTTCTTCGACTTCTTCTCCGGCGCCAAGCAGGTGAGCATCCCTCCCTCCCTTACCGCACCCGACATACCGATAGCCCTGCGTAACCCGCCATGCTCACCACCTGTTTGTGGAAATACCGACAGAAAGAGGCGCTCAAGATCGTCGCCAAACTCGTCAAGGACTGCCCAAGGCCATGGAGGCTGCGCCGGCGCTCTGCAACCTCCTGCAGTCTTCTGACAAGACGGTACACACTCGTGTTTCTGGTGTTTGCTGCTCTGTTCTCTTTGGTGAGCAACTGTTCTGATGGATGGATGCATGTGTGCCAGATACTCGAGTCGGCTCTTTCTTGCCTGTCCATGCTTGCCACTGACGCTCATGGCAAGGCCGAACATATGGACAGGCTCTGCGAGTCCAAGTTGGTCGAGACGGCCATGAGGTTGCTCGAGAAGGACGGGTGGAAGACCATCGGTGACGACACATTACCTGTACGTGTCTGTCGTAGCCCAATTTACATTAATTTTACCACTTCTATTGTCTAATCTTGAGGATTCATGGACGAATCGGCGTGTGTTGCTGCAGAACATCCTTGGGCTGCTAAAAAGTCTTACTTCAGCCTCGGCCAAGGCTGTCAAGTCCCTTTTCGACTTCGGCGTTTGCGATTTGCTGAAGAAGATGATAACCCATTACACCTCCTCGCACAGTAACAATGATAAGGTATTATACTTGTTCTCTCTGTTTTTTCTCAACGTGCGATAATGCCATCTTTTTTATGACTAAAGTATTTACAGCATCAAGGTTATGCATTTAAATGTAGTCAACATGTTTAGGACAAATAAGAGCAATCCGTCTACTTTTGAACGGTACAAAAATGGTAGCCTTTAGATGATAATGCATTGTGCCTCTGATATCTTTGAGTACAATATATATGTGAATGACCTCTACATTTATGGTGCTTGTTAACATTTTGGTGAAGTGTCTTGACACTATTCATTTCTAATCTTCAGTTGCAGAAGCTTCTGGAGCTCATCTATCAGCTTATGCGACCTCTTGAGACATCTGACACTCTAAAGAAGAATGCCGTCATAGAACAAAATGCGTACATGAACCAGCTTGCTAGCATTATGACACTTATAGTACAGGTATGAGCACCCTTAGATACATTTCAGTCGGCTAAGGAAATGAAGTGACACTATAACTGTCCCTTTGACGTACATATTTCTGCTCTTAAATTTAGGTTGGAAAAAGTGGTGCACTATCATCAGTTTGCTATGGATGTGTTGTCGTCATCGGCAACATCATTGAATTAAGCACACCTACTTTCCTGATGGAGTTACAGAATACTGCAAATCTTTCAAGGTGATTTTTTGCCACAGTTTATTGTATTTCAAAGAATATTGGATAGTATGAAACATGATGTTTATTGACAAACCGTTTTATTTTGTCTTGTTCTTATATCAGCTTTCTTACGTGTTTGTTTGCTCGGAAGAACCGTCATGTCATGTTCCAAACGCTCAAAGTTTCGAAGAGCCTCCTTAAAAAACACCATAATTTTTTCTTTGAGAGCTTTACCAAGGAGGGTGTAAAGCATGCAATTGATGCCATACAAGAAAAGAAAAGGATAGAAACTCCAATAACAAGTTGAAAAGGAAAACCAATATGCAAGAACGTTGTGTCTGCTTTGAATTTCAGTCAGATGCTTCCTCCGGAGATGGGTGCAAGATTGGGAACAATGCTATCCTGAATCTAGCAGAAGAGATGAAGAAAAGCTTCTTTGTGGTGAAAGCAACTAACAAATCTCCACATAGGTTAGGATGTTTTATTACAACCGTCAAAGCATTTTCTGCTAGGTTGAAAGGACATACAATGACAACCCCCACACAGAATTTGGATCAATGCAGAGAGTTGTCTGAAGTTTCGAGGAGATTATTATCAGATAATCTTCCAAGTACCTCTACTTTTGTGTTTGCGAAGAGTGGATCAGCTAAAGAGTTATCAGATTATCTCTCCAATGGATCATACTTGAATCCAAATCTAAATAACTGCCAGGACTTACTAGAGCGGGTTAAGGAGGTGCAGTGTCGACTGCAGAAATTCGCTCATTTGGCTCTCACGATGTCCAGTGAAAGCTCTGCGAAGCCCCTTGAGAATTTGGTCGAGAAGCTCCTAGACGCTCTGCACATGTCTTATGATAGTTTTCCCGTGATTCTGTCTCATCATAAACAGTGTACTCGTGAGAGCACGATGATTCCTCTGAGGCGTACTGAGAATTCAAAATCACTGCATATAAAATTTGTGAAGGCACGCAGGGAGAAAGACTTGCAAGGATATGGTGGTGTTCTCCCTGTTCCTATTTCTTCAAAGCCAGAAGAGATTGAAACAGACCTCTGGCCTAAGATTTGCTCTCCACGGAATGGCCAGGGATCCTCAAGATTGATTTTCTGTTACAAAGGCACAGAACTCAAGTCATCCACAACAATCTTTGAGTCACTTGTCCGTTTAATGAATGACGGACAATCTGATACACGATTGACCAGTCTTTCTGGAATGAGGAATACAGAATATCGTATAAGAGAAACAAAAGCAAGAAAACATCTAAACTCGGTTATCTGCTGTGCATGAAAAGCTTGACCAGTCACTGCTGAAGGACCCATTTTTTTGTGACATATTCCTTGGGAAGCTTCCGGGTGATGTGGAAGAATCTGATCCATCCTACGACTTGTTATTCACGCTGAAAGTTCTTGAAGGGCTTAACCGTTTTTCATACCAACTCTCAATGGATGAGAAGATACGCCTATTTGCAGAAAGCTGCCAACGGAATTTGGATGATCTTAAGGTGACAATCTCTCCAATCCCACAACGTCAGTTCATGAGTAGCCTTCTGACCAATAAGCTGGAGCTGCAAATGCAAGATAAGTTGTTTAAGGATGGGCTGATACCCTCGTGGTGTGTCTATCTGGTGGAAACTTGCCCCTTCTTATTCTCCTTCAATGCACGGTGGAAGTACTTCTGCCTTACTGTGCAGTGCTCATTCATGGCAGATGAGGCAAGTGCACCAGATGAGCCAAGTTGTTCAGACGAGGAAAGTGATGATCCAGATGAGGCTGCTAAAAGAACCAAGAGGCACGAAGTTGCACGAGGTAACCTACTTGAAAGCGCTGCATCAATGATGGCCAAACATGCGGCAAGCACCACAACCATTGAGGTTGTATTTGAAGGAGAGGTTGGGACCGGGCGAGGCCCAACCTTCGAATTTTACAGTACAGTTAGCCATGAACTTCAGAGGTTCGGGATTGGGATGTGGAGAGGTGATCATGCTAGAAAAGCAGAAGGTGAAACTGGATTCATTCATTCTAGTTTTGGGCTATTTCCACAGCCATGGTCCCCACTAGTCACTTCATCACGAGGGATCAAATTCTCTGACGTGGTACAAAAATTCAAGCTTCTTGGATATATTGTAGCTAGAGCAATTCTCGATGGAAGGATCCTGGACATCACGCTCTCAAAAGCATTCTACAAGATCATGCTTGGACAGGTAAGATTTTCAAAAAATATCCAAATAACTGTTTTTCTCTTCCCTTTTCTTGTCCCAGTTGCATCTCCTATGTTCTGATCATGTATCGTTCATGGTTTTAGGAGCTTGATATCTATGACATTCCATCATTTGATCCTGATCTGGGCAAGACCATACTAGAGTTTCAAGCACTTGTTAAAAGGAAGAAGTTCTTGGAGACATCTTCGGAAAATACATCCAGTCTCTCTGCAGATTTGTCATATAAAAATATGAGACTGGACAATCTGTGTCTTGATTTTACTCTTCCTGGAAATCCTGAATATGAGCTTGTTCCTGGAGGCTCAGAGAAGATGGTTACACTAGACAATTTGGAGGAGTATGTACATTTGATAGTTGATGCAACATTGAAGAGTGGGATCGCCAAACAGATAGAGGCTTTCAAGTCTGCAGTTAACGAGGTCAGTTTGGTATATATTTAATATTCACTAGATCAAAATGTAGTTCGTCCTCTGTTCAAGAGAGAACCAGTACTGATACTGATCTGTTTTAACAACTCGCAGGTTTTTGCTCTTAAGACACTTAAAATGTTCAGCGAGGAGGAGATGGAGCGCATACTTTGTGGTGAACAGGATTCTTGGGCTGTAAGCATATTCCCCATGATTTCTTACCTTCATTTCTAAAAGGAGTTTCTGTTGCATGGTTCTCACCTGTTTTGCTTCTTGCAGTCAAGCAAACTTGAAGATCACATCGAGTTTGAGCATGGCTATGATGTGAACAGTCCACCGATAGTTAGCGTAAGTAGAATGGAAACACAAGGCTCTCAAATATTTGTCTTTTGATGAACAGCTAATAAGAAACTGAAATCCAAATCATCAATAACGCGTTGCTGCAGTTTCTGGAGATCCTGCGGGAGTTTGAAGGGAGGAACAGCGGGCGTTCATACAATTCACGACAGGAGCTCCTCAACTTCCACTTGGTGGCCTAGCTTCACTCGTTCCAAAGCTCACCGTTGTGCGAAAGGTTTGCAATTCTCTTCACATAAGGAACCACTCTACTCTAATAGGGCAAGAGCCTCCCATTCTGATGAAACTTACCTGAACATGCATTGTTGTTCAACAGCAATGTGATTGTAATGTCGATTGTGAATTGCCAAGCGTCAACACTTGCCGGCACTTCATCAAGCTTCCTCCTTACTCCTCGAAGGTACCATGAAAAACAGGCTTCCGTTAATAGTTATTTCTGCAATGATGCAAACTCGGCACGATTTCTCATATGTCTGCATTTCCGGATCGCAGGAGATAATGAAGGAGAGGCTCAAATATGCTCTCGCCGAGGGTTTAGGCTCCTTCCACTTGTCATGACAAATGGCAGAAGGGTAAAAGAACAGTGTACATGCTAGATAGGGTAGACGATCAGTTAGGCTTCATGCTGGGGACAATTTTTTTTTTTTTTTTTTGACAGGAACGCTGGGGACAAATAGAAGAAGGAACTCCAGTTTTCTCCCCTCCAGTTAGATCAACTTTCTGCGTTACTGTATATATGTACGTAACAACTTAGCACCCCAAGCTGGGACTGTATTGATGATGAGTGATACTAATAAAAATATTATACAAATGATTACTTCTGACTCTGAAACTGATGATATTTGATCAAGTGTTGGTGGAATTTGTGATAAATGGAAATATGGAATATACTGTATTAGGTTTGCTATGTAATCTGGGAGCATGGATTGATTCACCAATGAATAGAGTTCCACATGCATAAAAAGTCTTACATGCTATTATCATTTCAGGTAGGCAAATGGAACACAAAATGTTCTCTACACAATCAGTAGCACACCATCAAAACAATTCTGCTACAAATTTAACCATAGCTCAAATGGCCCAGCTTTACAGCAGATAGTAGAACACCAATCAAGATGATGTATTGACATATCACAATGTATCCAAAATTCAAATATATAGATAGATAGAGAGTATCATAAACTTAGATGTCTTTACACCACAGGTAACTCATCAGCAGCATACAATTCAAACAACACATTGTAGAAGACAGACAAAAAAAATGTGTAATTGGAGCTACTATTTCACCACACTGTCTACCAAAAAAGTAGCTTAACTGGCCAAAATCCTAAGAACTCTGAATGTTCCCTGGCACAAGATGTCACCTAAAAATTCCGAACTTCGTTGCTTGATTTGAACATGTAACTCCGCTTCCATTGCCTCCTCATTTCACAGAAACCTGCAAGTAAAATCAATGATACTGAGTGACCCAAGAACAGGAAGGCTGCAATGTAAAAACTACAGAGTCAAAGATGAGCAGAAGAGACCTGAGTGATTCCCTAAATCCATAGCTAGCTACATAAGAGCCCTGAGTGCTTCAGGCGATCCATTCCATCAATGTTCAGTGTGCACTCCAGAGGATCTACACAATCAGTGCAGCAGCCGACAGCGAGTAGGAGATTCGAAAGCTGAGAAGGTTCTCCCTCAGAGCGCCCATCTTTCTTGTGCCCGAAAACGCGGCCTCGGCGTCCACACTCCTCTTGAAGATCACCACAGCGACTGAAGAACTCTCTGTCCTGGCTTCCATGACAGGCCCAAACTGGCTGAAGATCGTGACAAGGTCACTCGTGGAAGGGACGCCATTCGGACCAGTGAAGCTCAGCACAAGCCCAGCCAGCAAACGTTCATCCTTGAGGCCACCATTCTGCGGTTTGGCTGAAGGATGATGATCAGCAGCCCCTGTGCACCTTGTCAAGAAACCTGGATTCACCTTAGGCGCGTTGCCGTTCACCGGCGACACTGACATCTGTCGCGCCGCCCGGCGCATGAGCTTCCCCATCTTTGTGGCCGTCTGCTGAGACAGGGGCTGTGGACTCGGCTCATAATCCTCAGCTCCCGGGCGTCATCCACACTGCCGCACCTTGACATCCCCCATTTGTCGCCGACGTCTCCTCCCCTTGGCCTTCTCCTCTTGGCACGGCGTGGCGCCGGTGTAGGCGTGGCCTCCATGGCGCCGTCGTCGATGCCGTGGTAAGCCGTGTACACGGGGAGGCCCCTGGGGCCCCTCCACCTGGTGAAGGCCCTGAGCTGCGCCGTGGCGACGGTGAGGTCGACCCTGTCGGCTCCGGCCAGCGGCGCCACCGCCAGCGCGCAGAGGTACCCGACAAAGGCCTCGCCCTGGAGCGCGTCCCTCGTGAAGGCGGCGTCCCGACCGCCCCGTGCGCGCCCATCCGGACGCCGGCGTTGTCGATCGCCTGCTCTTGGCGACACCTTCGCTGATGGCGCAGTCGCAGGACAGGCCGGCCTCCACGCGGCGCGCGACCTCGCCCAGCGCGGTGTCCACGGCGGAGGCGAACGCGGACAGGGTGGTGCCGCCGCCACGAGCCGGCTCTGGATGGACGCGAGGTGCGGGAAGCCGTCGCGGAACGGGAGGAGCGCCTCCTCGTCGGCGACCCACGCGAAGTTCTTGTTCCAGAAGCAGGCGACCAGGGCGGCGCCGCGCCTCCGGCGCTGCCCCAGCGCGAGCGCAGACGCGTCCGCCGGGTCGAACACCTGCGCCGGCCACCACGGGTGGCTTTTCACCTTCAGCCACACCAGCCGCGGCGGCGCCGCCAGCCCGCCGCGCTCGCCGTGCTCGTCATCCTCGAACGGGCAGTCGTACCAGGCGTGCTCCAACCAGTCCTTCACCACGCCGGCCTTGGGCACACGCGCCGGCGACGCCTGCTTCTTGGCCTGCCGGTCGTAGGCGCCCTGGAGCAGCTCCGCCACGTCCTTGTGCATGACGCGGAGCCTCTCCGGGCGCCCCACGGCGCTCCCGAGCCACTCGTCGACGTTCTTGGCAACCGCAGCGCCTTCCTCCGGCGCCATGTGACCCGCGAGCCTGTGAGAAGGCAGCGACAAACGTTCAGCGCGGATGCACGCAGGTCTCCGCTTCTTGGAGGAAAAGAGAGGGGGGTCCTTACCGGAGAGCGAGGGAGGCGGCCGTGGACGGGGAAGACGGAGGCGGAGGGGGTTTGGTGGGGGTTTAGGAGGAGTTGATGAGAATTGAGTAGTGTAGTACTAGAAGAAGACAGAGTATATGCAATGCAATTGTGTGGGTGATAAGAAGTGAGTAGTAAGTACAAGTTTTTGTTCCTTTTTTCGAACAAAAAAAGTTGCTCGTCTTTTTTCCAAAAATAAATACGGTTCTCTTTTTGGTACTATCATAATCTTTTTACTATACTAGTTTATCAGTTGGTAGATGCAATTCATTCGAGTTTTTTTAACACTAGAGATTACGGGCTTCTTTGGATCGCAGTATTAGGAAACACCGGAATTGGAAAAATACAGGAATTTGATATGATTGCAGGTACAAAACAGAGGATTACAAAACTGTAGGAATGGTCATTTGGATGGAACACAGGAAAAACACAGGAAAAGTGTCTCGATCCTACGCGTATGAGTGTAAAAAAGAGATTATAGTGGATGTTGAAATTCCTATGAAATTGGGGGATAGGAATTCAATCCATAGGAATTTTGGAGGTGTCATTCTTTTGATCCAAATAGATTCATTAGAAAAAATCCTATGGATTGAAATCCTCCAATATTTTTATGAAAATCCTTCAATCTAAATAGCCCATACATCTTCATGATCAAGTACTACATCCTCGAATGTTACTCACGCCGGAGCCTGCGAGTGATTTAGAACGTATCGTTGAGTAAATTGCTGAATATTTCTGGCCAATAATGTGCAGTGAGTTGATACTGAATTTCTCACATAGAATAGATATCGCTAGACATGGATGTGAGTGCTTTGAAGCTACCATATCTGAACAATAAAATTTGTGGCTGTGGGCACTGAGGTAAATAAAACTGCACCAGGGCTGCGTTGCAAATCAAGCAGATAGGCAGCATTGGGATGGGATAGCCTGCAAAAGATGGGAGACGCAGCAGATAGATGAAATCCGTTGCAAAGAAAGAGGAGGCCAGAAAGCAAAAGCACGAGATAAGCCACCTCAAACCAAACAAACAATAAAAAAAACAGCCTTGAACCCTTGTCTTCACCTGCAGCAGCAGCAGCCTGGTGTGCTGCCTGGTTGGTATGTACAATACGTAAAAGATTCATGTTGGCACGTTGCGTTCGTTTGAAATCATATTCGGCTCATAGGTTTATACACTCGCTGTTCTAAATGTCATTTTAAAAAGTTAAAAAATTTAAACAAAAATTTCGGATTATGCCCGATATTCTATGTTCCACACAAAATTTTCACGACACATTTATTTCTCTTTTTTTACACAGGACACAAAAATGCCATTTCTTAACGCAATTTTTTTTGCTAACATAAAATATGTGTGTGTATATCAAAAAAATTAGTTTGTTTTTTGAGATTTTAAAAAGTATTTAAAAATATTTCACATAACGGGTGTATCTAGACCTACGACCCGAAACACCGTGTCCAGAGAAGTCATTCTTTCTACATTTTGCTTTATTTTGCATATAAATCTAGTTTTAGCTCAGAACAATTTAACGCAAAACAAAAATTGTTTACCACAAGTTGCAGTTCAAATTCCACCGCGGCGGGTATCCATCGAAATCCCAAAACATGCCACAAGCTTGTGTGCGCTTACTTTCAAATGTGTCTTCTACCGGAACATCAAATATACCATCTCCTAGAGCATCTCCATTGGCACCCCGATGACTCCTATGTTTAATGGGGTTTGGACCCAAAAAAATCGGTCACAGCGACACCCCAAGTGTCCGAGCCGAGCTGATTTCTGTCCGACATCCCGAGAGCCCTCCATACTTGGGGACCTGGTCGGGGTGTCGGACATTACCCGGGCATTCCCTCCGACAGATGAAGACCATGACACAGGGCCGACGTGCAATTCCCCCTCACTCTACATTGCTGCCCCGACGCCAATTTATCTAATCTTCCCTCAATTTACAGAACCCTGCCGCCGCCACCGTGATCTCCTCGCTTTCCTCGACCATGCCGCCAAACCCGTTGGCCTGTCGCGACCTTGCAAGCCGTCGGCGTCGACGCAGCCGAAGAAGAAGCTGATGAAGCGGGAGCCACCAGAGGATGTGCCGCTGCGACTACTGACCCAGGCACAGTGCGCAAGCTCTATTTCCAGTATCATGTATCGTTGGCCACAGCAAAAACACCCACGAATAATATAAATCATCCAAAAAAACATCAATCATAGGCTTTCACACAATGATATTGGAAGGAACAATGGATGGATAATGATTTAACAAAATCAACTGCGATAGAACCCCTTTTATTAATTTTGCATATGACTATATATAATTTTTTCATATATTATATTTTATTTTGCGGATCATGGGTGGGACACGAATGGATTCTATCAACCTTGAAAACACAACCAAATGATGAGCGTATGTAGAAATGTTTTTTTTTCTGTATCTGAATATTTACCTTTGTTTTATTTTTGCATGTATGATATTTTGAAGACGTAAAAATTTATATGACCGTTGCAACGAACAGGCATTCAACTAGTATAGATAAAAAAAAAGCATCATCAACTTCGATGTCTTTGCACCAAGGGTAACTCATCCGCAGCATACAATTCAAAGAACACACTGTAGAAGACTGAACAAAAAAGTTGTTACTGGAGCTACTACTTCACCACACTGTCTACCAAAAAAGTAGCTTAACTGGCCAATATCATAAGAACTCTGAATCTTCCCTGCCACAAGCTATCACCTAATAATTCCCTAAAAAAAAGCTATCACCTAATAATTTAGAATTTCCTTGCTTGACTTGAACATGTAACCTCTTCCATTGCCTCCTCGTTTTCACAAAAACCTGCAAGGAAAACCATGATACTGAGTAATCCAAGAACAGGAAGGCTGCAATGTAAACTACACTGTCAAAGATGAGCAGAAGAGACCTGAGTGATACCCCAAACCCATAGCTAGCTACAGAAGAGCCCTGAGTGCTTCATCAAGCAGGCGATCCATTCCATCAATGTTGAGTGTGCACTCCAGAGGATCAATCGGCGCGGCAGCCGACAGCGAGTAGGAGAGGCGAAAGCTGAGCAGGTTCTCCCTCAGAGCGCCGATCTTCGTTGTGCCCGAAAACGCGGCCTCGGCGTCCACACTCCTCTTGAAGATCACCACAGCGACTGAAGAACTCTCTGTCCTGGCCTCCATGACAGGCCCAAACTGGCTGAAGATCGTGACAAGGTCACTCGTGGAAGGGACGCCATTCGGACCAGTGAAGCTCAGCACAAGCCCGGCCAGCAAAGGTTCATCCTTGAGGCCACCATTCTGCGGTTCGGCTGAAGGATGATGATCAGCAGCCCCTGTGCACCTTGTCAAGAAACCTGAATTCACCTTAGGCGTGTTGCCGTTCACCGGCGACACTGACATCTGTCGCGCCGCCCGGCGCATGAGCTTCCCCATCTTCGTGGCCATCTGCTCATAATCCTCCAGCTCCCGGGCGTCTTCTGCACGGCCGCACCTTGACATCCCCCATTTGTCGCCGACGTCTCCTCCCCTTGGCCTTCTCCTCTTGGCACGGCGTGGCGCCGGCGTCGGCTTCGTCGTGGCATCCATGGCGCCGTCGTCGATGCCCTCGTACGCCGTGTACACGGGGAGGCCCCTGACGCCCCTCCAGCGGGTGAAGGCCCTGAGCTGCGCCGTGGCCACGGTGAGGTCGACCCTGTCGGCTCCGGCCAGCGGCGTGACCGCCAGCGCGCAGAGGTACCCGACGAAGGCCTCGCCCTGGAGCGCGTCCCTCGTGAAGGCGGCGTCCACGACCGCCCCGTGCGCGCCCCTCCGAACGCCGGCGTTGTCGATCACCTGCTTCTTGGCGACGCCTTCGCTGATGGCGCACTCGCAGGACAGGCCGACCTCCACGCGGCGCGAGACCTCGCCCAGCGCGGTGTCCACGGCGGAGGCGAAAGAGGACAGGGTGGTACCGCCGCCCTCGAGCTGCCTCTGGATGGAGGCGAGGTGCGGGAAGCCGTCGCCGAACGGGATGAGCGCCTCCTGGTCGGCCACCCAGGCGAAGGTCTTGTCCCAGAAGCAGGCGACCAGGGCAGCGCCGCGCCTCCGGCGCTGCCCCAGCGCGAGCGCCGACGCGTCCGCCGGGTCGAACACCTGCGCCGGCCACCACGGGTACCTCCTCACCTTCAGCCACACCAGCCGCGACGGCGCCGCCAGCCCGCCGCGCTCGCCGAACTCGTCCTCCTCGAACGCGCAGTCGTACCAAGCGTGCTCCGGCCCGTCCTTCACCACGCCGGCCTTCGGCGCACGCGCCGGCGACGCCTGCCTCTTGGCCCGCCGGTCGGAGGCGCCCTTGAGCAGCTCCGCCACGTCCGGGTGCATGACGCGGAGCCTCGCCGGGCGGCCAACGGCGCTTCCGAGCCGCTCGTCGACGTTCTTGGCAGCCGCAGCGCCTTCCTCCGGCGCCATGTGACGACCCGCGAGCCTGAGAGCAAGCAAGGGCAAACGATCAGGGCGTTCAGGTACGTGTACGTCTCCGCTTCTTGCCGGAAGGGAGAGGGCCTTACCGGAAAAGCGAGGGAGGCGGCCTTGGACGGGGAGGACGGAAGCTGTGCTCTGCTCTCTGGACTCTGGAGACGCAGAGGGAGGGGGTTTGGAAGTAGTAGAAGTACTAGAATCCAATGCAGTTTTGGTGAGGGGTGAAGTAGTAGCCAGATGAGTAAAAGTTTATGTTCCTTTTTCGAACAGATAAAGTTGCTTGTCTTTTTTCCAAAGAAAAAAAAAGTTTCTCTTTGAAATATTACGGCCTGAGTTTATCAGTTGGCAGATGCCACTCAATTGAGTTGGAAAACAAAGATTACTTCTTCATGATCAAGTATTACATCATCAGATTTTAATTCAGAAGCAACGTGGAGTAAATTGTTGGGGATTTCTGGCCAATAATATGAAGTAAATTGATACTGAATTTCTTTCATGAAATTGATACCATTCACTGTAAAGATGGATGTAAGTGCTTGAAAGCTAAAAACATATCTGCACAATAAAAGATGGCGCAGTGGCACGGTGATATGCAGTCGCTGGGAAGGTAAATGAACCGGGATGGGAAAAGATGAAATCTGTCGCAAAAGAGGAGGAGGCTAGAAAGCGAGAAAAAAAAAACTGCTTCTGAACCCTTGTCTGCGCCTGCCGCGGCAGCAGCAGCTCGTCTGCTGGCTGGTTGTAGGTAAAAGATTCATGTTGCCTTTGTTTGGTTCATTGAACTACTGTGGCCTGCTCTTATCTCTAGTTTTTTAGAAAAAAGGCAAAATGCCCAGCTTTGAATTAACAAAGCCCCAGAGTTTAGCGGCAAATTACAACATGCTGAACAAACAGCTTACAGGCACCAGAAAGACAAGCAAACAGAAAATACAACAAAGATTACAGCTTGATCTTTCACGCCACAGACCACCATTGCGAGCACTCAGGAAAGCAGCAGGTCAGGAGAAGGCACCAAGAAGCAGGACATCTTCGTCTTCACCAGGCCACACCTAGCCTCAGGGTCCACCGTCTTCGCCGCCGGAAGGGACCCCTTGTCCCTCGCCTAGGCTCGAAGGCGCCGCACCGTCGGGGGGCGAAGAAAGTTCACCGAGAACACCGGGGATCAAAGAGAACTAGGTTGCCGGATAGGAGGAGAGCAGCAATGTTCTAGGAGCTCCATCACACGACCACCACCACCACAGACCACCGCAATACCGGACCAAAGCTGCTGGACGAAGGCGCACCGAAGAAGAAACGGCGAAAGAAGACAACTACACCACCGCTGTGAGCAGGACCACCAGCGCTTGAGAGTTCATCGGCCAACTGCACCGCTGTTGCTGCAAAGGGGAACCCTTTTCCCCTCTCACCCGGCTCGTGGGCGTCGATCCACAAGCGAACAGGGGCGGCCGGGCAGCGAGGAGCACCGAGCGAGGCACCAGATCGACCACGATGAGATGCCGCTGCCGAAAGACACAGCCGTCACGTCCTTCCCAAGCACACACGGCTCGAACACCTCCTCTGCATTCCAAGACAGCGCCTCCAAGGAGGGGAGCGACGTCGTGACGCCGCCGCCGACTACAACAGGAACTAGGCTTTCGCCAAGCAGGGGAGGGGGTAAGGGGCAGGACAGGTACCTCGACGAAGCCTTCGAGAAGGAGAACGGCGCCCGCGGCGTCGCCGTCGTCGTGGCCAGCCGCTGGCCAAGGGTTTCCCCCGGTACCGCGCCACCCCGCACCAACCGCCCGACAGAGACGGATCCATCCAGCAGAAGCCTTTGGGGTTCCGGATCTGGCGGGAGGACGGGCTCGAAGAGCAGGAGAAGGCTTCCTCTTCAGATCTGGAGCAGGGACCGGCGGCGCGGCCCTGCGCCGCGAACTCCGACCTCCGCCCCCTCACCGCCCACGCGGTAGAGGAGGCGGTGCCGCACGCACCACGGCCGTCACACGCCGCCGGGTCGACGCCGTTCTTCTCGCCCGAGGCCGCCGCCCCGGCTTTCTGAAGCCCTCCACACGGGGTGAAGCGGCGAAGGCCCCGCCGCCACCTTCCTAGACGTCGCGTGGGCTTTGCCCTGGAGCGCCTCCGGCGGCGGCGAGGTAGCTGGGAGTAGAGGAGGAGGCGGAGAGGGCTAGGGTTTCGCCCCCGAGTCGCCTCCGGAGAGACGACGCGAGGGAGGGCTATCAGGGTCAGCTAGGTAGTTGGTCAGCGAGGGAGAGACGACGCGAGGGAGGGCTCTTATCTCTAGTTCTCTACGCACTTGGCATTATATCATGTATCTAAAGTTGATTGTCCATTGGAAATTACGGATTAAAAGGATTATTTTTGGCTTACCCAAAAGGATTTTTTTAACTAGACAAACTCAGTCCCTAGTTATTTTAATCACGTGCGTGCAGGGGCAGCCTCGCCAAGCGCCTGTAAAGTTTATTCGCTTTCAAATCCCTAACGGATATTTTACCAATGGACAATCTATTTTGTATATAAAATTTAAGGTCGGTAAAATTTTGGGTAATTGACCAATTTTCTCTAATTATAGTTGGGGTTGTTGTGGTACCGGTGTTTGTTTCGACCTAATAATTTTGTGTCAAGCCAATGTGAAGTTTGTTTCAAACATCAAACACGAACTTGCAAATATGTCACTATTACGTGCAGAAGTTATGTGCAAGTGAATAATATTTCCTGAATTTTAGCGAATGTTTCAGACTCTCGTGGAGGAAAGCAAACTAAAGAGAAACGGACGAGTGAATCAAATGACCGAGATCCTAGTGCTTGATCTTGATTGGTGTCGTGTGAACGTGTCATGGCATGGCACACACAACACGACGGGCTAGTACCCTAAACACCACTGAAACACAACATTTCGTGTCAGCCTATGGAAGTTAGCTTGTATTTGGAGAACAGATCGATGTATAAACCCGGCACGTCAGAGCACACCCCACCAGTCAGCGACCGCGCCACTCGTCGATGTTCTTGGCAACCACAAGGCCTTCCTCCGGAGAATGAAGGGAGAGGTCCTTAACGGAAAGCGAGGGAGGCGGCCTTTAGACGGGGAGAAGGGAGCTCTTGCTCTCTCGACACGGAAACGGAGGGGTTTGGTTGGGGTTTAGGAGGTTCATTTTCATACAAAAGAGTTGATTGTCTTTTTTGCAAAAAAATATGGTTTTTCATTAATGGTTGCATCAAAATCTATTTACCGTCCAAGTTTATCAGGTGGCAGAAGCCATTAATTTTAGTTCGAAAACAGGATATTACTTCTTCATGATCAATTAGTACATCACCAGATTTTAATTCAGAAACAACGTGGAGTAAATTGTTGAAGATTTTATGCCAATAATGTGCAGTATGTTGATACTTGATTTCCCACATAACATTGATAGCGCTGGACCATAATATTGAGTGCTTCAAAACATATCTGCACAATAAAAATGTTCGCTGTGGCACGGTGATATGCTGTTGCTGCGAGTAAATTACAAAAATCTACCACATTTGGGGTTCTGACAACGGGTCAGTACCATTCCTGATGATTTTTTCAAAAACGTACCAACCATGGGGCTAATAGCAACAAACTGCGCAAATCTGACCACGGTTGGTACGTTTTTGATAAAATCACCAAGAATGGTACTGACCCGTTGTCAGAGCCCCAATTGTGGTAGATCTTTGTAATTTACTCTGTTGCTGCGGAGGTAAATAAAGTTCGATCACACGGAGGCAGCATTGGGATGGGACGCCCAGCAACAAAGATGGGAAGACGCCAGAAAGATGAAATCAGTTGCAAAAGAACGGGAGGCCAGAAAGCAAAAGCACGGTGGTAGAAACTGCTTCTGAACCCTTGTCTCCACCTGCCGCAGCAGCTGCCGCAGCTGGTCTGCTGGTAAAACGTACAGTACAACAAGATTCATACTTTGGCATTGCTTCATTTGATTGATACTGTGGCCTGCTCGGCTGCTCTTATCATTTCGCACTTGGCATTACTACTAGTTGGGTCAAGTTCTCGTTGGCTCACTGTTTTTTTTTCTGCTAAAATTACCTCCACCGTATAAGAATCATGACACCAAATCAAGTTCATCGGTATGTGAATTTAATGTTTACAGTGAATTTAAACCTTTTCCAACCTCCAAACCCTGTGTTTACTTCCTGCATCATGCCATCGGCATCTGAATATACTTTTCTCTCTCAAACAAACATTTCAAGAAAATACAAATATCTTGTTCTTTCAAATTAAGAAACATTTAAAAAACAATGATTATTTTCGAATCCCGACCGTTTGATTCAATGAAATTGAACTTTGGGATTCAACACTTTCAAACTCTTGTCACGAGGTTTGGTTGTATTTCAAGAAAATACAAATATCTTGTTCTTTCAAATTAAGAAACATTTAAAAAACAATGATTATTTTCGAATCCCGACCGTTTGATTCAATGAAATTGAACTTTGGGATTCAAGAAAATACAAATATCTTGTTCTTTCAAATTAAGAAACATTTAAAAAACAATGTTATTTCCCGACCGTTTGATTCAATGAAATTGAACTTTGGGATTCAACACTTTCCAACTCTTGTCACGAGGTTTGGTTGTACTATCGGTTTGATTACTAGCTTCCACAAGAGATTAGTTGACCCAGCTAGATGCGACGGTCTCGATCTTCAGGATATTTGGAGCCCTTTTTCCGCCGCCAAGCGCTCCAGTTTCCTATTCGCTATCTTAGCTTGCCTCTCACCATTTTAAGGCATTGATGTGTCGATTTTCAGTACTATGAAGACACAGTCATGGCAAAGTTGCCACCTTATAACGGCAAGAACACCACCATGGATGGCCACTCCACTTTGGTTAACTCGGTCCTCTCATCGAAAAATATTTACCATCTCACATCTCTAGCGGTTAACAACGGGTCGACAAAAACAATTAGCAAGTTGGAGAGACCTTTCCTCTTGGTGGGCACCGGTGAAGTTACAGGTGGAAAATGCAAGGTAAATTATACACAAGTTTAGAGCGCGTAATCTAAGAGGCATCGGGACACATTTTCCTGTGTACTCCGGCTTCATTTGCCTTCACCACGCCTGGCGTTGGGCGCACGGGCGGGCGTCGTCTGCCTCTTGGCCCTCCGGTCGTAGGCGCCCTGGAGAAGATCCGCCATGTTCGGGTGCATGACGCGGAGCCACGCCGGGCATCCCACAGGACTCTCGAGCCACTCATCGACGTTCTTGGCAACCGCAGCGTTTTCCTCCGCATCCATGTGTTCCGCGAGCATGTGATAGGGCAACGACAAATGATCGGCGCGGGTGCACGGAGGTCGACTAGTACAAGTTTGTGTTTCTTTTTCGAACGAAAAAATTGCTTGTCTTTTTTCCCAGAAAAAAGAGAATTATCTTTTCTGGTAGTATCATAATCTTGTTAATGTCCGAGTTTATCAGTTGCCACATGGCGTTCATTTGAGTTTGAACACAAAAGATTACTTCTTCATGATCATGTACTAGTACTGTAGTTAAGAACGTGGAGGAAATTGTTGAAAATTTCTGGCCAGTAATGTGCAGTAAGTCGATACTCAATTGTGAAGTACCGAATTTCTCTGATAAAACTGATACAAGTACTCCAGTAGACATGGATGTGAGTGCTGCAAAGCTAAAATATCTGACAATAAAAGATGTAGCTGCGGCACGGTGAATTGGGATGGGATGTGTTGCTGAGCAAAAAGAGAGGCAGCATTGGGATGGGATGGCCAGCAAAAGATGGGAAAACGCAGGAGAAAGATGAAATCCGTTGCAAAAGAAGGGGAGGCAAAGCAAAAGCACGGTGTTCGAAACCGCCTTGAACCCCCTTGTCTTCACCTGCCGCAGCAGCAGCAGCAGCCTGGTCTGCTGGCTGGTTGGTGTGTACAGCACGCAAAAGATTCATGTTGGCACGTTGCCTTCGTTTCAGATTGATTCAACCGAGTAAATTACAAAATCTACCACACATTTTGGCGGTGGTTAAGTGTCGGTAATATTTTGGTAATTTTTAAAAAATCTACCAGCCGTGGGAGTAGCGATAATATCTAACAGTATTATGACACCCATACTGACTGGTGGGACCCATCAGTAAGACCCTAGTTGGTAGCACATGTGGACGCGGGCTTGAGGTAGACGTGGGACCCACCTGTCAGCCCGCATTTTTTTTCTCCTCTCGTCTCTTCTTCACACTACTGTCTCGCATTGATCGATGGAGCGGGGTTCGACGAGTGGGTAGAGCCAGAGGGGCGCCGCGTCGGTCATGACATCGGAGGTATGAAAGTGGCAGGAAGAAAATTTTATTTGTATTATTTAACAAATTCAACATACTATATATATATTATTAACAACTGCCGATGTAAGAGACCAATATGTGTACTCATGATTCAACATGGGTAATATCCATGGAAAATGAAAAAAGACGCATACAGGTTCTTGTAGAAGCATCACCTTCGGGCATCAAGTTGTTTTTATTTGCTCAGAAGAAGCATCAACGCTGAGCATAAGGGTAACTCCAATGGTGTGGTGCACTGAGTATGCGTGCGTCCGTTTGAGTCGTACTGGACCAAAAACACGGGCCAACGCGGTGACATAAATGTGTCCACGACCGTTTTATGTCCGTCGTCTGTCCGCCGTGACCCATTCCTGACCCAAATTTGGGCAGGTTTGCGTCTCCACGGACAACGGCTGAGCATTCGCGTGTCTGCTCGTTGTCCACCCGGGCCCACTTGGCGGTGACCCAACCGACGGTCGCTCTCCCTGGTCGGTCCCTTTTAATGCTAGGGATAGGAACGGTCATCCCCACTTCCCAACTCCCACTCACCCCCACCTTGCTGCCCCACCGTGCTCCCCCAGGTTGCACAAACCCTAGCCACCATGGCCATGCCGATCCGGTGGATAGGCTAAGGGAAACACGACCACGAGGCGGGGTCGTCTTCGGCTGCCGCCTCCGTCGAACACCATATCGACATCCACCTCACCCGCCTCCCGCGCCGTTCTGCATCATGCCGTCGGGCGTCGAGGTGGTCATGCGCGACCACCACTACATCCCTGTGCGGGACTGCTGGTGGTACTTGGACTACTTGATGTCGGTGCGGTGGTCGGACGTTCATTAGCCTGACCACTGGCAGTTGAATCTGTAGAGGATCCTGATGCCACCGATCCTGACCAGCGGCCGTGCACGGGTCATGGAGATCCGGTAGCTCCGCGAGCGCCTCCCGTCGGAGTACCAGAACGACCCCGCATTAGCGGCCATTTCCTCATATTGCGATACTTGGTTCCCCGGCGAGCACAACGTGTAGCGGCAGGAGCTCTTCACACGGCCCCGTGGCGCACCTCCGCCGTCGGTGGTGAAGAAGGAGCACACCGTCGATGACCAGGAGGACGACCCCCTCATCGCGCAAGTCCTCAAGGAGTCCAAGAGGACCCTCGTCAAGGACGAAGAGGTATTTTAAACCGTAACTTTCCAGGATCGTTGTGCGTGTGGTTGGCTACGTCGAGGTATTTCTTTTCAAAAAATTTGAAACGTTTTCAAAAAGTTCAAAAACGTGCTCCCTGGCGGACGAGCGCCATCGCGCTTATTCGCATGCAGTACGCTCAATTTCAGAACCTGAAGCTTTTATGTAACGTGGCTCGTTCCGTTTATGTACAGGCTGATTCGATTACAATCACAGACCGAGCGATGGGCCAGTGGTTGTTCCTTGTGCTGAGCGTGCTAGACGCAAGTTCGATTCCTAGCAGCCACAATTTCTGCAACTTTTTCCTAGTCTCACGATTCAGCTCTCGCGAACCAGCTCGGCTCAGACGTAGTTTCCGTTGCAAATTGAGCCGAGCCGATCGGTACGTTTTATGTGATTGTGAGTTGGGGGCCTATGGAAGCATTAGCCTTGCGATACATGGTTCCCCGGTGAGCACAACCTGTAGCGGCACGCGCTCTTCACGCGGGCTCCCGAGCGCCCCGTGGCGCACCTCCGCCACCGGTGGTGAAGAAGGAGCACACCGTCGACGACCTGGAGGACGACCCCCTCATCGCGCAAGTCCTCGAGGATTCCAAGAGGACCCTCGTCAAGGACGAAGAGCGACGGTGGGAGCAGGTGCTCCAGGAGGTCTCCATGGAGCAGCTGGAGCCATGGTAGGAGGCCATGGAGGTGGACCAGGAGCCGGCGCCACCCCTTCCCGAAGAGCTCTATGGCCAATCCTAGAGCTGGACTGGCCTCCTCCCCGCGCTCGCGCCGCGACCGGTGCTGGAACAGCCAGCGACTTCGCTGGCCCGAGCCCACCTCTAGAAGGCGCCGGATTACGTCGACCTCGGCAACGACGAGGACGGCGAGTAGAAGCCCATGGGCATTTTATCTTTTTGTTTTAGTTATATATGTAAAAATGTCGTTTTTGCCCTCCTTCCCTCCCTATATATTGCAAAAGCGGCCCATATATGGCCTGGTAGTAAATTTGTTTAAAAAATAACCCAAATGGGTCGAGTGCGTTTAGTGCACTATGCGAGCGCACTAACACGGCCGGACAATTGGTGTCCGTCTCGCGACCCAAACGGACAATACGCGGACAATATTTGTGTCCCTTTGGATCGCCCCATTAGCGCTGCCCTAAGGGAAAATCAATTCAACCTAACCTACCCAGCGTGGGAATAAACAGAGCGCTAATTTCATGTTGCCGTCGTCTCAAACTCTGAAGTACCGTGACACAAAATGATCCATCAATGGTGAAATGGTGATCGGTTCTAAGAAACAGTGGTGAAATGGGCAATGCTTGGTGAGAAATTATTTTTAATTATTTACCGCCAGCAAGTCCTTCAGCAATGAGTGGTAAAACTTTACTGTGTGCTGTTGTTCGTACCCAAACCAGAGTAGCTTTCGATCCATGCAGAAGCGCAGAGAAGCGTCTGCTTTAGCACAACGCGACTGCGGCAAAGGGCCATGTTTTTCATTTTCACGGAAAAATTAATACTCATATAATACGGAGGAAACATCTCAAACGTAAGGAAACACAGATGAACAGTCTGAAGAACCGATTGCCATAATTTAGGCCAGAACCTCGTCTTAGTCGGACCGAATTACAGGAAGGTAACATGGATGGATAACCATCATAGATAGTTCAAGAAACGGCAATAACAAGATAAAGATAGCAGTAATCAATCAAACTAAGGACGAAGATAGCTTGACGGTGCGGAGGAGGGTAACCCATCAGTTTTGGGCGCGACGCAGGTAAATCATCTTGACGGTGCGGAGGAGTCTGGAGAAAGCCCTGGCGAGCATCATCACGTACTCTGTCTTGTCCTCACTGCTTGCGCCGGTGATGTAGACGTTCTTGCCGTCCAAAGCTGCAACCACCTCCGCCTCCCTGCTGCCGAGGAACACGCCGGCCATCGTCCCTGTGAAGGATAGCGCCCCTGTGTAGGGCGTTATCGAAAAGGGTTAGATTTGAATTTTTTGAAATAGGTTTATTTTTTGTTAAAGTTTAGTTCGAGGGCCAGTTTTGTCAATTTTCAAGTTTCTACCGACGTGACTTTTGCTTTCTCTCCTCCCATCGTTCGCAACGGATTTCATCTTTTGGCGTCTTCCCATCTTTTTGCTTGGCAACCCATCCCAATGTGGGGCATGTGGGGCCCTAAGTTAGGCGGGCCCACATGTCAACCACCCAACGTCACCAGACGGCTACGTCTGAGGATCATCCCAATCCCCCAATGCCGCCTCTCTGTGATTTGCAACACAGAACCCCCCCCCCCCCCCCCCGAACAACACCTCTATATCTCCATCTCAAGCTCTCACATCCACAAGTGTTGTGATCATGTAGTATTTTGTAGATCTGGTCGACCGGTATCGATTTCATGTGAGAAATTCAGTATCAACCTATTATGGTCAGAAACTGTGAACAATACACTGCACGTTCTGAATTAGATACTTATGAGGTACAGTACTACTTTTGTATTGGATACAAAGAAGATGTTGCAAATAAGGAGATCCCCTACCTGTTGTTCTTTTATTTGTTCTCAGACTGTATAAAAACAACACAGGCTACTATGCATAAATATAGCGGAAAGCAACAACTTCAGGGCATGGAACTCAAGTACGTTTTGTACCATGGGTCGAATAACATGAATAGTTTACGTATAAAACCAACCAGTTTGTACCACCGTGCCTTTATCTTTCTGGCCTCCTCTTCACTTGCAACTGATTTCATCTTTCTTCAGCGTCTTCCCAATTTTTTGCTGGGTATCCCAATGCTGCCTCTCTGTGATTTGCAGCACATCCCTGGTCGAATTTTAATTACCTTAACCCCCCAAAACGGCGGAGACGTGTTTTTTTTTGCGGGGGCAAAGATCACTGCATTAATTCGGAAACATTACAGAAAGGTCCCTGGAGAAAAACAAAATTACAGCATAGCCCTTCTGAACGTTGACCACGGCTCCAACACGCCGGAGCTGTCGGTGACGCGCCGCCGTCGCTGCCTCCCTCGAGCCTTGGATCAGAGGCAGTCCCCAGACGGACGGGAAGTCGCCAAGCACCGGTCGAAGACCTACACCAGCAGTCGTCGTCGTCGTCGCACCGAATCGCAACAAGATCTTGCGGTAGATCAACTGTTGCTGGCACCGCCGTCCACGGCGCCGAGCAAGGGGAAGTCGCCCACGGCTCCTCCGCAGAGAAGCGAGCGCGACGATGGCGGTAGAACGACGGCGGAGCTCCACGGAACGCCGTCGCCGGAGAGGAGATCCACCACCTGCAAACACCGGCCGCCGCGCCTCCACCTCCAAAACGCCGGCCGCCTGACACCTAAGAGCTTCTACATTATATACACAACGCGAGACGTTTATCCCCCGGCCTCCCGCCGCCGAAGCGGCCGGCGGAGGCCGAGGCATCCGACGAATCTGCGCCGGCGAGGTGAAGGTCCCGGTGGATCTACAAATCGCTCCCTTTTTCACTGTAGACGGGGGGAGGAGAGTCCAAGGTCAAACGGGCAAGCTTTGGCGGAGACGTGTTAGCTTGCAAGCACTCACATCCACACGTGTTTGATCATGTAGAACTTTTGCCATGTACGAACAGATCAGGTCTATAGGTGAAATTCAGTGTCAACTTATCATGGACAGAAAATTTGAACAATACACTGCACGTTCTGAATTAGATTCTTATGAGGTATGTAGTATTTTGATAATAAAAAACAATCTTTTCTTTTCACACAAACTCAAACGAATGACGTCTCTGCCAACTACTCCAAATGAGTAGTTTCTAGTAGTAATGAACTCACACAACAATTTAAAAGATCTGGATAGTACCCAAAAAAGGAAAAAATTATAAATACAAATGACGAGCAAAAAATTTGTCCAAAAAAAGATACACAAACTTTTAATCATTTGGATACTACTTCACCACTCACATAACTAAATTGCATAGACTCTAGTACTCACTCTGTTCATTATTGTAATACCTTTTAGATATTTCAATATGGATTAGATACATATTAAAATAGACAAATCTACAAACTAAATACTCCTAGATGCATGCATTTTCGAAAAAAGCTAAAAGATTTATAGAAGTGAACGAAGTGAGTACTAGTTTCCCATCGCCTCCTCCGAAACCCCAACCAAACCCCTCCGTCTGCATTATTATTTCGATTCAGCGGTATTTTTGGTTCATTATTAATTTCACTTCATCGCATTCACGGTTCACTATTATTATTTTCACCGGCATTTTTGGTTACTATTTCTTATTTTGTTTTTCTCATTTTCGTTTTCCTTTTTGTTCTCGTTTTCCATTCTCCTCATCTTTTGTAATATAAAAATACATTTTTGTTGTATTCACCGAAATTTTCTGAAAGACCGTATGCTTTTTTTTATGAATCCATTAACGTTTTTGTAACACACTGATTTATTTTCTGGTTCAGTATTATTTTTGGTTCATCGAATTTTAGTTTATTTTGGTTCACTATCATTTTTGGTTCACCTAGATTTTCAATTCACTATTATTTTTGTACCTGAATTTAGTAATTTTTTGTTCACCATTAGTATTGGTTCACCTTTTTGGTTCATCATAATTTTTGGTTCACCCGAATTTAGTTCCTTTTCGGTTCACTTTTAATTTTGGTTCATCGGCATTTTCGGTTCACTACTATTTTCAACTCATCCAAATTTGTTCATTTTCGGTTAACCGGCTTTTTTATTTCTATTTCTTTTTTCATTTTTTGTTTATGACATTTGAAAAAATAATCAAGTGGTTTAAAATGAATTCTCCCAAGTTAAAATTGTCCAGGGTTCAAAAACATCGCTAATCTAACAACTGATGGATTTTTCAAATTTGTGAACGTTTTTTTAGAACCATGGATCGAGAACCTTCTGGTTAAGTAATAAAGCTCCTGAGTTTCATGCAAAAAAAAGGTTTCGCTCGATCGAGAAGGGACGTCGACTACGGGTCGTCTTTCAGTTTTATATGGAGTAGTACACAGAAGATAGAGATAGAATTTTCATTTTTATAATGGTGGGAGACGCTGTTTGGCTTAGACATTTACCGGAACACGAGTCCACAGTCCATACCTTGTCACGATTAGAAAACACCGTCGAAAGAAAACGTCGGAGAATAGGATTTCTTTGTGGTCTATCTCTTCATCTGGAGTCATAATCAAATTTGAGCTGACGATATACTACTATAAATACTTCTCCCGGTTCGGGGGAAAAGAAATAGTACTAGGTCACCCTAATCTCGATCTTCGTCTATACCTACCAGGCAAGGCCACCATGTCCGCAACCCTCAGGCCATGCTCCATTGGCGGCCTCACTTCGTCCTCCGGCCTCCTCCTAACCAGCGGCTCGCCTCGCAGCAGCACCCTGTCGCTGCCGCTGGTGCGGGGGTTGAATGGGCGTAACAATCCGAAGCTCGCCAACCCGAAGACGCGCCACGGCCACGGGATCGTCAATGGCGCCGCTGACGGCCCTCATGTCGTCATCGACCGGGAGGATACAGGGGAGATGGAATATGTGAGACATTTAAACTCTTCTTGAAGACTCTAGCATCTTATTTCGCCTCTGATATTGGACTTTTGTTCTTTAGATTAACTAGCATGGTGGCCCTCGCAAATGCGAGGGCATCAACTTTATTATTTGCGAGGGCATCAACTTTATTATGCTGAAATTGTTTAAATTTGTGATGGTGTAACTATCACCTTTATTTTCTATATAACTATGTTGCCACGAACTACTAAATGTAACCCTGAGGATTTATCGGTTATGATTTCTCTTGCTATAATTTGAAGATCTAGGGTTATGATTTGTTGCACGGAACCATCCTGATCTTACAAAATCCATTAAGAAAATCATAATTGAAATAACACCTAATAAATATATTTAATAAATTATTTTGTCAGCCAAAATTATGAAGAGCCTAATAATTATGAAATTTCTTCTATAATAATTTGTCCCTTTACGTCGAGTCATAGGAATCCTAGAAATACTTATCTTTGGACCGTGAAGGCTTTAATTACAAAATTATTTCAGTGCATTATATCTTGTTAACACGTTAAATTTACATGCACATCGCATCTCACATGCAACACCACTTAATTTTCTAAACATGCTTTGACCATAAATGCACTAATACCAATATGATATTTTGATGCTAGTAATTTTTTCTTTGTCCAAACTTATAAATATTTTATTGGTAAAAAGTGTGGAAAACACCCTATATTTTGGATGATACAAAGTACAAAGGAGTCCATCTTTAACGTCTATGAACATTAATTTTCTTAAATTTGATACATTCGAATAGTATATTCGATTAAATTGTATACACGTTTGCAATCCTAGAGCTTCATAGTGTTTTTCCAATAGCAATGTTAATACATGATTGTTCTTGTCTTTATTAACCTTTGTATTACGGCGGAGTTAGGATAAACTCAAGAAGAATTTATGAAATAGCCTAACTATATTGTCCACCCATAATATAGCATCTAAGGATAATATAAAGTGTTGTGCATTACATTAGAAGAAATAACTATGAGCCGGAGACTAACATAACACTATTAGAAAGACATACATGAATTAAGGATTTCGGTGTACCTGGAAATTTAACTCGGGCCCATTTCCATAATATAATAAAAACTCATTAATGAGTATGTTCTGCTGTCACGTGAGCTAATCAAACCATCCAACTATATGAAGCATAGTGCCTTTGTAATCATGTAACATGACACTTGGAAAGTAAATAGTCCCCTCTTGATAATTTAAAATGATTAATCCCAATTTTAGAATATAAAATGATTAATCCCAATTTTATAATAGCTCTAAAGTATGACTCGTGTAGAAGCATATCTTAGCTTTTAGAACAGAACTGCAATGGGTTGCTCTAGATCATGGCGTATGCTACTTAAAGTAATGTTAACTATAAATCTTGACTGACTTCTGGTGCCATGTAAATTATTATAGAAATGAAGAGCAGTGAAAGCAAGATATACCATTCTGCATTTTGATGTGGTTATTTCAATAGAAGTAGCTGTAAAAATATAATATGGCCTTGTGTCCTTTTCTTCCTTGTAATGCATATCTAATTGATCACTGTGTAAATTATAAAAGAGAACAATAACTAATCCTCTATCCTATTATATGTGCCCATATTATATTCTTCAGTACCAGAATATTACTTCGTAGCTAGCCCCCTGCTTTTACCTGCAAAACATAACATTGCATTAACCGATCAGCCCTAGGGTTCCATTGCTTCAATAATTCCTGCAAACAATAAGAAAACTCTGCCTTAAACAACCACACCCCTGGGGTATCATCCCATCAAAGTAACATACACGACCAATAATGAAGGATCTAGCAAGGTTCAGATTTCCCCATAGCCATGCAACTTGACATAGACGTGATCACAAAGCTGCAAGCGTGCTAGCTAGCTAGGGATTAATTTCCAAGGTTCAGATTTCCCCAATTGGAGAGCTAGTGCACAAAGCTGCTCGCACATATTTGTTTCCTCGACTCCTCGTGCTGTTACAGAACTTGATCACATCCGTCGTAGTTGCCGTGGAGGGAGACGATTAGCGGCCGTAGCAATCGGAAAATGGAAGGCATGCAGACGGCGACGGCGGCGGCATGGGCGCACTATTCTTATTTGCGTGTTAGCTAGGTAGGGGAGATTAAACTCCCGGTTTGGAGACATGTTATCTCTCTTTAGATTTGACATAGTAGATTAGATCTCATCCGTTAATTGATACTGAATTATAAGGGTACGTGACACATGTAGTGTTGTACGTAACACCTCTTTGCTTAACCCCTTGATTAAATCTTAACGGTTAATTTTAGATCTAACTGCTGAAATAATTCTAATGATGTGGATTAACGTGGTGTCTTGAAAAACTCCCTCATTTTGCTTTTAGTATATAATAGACTAGAGGGGAACTTGATTTGTTTGCACATAAAATCAAACGATGTTGTCTATAATGCTCAACTGAATTTTTACTGTTCACATGTGTCCCAAAATAAAAACTCTTAGCCTTTTGCATCTAGGTGATGTTCCAATGTACTCGCCGTGTCATCCCATTGGCATGTTCAAAGCCAGTTAATTTTTCCCAGCCACTGAATATGCATGATCCCTCAGTGCTGCAAACAATATCAAACACGCCACAAACATAGGCATGCAAATACAGTTTGTTTCTGGCGCCTCAACTCAAGTCAATTTTCACGATTGAAAGACTCCAGATGTTGTGTCGTACTGAACTTTGCAATGTGATATTTTGTCCAGGTCCTTTTCATGATGTTTTATTTTCTTGAATCCTTATTTTGTTTATTTATTTATAAAGGAGTTACGTGAAGAGCATGACAGAATTGAGGAGTTTTTACAAAGATTCCAGATACTGGTATTCTGGTAAGCCTCGTTCCTAATTTATATTTATTTACAGTGAAAGTAGTTTAACACCACTATGGCGTTTTGTACTATATAAGCTGTCAAGTACTCGTTCTACTGTCATCCTAATGTCGCATACTTGGATGCTCAGTTGTTCGCATTATCAAATGATTGGATACATTCCGATGAGAAGTAAATGCCCAGTCAAGAAGAAACTAAAAGTACATACCCTACAGCTAAATATGACCTCATTGTCTTACCATTTGTTTATTTTGTGAGAGTTGCAGTATCGGGAAACAACAGGATTTCGACGTCATCTTTGCACGGTAGCTACAGATTCAGTGAGGCTGGTTTCCACTATCATGGTGTCACGGGTTGGGGGTGGATTAGATCGTAGATTGTAGTTGTGATCGGTGGGAGGCTTGGGACGATAGTTCTGTCGGCCTATGGCTGGAGAAGAGGATGAGGGAGGGCGCCTAGGCGCAGGAGCAAGGGTGAGAAGTTTGGATTAATTCTGCTTGTTCCATTGCGTTGCATAGGGGTGGCTTTATATAACAGCCAATTACAGAATTTGCACCTAACTCTAACTCTAACTCTTTCCAATTACAACCAAACTCTTTTTAACCTAAAAGCAAAGGGACTCTAGGCAGGCGCAGGGTCCTTACACTTGCGTCGCCTATATGTCTGGCCCCACATGACATCTCCCCCTCCATTCTGAAACAGCTTGTCCTCAAGCTGGAATTCTGGATAGCGCTCCCGGAATGTTGTGACATCCTCCCAAGAGGCCGCAGACGCCGGCTGATCCTCCCAATGAACGAGGACCTGTTGAACTCCCCGAGCAATCCGCGCCCGCAATGCGTGGACTGGAGTCGGATGAACACGTCCCTGGAATAGTGGTGGAAGCCGTGGAGGACCTTCTGGAGGAGGACCATGGTACTTCTTGAGGACCCCAACATGGAACACATTATGAATACGGGCACGAGGTGGTAACTCCAGACGATACGCCACCGAGTCAATCTGCGCGAGAATCTTGAAAGGACCAAAATACTTTGGTGCCAACTTTCCTTTTGCTCCTGCTCCCAAAAATGCCGCTGGCCTGTGCTGCAGACGTAGCCACACCCACTCGCCCAGCTCAAATGCAATAGCCCGATGCTTGACATCATAAAAGTGTTTGTACTGCTGAGAAGCCTGAAGGAGACGGTCACGGACGTCCAACAAAAACTGGTCGCGGTCCAGAATCTGACGCTCCACCGCCTGATTACGAATCTCGCCTGGAGTGTAATCTCGGAGAGACGGAGGATCACGACCATAGACAACCCTAAAAGGTGTATCCTTCAGTGCCGTGTGATATGAAGTATTGTAGCAGTATTCAGCCCACGGTAACCACTGGAGCCATTGGCGCGGCCGATCTCCCGTAATGCATCGGAGGTACATAGTGATGACCTTATTCACTGCTTCCGATTGACCATCGGACTGGGGATGGAATGCTGAACTCATGTGTAGGCGTGTACCCGCAGCTGCAAACAAGGCTTTCCAAAATCCTGAAGTGAAAACCACATCTCTGTCCGACACAATGGATGCAGGAAATCCGTGAAGGCGAACAATATGGGAGAAGAACGCCTTGGCAACGGTCTCAGCTGTATATGGATGCGCCAAAGGGATAAAATGAGCATACTTGGAGAAACGATCTACCACCGTCAGGATGACGCTCTTACCGCCCACCTTAGGCAACGCCTCAATAAAATCCATGGAGATGTCCTCCCAGACGCGAGAGGGTACTGTCAATGGCTGTAATAATCCTGCCGGATGGAGCTGCTCCGTCTTATTGCGCTGGCAAACTGTACAAGCACGAATATACTGCTGAAGCGCAGACCGTGCTTGCGGCAAGTGAAAATCCCGGCGTAGGCGATGCAAAGACTTTTGGATGCCTTCATGACCATCATCGTGAGCTGCTGCCAAGACCTCCCCAACCAGTGTGGACGATGGTGGCACATACGCTCGCTGCTGAAAAGTAACAATGCCATCCACCAACGCCCAAGGCTGGCCCAATGCACCAGACTCCAGCTGTTCCCGAAACGCGACTAGTGCCGGGTCTGTGTGTGCAGCCTGTCGAAGAGCCTCAAAGAGATCAAAAGAAGTCCCTGTGATAGCGCAAGTATGTCCTGGAGCAACTTCTTTTCGAGAAAGCGCATCGGCGACAATGTTCTGACGTCCAGGCTTATATTCGACGGTAAAGTCAAAGCCCAAAAGCTTTCCTACCCAATGGTGCTGCGGAAGTGTGGCCAGGCGCTGGTCAAGCAAAAACTTGAGGCTGTAATGATCAGTTTTTACAATGAAAGCACGGCCCCATAGGTATGGGCGCCAATGACGGACGGCTTGCACAAGCCCTATTAGTTCCCTCTCATACGCAGCTAGAGAAACATGTCGAGGGGCGACGGTTTTGCTGAAGTAGGCAATTGGTCCTTCTCCCTGATGCATAACAGCTCCGAAACCCGAACCAGAAGCGTCACACTCCACAATGAATGGAGCTGTAAAATCAGGCAACTGTAAAACAGGGGCAGTAGTGAGGGCAACCTTAAGGGCCTCAAAGGCGGTTGCCGCCTGTTCAGTCCAGAGAAACCCATCCTTCTTGAGCAACGCAGTGAGAGGTGCCGCAATGGTGCCGAACCCCTTAATGAATTTACGGTAGTAACCTGCCAAACCCAAGAATCCTCTCACAGCTCTGACTGTACGAGGTACCGGCCAATCCATCACAGCAAGGATCTTGTCGCTGTCCATGGCCACTCCGTCCGCAGAGATGACGTGTCCAAGATAGGCCATAGATTCTTCGCCAAAGGAGCACTTGGAGCGCTTGAGATAGAGCTGATGTGTGCGCATAGTCTCTAAGACAATCTTGACATGGCGAAGGTGGTCTGACCAAGAGGAGCTATAGATCAGAATGTCATCAAAAAAGACCAGGACAAATCGACGAAGGAACGGTCCAAGTATATCGTTCATCAAGGCTTGAAAGGTTGCGGGGGCATTGGTTAACCCAAATGCCATCACCACAAACTCGAAAAGGCCCTCATGTGTGCGGAATGCCGTTTTGTGGATATCTTCCGGAGCCATGCGAACTTGATGGTATCCAGAACGGAGGTCCAGCTTGGTAAAAAATCGGGCGCCTTTCAACTCATCTAGCAGCTCATCCACTACAGGAATAGGAAATTTGTCCTTGATGGTGACCAAATTAAGGCCACGAAAATCAATACAGAAGCGCCATGTGCCATCATGCTTGCGGACCAGGAGCACCGGTGAAGAAAACGCCGACGAGCTACGGCGGATAATGCCTCGAGCAAGCATCTCGGCACATTGCCGTTCCAGCTCATCTTTCTGAATAGTCGGGTAGCGGTAAGGTCTGATGGCGACCGGCTGCGTCCCGGGCATAAGATGAATATGATGATCATGAGAGCGAGGCGGCGGAAGACCCTGGGGCTCGGCAAAGACGTCCGAGAACGCGGCCAGGAGGCTGTCGAGGAGATCGCGGCCCTCGCAACTGTGCACATGTGCAGGCCGGCCTGAAGACCCAAGACCTGTCCACTCCACCCGATGGTCCGTGCGCCAAAACGACATCCACTGGGTGGTGAAATCCCACACAATGGGTCCGAGCGTTTTGAGGAAACGTGTTCCGAGAACAACATCAAACCCGCCCAATGGAATAGCATGCAAGTCGACCAGGAAGTTCTCCGTGCCAATGGTGAGTGCTGCCTGCTTGAGTAATCCACGGCAAGTAACCCGGTCGCCATTAGCAACTGTGACTCCAAGGCGGCGGTCCGAGGAGAAGGGCAATCCCACGGTGGTAGCCAACTCCTCATGGATGAAGTTATGCGTACTGCCAGAATCGAGCAGGGCAACAAGGTCGCGGTCCCCTATACGAAGGGCAACCTGCATGGTGTCGCTGGTGGGTATGCCGGTGACAGCGAGCAAAGAAATTTTGGCCTCTTCCTGGGTGTCCGCTACGGGCTCCTCCTCGTCGTCAGCAGACTGGATATAGAACAGCCGTTTGCAGCGATGTCCCCGCACAAACTTCTCGTCGCAATTGAAACACAGTCCCTTGGCACGGCGGTCGTCCATCTCCGTAGGGGTGAGCTTTTTGAACACGAGTGATGGTGTTGACCCTGCTGGTTCCTGGGCTGCCGGAGTGGAGCTGGCTGTGGACCTTGACGGCCGGATGGCCCGAGCAGCAGATGTGGCGGCGCCCGTCACAATGTTCAGGTGCTCAAAGGATATGGCCAAGTCCATTGCAGCGTCGAGTGTAGCAGGTTTCAGCATCTCCACCTGCGTCTTCATGGGCTCCCCCAAATTATTGGTGAAGATATCCCGCTCCTCGGTGTCAGCGATGGGCTGGATCCGTGAAAGATTTTCGAGGAAGCGCTTGGAGTATTCCGCGACGGTGCCCGTACGGCGTGTCGATATCAGCTCGCCAAAGGGGTTGGCGCGTGTCGGCGGTCCGAAGTGATTGGAGATGAGAGTCTGGAACTCTCCCCAGGACGGCCGCTGGCCCAACTTTGCCTCGAGGTGCCCGTACCACAGGGCTGCGACGTCGGTGAGGTGGTAAGAGGCCAACCATGTCTTGTCGGATTCCTGCGTTCGCTGACCTAGGAAAAAGAGGTTGCAGCGCGTCAACCATGGCCGCGGATCGCTCGACCCATCGAATAGAGGAAAATCGATCTTGTAGAGCCGTGGCGCACGGTCAGCTGGATCTGACAGGAGCGTCTCAGCGGCTTTGGACGAGGCCGCCGGCGGCTGCAGGAGACCGCGGCCACCCAGCTGAGGCTGGCCCTTCCCTTCGAGTCGAAGGATGGCCAAGTTCTGCGCACGCAGTTGTTGCGATTGGTCGGCGAATTCGACCTGGAGCTTCTGGAGCGTCGCGGCGATGGACTGGAGGGTGGTGCTGTCCTCCGTACGGGCGTCCCGCGAGGCCTGATTTTCATCGGCGAGGCTGGTGAGGGTCGCGAGCACGGACTCATGATCCTCCTGCTGTTTGGTAATGAGGTCGGCTAGGGTTTGCGGAGGTTGCGGCGGTGGCGCCATGGCAGCCACCGGGATCGAAGATGAATCTGATACCAAGTTGTCACGGGTTGGGGGTGGATTAGATCGTAGATTGTAGTTGTGATCGGTGGGAGGCTTGGGACGATAGTTCTGTCGGCCTATGGCTGGAGAAGAGGATGAGGGAGGGCGCCTAGGCGCAGGAGCAAGGGTGAGAAGTTTGGATTAATTCTGCTTGTTCCATTGCGTTGCATAGGGGTGGCTTTATATAACAGCCAATTACAGAATTTGCACCTAACTCTAACTCTAACTCTTTCCAATTACAACCAAACTCTTTTTAACCTAAAAGCAAAGGGACTCTAGGCAGGCGCAGGGTCCTTACCCTTGCGTCGCCTATATGTCTGGCCCCACATGACACATGGTAACTGCATTATTGCGGATATCCACACCTGCCTCTTACTCATGTTAATTCTAACCATTTGCTACTATAATTTTTTTCTCACTGAAATGATTCCAGGGAAAGCCAGGTGTAATTCCTCAAGATGCACATCTCACCAGACTGATGACTCCAACAAAGAGAGAAAAGCTGGTAACTCAGGACTATATTTGTGGATTACTACACAGCAACATTGTTGTTGTTGTATACGTACTAACTAATTAATCCCCCTTCCTACCAAAAACATAGGTTCTTCAGGTGCATTTGCGCACCTTTGTCAGTACTGCTGAGGCCGCGTGCCATGACAAGGTCACTAAGGGAACTATTGTTTCCTTTCTTGCTGCTCTTGAAGGTGTGGCGGCAATGAGCTACTTCATGGCCCAAGATACTCTGGCAAAATATAGTGATGATAAATCCATTTCACCGAACTGCGATCTAAATGCTGATATAGATAGAACTCATGGCGAGTATATGTTGAAACTGGACAACTTGAAACAAGAATTCAATACTGCTTCTCCATACAGCGGCATGAAGGTAAGGCCTATTTTCATTGGGCCGGAAGACCGAAAGGCTCATTCCCTTATAAATTTTCCACCGGTGCACTAACGTTCATTTGGTGTCATCGTGCAGATCTATGTGATACGGTGACTAACGCAATAGTAGATACAGAGTCCATTGTTACATCGATGACTGTTTGTCGCAGAAAAGTGTTTCGAGGCCTTACCCAAGGTAAATATGCTTCCTCTTGCGATTGTCGTCTCACCATTGTCTATGTTGGTTACCTGGTCTTGCATACGGCAGGCACACAAGGCCGGCAGTAGTTTGATGGGAAACCACGCTTCAGAGAGCCAGCGGACAAGGAGTAGACAGTAGAGTAAGCATGGTCACCAGAGAAGTTCCTTGGGAGATTGCAAATCTGAGTCAATTCAAGTTCACGTGTTAGTTAGTTTGCCAATATTGCATATATTGTGTAAGATTTATTACAATTCTCATCCAGTTATGTACGCAGACAATGGGACATGCACTACGGGAAATCCACAAAACGCCGACGGCCAGGACATACGCCGACGGCCAAATGTCGGGGCCGTCGGCGTAGACCCCGACCAGGCCAACCGAGATCTTTTTTTCTTTTTTTAGCTACGCCGACGGCATTGCTGTCGGCCTAGAGATTTTGGCCGTCGGCGTAGATTTTTGCCGTCAGCGTATACTTTTTCAATTTTCTACATTTGATACGCCGACGGCAGCCGTCGGCGTATACTTTTTCAATTTTTCCATTTGATACGCCGACGGCAATGCCGTCGGCGTATACTTTTTTCTATTTTCCATTTAATATGAAATAATTCATATCTTTAAATCCGTAAATCGGAATTTAACAAATTAAATGTCTAAATCGATTAGAAAAATGAGAGGAATCCAAATATGACATCCATAAAATCTTTTTCACCGTGCACATGACATTTTGTAACATATGTTTGTTACTTGCTTAATTAAAAAGTCATTTTTTACACTTAAAAAATGGAAAATGATATTTACTAAAATATTTTGGAAATTGTTTTCGGCAACAATGTTTTCCATACCAAGACACCCCTATGTGTCAAGTATGGACACATTATCACAAACTATGGCATGGAGATGGCCATAAGTTGGTCATTTGACACAAAAGTTATACATGTCTATAGATGATAGACCTTTTTGTGAAGCATTTTTTTGAAATATTTGTCAAAACTCAAGTTTATCATTTTTCCTAGCAACTAGTACACATAAAAGGACTCTATGTCAAAGGAATTCATCTTTTGACTATTTTCTCAATTTCTTTTATTTTTGTGAAAAAACGGTCAAAATGACCGTCGTGTCTATTCATTGAAAGGGGTCACATTTTTGAAAACTATCGATGTTTCTGTGATAAAGTCACTACTTTTGTACCTAGAAAGTATTTTTGTAAAAAAATTAGACCAAACTATCACACACTTGTAGTTCAATTTCAATTACTTTTGGAAAATCGGCATAAAGTCATTTAAATAGGAATAATTAGGTAAAAATCGAGAAAATTCCTACTACTTGGGTATTATCCATAAAATATGTAGTATCCTTTGTGACAATAAGATGGGTGCCTTTTGCAACATATTTTTGGTATTTCCTCCATAACAAAAGTCATTTTGAGGGTTTTTCACTTTATTCGATTTTTGTGAAAAAAAAGAATCAATTTTCTAAAACCATCGATGTTTATACAATGCAAAGGATGATATGGATGTCATATTTGAATTCCTCTCATTTTTCTAATTGACATTTTATTTTTCAAATTTCGATTAACGGAATTAAAGATATGAATTATTCCATATTAAATGTAAAAAGGAAATAAAAGTAAAAATAATTTTATTTTTTCATTTATTAAAAATATACTATTTTACAATCATTGTTACTTATTCAAATGAATTTTCTAAATTTAAACAATGAAAAAGTGTAATATCCTAAATCAGAGGTTAATATGATTGATATGATATAAGTATCAGTAAGTTCTCATTTCTCATTTGGAAGCTAACAATGAAGGAACTCAAAGGTTAAGCGTGCTTGGGCTGGAGCAATTTGAGGATGGGTGACCGAACGGGAACTTTGACCAGCGTAAGTACTTTGACCTATGATTAAATGTGTAATTAGAGATTTAGTATGTAGCTGAGTTAGAAATTTCGAAATAGAAAAAACAAGTTTAAAAAAGTTTAAAAAAAAGTTCAAATTTTTCAAAAAAATTAATAAAAATTGCATTCATAGGCCGACGGCATTGCCGTCGGCGTATGAGGTCGTACGCCGACGGCCTCGCATACGCCGACGGCAGAGGGGCTACGCCGACGGCGATACGCCGACGGCCGCCGTCGACGTAGGCATACGCCGACGGCAAACGTGCCTACGCCGACGGCTTCCGGCCGTCGGCGTTTCGTGGCTTTCCCGTAGTGATGAATCCGAGAACTAAATAGTTAATCTGAATTCCAAATATATATTTTTCGAAATGGGGAGCTACCCCCGGCCCATCAGAGCGATGCACACACCCATTTTTTATTGCAAAGTTTAGTTTAAATGTTTATCACAACTATATGTAGACATAAATGTATCATCAACTTTGATGTTTTTTCGAAACAGTACTTTGATGTTTTTGCACCACGGTAACTTTGATGATTTTTCTTGCCTGTAGTATGTGCCAGGTAAGGGTTTCCTTTCTTTGTGCTGTTTGCCTAGAACTTGTTCGACTGCCTTGCCGGTTATCTTGTAAAACTAGTTTTCCCCAGTGACGTTGTTGCTACCGTTTGCCTTGGCCGAGGTGATTTATTAATTTTAAATCGGGCACTGAGTCCCTTCCGCAGCTGATGCTAGTACTACATCATCTCAGTATCAAGTAAACATTAGCCTAGCTAACAAAATCCTAAGATCTCCCAGTATTTCGTACAACAGGCTGACAATTGAGGAATCTTTTATCTGATATCCCACTTGCGACTCGCGAGCTCTCGCGACCACACCCGCGCCCGTGCAGGACCGCCGCCGCCACCACCTGATCTCCCACCTCTGACCACCTCCGGCTTAGCCAAGTACAGATCCAGGACCCCCTCGCCGTCCTCTCTCCATCCAGCTCGAAAAGCAACTCCGACCTCGCCGTCTCCCTCCTCGAGAAGCTCGAGTCGGGTACACATCCCCTCCTGCCCCCGCTCCCGTGCGGCCGCGCCGGGCCGCACCGGGGCGCCCCCAGCAAGCTCGCCGAGCCTCCATCCGCCTCCCCCCTCCTCTCGCCGCCGCCAGAGGCGTCCCCGGGCAAGCCCGGCCGACGCGGCGGCGGCGGGAACCCCTTGGTCGCCTTTCCGGGGCCCAGCAGCGGCGTCTGCTCCGGCTGCTCAGGAGGTGGTGCTGCGGGCCATCGGTGGCCTCGCCCAGCGTGGTGGCGCCTGACCTTAGCATGAGGCTCGATCTAGGCCGGGCGGCCCGCGGCCGTGGCGCTCGGTCGGCAGGCGCGCGCCGGCCGGCCTGCTCGCGAGTGTCCTTTTCTCCCTTGGCTTCCCGGCGTTGGCAGGCGGCCGGCGTGCGGGGTGGTGGTGGTTTGGTGTGGCCAGCCGACCTCGGGTCCGTACGGTGCAGCCGCCGGCGAGATGGCCCGACCTTGGTCGGTCGACGATGGTGACGCCCGTGGGCGTCATCACCTTGCTGAAGGCGTCGTCGAGGGCGGCCTCGTGCTCCGTCCCGATTGCTCTAGGGGAAACCCTCGACCCGGTTCCGCCGGATCTGGCGATGGCGACACTCTGTGTCGTGCTCACTCTTGAGGGCATCGCTTTGGAGCAGGATTCGGCTGGAGGGACTTGTGGCTTTGGCGGTGGTTGGGCTCCCCTTCTTGCTCTCCTATCGGTGTCGTCTCTCCGTGGCAACGATGCTCGAGCTTCTATGGAGGGGCTGGAGTCCCTCCTCTGACGTCGGTTGACGGCTCAGGCCAGTGCCGGTGAAGCTTCCTCGGTGTCGACTCGGCTGTGTGACGCCCTTCGATTACGCTGTTGGCTGTTGTGTAAAGACTCGGCGACACATGGCCCTTCGTCCTAAGGTGGGGACTCGGCGATGTGCTGCCCTTCGGCTGCTCCAACACCATCGTGGCTGATCTCGGCAGATTGAAGCTTTCGTCTACGGCGGTGAAGTCTCTTCTGCACTGGCGTCCAACGGTAACCGGAAGATGATGAGGGTTGAAGGCTCTCCCTGCGGGGTTGTTGCTTAGTGTCCTGGTGTAGGCTTGTTTTTATTTTTATTTCTCCCCTTCGTTCTTCTCTGTAATTCTGGTTCACTTGAACCCTTAAAACTGAAAAATGAATACTATTCAGGTGGAGGGTCTTCTCCCTCCCTGGTGACCATTCAAAAAAAAAAAAAACAGGCTGACAATTCAGGACCTTCTTGCTTGATGTCTGGCTGAACATGTACTCTTCATTGCCGCGCCTGCCGCGGCAGCTGCAGCTGGTTTGCTCGCTGGTTGTTACGTACAAAAAAAAATCGTGTTGCCTTCGTTTGATTCACTGAACTACCGTGGCCCGCTTTTATCTTTTCTGTTTCGACCCATGGTACAAAATTAGAAGTTTAGAAGTTCCATGCCATGAAGTTGTTGCTATATTTATGCACAGTAGCCTGTGTTGTTTTTAGACAGTCCGAGAACAAATAAAACAAGAAAAATATGGTCAAATACTGGTTGACTTGAGTGTTTTCTCTGCTACAAATGTCGACTGTGCATATAGATGGTTTTGTACAAATGGCAGGAGAGGAGTCCCCTTATTTGCAACCAATCTTCTATGTGACCAATTCAAAACTTCTAGGAGTATGTTCCTACTAGTACTAGATTTCCTCCCATGGTGAATGGTGACAGACGCAGCTTCTGTGGGCTCATGATAGCAAGTCATCCCTAAAAACGGTGAAAATGGTGATGCTTTCGTAAGAAATTTCTTTCTAATCTACTGCCTCGACTAATCAACACATGCAACAAGTATTTGCAAAAAAAAAGAAACAAGTACAAAACTTGAAAACTGTAGTATGATCATCTTCAGAAAATCGATCTCTCTTCGATTCAATGAACATTACACATTTGACATTTTATTTGAGCTAAAACCACTTGGCATTTTACCTGCTACTGCTGTCGCAGCCCACGGAGTACATGGGTTTCTTTCTCGTTTCTTGTACCCCAAAGCCGAGGAGCTTTTGATCCCTGCACTGAAGGCAGAGGTCTGCTTTACCCACCACCCAATCAAACTCCATTGCTCTGCCCCTCCCGTATCTTCTAGCAGGAGTTGTAGCTTGTCAGTTTGTGATTTGTTGCCATTATACTGTACAAAAGATTACCTGCAGGTTCTACATCTTTTACTAAAATCTATAAAGGCAGAGATTTGAATTTGATCTTCCTTCTT
Organism: Poa pratensis; assembly: GCA_947311845.1. NCBI lineage: Eukaryota > Viridiplantae > Streptophyta > Magnoliopsida > Poales > Poaceae > Poa > Poa pratensis. The sequence continues at coordinate 22,146,097 of CAMZMU010000100.1, read as the reverse complement.
GAAGCACCATCCACTGTGTAATCATGTAGCCGACGATGCTAGTGCAAACGGAAATATTTTTTCCACAAAAATTACATACTCTAGCAAGCAAGTTTACAGGATAGAGTGAACATTCCGATATCCAATGATGTTTTCAGATGAACAAAGTGACGGTAGTTATCGTTAAAACAAATGCTGATCTTACACACCTCGATCATTTGACACTTGAATCAAATATGGCATATGAACTAGAAACTTAAGTTGAATTCTTATGAAATGTTACTACTGCATCAGCTGACACACAAGCAGAACAATGGCTACGAACTGAATCAGGATCACGTAGTCCTTCCACCCAGATCCCAATCGCTGCCAGCCTCGAAATCCTCCGATTCCGTCTCCCAGCCGTCATCGCCGTCGTTCTCGCTGGCTGAATCCTCCCTCGAACTGACGCAGCTCGTCGTCACGATCCTGCAGTTGCCATCAGCGTCGGCATCGTCGCCTCCCCGTGATCTTGTCTTCTTGGCGGTGTCACGGCGTACCGGTGGCGTGACAGCGTTCATGGTAGCGGTGTACTCGGTGATGATGCCGCTCGGGGCGCCCATCCACTGGTTGAAGGCGTTCTGCTGCGCCATGGTGCAGACGGCCAGCTCGCGCCGCTCGAACGCGGCCGGCAGCGGGGTCAAGGACATCGCGGAGGCGTACTCCTCGGGCGCCTCGCCGTGGAACACGTCCCGCGTGAACGCCGCCGGCGTTAAGGCCATCGTGGAGGCGTACTCCTCGGGCGCCTCGCCGTGGAACACGTCCTGCGTGAACGCCGCCGGCGTTAAGGCCATAGTGGAGTCGTACACCTCGGGAGCCTCACCGCGGAACACCTCCCGGATGAACGCCGCGTCCGCCGCCGCCGCGCGCGCGCGCATTGACATGGCCATCTCGCCAGGAGGAGCATCGCCGCCGCGGTCTCCTCTCCTTGTTCTTTGCCTCCTGGGAGTCGTTGCGCGCCCAGGGCTAGCACGCGCGGCAACAACCATAGTGCCATCTCGAGGTGGCGCGACGCTCCTCCTCCTCCACTGGCTGAACGCCTTCAGCTGCGCGGAGGCCATGGCAAGGTCGAGCATGTCGGCTCCGGGCGTTGGCGCCACCGCCAGAGCACGTACGTACCCGACGAACGCCTCGCCGCGGAACGCGTTCCTGGCGAAGGTCGCGTCCACCGCGGCGCCGCGGGCGCCTCTCCGGACGCCGGAGTTCGGTAGCACCGGCATTTCCATGATGCTGGCGGCGCAGCAGCCGCAGGACAGGCCGGCTTCGACCCGGCGCGCGACCTCGTCGAGAGCGCCCTCGACGGCGGAGGCGAAAAACTCCATGCTGGTGCTCCGGCCGCCGATTTCGGCGAGGCGCGGGAAGCCGTCGCGGAGCGGGAGGAGGTCCTCCGCGTCCGCCCACAGGAACGTGCTGTCCCCGAAGCACGCGACCAGTACGGCGTCGCGGCGCCTCTTCCGGCGCTCGCGGAGGGCGTGCTCCGACGCGTCGGACGGGTCGAACACCTGCCCCGGCCACCACGGGTGGCCCGGACCTTGACCCACACCAGCCGTGACGGCGCGAACCCATCGCCATCCTCCTCCGCCGGCGCCTCTTCCTCGAACGCGCAATCGTACCGCGCGCGCCCGCGCGCCTCGGCCGCGGCCGAGGGCACCGCAGGCATCTCTCTCCTCCGGCGTCGAGGCGTGGTGGCGGCGGACTGGAGGAGCGCCGCCACGTCACGGTGCATGTGGCGCACCGGGCTGGCAACGGCCGTTTCGATCCCCGCGTCGACGTTCTTGGAAATCGCAGCGCACGGTCTTTCTCCTTTGGCCGGCGGTGAGGGCGTGGATCCTGTCTTTCTCTGCTCGCTCCGGCGGCGGAGGAAGGATGGGATCCCGTTCCTCATCGTCTGGCTTGTAGATAGGATAGTTTTAGGGTCTTCCCGCATCGATCTGGAGAGGAGCTCGGTGCTGGTGTGGAAGAATAAGGTCGCCATCCTTCCTCTCCGTGGCCGGCGACGGCAGGTGGTTGGCGTGGTAGGTCCACCGGCCTGTGGGTCGTGTGGTTTTAGGTCCTCCAGCGGCGGTCGTCATGGCGGAGGCGGCGACCGGCTTTTGGAGCTTTTGTCCTCTGATCCTTTCTTCGTCGCGGGCGGGTGTGCTCTGGCCTGCTTGCGGAGGATCTGGAGGTGGTGGTGGTGGTGGTGGTGCAGCCTGCTCCCGGCGGAGGTCGTCGGTGGTCGTGTCTGCCTGAAGAGGAGCTTGCGAGGGCTGTGGTGTTTCTTTCCCCTGGCCGGCCGTGGCGGCGAGGAGGGGAAAAGGCGCTGGCTCTGTGCTCCACGCGCGGGCGTGAGTGGAGCTTCCTTCCAGCTGTTCAGGATGGTTTTCTTGCAGGTCTGCGTGCTGGTTCTCGCCGGATTTCGTGGCCTGACCGCCGGATTGATTCGGGGCGTCGCCCCCGCCGATGTGGTTTGCTCTGCTTTCAGATCCCGCCGTCCGCGACGGGTGGCTACTGCGGCGACATCAACGAGGATTTCTCCTCTAAAGTTTCTTTCCGGTGACTTAGCTGCTGTTCCCCTCGTCGTCGATTCTTCTGGTGGAGCGACGGCGACGACGATGGAGCGTGCGGTGGCGGTTTCGTTGATGCAGAGAAGGTCCCAGGAGCTTGTTTGTTTCTTCGTAGTTTGCAGGGTCCTTTCTGTAGGTTGTAGAACAGCTGTGTTGTTTCTGGATATTTCTTGTTTTTCTGTAATTCCTGAGTAATGTATCCAGAAATTGTATAAAAAAAAAAGCTCCCCATCCGAATTTCACCCGTACCCGCACATGATTTAATTTCGACCTTAAATTTACAACGGTAAAACCCGGTGGAACAAAATTCCAGGTTAGTACATGTTTTGACACACCATATAGTGCTAAGATGCCGGTCTATTTTAACGAAACATGCATAATGCTAAAATGTGGTGAAATTGTATTAACTTTATTCTATATGATGTATAATTTTGTTTCACAAAATGCGGAAAGTGTTCCTGGCAGCCGAGCTCCAGTGCTCTTGGTATTTAAAAAAACTTAAAAATTATATTTAAAAGTATAAAAAATCTGAAAAAATCATGCATTTTCTCCCTAATGTAGGCGATAAGCATGCAAAATGTCAATGCAAAATTAATTATATTGTAGGCTACACACAAAATAATAATTTTTAGAGATATGAAACTATCCATTGTTAATTGTACTCATGTCTGTGATTTGTCATTTTTGTGTAGGTCAAAATATAAAGTATTTTGCACGTTTATAGGATACATCACCGAGAACATGCATGATTTTTTCAGATATCTTAGAAACTTTTATATATATTTTTCGAATTTAAAAAACCAAGAGCACTGGAGAGCTCAGATGCAAGAAATGTCTTCTCCACAAAATGGGGTAATAAGTGTCACACATGCACTTGGGTTAAGCTAACATTCACTATATATATAAACTAGAACGATACCCCGCGCGTTGCAGCGGGTATCGCTTAAGAAACCTAGTAAAACATATAAACTTTTGAGGTTGACTATACAAACGCAAAATTGAGTTGATCATAACAGTTGAGAGGCTAAATTTAATTTAATAGACATGAAATGTATGAGTATTTTGTATTTTAAAGTTCTTTATGGCTCAGGGGTGTACCTGATTGATGTTGATTGATGTAGATAAAGTAAAATTAGCGGGTTGAAGAAAGTGATGATGTGGATGGTTTGCATGAAGATTTCATGCAAATTACCTCATAATGTGTCTAATTGTTTTTTGAGCGGTTACATGTAGAAGAGCACATAATCTCGAATAATAGTTTTATGATTTTCATTATTGAAAATCTTGGCAAACAAATCACTTGATTGTCATAACTGATTTCGGTGTTCAACTTGCATATTATTTAATTATGGAATTACATATCGGGATGGTGCATTTTATCGTTCGAATGGTAAAAAAAAGATGATGTGCTGTGACAACTTGATGGCCAAAGAAAACGATGATGTGTATGCTTGCATGCAGATATAGACAATAAGTAATAATGTTAGTGGGATGATGTGGACAATTGATTGGCTAATAGAGAAAGTGATGTGGATGGCTTGCATGTTGAGATAGAAAAATATTAATTACACTTAGTGGGGTTTTGCTTTATAAGAAGTATAGATATGGAAAATAGTGGGCTACCCACCCGGCTAGCTACGGACCCGCTAGTAGCCATTAGATCCTGTTTTTGTGATAAAGAGAGCATTGAAAGATCACACCAAAACTAACGCCGTGCTCAGCTGGTTTGGTTCCTTGTGGTGGAACCGGCCCACCCAGGTTCAAGTCCCAGACTTGGCATGGGTACTCGCATTTTCCTGGATTTTCCAGGATTTAACCGGCGCTATGCTTTCAGTGGTAGGTGACGTGCCCGTCAACAGCGAGGCGCCCGTGGTGACTTCGTCAACCTCAAGATCTGCCGGACCAGTCTCTCGGAGGTGCTCATAGGGGTAGGGTTTGCGTGCGTGCGTTCATAGGGGTGTCTGTACGTGCGTGTTTGTGAGCGTCTGTACTGTGTTTCTCAAAAAAAAAAAAAAACTAACGCCGTGCGTCGCATGCGCGTTATGTTAGTTACCACGTACGTTTCTACTTTCCAGCCATATGAAGCGTGCTAAAAAAACACCATTTGTCTGAGCGTTAACAAGAGACGCCGTAGTACATGCGTTAAGGCAGTCCACTATACCGTCGCCTATCTAGGACTTCGTGCTGATGCAATGTTTTGGTGATCTGGTCATTTCAAAGTTTGTAGGGAAAATATCCAATCTTATCCCGGACCTCGCTCGCTCGGAAGAAGCCGGCCGGTGTCAGATTGGATCATCGCAAATTATTAGGTAAGCAGACGACCATCCACTATTCCATGTCGATTTTCATTTTCTCTCATACCTCCACGCATTGCTGTCAACTGATCTGTATTTTTTTCTCATATTTCTGAGTTGCAGCATGAGCAGCGGAACACCATCTCAAGCTCCCTTGCCGGACGAGCGAGACACGGCTGGAGAGGGGCCACGTCGGTCGGAAGCATTGGAGGGGCGGCCTCGGCGGCGTGGTTTAGAGCTGCGGTGGTCGCGGGCGAGCGGCCCGTGGGGCTCTTCGCGCCGGATCTAGGCTCCGCGGTCGCCCCTCCGGTGGGCCTTGATGGGATGGTTCGGCGTCGGCCATGGCAGCAAGGAAGGAGCACGCGCGATGCAGGGCAAGGGATGACCGCCGGACCTGCTGCTGGGCTCCGCCGGATCCACGCGGTGCCAGAGAGGGGATGAGCTGGTCTTTGCCGGATCGATCGCGTGCGTGGAAGCGAAGGGCGACCACCGTGGCTGTATGCTGGTGTCCCTCATCGGATGATGGGCAGGTCCACGAGCGTCGGGGCCGGGGTCGGAGCGGCCGTTGCGTGCTCGACGCCGGCGGTGGTGGCCACCCTCGGCCGCCTTCTCCACTGGGATGTCCTCCAACGCGACCATCCGCCGTTGAAGATAATGAGGCCACGCCTCCTCGCCAGTGGCCGCTGCCGCCTAGTGGTTCTCTTGCTGCCGACGTTCGTGCCGGGCATGAGGCTGAGCGCATCCAGGTTTTGCGTCCAACCAGGCGTTCGTTTTTGCTTAACAAAATCCTGTGATCTTTTTTTTTCTTTTCCAATTCGTTACTAATCAGAAATCGTACTGCGCGGTCCAAATTTTCCACCGCGTTGTGCTGTAGGCTGGGCGCAGCATGTGTGTAGCGACAATAGTTCTTTCTCTATAATATTTTTTGAACTTTTTACTTCACGACTGATTGCTCATTTGCTCTTCACTTTCTGAACACGGTTAAGGTGTTTTTTCTTCCGGTACTGGCTCTTCCTTTATTTTTCTTGAATAAGGTACTGGATCTTCCTCAGTCGAGTACTATGTCATCCAGGGAATTGGATGTATATAAATGTACTGGAACTTGACCACTGAATTACTAGTACTGAAAAGAATGGCACTGATTTGGCCTTCCTATTTTTGTTCCGTTCGAGAGTTATACTACAAGTTCAAAAAACTGCAACCTTGGTACTGACGTGATTTTGACGGTAATGGCGCTTCATGGATGCATTACTAGCTCTTGGTTCTGTTGGTTGTAAGAATGCCAAACCTGTACCGAACACAATGGCTACCAAGCAGGACGCGGATTTTGCGAGCTCGCTCGCTCCGGGCGACGTGCCATTGCGGTAGTGGATGGTTGATCTACTGTAGTGGGGTCTTGGGGTCCGCGTGGAATCATCTCTTATGGCCTTATGCGATAGATCTGTTTGACAAAATGTGCATGGTTTCTTACAATTTTGTTCATGTTTCACAAAAATATTTGCACGGGATTCAGAAATGCTCTAAAGTAAAACATGGTGTTTCTAAAATATTCTAGTCGGTCTGGAAAAAAATCATTGGGTTCAAGAAACATCCGTCGGCTTAAAACAGATACTTTCATAGGATTCAAAAAAATCACGGTTCACAAGAATATTAGAACGGGATTCCTAATGTTCAAAAGAAAATCATTAGGTTTCTAAAATATTCTAGAGGGTCAGGAAAAAATAGGGTTTTAGAAATATTCGTGTGCTTAAAACATCTACTTTCACAGGATCGTAAAAAACTATGGTACAATTTTTTTACACGGGGTTAAAAATTGTTCGAAATAAATCATGAGTTTCTATAATATTCTGGGGTGTCGAGAAAAAAAATCAATGGGTTCAAGAAACATTTCTAGGCTTCAAAAAGATTATTTCATAGGATTAAAAAAATGTTCAAACGTTTTAAAAATACTGTCCACCGGTTCCATTCAAAGGTTCACTTATAAAAGGTTCACTGGTTCCAAAATATCATCGCTTTTGTTGAGATCCTTGCGGGCAACCAAATCAACTACTCCAAAAAAAAAACTATGAGAGACACACGGTACCGAAGCTGATGGTACCTGCACTACAAAAATTTACACAACCAAAACAGCAAGGTTACATGCATGGCACGGACAGGAACACTTAAAAAAAATTGATTTCGTATGTCTATTCCTTCTTCAATGGTTCTTATGCAAAATCTGTCCACACACAAACAAAACAACAACCTCACAAACAAAACAACAACCCACTGCCACATTCTATAGACGGGAGAAACATCTACACACACTAACAAAACAACAACCCCGCAAACAAAACAACAACCCCACGGCCACATTCTACAGACAGGAGAAACACACCGTTAACGGTACTAACTATATAAAAACAATGAGTGTTCATGCTCTCTATATCTAACGGTTAACAGAGCATGCGTAGCTAGCCGCCCGGGGTAGCAAATCCGCGTTGATATAAATATATATACATTTTAAATTCAAGTTCCTAAAATATTTTGATTGGATCAGCTACTACTCCATGTTTGTATAACTCAGAAAGGAAGGGAGGCTTTTGCCGAGTCAACCTATAGCAGATTTGCTGCCTCCAGTTATCACAAAAACTAAAGTTAAATTTGAGTAGTTGTAGCTTGTGAATTCTAACCGTTGCATTTACCATGTTCACATGAATCTGAATTTTCTCTGTAACGTTTTTATAGGGGAAGCCATCATTACGTATTTTTATTAATCCAGAGTCCAAGAAAAGTCGTTTGCAATTACAGCTCTAATACAACTAGTTGGGTCACCTTCCTAAACACCATAGCTAACCCCGTAAAAATTAGCAAGTCCATGAGTTGTCATATTAGCTTCCATAGGACAATGAGAAAAACTTACACATGCAAAACTATAACACAGAAATAAAAGAACCAAAGTGATCGCGAAGAATAACTTTTGTTCTAATGTTCCTCGTGTACTTGTATCCACGTCGAAGCCGCATCGACGTTGAGTTTAACAAAATATTCTTATGGTTTCTGCCAACCATGTCGTAAACATGGCTTGCTCCCATCTTATTTATCCTCTTATAGTTCAGTGCCAAAGCCATGATGGATTAAACATATCACATAGGAGTTTGAACGATCTCGCGGTGAGTTCTTTTCCTCCTTTCCCACCATAAGTATCATCTACAACATGCCTTTTATGTTGCATCTTCTCACTTTTGGGAGCGAGGGAACCCGGATGTATCCAGAAGCACGGTCTCAGGTGTAGGAGTGGCATTCACCTCCAACATAGTTGCATCGTCGATACAAGACACATGCCTAGACCTGATCAAATCTCCTTGGCTCTCACGCACGTTAAAAAATCACGCGAACACTCGCAATCCGCGGTGCACATAGGACATTGACTTGAAATTTGGACATGTTGGTTAGTGAGTGAAAGAGCATGGTGCCACATGTGTTTTTGATAACTAATGACCATCCTTATTGAAAGGATCGTATGACACCTAGAGGGGGGGGGGGGGGGGGGTGAATAGGTGCTACTCCAATTTTAATATTTTTCAAATTAGGCTTGACACAAAAAGGTAAATTCTCTAGATATGCAACTACGGTGAATTTACCTATATGACAAGCTAGCAACTAAACAAGATACACAAAGTAAGGACTATAAACAAGGATAGAAGTAACCGAAGTGAAAGCACGCGGAGACAAGGATGTAATCCCGAGTTCCTCCTTTTTAGTGGAGTACGTCTCGTTGGAGAGGTGTGAGCTACCACGAAGGTCAAAACTCAACCGCCACAAAGGCGTCACCTTATTCTCCGATGAACCGCACCACAAAGGTTTGGTTCACCTTCCACTATCGGAATCCTTCAAGGCGGAATCCGGAGCCCTTACAACAACGATCCGGGGCACAACCCACAAGAGGATTGGGGGCTCCCGAACAGCTACAAATCTGTCACAAAGACAACAAGTGAGTACAATAATGAGCTAGGTTTTCCCAAAGGAAATCCTAGCAAAGGGTCCCTCAAGTGAATGAGGGGGAAATGAAGAACGGCTTGGTGAAGATGATCCGGGCTTCTCCTTCAATCCTCCAAGTATCAACGAGTTTGGGTGGAGGGATTGGGAGATCTATCAAATCTTGAGCTTGCAATAATGGTGTTCTTCAATGTGGTCAAGCTAGTTGTCCAAAGGTAGGTGAAGGAGTATAAATACTCCTCTCAGAAAACTGGCCGTTGCAGACGAAATAAGGCCGCCGCGGTAGTACCGGGCTCCACCCGGTAGTACCGACCGGCGCAGAGTCAAACGTCGTCGAGGATGGTCAACTGGCCTTCGCTCACCGCCCGCAGCGGTAGTACCGGACGAAGCCACGCGGTAGTACCGCGCCACCCGGTAGTACCGGGCCAGTACCGCAAAAAACTGGGCGATGCCAGTACCGAAAATAGGCGAATAGCGGTAGTACCGGGCCTATAGCGGTACTACCGGCTGGGACAGAAAATAGCCCATTTTCTTCCTTCTTCCTTGACAAAAACCTGGGCATATATACAAAGTATAAAAGATGTTCCTGCAACTATTTAACACCCAGATTAGTCATCTAATTGTGTTGTCGAAAAACATCAAAACACTTAGGGAAATGAAATGCTCTTTCAATCTCCCCCTTTTTGGTGTTTGACGACAACACAATTAGTAGCAACACACGATTTGCAAAGATAAACGGGCTCCCCCTAGATGTGTGCATTTATTTGAATGTTTGCCTTTGAATGCAAAATACACACTCATCCAAACGGGCGGAGCACCCCCTATATTTTACAAGCCATGCAAGTTCACAAGATCAATATGAATAACAACTTGCATAAGATAATATAAGGAGTACTAGAACGGACATATTACAAACACAAAGTCTTTACACGTCTTACACCGTGCACCAAAGAGAGTTCAAAGCAAATATCCAAATAAAGATGAAACACAAGCGTCAAAGATCAAATGCAAGCTTGTGTTCCTCCCATGCAAATCCCACGAAACAACCTAATAGAACACATTCTCCCCCTTTGTCGTCGAAACGCCAAAAAGGGAGAAGTGCGAAGCTACACGTCCCAAGGAGCATCAAGCTCCACCAAGGTCATGGTGGGTAGATGAAGAAGACGCCAAGAACCGAGCGCCACCAGGAGGAGCATCATCATCGCTCCAAAAACCTTGCTTGGACACCCATTCATGCTTCGGGGTGATTCTTCTTCAGAACCATCGGAGACTGTAAGCTGCATTTGCCTCATCATTGCTTTCTGACGCTGAGCTGCCTTCTTGTGAAACACATGAGCTTCATATAGACGGTCCTCGAGATCAAGCTTGAAGCAAAAGGCCCTTTTCATTTTGATTTGCAGTTTCTTGAACCAAGAAGGTTCCTCAAGTGGGGGGACACTCCCACTAGCTGTAGTATCTCCAGCAGTCTCCTCAAAGCAGCAGCAGTAGCAGCCTCAGCAGCAGCAAATTCAGCCGGAGGCTTTGGCGGATCATGGGACTTGATACGAAGCTGCTTTGGCTTGAAGGTCTTGATAGGGCTGCCATCTTGCATGATGTCTTCCTTGAAGGCATGGAGCCACTTGTGACGGATGAGCTTCATAATGTAAGGCCCATAGATGGGGGCCCTCCTACCGACGACGGTGTTCCACATCTCATTGTACATAAAGTCCATGACATCCAACTTGTTGCCGGTACCTTGGTTGACCTTGGAAAGCTTGAGGAGGTCAAACATGAAGCCATGAACTTGATCAAATTTCCCATGCGAGGAGCAATGGTCTCACGATAGATACGGTGCAATATCTCAAACTCCTTGACAAGGTGCGCCGATTGGCCACAAGTTCCATACTTCATAGTGATGGGTTCAAGAACTTTCTTGCCGCTAGAATAGTCGCCCTCATGGCAACGCCAACCACTAGCCTCAAGTTCTCCCTTGTCATCATATCCTAAGAGAGCTCCAAACTCCTTCATGGTGGCTGAAAACTTAGTGCCCTTGGTCATCCATATGAGAGTCCTTTCATCATCGGTGTCAAAGTATACGGTTGCAAAGAATTGAATGATGTAGTCCTCGATAAAAGGTTGATGCACCTTCATGATATCCAAGAGTCCAAACTCTTCACACATAGCTAGAGTGTCATCAAAGTAGCCCTCGTGCTTCGGATCTCTCACCCATGACATGTCAATTGAGTGTTGAGGAACAACCTTGTAGTTCTTGTGGAGATATATTTCCTTGTAAATCCTTTCTTGATCATTGGTGAAGAAGTGAGGATGACGGACTTGGGTAGACCTTTCAGTTTCATAGGGATTCTCTTCACGAAGTGTTTGATAGTCGGTGTTTGTCCAAAGATGAAGAGCCTTGCGGACATGGGGCTGCCTTGGATTCTTAGCAGCAACAGTCTTGGGCTTAGAGCGAGTCCGGGCAGTGGACCTAGCAGGCATCACCTCTTCTTCTTCCTCAACATCCTCAAGATCCTCTTCCAAAGTTCTTCTCTTCTTACTACCACGACCACCACGACTACCTGTGAAATATAGCAAATAGGTAGGGAGGGAATGTAGATAAGTGCACAAGTTCATGGAAGTGAGAAACAAACTAGTCAACAGATGTAATTAGGAGATGATTCAATCAAATTTGTCCATGCGGTAGTACCGGGCTCCAGCCGGTAGTACCGGGTGACCCGAGTCAAAACAGAAATGGCCACAAAATTGAGTGATTCATCCACAAACTACATAAATCAACTAGCAAACGAGGCCTAAGAGATCATCCATCCAAATTTAACCGTGAACTACGGAGCTACCGGTGATTTCCTCAAGAATGCATCTAGGTTTCAAACGAGAAACAAAGGGAGCAAGAAATGGGGAAATACCGGAGGCCATGGAGGAGATCGACGAGGGGAGGCCTCCCACGGAGCAGATCTGGAGCGGGGATGGCGGAGGCCGGCGTCCTGGGCGGCGGCCGGCGATGGGAAAGAGAGGGGGCGGCAGAGGTGGTTCGTGCGGGTGGGGAAGAATAACCCCCAGCCCGCACGATGGATGGAATAGCGAGCACTGCCTCGCCCGGTAGTACCGGGGCGGACGAGCCGGTACTACCGGGTATGAATTTTTTCGAGCAGGTGATAAAACCTGCTTAAATTCATATCCGGTACTACCGACTCCACACCCGGTACTACTGGGGCCTCCTCTAGAACTCCAGATATTTAGTGGTAAGAATTGAACTTGTGCAAGAGAGAAAGTTTGACGGGATGAGATAGGCTTAGGATTGAGAAGCTCAAACTGAAAATGGTACTTCATACTCAATTTGCAAGAGGCAAACAACAACCAAACAAAAACCAAATTGAGCATGTTTTCCATGAGAGACATAAAAAGACAAATAAAATCCAAATAACACCAACTCTTCACAAAAGAAGAGGGTGGTGGCCTAGGCCACCATGTTTGAGTTTATGGCGTGACACCGCGAAGATGTATCTTGGGTTCACAACCAACACTCGTCATTTAAGCTCACAATTCATCGAACGAATATAGAGAAGCAAATGAGTTCTTAATATCGGCATAATGGGGGGAGGGATAGTCCAATGGATTAGGACCGCACTCCCCCTATGTCCATGCCTACACCTAAACCAAATAGATAGTCAAAATATAGGTGTGTATGCAAGATGGTCAAGTCAAGCTCCTAGAATCCACGATATTTAGCTCATGCCTCAAAAGGTGAATCTTGCTTCATCAAGTGGCTTCGTGAAAATGTCGGCAAGTTGATCTTTGGTTGGAATATAGCCAAGCTCAATATCACCACGAGCAATATGATCCCGAATAAAATGATGACGAATCTCAATATGCTTCGTTCTTGAGTGTTGCACCGGATTGTGGCCAATCTTGATAGCACTTTCATTGTCACACAAAAGAGGCACTTTGTCACAATTGACACCGTATTCCTTTAAAGTTTGCCTCATCCATAACAATTGAGTGCATGCACTAGCGGCCGCCACATACTCGGCTTCGGCGGAGGATAGAGATATGCAATTTTGCTTCTTAGAAGACCAACTCACCAAGGACCTACCAAGAAATTGGCATGCCCCGGAAGTTGATTTCCTATCATCCTTGCAACCGGCCCAATCCGAATCCGTGTACCCGGCAAGAGAGAAATTAGTGCCCTTTGGGTACCACAAACCAAACCTTGGGGTATCAACCAAATATCGAAGGATTCTATTGACCGCCACCATGTGGCTTTCTTTAGGAGCGGCTTGATACCTTGCACACACCCCTACACTCAACACAATATCGGGTCTAGATGCACAAAGATAAAGCAAAGAACCAATCATAGAGCGATAAAGTTTTTGATCAACATCGATACCGTCGGTTAAGTTCAAGATGGCATTTGGTGTCCATGGGAAACCGCTTCCCTTAGCATTGTGCATATTGAACCTCTTGAGCATGTCTTGGGTATATTTGGTTTGAGAGATGAAAGTCCCTTCATTCAATTGCTTGATCTCAAAACCGAGAAAGAACTTCAATTCGCCCATCATAGACATCTCGAACCTATCGGTCATAAGCTTTGAAAATTCATCATTGAAAGCTTTGTTAGATGAGCCAAATATAATATCATCAACATAAAGTTGGCATATGAAAAGCTCCCCTTTAACCCTCTTGGTAAAGAGGTGGGATCGATTTGCCCCAATTCAAATCCACGGTCTAGCAATAGCTCTCTTAGGTGCTCATACCAAGCACGAGGTGCTTGTTTGAGACCATAGAGCGCCTTATCAAGCTTGTAGACATGGTTAGGGAATTTAGGGTCCTCGAAACCCGGTGGTTGCTTAACATATACCAACTCCTTTAAAGGACCATTAAGAAAGCACTTTTCACATCCATTTGTTGCAATTTAAAGTTATGATGTGATGCATATGCAAGAAGGATACGGATGGACTCAAGGCGAGCCACGGGTGCATAAGTCTCTCCAAAATCAATGCCTTCAACTTGAGAGTACCCTTGTGCAACCAATCTTGCCTTGTTCTCACAACCATTCCACTCATCTTGCTTGTTCTTGAATATCCACTTTGTGCCTATAACATTGCGGCAATCTTTTGGCTTCTCAACTAGATTCCACACTTTGTTGCGCTTGAAGTTATTGAGTTCATCATGCATAGCTTCTAACCAATCCGGATCTTCAAGAGCTTCAAACACTTTCTTTGGTTCCACCATGGAAATATGAGCTTGATGTTCACTAAAGCTTGCCAATTGCCTTCTTGTGGTAACACCTCTCTTGTGGTCACCAAGGATGTTTTCTAGATGGTGACTCTTTATTCAAAGTCTTTTCAACTCTTGCTTTACGACGGGCTTCGATATCTCTATTGCATCTTGGAGGTATCTCTTGATCATCTTGATCATTTGAGTCCCCGTCTTGACCGGAATGTTGACCTTGATCATCTTGAAGCACATCTTCAACAATGGAAGGAGAGGGTTGATCTTGGTCATGACCTTGGCTAGCATCAACAATAGGAGAACTTGGTTCTTGCATAGCAACTTGGTCAACATGAGGAGGGTCTTGAACTTGTTCTTGGGGTGGTGCATCATTTGCTTCCATGATAGGCGCCGTTTCAACTTGTGATGAAGAGGCCTCCACTTGAATGGAGCTTGGACTTGCTTGAGGAGACTCGTAATGAATCTCAACGGGACGATGGAAACCAATGCCCATTCTTCTTATAGCATCTTGAGGCTCTTCATTATCTACATCACAAACATGAAATTGCGCCACTTGGGAGCCGTCATTCTCATCGAACCTCACATCACAAGATTCTATGACTTTCCCAACGGTTTTGTCATAGACTCTATAGGTGTGAGATTCGGCACCGTACCCAACAAAAACACCCTCTAAAGCTTTAGATTCAAATTTAGACAAACGAACACTTTTGTTCTTATAGAAACACTTACAACCAAATACTCGGTAGTAGGAGACATTGGGCTTGTTGCCGGTGAGCATCTCATAAGATGTAAACTTCTTGCCAACCGAAAGAATAGCCGGTTTGATGAATGACACGCCGTGGAGATAGCTCGGCCCATAAGAAAGTGGAGACTTAAACTCCGCCAACATAGACCTTGCCATATCCATGAGAGTCCGGTTCTTCCTTTCGGCTACACCATTTTGTTGAGGGGTATATGCAGCGGAATATTGATGACGAATCCCCTCTTCACTAAGAAACTCATTTAAGGTGTAGTTCTTGAACTCGGAGCCATTATCACTCCTAATGACCAATATAGGGACATTGTGTTGGCGTTGAACTTCATTGGAAAAGTCGATGACGGCTTGTTGGGTCTCATCCTTCGTCTTGAAGAAATAAACCCAAGTAAATCTTGAATAGTCATCAACAATCACCAAACAATATTTCTTCCCACCAAGACTTGGTTGAGGCACGGCACCAAAGAGATCAACATGAAGAAGTTCCAATATCCTCTTTGATGAAATGATGGTCTTGCTTGGATGGGGAGAATCATGCATCTTTCCTTCAACACAAGCCCTACAAAGACGATCTCTAGAAAAAGAAACATTGTCTTTTAGTCCAAGAATGTGGCCACCCTTGTGAAGACTTTGCAAAGTTCTCATGTTGACATGGGACAAGCGGCGATGCCACAACCATCCCACGTCGGCCTTTCCGAATAGGCATATTGCTTGAGTGTTGGTAGACCCCGAAAAGTCCACCACGAACAACTCATTTTCAACATACCCAACGAACATGACCTTTAGAGTCTTGCTCCTCAAGAGTACCACCATATCAATAGTAAAATGGACATCAAAATTCATCTTATTAAGTGCACGAACGGACATAAGATTGTAACCGAGGGACTCGACAAGCATGACATTTACAAGGGTGATATCCTTTGCAACTACCACCTTGCCGAGACCCGTTACCTCCGCTTTTGATTTATCACCATAGGAGACGGATGCTTGATTTATATTTGGTCCCAACTCCGTCATGATCTCCTTGCTTCCGGTCATATGACTAGTGCATCCACTATCAACCACCCATTTAGACCCACCGGAAGCATAGTCCTACAAGAAATCATTGCTTGGTTTTAGGTACCCATTTCTCAATGGGTCCTCTTTTGTTAGCAACAAGGGTCTTAGGAACCCAAATAGAATAAGCAATGTAACCATCATAAGGACCAACATATTTTGCATAAACATCCCATAATAATCAACATAAAGAATGTAGTTGGGATTGTTATGCCCCGCAAAGTCACTACGAGTGGTCTTGCCCCTAGTGGCATTACCACCCGCAATGGAAGTCTTGGCTTGTGCGGGCTTGGCATTGGTGTTGCTCTTCTTCTTCTTTGCCTTGGCCACATAACCAAGACCCTCCTTCCCTTTGTGTGGCTTTTGCTCAAAAATTTGAGCAACAACCTTTTCTTTACCTTTAGGAATAGAGGTCTTGGCACTAGTGGCCTTGGCAAGCTCAACCTTCAACCTAGCATTTTCCTCAATAACATTTGCATGATCACAAGAGGGAGTAGAGTGCTAGGTGAGTTAGATTTAGAAAGTTGAGTTTGAAGTTGCTCATGAGACTTGACTAGAAGAGAGTGGGTACTTTCCAAGGCCTTGTGAGCCTTGTTAAGTTTCTCCACATCCTCAAGGAGTCTAGCATTAGCAACCACAAACTCGGCTTTCTCCTTTTTAATCACTTTATATTTAGCAAAGACATGGTCTCTATCCTTAATGATTTTAGCAATTATTTCATCATTTTTATCATCAAGAGACTCAATTCTTTCCTCAAGAGAGTTCTATATTCACTCTCTTCTTGAAGAGAGGCATTCAAGGATGCAATGGTGAGAGAATCCTCTCTCTCAATTTTCCCTTGTCATCAAGGATTTCTTCGGCCGCATCAAGTTGTCTCAAGAGAGACTCAACATATGCCTTAGTTTCACCTTGCAAGTTAGCCACAATAGTATCGGAAGCAACAAGTTCTTTCTTAATCACAAGACTAGTTTTATCATCTATTTCATGCATAGTCTTGGGAGTAGAAGATGATACCTCGGTGACGTGAGCCATGAGGCAACGAGCGGTGTTGATGGAGAGGTTCTCATTGGGGGATTCGAAGAGAGAAGGAGGTGGAGTTGATACAATGGCCAAAGCGGCCACCTCACGAGTGGGTTCTTCTTCTTCTTCGGAATCCTCGGAAGGATACTCTTCTTGAGTCATCAACACAATTCTTGGTGCTTTCTTGAAGAATGGCTTCCTCTTGACAAAAGGCTTCTTTTGTATCATGTTTGATTGGCCCTTGAGGACAAGCCTTCCACCGTTTTGCTCTCTATTCTCATATGGACAATCTTTGATGAAGTGATGCTTGTTATGACAATTGTAGCAAGTCTTTATCCTATTAGCAAACTCCTTCTTCCCGCTTGGATTGTTTGCATGATCAACTTGAGCCTTTGCCTTGGCCGGGTCACGCCAAAAAGTCCTTGTTGCAAGAGCTATGTGACCATGGAGGGCTTGTTCAAGATCATCGGGAGGAAGGTTGTTCGGGCATGCTTCAACTTCATCATGTTCATCAAGGCACACAACCTTGGCCTTCAAAGCAAGAGAGGGACCTTGCTTCATTCCCATGGCCCTAGCACGGTTGTCTAGAGCATTCTTGGTGGCAACCTTGGAGGCTTGCATCTCTTGCATAACTTCATTGGATGTCATCTCAAGGTAGTTGAATTTTCCTTGAAGGGCCTTCAAGTCAATGGGCTCGAAGGGCATGAGTGCATTCACATACTTCCTCTTGATCCAAGCATCATCCACATAGGTTGCCCCAACATTGAAAAAGGCTTGGGCAAGAATCTTGAGTCTTGCATACATCTCTTCATGAGTTTCACTATCAAGCATGTAGAAGCCTTCGGCTTCATTGTTCAAAGCATCAAATCTATTCCTCTTCATGCTTCATTTCCAAGAACACCTCAAGGCATCCCAAGCTTCTTTGGCGGTGGAGATTTTGAATGTGATGAAGACCACTTTCTCCAACGGCAAGTTCAATCATGTGGAGAGCGGAAGCATTGAGTTGTTTCTCGGCCACTCTCTTCTTGTCAAGTTGTTAGGATTCACGGCCTTGTATCCCTCTTGAATGATCCTCCAAAGCTCGATAGAGGAACTGTTGATATGAGATTTCATTAAGTGTTGCCAAGTAGCAAAAGCCAATGCATTAAGTTTAGGAGGTGGACCCAAAGGGTTTATGCGAGTATGATGGATAGGTGGGTCGGGAGAGTACACAAAGGGAACCCATGGTACTCCGGCTTCCCACCTTCGGGAGTGGTGGTAGATGTGGAAGATTTCTTAGGGTCGGTTTCTTTATCTTCAACCCCTTTCTTTTCTCTTTTCCCTCCTCGGTATCACCGTCATGGGAGGTAGCGGAGTCCTCTAGTGGGGTGGTCTCCTTAGGAACCTTGCCACTTGCGAGTTGCTTGATCAAGTCACGCATCTCGGCAAATTTGGTATCCATGGACGATTCAAAGATGTCTCCATCAATTTGAGATCGGCCATGGATGCCGTAGTGGCTTGGTCCTCCACGGGATCACCTCACTTCGTGTCATACTTCTCTTAGGCGGTTAAGCCCAACAAGAGAGCCGAGGCTCTGATACCAATTGAAAGGATCGTATGACACCTAGAGGGGGGGGGGTGAATAGGTGCTACTTCAATTTTAGTACTTTTTCAAATTAGGCTTGACACAAAAGGTAAATTCTCTAGATATGCAACTAGGTGAATTTACCTATATGACAAGCTAGCAACTAAACAAGATACACGAAGTAAAGACTATAAACAAGGATAGAAGTAACCGAAGTGAAAGCACGCGGAGACACGGATGTAATCCCGAGTTCCTCCTTTTTAGGGGAGTACGTCTCGTTGGAGAGGTGTGAGCTACCACGAAGGTCAAAACTCAACCGCCACAAAGGCGTCACCTTCTTCTCCGATGAACCGCACCACAAAGGTTTGGTTCACCTTCCACTATCGGAATCCTTCAAGGCGGAATCCGGAGCCCTTACAACAACGATCCGGGGCACAACCCACAAGAGGATTGGGGGCTCCCGAACAGCTACAAATCTGTCACAAAGACAACAAGTGAGTACAATAAGAGCTAGGTTTTCCCAATGGAAATCCTAGCAAAGGGTCCCTCAAGTGAATGAGGGGGAAATGAAGAACGGCTTGGTGAAGATGTAGATCCGGGGCTTCTCCTTCAATCCTCCAAGTATCAACGAGTTTGGGTGGAGGGATTGGGAGATCTATCAAATCTTGAGCTTGCAATAATGGTGTTCTTCAATGTGGTCAAGCTAGTTGTCCAATGGTAGGTGAAGGAGTATAAATACTCCTCTCAGAAAACTGGTCGTTGCAGACGAAATAAGGCCGCCGCGGTAGTACCGGGCTCCACCCGGTAGTACCGACCAGCGCAGACTCAAACGTCGTCGAGGATGGTCAACTGGCCTTCGCTCACCGCCCGCAGCGGTAGTACCGGACGAAGCCACGCGGTAGTACCGCGCCACCCGGTAGTACCGGCCCACTACCGGGCCAGTATCGCAAAAAACTGGGCGATGCCAGTACCGAAAATAGGCGAATAGCGGTAGTACCGGGCCTATAGCGGTACTACCGGCTGGGACAGAAAATAGCCCATTTTCTTCCTTTCTTCCTTGACAAAAACCTGGGCATACATACAAAGTATAAAAGATGTTCCTGCAACTATTTAACACCCAGATTAGTCATCTAATTGTGTTGTCGAAAAACATCAAAACACTTAGGGAAATGAAATGCTCTTTCACTTATTTACTAATTGTTGCATTGAGTTAGACTTGTATAGTTTGTCCCTAGGCAAAGTTCGTAGACCATGCGTTGGTTTCAAGTTTGAAAGAAAAACATTATGTGATGACCAAGATGTTCAAAGTGTTATCAGAAGAATGGTCATGATAATGTTGAGCATATAACAAGTATGTCTTGAAAAATAATATTTTGTGAACATTTAAATTTACCTTTAAGACATCGTCATAATGAATAAAGAAGAAAGAATACTGCGGGGAAGGGTATATCAGGGCCGACACTGTTATGGATGCCATGGATGCGCTTAAGGCCACGAGCTTCGTCTTTGCCAGGACTGGGATGGCATCGGAGCTCCGTCCATACAACCCATTGCCGACAGTCTGCAGCTCCGGTGGCGATGACACCATCTCCTACCTCTGAACCTAGGCACCTAGCGGCAGCCTTTGGCGCTCTCTACGAGAACGTCAAGCTCCGTCGTCCTGACTACTACTTTACTTTGCGTCAATTATTCTAATAAAATAACTAGATGCCTAAATCACTAGACCATATCGTAATGTGCTGGATGATGTCATCTATCAATTCATCTATGTTGACGTGGCTACTACCTATTCCTGCTCCAGAGTGTAAAAAGATGCAAAGCGAGTTAACTTGTAAATAAAATTATACTAAACATTTATACTTTCTTATTTTATTATATTATGATTAGAAAAAATATATATTTTGACCTCTTAGTTAGTATTGTTAACCATACATATTATTGGATCAATGTTTTTCTCTATTTTTAATACTACTAAAAAGGGTAAAAAGTGCATGCCTTCTTGTTTTTTAAAAGATGATTCTATAGCCTAAATATTAATGTCTGAATGTTTTTCTCTATTTTCAATACTAAATAAAATGGTACAGATTTCAAATCATATAACCTAACAAATATCTTATAGTTGGTTTGTAATGTATGGTCAGGTAAGACAATATAAAGAAATGTCTAGATTTTAAATTGAACGGTTTCGGGATCATTATTTCCTTGGTAAAATGTGACTTAGAAGTTACACAGGTTCAGTAATAACTGAGAAGTTTATAATACATTTGATGATTTACACTTGTTACTGAATTAACATTGCTTATAATAATAGTTGTAAGAATGAATATTACCCACCTAAACCCTCCATGGCTTCTAGGAGCCTAAGTAGACGAAAGTCAAGTAAAATCAAGGCAAGACTAGTCAAGCAAACCCATTGTTCTGAGATGGTCAACAAGTCAAAAATCGAGACAAGAGATAAAAGTTATGGTAAAAACAAGGAACCCTAGGAGCAAGAAACCAATTAGATTGAGGCCTAGTCGGGTGAAACTAGACCGAATATTTGTTTCTTGGACCAGGCATTGTTGGACTGGAAATAAAAAGACAGACCAAAAAATGCCATGACCGAACGCAGTTCTGGCCCTAAACATATAAACAAGAGTTTTGCAAAAAAAATATGATTTAGAGACATCAAATATATTATCAAGACATTTTCAGTAAATAGTAGATTTAATAGGCCTTTCAGACTTGGCCTCGAGTAGAAAACATGAGCTCGAGCCTAATCGACCGGCCAGTATGTTTTTGGGCTCCGGTTGTCGGCTAACTAAATCTCCATGAAAAATAGTGAGAAAGACGTGAAAACATCCTTGAAATTTCATTCAGTATATGCGACTAAAATGTGTTGTATGAGAAATATACATCAAAGAGTAAGAAATATCCTTCAAAATCCTATCCTTGAAATGTTTTAAGGCATATATAAAATCTCACTAAGATATACATGAACATTCTTGGCAAATAATATTGTATACTGTGTGAAACAAAGTGAAAAACTACGGAAGATTAGTGGAATCTCTGTGTGGCACTGTGAAACCTATCAAAACACGATATATGTATTTTAAACACATTTCACTACATTTCAAGTTTGATATTAAACGTGTTGAATTGTATCCAAGCGACCGGTGGTGCCATGTATATGAAAGAGATGGAGTGCCAGTTATTACACTTAATCCGAATATAGCAACTATATTTTAAATGAATATTATTTTTATCCAAACTTGCCAATTATTATTAACAAGTATTTGCCAAAATCAAACGTACGAGAAACCATATTATCATTGATTATTACTAACGCGCAGCATCACTGTTTTGAAGTTAAAAATAGTGCTTGTTAGGAACGGGTGGTTCTGAGAAATTAGCATTATAGTTGGTGGTCAAGAAATGATTATCTTATACTTGTTCGATACATAGCGATAGTTGGTCAATTTACCATCAAAACCTGAAGATATGCAACGCTTTTTCCAAATAGCAATCCTTGTCTCGACTTCCGTATTTGGTTTTAGCAGCTCCTGCTCCATGGTAGCTTCGTATACGCATACGAGTCCGGGACTTTTCTTTTCCTTGATTCGCGTAAAAAGCGAGCAAGCTTTTTTACCCCTGTACCTACAGGAGTGGAAGACTGAAGAGACATCTCTGCTTCATCCAACCAACAGCAAGTCAGCAACAGACCTTCCATTTATAGCTATGCTGTCTCCCATCACAATCTTCAAACTTTTAACGTATCTTTTGACTTTTGAGTTGATGTTGCTTGCCGGCCAGTCTACAAATTGTAGCCGTTGCATCCAGCCTCCGCTTGTTTACATTTACCGTGTGCAAATGAAGCTGAAGAGGTTGATTGCTGCTGGTTGAGAAACATCGAGAAAGAAAATACAAATGTGATTGCTCTATACTAGTACTATATCCGAGTGATCAAGGAAGAAGATTAACTGTATGGTTAATTGAGGAGGTGATGGATTTGTGGTCGCAACAAAATGGAAGGCACAGTCCCTTCGATAGAACAAATGAAAGGTGGCCCGGGGTAGCGTGCATCATGAAAACACATACGCGCCGGCTAGGGCTGAGTGTTGGTGGCGGGTGATTGAATAGGTAGAGGAGTGGGCTCGGATAGGGACCCCTACTCGAGCGTGCAAATTTAAAAAGACCAGGCTAGGTTTGATGGGTCACTGCCAAGTGGGTTCGGAGTGGACGCATGGACGGCCGACCTTCTGTCCGCGGGGCCGTAAGCCCAGCTCAAATTAGGCGGACATCCAAACGGCGCCCGTAGGGGCTATCCACGTTGCGCTACCTCATTTGGCTGTTAGCTCGTTTCTTTGTCGCGTCTCGCGTGCGAGCGAGGAAAAAAAAAAACGCTCGACCCGCTGTGGACCTGTGAAACCCTGCCTGCAGCCCCACTCCACTGACCCCAGCCGCCTCCTCTTCTCTTCCTCAAGCACGCGACCCGCCGCCGCCACTCTCCCGTCCCCCCTCCTCTGCCAAGCTCTTCCACCACCACCAGCGCCCCGTCTCCTCTCCCTGGAATCCTCCTCTCCCCCTCTACCTCGAGCCTCACCTCCTCCTCGGCGTCGGCTCTGTGCGGAGGAGGCGGGGTCCCAGCGACAGGGCGGGGAGCGAGCTGGTGGCGGCGATGGGCGCGGGCGACCTCGGGGCTGTCCAGAGGACTGCGGGATCGCGGCGGCAGGGCGGGGATCGAACCGAAGGTAGCGTGGAGGAGAGGCCAATTTCGTTTTGCTTCAGATTGGCACCATTTGGGTTCATGTCCGGCTGCCGCGTCCGTCGTCATCGAGCGTGGTTTCGTTGTTGCTCTCTGCGAGGTATGACTCGCTTGAGCATGCTATTCTTGATTATCTATGTGGCTTCTTTCATGTATATCTGTAGCACCTCATGTGTTTGTTCTTATGCCTGAGAGGTGACGGTTCTTCTCTAATTGCTAAAGGTCTGGTACCGATTTGTTTGCTCTGCCGCATATGATTTTGGCCGCCACCCGCCATCTCGAGTGCGAGAGGAGGCCGAGCGGAGATGCAGCAATGGAGGGCAGCAGATGCATGGCGGCATGGGGGGTGGAGGTCCCGGCGGCGCCGCCTCTATCTCTTCCGCCCTGCCTCCGCCCTCATCTTGGGGCGCCGGATATGATGATTGAGGATTAGGACGTCCAGGAGCAGCGCCACATTAATGCTATATTATACTCATTTTTAACATGATTTCTTCTTAACATATATTTATGTACCTAGATATGTTCTGGTTCCTCGGACACCAAGATTAAGCCATGTCAGTCGAAGGATCTGAAGAAGATGGTGATGTTGTCTCACTGAAAACGAAAAGGATGAACTCAGGTACTTTCCACCCCTTTGTGTATGACAGTGTTTTTCTTCGAGGTCGGGAGCCAGTGATAGATAGAATAAATACTCAGCAGACTGAAACTTGGCTTCGTTCTGTTCAAGTTGTGAGCTACTCTTGACTTGCTTTATCTTGAAATGGATCACTTGGTTGAAGTTATTCAGTTGCAAATGGGCTTGGGTATGTACCTCAAATGTTGCTTGGCCTAAGCAGCGAACAATCCGGCATCTTGGGATCATTATGTTCAGCAGTGAGATGCTCAAAGAGTTCGGTAGTGACTATTTTGCTTGCTTGTGCAGTATTACAGCCTGCAAGGCCATCCGAGGAGGTCGTGGTCTCGGTAACGTTTCCCATGGTGTGGCCAGGATTTTTTTGTCACATCTACTACAATTCCAGGTATACACTTTCCTGATTCTTGTCATAATCGTATCAAATGCTGCATTAACATCCTCGCCTTTTAATCATAATAGGAAGTTAGGTTAGATATACAATAGGGAAAGGCTGTATTTTGTTTTCGTAATGTATCTTATTCCCAGCTGGTAGGTGATAGGCTACCTAATCCTTCAGTTCTTTATCACTCTGTAAATATCACACTCAGAAGTTATTATTTGTGTAAGTACATGTGTTTGACACTGAAGCTAAAGCGGCAAGATACAGTTAGTGTTATTATGACCTTTGCAGCTCTGAGTTTGATATTTGTTCTTCGGGAACTTGACACATGCACTTCCGTTTATCGATTTTGTAGAGCATATGACAGGACCGTTGTTCTCTGTGATGGAAGGGAAGCTGCTATAAATTGTAATTCTACTTCCTATGGTAGAGATGTTCAGCCTACTATGGTACTGCATCCTATTCCTAACTCCTAATTGCTAACTACACTTTCCAGTCATGTACATTTATTTGGTAAAAAAAGGTCTCTCGTGAAGATTGAATTTTCTTGTGGGAATTGGCTATGGATTACTTCTTTGTTAATGCGTTGCTCTAAAGGATCCGCCATAGTTTTATAATTTTAACAGATAATTCAGTGTTCGATATACTCCATGCTTAAATTTGTACCGGATCTTACTTTTCAAGGCAGCTGCATGATATGTTGTTAGTTCAGGTTAAAGCACTTGGGGTGGTTGGCTGGAGCAACATTGAAGTTGTATTTGTTTTGCTTAGTTTCAGTTTTGAATTTGGACATATCACATGTATCAGCTTGCATTCGATATCTGCCAAACATGCCAGTTAGTAGTTGTTTTTGAATGGTATTATTGTAGCTTAAAGATGGTTTGGTCTCAGTTTGTAAAATGTATTAGTTTTTTCTTTCTATTTTGTAAAATATCATATGGTTGATGATTGTGGAAGGAAACAAAATCACAGTTCACCTCCTCCACCGCAAACAGACTGATCAAGGGGTGCAACTACATCTTATCATATATATCATGCATTTGACTGTCTCCATATGTGTGTGTGGTAACAATCAGGGGCGAGAATATACAGTTTGTCAGCACAGGTTTTCACTTTTGCGTGAACACTTAATTTTTTCCTGCGGTTTGAGGAGTTACACTAAAAATCTCACAAATATGTCCTTACTTGTAGCTCACTTTCATGAATGTAATGCTAGCTAATTGATCTTGGTTGTAGAAGAGAAGGACTTTTAATGTTTAAAATGAGAAGTGGAGCTGTGGTTCTTTGACGCCTACTTCGTCAGCCTCTCCATGATTCTCGTTGGTGAGGTGAGCTCATAATTTTTTTAGACCGATCTACCGTAGGGGAAGCCCCTACGGTGTTATTTTATATATATGAGAACACAAGGCAGCAGTTACATGGGTGAACAGGGGAGGGGAGCAAAACTGGAGGAGTCAAACAATAATGACTCAACCAGAAAAGAGAAAAAACAATCGGTCTAAAAATGCAATCAACAGCAAAATCAAGAGAAGAAAAGTGTTGCACAGTCGATCAGATGCTGGACTAGAGCCTTCTTGATCCGAAATTGGTGAAGTAGCAGATCGCGCTTAGCACGTTGACGCCAGCTCTCTAGAGACGGCACAACCCCATTGAAGATATAATCATTGCGTTCCTTCCAAATGTTCCAGGCCACGGAGGCAAAGATCTCCAGGAAGTTAGGGTGTGCAAAAGAACTAGCAGCAATCTCAAGACGCTCTCTAACAGGCTTTGAGTAATCCCAGTGCAGGCCCACTCGATCCCAGCAGGTTCTAGCAAAAACACAACTGAAGAACAGATGTTCAGAGTCTTCCAGCAGCGAGTGATTGCACAGGACACATTCAGGGCCATCCTCCATATGCCAATGTTTGCGGTTCATCATGCCGGATGATACACTCCTTTCGAAGGTTTGGAAGTCCAGGTGCCTTCCGAAATTCAAGGTTTTTTGTTGGCTGCTTATCAATGATCGTCTAAATACAAAAGATACTATTACTCCAGTGTTCGTGCATTTGCTCTGCTGCCCGTGTACTTATATGGGTCTTGCGTGTTAATGCCTTGCTGGCTGAAGATTGGCGACAAGACATTCATCATTGTGGCCATCATGGTGATGCGGCACCCCAAGTCCATTGTGCTGTCCGGCGCATAGTTGGCACTGGTCGTTAGGTAAAACTGCAGCCTTTTGCGGTAGTAGCTTTGGTTGGAAAAATTGTATCACACTTTATTATTGACTACTGCTGTGGGTATGCTGTTGTAGGTACTGTCAACTAGGTTTTGCAGGATTGTTCTGAACTTGATATCAAAGAAGCACACTATAGCTCAGCAACTGGTAAGACTAATCTGATCGTTAACTTAA
The DNA here is from genome assembly GCA_947311845.1 of Poa pratensis. Taxonomy (NCBI): domain Eukaryota; kingdom Viridiplantae; phylum Streptophyta; class Magnoliopsida; order Poales; family Poaceae; genus Poa; species Poa pratensis. The sequence goes on along the minus strand of CAMZMU010000100.1, from coordinate 22,119,495 downwards.
TGTCCATTGCATGGACATCCGTGGTGTTCATCAAAAGAAATGGCACAGTATGCTGTTCCAAAAGAATTGATAAATGTTTTACATCAAGATTGTGAAATACTTGTTCTTATAATTGCCTGAAATAGTTATCAGATTGTCAAAAAACCAAATGGTCACATTATCAGAAAGAAGTTCAGCAGTTTTGTTGCACCTGCACCTGTAGTCGCTAGAATCCTTCAGAATTAGTTTCTATATACAAATACAAGCTATGGAATTTCCCATAAGACTGTAATTGTTACTATATGCCTTTCCATGGTCCACATGTTGGCTTGTTTCTCCGTGAATCTAAGCAAACTCTAATTTAGGTAAAAATGTTGGATAAGAAACGTACCTCCATATGCTTATTTTGCCACAGAATATGGTACACGGCAATTTGATCGTCCTTCAAGTGCTATTCTGCCACAGAATATGGTACACGATATGCTGATTGTATATTCTGCCACAGAGAAAATAGATGTAGGTAATATGAACATTGGTATTTACATCGCATGAACTATTGTGATAGGCTGACAGCTCCACTTCTATCACATTACCTGAACCTATTTGATTCTTAAGGAGGTTTTTTAGACTAAATCCTATATATGATAGTGCTCTTATTATCTTTTCGCCACCTCATTTAAAGTAACATGTTTTACTTATCTGCTGATAAGAGTACATTTCACCGTTCTGAAAAGTTGATTCTGAAATATAATTCATGTGGCCAATCTCGACTGAGGGAGATCTTTCTTAAGCAGGACAACCTTATCCAAGGTGGATATTCGTTGTCTTTTTTCCTAAACATTACACAAATCGATATCATTCCATCTTTATTTGTTGTCACTTTCATATTTCAGCTGTTATACAACTGTTAATTTGTATGCTGCATTAGAATTACTGTCAACATAGACTGCGTGGACAATTTTGTTAAACTATTATCCTTTTTGTAACTAGGCCGATTCGTCGCTGAATTGACTAAAGAAGTGTTTGCTGACCTTGAAGCATGCAAATATCAGGTGCCTTTTTTTTTTGTCCTGATTTTGTCGAGTGTTAAACTAATGCTTTTCGTATTTTCTTTAACGGGGAAATATAGGATAGTCATGTACACACAGTGTCTACATATTTATTTAGCCATTTTGCAATATGGTTCTTGCTAATGGCTCATACCCTAATAATCTTTAGCAGATGGCTGAGTATCGAATATCTTATTTATGGGGGAAAGAAAAGTGAGTAGGATCAGATGGCAAGTTGGATAGTGAATAATGAATTGTACAGCGGCAACATTGTTTGCTGAATTCAGGTAATTCTCTCTCTTTCTAGAGTTATAATTTACATATTGTTTTTTTATCATATTCATTTATTCATAAACCTTGTGTAAACCAAACTGGAACATAAATCGACTTGGTGCAGTGAACCTTTTTTTTCCAGAGTAGCCGTATATTGATGTGTTGTTTGATTTTCTCTGCAGATTCCTAGGATTTACAATGTATACAAGTGCTATTAAATAAATGGACAATTCTTAAAGAGGACTTAAGGACAAACAGATTTCCAAACATGGTGGTCGTTGATTCACCTTTAAGTGCTTCAGGTAACTTTCCATTCTTATCTTCCTCCCATCTTATCCCTTTTCCCATTGTGCAGATCCCTTTTTATCTGTGGTTACAAGTATTTGATGAAAATCCTAGCTAAGATTAACGTATTGTACTATTTATGCTCCATCTAGCTGTTCAACAATCTTGCAGCTACGGCTTGAGGGGGCAGCTTATGTTTTTTGCAGGACACTCCTAAGCGTATTATTGTGGAAATGTGAGCGGATAACCCTGATGAAAAAATGTCCCTGCCCTGAATGCAGAAACACATTAAATATTTGTGTCTCGTCCGAGACCGGTACTTATGCGACGACAAGTTCATCAACAGGTAACGAATTATCTTCTATCTATCAAAGCAGTTACATCTTCTCAAAGATACAACACTTATTATCAAGATGGCTGGCAGCAAGGAGAAGGACTTGAGCGGTGACAGTGAGGATGAGAGGTTGTCGTATATGCACATGACTATACTAGAGATGTGCTATTTATTATGAACCTCTTACCTTTCTATCTAAAGTCTCCACATCAAATAGAACTGGTGCCAGCCCTGAGATGCCTTGAACTGATGAGCAGATCAGAGTACTTGAGGTTATTAGGCTGGACTATATATTGCTTGGAGGCGATGCATGATTGGACCGGTGTTCTTTTGCTGGGAGAGTGGCAGCGTCTTGCTTTGGTTGTCTGTTACTCTATGTTATTAGACCATTGGCATAGGTTATTTCCCTTATGTGTAAAGACATCCCCTCCTTCCTCTATATTTATCTCTACCCCTTCTTTTAGGGAGCTCTAGCTCAACCTCTTCGTTATTCCATTGTGTGACTGATATGTATACCACTGCTAAGATGAGGTGCAGGGACAAAGAGGAAGTAAGAAGCTACCTTTTTGGTGGCCTTCCAGTGAACACAAAAATTATGTGATTGTGTTATCGCTACTAAGTGACATTGTATCTCCTATTGAAATGAAATTATTTTGCAGTAAATTGTTTTGTGCTTCGACTATGTGCTTCCATCTTCAGAACAAATATTTGAGAAAATTTCTAAAATTGGGGCGCACCTGACCGGCTAGGAGGCGCCCCGAGGGGCGCCCCAGCCTCTAGTCCAAACAATTATCGATCTATTTGCATTGTTGCGTTGGGCTGCGATTTTTACGCGTGCCAATAGAAACGGACGTGCACGAAAAAAAATGCGTCGTGCCGTTGGAGTTGCCCATATGCTTTGCCACTATCCTAGTTTGTAGTATGAACTATGTAAGAGGTTTTATATTAAATAGTTTGATAAATGTTGAAAAGCAACCGTGAACTGCTTTCTTAAAAATAAATGTACACATTAAGGGATTTGTTCGCTAACGTATGGAGTCCCAATACGAGGAAGACCGTGTTCGCCATGGCCTTGTTAGCGCGATGGACAATCTTCCCTTCATGGCCCACATGATTCTTGGAAGTGAGGCTCTCGCGGGCTAAACGTCCTAAGGTGAAGCTCGAGGTGAAGTGTGGCGAAAGCTATGCCAAGGCAGACATCGTCGTGACGTTGGACACACTGAAGGCCACGACACGCGTCTTCGTCGGGATCTCTTGTTATTTTAGTTATACTAAACGTTTATATTAATTAAATTGTTTTATCATATTGAGGTTTTTGACAAATATAGGTTTATATTGGTTTGTTATTATTGTTAATCATATAATAATGTTTGTCAATATTTATTATTGTGTTTACGCTATATATGCAATCTATATCACTGCAGATACATATGAGTTTTACAATACATAATTTTATATAGTGCCCTTTTCAATATATATGATCACCTTTAATTTGAAAAAAAACCTATGCCTCCTTTAATATTTTTTTACGTAAATAATTTTACAGTGTGTATATATATTATTGTGTGGATGTTTATTAAATACTATTAAATATATAGGTAAAGAATACAAAACATATAGCTTAACAATATCTTAATTGAAGTGTGTTGTGTATGGTCAGGTAAGCAGATATATAGAGACTTCTATTGAATCAATTGAACATTTGGTATGATTTATCCTTTTTTTATTCAAATAGTATCGCTTATAGTGATCACCAACGTACATAACTTTCTTATGGATTCTAGTAATTTTTCACACACAAAATTTAATTATTTATATGATCACTACAATGTGCCTCTGTATCACACGACGTAAGTGCTCATGTTAGTTATTCTAATAAGAAGTTCTTCGCAAAACTAAAATATACATAGCAAAATATTAAAAACAACATGTGCATGATATCTATAAGGGAGACTATCAACCAAATTAATATTGTCAAGGCCTATCTAATTCGTTTGTTCTTAGTGATGCGAGTATTGGTCCATTGTTTGCATTTTTTGGTGTAAACTTAGATCGCGTTTTAAATAAATAGTCAATAGTCTTTTCTATGCATTGTGGATTGATTGTTACTAGAAGGACGTGGTCGGGATCAGGAATTCCCTTCAAAGTATGGAGGTCAAGTGCGTCCTAGGGTATGCTAGGGCTGACGCCGTCGTGGCCGCCATGGAGACCCTCAGGATAATGTCCGGGGTGGTGGTGGCGGCGGGGCTCCCGAAGGCCGAGTGTACACTGATGCGTGTTAAGTTACACGTCCGTTGGGAACCCCAAGAGGAAGGTGTGATGAGTGCAGCAGCAAGTTTTCCCTCAGTAAGAAACCAAGGTTTAATCGAACCAGTAGGAAGTCAAGGGTCTTCTGAAGGTTGTTGGTGGCTGAATGTGGCACGGCGCAACACCAGGGAATCAGCAGCAACGTGGAACCTGCACACAAGACAATCAAACTACTTTGCCCCAACGAAACAGTGAGGTTGTCAATCTCACCGGCTTGCTGAAAACAAAGGATTAAAAGTGTGGTGTGGAAAATGATGTTTGCTTGCAGAGAATTAAAGAGAACAATGATTGCAGTTGGTTGTATTTCAGATGTAAAAGAATGGACCGGGGTCCACAGTTCACTAGTGGTGTCTCTCCATAATAAAATACTAACATGCTGGGTAAACAAATTACAGCTGGGCAATTGACAAAATAGAGAGTGCATAACAATGCATATACAAGTCATGATGATCACTATGAGATTTACTTGGGCATTACGACAAAGTACACAGACCGCTATCCAGCATGCATCTGTGCCTAAATAGTCCACCTTCAGGTTAGCATCCGCACCCCTTCCAGTATTAAGTTGCAAGCAACAGACAATTGCATTAAGTATGGTGCATAATGTAAACAATACAAATATCCTTAGACAAAGCATTGCTGTTTTACCCCTAGTAGCAACAGCACATCCACAACCTTAGAACTTTCTGTCACTGTCCCAGATTAAATGGAGGCATGAACCCACTATCTAGCATAAATACTCCCTCTTGGAGTTACAAGCATAAACTTGGCCAAAGCCTACACTAATAACGGAGAGCATGCAAGATCATAAACAACATAGGCATGATAAATCAATAATCAACTTGACATAGTATTCAATATTCATCGGATCCCAGCAAACACAACATGTAGCATTACAATAAGATGATCTTGATCATGATAGGCAGCTCACAAGATCTAAACATGATGGCACAAGAGGAGAAGACAACCATCTAGCTACTGCTATGGACCCATAGTCCAGGGGTGGACTACTCACACATCACTCCGGAGGAAGGCATGGCGATGTAGAGCCCTCCGGTGATGATTCCCCTCTCCGGCAGGGTGCCGGGAAGAGCTTCAGAACCCTCCCGAGCTAGGGTTGACGACGGCGGCGGCTCTGGAACTTTTCGTGGATGGAGGCTCGGGTGTTTAGGGTTTTCCCGAGAAAGGCAATTTATAGGCGAAGGGGCGATGTCGGTGGAGGCCCGAGGGCTCCTCACCACGTGGCGGCGCGCCAGGGGTGGGACCCGCGCCACCACATGGTGAGGGCGCCTCGGTGCCCCCCTTCGTCTCTCCTTCGGACTCCGTGTACGTGACAGAAAAATAGGACCTTGGCTTTTTGTTTCGTCCAATTCCGAGAATATTTCCAGAACAGCTTTTCTGGAATAAAAAACAGCAGAAAACAGGAACTGGCACTGTGGCATCTTGTTAATAGGTTAGTCCCAGAAAATGCATAAAAATGCTATAAAGTGTGAATAAAACATGTAGCAATTGACATAATATAAGCATGGAACATAAGAAATTATAGATACGTTGGAGACGTATCAAGCATCCCCAAGCTTAGTTCTACTCGTCCTCGAGTAGGTAAAACGATAACAACAAATAATTTCTTAGGTGACATGCTACCACATAATCATGATCAAATAATATTGTAAAGCATATGTTATGAATGAAGTGACTCAAGGCAATGGTCTATAGTTTGCTAACAAATAGATAATGAGTAAACAACTGAATCATATAAGCAAAAACTTTTCATAAATAGTACTTTCAAGACAAGCATCAAAAAGTTTTGCATAAGAGTTAACTCATAAAGCAATAGATTCTAAGTAAAAGGCATTGAAGCAACACAAAGGAAGATTTAAGTTTCAGCAATTGCTTTCAACTTTCAACTTGTATATCTCATGGATAATTGTCAACACAAAGCAATATAATAAGTGCAATAAGTAAGCATATAAAAATTGTTGCACACAAAGTTGACACAAGTGTTTGCTTCTGAGATAGAAAGGAGTAGGTAAACTGACTCAACCTAAAGTAAAAGAAAGGCCCTTCGCAGAGGGAAGCAGGGATTAAATCATGTGCTAGAGCTTTTTAAGTTTTGAAATCATATAGAGAGCATAAAAATAAAGTTTTGAGAGGTGTTTGTTGTTGTCAACGAATGGTAGTGGGCACTCTAACCCCCTTGTCAACCAGACTTTCAAGAGCGGCTCCCATGAAGGACGTTATTTCTACCCAAAGGCAGATCATCCCTCTTCTCTTTTGTTTACACATGTACTTTAATTTGGGTGACACTCCTCCCAACCTTTGCTTACACAAGCCATGGCTAACCGAATCCTCGGGTGCCTTCCAACAATCACATACCATGGAGGAGTGTCTATTTTAAATGATCAACTTTTTAAATTGCTTACTGATAAATCAGGGCAAAACATGTGAAGAGAATTAAAGGTGAAAGTTGTAATTAATTGGGACTGGGCACCCCATTTGCCAGCTCTTTTTGCAAAATTATTGGATAAGCGGATGTATATGCCACTAGTCCATTGGTGAAAGTCTGTCAGGAGTAAATGACAAGGTTGAAAGATAAAACACCACATACTTCCTCATGAGCTATAAAACATTGACACAAATAAGGGATAATAGCTTTTGAATAGTTTAAAGGTAGCACATGAAGTATTTACTTGGAATGGCAGAAAATACCACATAATAGGTAGTTATGGTGGACACAAATGGCATGGGTTTTGGCTCAAGGATTTGGATGCACGAGAAGCATTCCCTCTCAGTACAGAGTTTAGGCTAGCAAGGTTGTTTGAAGCAAACACAAGATATCAACCGGTACAGCAAGACTTACATGAAAACATATTGCAAGCATTATAAGACTCTACACTGTCTTCCTTGTTGCTCAAACACTTTTACCAGAAAATATCTAGACCTTAGAGATAGCAAACATGCAAACCAAATTTCAACAAGCTCTACGGTAGTTCTTTACTAATAGGTTTTTAACTACATGATGCAAGAGCTTAAACATGAAATACTTGAGAGCTCAAAACAATTGCCAAGTATCAAATTATCCAAGACAATGATCTATATGTGTGTCTTTTCGATATACCATCTACCACATGTTGCATTTTCTGTTTCCAACCAAACACCAATCAACTTATTTCAACAAAAACTCTCCAAATAATTTACAAATGAAACAAGAGAGTATTACTCTACAAGAACTAACAGCTCTGAATAAGAGATGCATGAAAAACAGGAGCTAAAAGCATAGCAGTAGCTAGATAAGAATACTCAACAAGTATAAGTGAAGAATATGAGTATTCACATGAAAAAGCGGAGCGTGTCTCTCTCCCACACAAGAATGCTAGGATCCAATTTATTCAGAAAATAAAAATAACAATGCGAAAATAAAAGCACACAGACGCTCCAAGTAAAGTACATAAGATGTGGAAGAATTAAAATATAGTTTCACTAGAGATGACCTGATAAGTTGTTGATGAAGAAGGGGATGCCTTGGGCATCCCCAAGCTTAGACGCTTGAGTCTTCTTGAAATATGCTTGGGTGACCCACGGGGGCATCCCCAAGCTTAGGCTTTTCACTCTTCTTGATCACATCATATCATCCTTCTCGCTTGATCCTTGAAAACTTCCGCCACACCAAACTCAAAGTAATTCTCATTAGAGGGTTAGTGCATAATCAAAAATTCTCATATTCTACAGTGACACAATCATCACCAATACTTCTGGACATTAGCTACAGCCACTGATGTTTTATGGAGCAAAGAAATCCAATCAAACATAGTAAAAGAGGCAATGCAAAATAAATGGCAGAATCTGTCAAAACAGAACAGTCCGTAAAGACGAATTTTTTCGAGGCACTTAAGTTGCTCAGATTGAGAAACTCAAAACTAATGAAAGTTGCGTACATATCTGAGGATCACGCACGAATTTTTTCAGAATTTTTCAATTTTTCTGGAGTGAATAAAGCTCAAAACCGTGGACAGCAAAAATCTGTCCCTGTGCAGAAATCCAAATCTAGCATCAACTTTCTACTAGAGACTTTACTTGGCACAACATTGCAAGAAAATAAAGATACAAAGGAGTTGTTACAGAAGTAAGCACACTCCTTGACTCAAATAAAATAAAAATAACAGGAAATAAAATGATGGGTTGTCTCCCATAAGCGCTTTTCTTTAACGCCTTTCAGCTAGGCGCAGAAAGTGAAAATCAAGTGTTTCCAAAAGATAAAGCATCCAAATTATTACCGAGAGCTTTACGCCTACCTCTCTTACCTTTAGTCTTACTCTTTGGTTTAGGGAATACATGACCGCATCCTGGTGAGGAGGTAAAATTCAGAGTGCCTTTCCCCACATCTATTGTTGCTCCCAAGAGTTTCAGCAGGGATCTTCCAAGTGTAATTTGTCCTGTCCCTACACATTCAATGACAAGATAATCAATGGATACCGTTCTTCCTAGGAATGTTGTAAACACTCCTTCAGCTACCCCAATGGGTAACACAACAGAGTTATCAGTAAGAGTTATCCCTTCTCCACCTTCAGAAAGTCCCCAAAGATTTAAGGATTCATAAATGTCTTTAGGCATAAGGCAAAATTCAGACATAATATCACAACGGGCATAAAAAATTTCACCACAAATAGCAACCTTTACCGTAGGGACCCACATTGAAGGTTCAAAACTCATTGGAACATAGTCATAATATTCACGAATCTGATTATAACCTTCTTTTAAACAAGATATATTTGTCTCAAGAGTGTTTAATCTAGCCTGGATGCTTACAAGGGCCGAATCAAGTTTATTAGTTGAGCTAGAAGTTGCAATCAACTTTTTTATGGCATTAAAAGCTTGGTCCCCATCACAATGAAGGAAATCTCCTCCTACAACAGCATCCAAAGCATATCTATAACAAAGGACAAGACCAAAGTAGAAGCTACTAAGAAGCAAGCTCATAGTCATTTTAGGTTCAGTTTTACCATAAGAGTCAAAAATTCTAAACCATGCTTCTTTAAAGCTCTCCTCATTCCCTTGTTTAAAGGTGAAGATCAATTCCTCAGGTGACATAGCAACAGGCATAGGACTAGACATGATGGAAATAAACTAAATGCAAGTAACTAATTTTTTGTTGTTTTTGATATAAAGAAGCAAACAAAAAATAAAAATAAAATAAGCAAGACAAAAACAAAGTAAAGAGATTGGAAGTGAGAGACTCCCCTTGCAGAAGGTTTGACTTCCCCGGCAACGGCGCCAGAAAACTGGCTTGATGCGTGTTAAGTTACACGTCCGTTGGGAACCCCAAGAGGAAGGTATGATGAGTGCAGCAGCAAGTTTTCCCTCAGTAAGAAACCAAGGTTTAATCGAACCAGTAGGAAGTCAAGGGTCTTCTGAAGGTTGTTGGTGGCTGAATGTGGCACGGCGCAACACCAGGGAATCAGCAGCAACGTGGAACCTGCACACAAGACAATCAAACTACTTTGCCCCAACGAAACAGTGAGGTTGTCAATCTCACCGGCTTGCTGAAAACAAAGGATTAAAAGTGTGGTGTGGAAAATGATGTTTGCTTGCAGAGAATTAAAGAGAACAATGATTGCAGTTGGTTGTATTTCAGATGTAAAAGAATGGACCGGGGTCCACAGTTCACTAGTGGTGTCTCTCCATAATAAAATACTAACATGCTGGGTAAACAAATTACAGCTGGGCAATTGACAAAATAGAGAGTGCATAACAATGCATATACAAGTCATGATGATCACTATGAGATTTACTTGGGCATTACGACAAAGTACACAGACCGCTATCCAGCATGCATCTGTGCCTAAATAGTCCACCTTCAGGTTAGCATCCGCACCCCTTCCAGTATTAAGTTGCAAGCAACAGACAATTGCATTAAGTATGGTGCATAATGTAAACAATACAAATATCCTTAGACAAAGCATTGCTGTTTTACCCCTAGTAGCAACAGCACATCCACAACCTTAGAACTTTCTGTCACTGTCCCAGATTAAATGGAGGCATGAACCCACTATCTAGCATAAATACTCCCTCTTGGAGTTACAAGCATAAACTTGGCCAAAGCCTACACTAATAACGGAGAGCATGCAAGATCATAAACAACATAGGCATGATAAATCAATAATCAACTTGACATAGTATTCAATATTCATCGGATCCCAGCAAACACAACATGTAGCATTACAATAAGATGATCTTGATCATGATAGGCAGCTCACAAGATCTAAACATGATGGCACAAGAGGAGAAGACAACCATCTAGCTACTGCTATGGACCCATAGTCCAGGGGTGGACTACTCACACATCACTCCGGAGGAAGGCATGGCGATGTAGAGCCCTCCGGTGATGATTCCCCTCTCCGGCAGGGTGCCGGGAAGAGCTTCAGAACCCTCCCGAGCTAGGGTTGACGACGGCGGCGGCTCTGGAACTTTTCGTGGATGGAGGCTCGGGTGTTTAGGGTTTTCCCGAGAAAGGCAATTTATAGGCGAAGGGGCGATGTCGGTGGAGGCCCGAGGGCTCCTCACCACGTGGCGGCGCGCCAGGGGTGGGACCCGCGCCACCACATGGTGAGGGCGCCTCGGTGCCCCCTTCGTCTCTCCTTCGGACTCCGTGTACGTGACAGAAAAATAGGACCTTGGCTTTTTGTTTCGTCCAATTCCGAGAATATTTCCAGAACAGCTTTTCTGGAATCAAAAACAGCAGAAAACAGGAACTGGCACTGTGGCATCTTGTTAATAGGTTAGTCCCAGAAAATGCATAAAAATGCTATAAAGTGTGAATAAAACATGTAGCAATTGACATAATATAAGCATGGAACATAAGAAATTATAGATACGTTGGAGACGTATCATACGCAACTATGGCGACGACGGCAAGATCGTATACATGTGGGGCTTGGTTATGGCATTCCAGTTTAGTCGCAGGACTACCAAGTCTGGATGCATCGTTTGTTACTCCTTATAATTACCATATGGTTAAACTGTGGTGAAGTAGTACTAGTAGTTGTGTGTGATGCATGCCTTCGTGTTGCTCGGGTGCAAGGCATGCCAGCGCTCATGGTACTTGTTTTTATCTATACTAGTAAACGTGCACGTGCAACGCACGACCGCGACTACTAATCAATATATTTACAATGCGTAGAAACACACAAAAAATCTGACTTTCGTTACTACAAGCTTGATGCATTAGTGTATATTTACTTTTTCAAAGTCAAAGGGATCCAAGAAGTTTGAATTTTCCAATTTCTTCTTATATATTTTTTCGCAGCAAGATGTTTAATTAGGTCATGATAATTAATAATCTTCAACGTACATGAAGTAATTTTTCCAACTCCAGTCTCCTGATACAAGAAATAAGAAGCAAGGGTTTCACCTTCTGAGGCGAATGAAAAACGACAGAAGCAAGGGTCTCTTTTATGCTTTTACTCTACAAATATTTACCAGGTGCCCTATTGAGCAGTAATCGGGGAGAAATAAATCCACTAACCCACCAGAGACAAAATTAGGTATTCAACTTCACTATACACACCCAACAACCACCATTTACCTGACACAAATTCATTGTACAAACTAAACACTCACTGATCATTTTTTAGATAAAGAGTATATTAATATCGCGAAGATACCACACACTGATCATTTACCCTGTATGTTGAGCATATAACTCTTCAGCGAAATAGAAAGTAATGTTTACAGGTGATGAATAAAACCAAAAGGAGTCAAATTGTTTCAGATAACTTATTAAAAGTTTTCAACAATTAAATAATACAGAGGATCATGCATTACATCATCATTACAATTATGAAAAGAGCAGATTGCCTGAAATACACTTAACTTATATGGAAATTGTTGCTCCCTGCAAAAATTATATGCAAAATGCTGCATATGGATTCATAGTTAGTGTGCAGAGATGACATCAACATTTGGAAACTGTAGAAAGTGGTTTGTTTCACAATAGTCCAAGCCAACACCGCACGTTCTTCCCTTCCTAGTTCCCTCCCTCATGGCCACGATTCGGTTCTGAAGAACCATCATGGCGCCCCTCTACTGCCAGCGGCACCGGCCACCTCCACCTCCGCCCCAGCGCCAGCTCCCTCTCCCTGGCCCATATCCAGGCTACGACAATGTGTAGACAATGAGATGCGGCCACCCTGACAGCTCCTGATAATAGAAAAATGACCAGGTTTATATCCAAGCCTTGCTTCTCTGAAAAAAGAGCTGCCATGAATAAGATGTGACACATTATACGAAGCTTAGAGGACACCCTAAACATCATGTAAATAAAAAAAATCTACAACCCCTTCATAGTCTTCAGATATATTATATAATTTCAAATTTCTGTAGTTTTACATGCATAACTGAGTGGTAAAAAAATTGCATGAGCATAATTTGCTGGGACGGGATGAGAAGTTGAGAACTAAGTAACTAACCTCTCTGACATCAACTATTCAGATAAGTCAATCTTGGAGTGATTTGGCCTCCCATTCACTTTCTATCTCATAATATCCATCAACCTGCACCCAAAATACCAAGGTGAATCGATATGTAATAACAAGCAATTAAAATCACAGTCAAATTAAGCTTTACAGTGATGCGCAGAGAAACAACGTAGAAAATTAGCAACCGGTTCTGTAAGAGCGCATCAATAAAATTAAGTTGTTAAATCGCACTCAAATAAAAATAACATAATCGACCTGTAGATTGAGTTTATTTGTTGCACCAGGAATATGCATGTTAGTACTTCGTATTCTGCTCTATCTTTTGAATAGATGGAAGTTTAATCTGCACATCTGCTTGTTCAGTGCCCTATCTTTGCATTGTGCTTTCTAGTTTAGTGCTAAACAAGTTTTTGGTTTAATCTCTCAACTGAACCAAGGATTATCTGGAACAACACTCAAATAGAAAACTTTATACCTCAAACATTGTACACATTTGGGTTTTAATATCTCAATCTGAGCGTTACTTAATTAGAGATTGATTGCTTGTCTGTCCTCCGGATCTACAGGTAATAAATGAACATCTATTGGACATAAGAGAAAAGAACATAATGAAAGATAATCTACAATAGAGGTACAAGTAGGAGTGAGAACATAGGGACTTCCGGCGGAAGAGGGCTGCGGACTTTGGTCTAGTGTATCGCAGTCACTACATCAACTCTCACTTCTAACCATAGCAATTGGCGCAACACAAATTGTAAACCTCACAGGCAGAATACAAAATGAAGACAAACTATCAGCATTGAACTAAATCAAGGATTCTTACTAAAGAACAAATAAATCAGTGCACTTCCTCCTAGCGTCTTGCTTTGATGTGAACAACCAACTAATGTGGAGCAGTACTATCGACTGAGTACCTCATGGATTCCTGCAAGCATGGGCTGGTGGCTGGCCAGTGGCGGGCCTGGAGTTGCGGCAGGAGGCGCGTGGTGCGTGGATGCGGAAGTGGTGCTGCTCGTGTTGTTCTGGCCGTGGTGGTCACGGGTGCGGCGTTTGTGGCTCCGCCGCGGCGACGCGTGGAGTTTGGTGCTGGTTCTGTGCCTTCAGTGGTGGGCTCTGGTGCACCGTGAGGCGGGGTGAGCTTGGAGGAGTCCAGGGAGAGTTGCGGCGACTGGCGCAAGGGGCTTGGTTGTCGATCTTCTCCGAGCAGGCGGGGAGGCTTGGCGTGTGGAAGCTGGTGGGCTATTCGGTCCCATGGCGGGCGGGTGCAAGGCTGGGCTACGTCGAGCGAAAGCTCTGCTCCGGCTGTTGTCGTGGCAGGCGGCGACGACGCCTCCGGGCGCCGTTTCTCTTCTTGAAGACGCCGTCGTGACGTGGTGCTCGTCTTCCACCCGGACCATTCCGGGGGAAACCCTAGATCTTCCGGATCGGACGATGATGGCGCTCTGTGTCATGCTCCCCCTTGGGGGCATCGTTCTTGGAGTGGTGACCGGCTGGAGGGACATGTGGTTGCGGGAGGTGGTGTCGAGGCTGGTGTGGCGGCAGCTTCTGTGGCTGTCTTTTAGGCCGGGGCGGCGGCCCCGGAGGTTGGTACGATGTCCGTGGTCTGCGAGCAGTTCTCCCTGGGCAGCTTGGGCTGCGGGTGGCTGGTTCGTGCGGCGTCGTGGCTCGGTTGCGAGCGGTGCTATGTCGGGATGGCGGTCCCGGAAGGGGGTGCTGGCGGCGAGGCTGTCGGGGCTGCTGGGGCAGCGGCAGCAGCGGTTGCCTTTTAGGCCGGGGCGGCGGCCCCGGATGCTGGATACGACGGCCGTGGTCTGCGAGCGGCTTACCTGGTGCAGCTTGGGCTGTGGGTGGCCGCGTCGTGGCCCGGGTGTGGGCGGTGGCATGTCGGGGCGGCGGCCCCGGAAGGTGGTCCTGGTGGTTTGCGCAGGCCGTGTCGGTGGGTTGGTTGCCGGGGCAGCGGCTCCTTGCTGGCCGTGGTGTGGGTGTTGTGTGGCCTTTGCCCCGTCGCGTTCGTTGTTGTTGGCGTTGGTGTTTGTTGTTTGGTTTTCGCCCGGTTTCTTCCATTAATAAACCGGGCACCTTCTGCTTATTTAATATATGGGGCAAAGCTTTTGCCTCTCGTTTCAAAAAAAAAAAGATAAGTGTAAGATTGGTCCTCAGAGTCAGGTTCGGTTTTCAGCAGCGCCCAGGCCACCGTCGGGGATTGCAATGTCAATAATCAACAATTTTTTCCCATTTCTCCTTAACATATTGGAAGAGATTAGACACACAATGTTTCTTATTTTTATCTGATTATACCTGGTTGTTGACAGCGTCAATGAGAACAATTTGTAGTGACTGCTTGTTCTCTGCTTCTACCCCTTGCCTGTGGAAAGTATCTGACGTAGGTTGCCCGAACTGCAGCTTGTATCTTTTACTGCTTGTCTATAATTACAGGGTGATCCTGAAAAAAATAAAGCAGAAATTACTTAACACAAGGATGGATCCAAAGCTACTCTATCTGAGCACTACCGACTTTTCCTCCTAAATTGGACGACAAGGGAAAACTTGGTTCGGAAATTTTGGAACGGATTCACTGAATTTACTGCATGAGCTTAGATACTTGTCCAAGATCAAATATAATCACATCATTTTCCTTTCCCAACTGCACGAACTGAAGCCAGATTACACATACTAATTAGGTGGTCTAGACTGAAGGATGGATACATGTCAATAGAGTTAATTGCACTGGCGGTCACACATCTCGTCGTGTATGTGCACTTAGGTCACACATCTGGAAAACGTGATTTTTTGGTCTCATAACTGAACAAACGTGTGCACTTTGGTCACAAACATGACACGTCATCCCGTTTTGGACTGGAATTTTTCAGAAAACCATATTAGGAGTACCAAATTGGAAATTTCTACACCTGACGGGTGGGCCCGTCAGGGTCATCTTCTACCTCAATTAGTGACTGTCCAGGAGGGGCGGGGCGACGGCCGGCGCCGAGCACCTCCACGTCGCCGCACGTACTCGCCGGCCGGGCGGCTCGCCGTCGCCCGCCTGCTCGCCCCGCACCGACGAGAGTCTGAGCACCTCCACGCGCTGCCTCTGATGTCCCTGCCGGTGAGAGGCCACCACCGCCTCTGCTCCTTCCCCGCTGGAGCGAGGCCACCGCCGCCACCGGCGAGCACCTCCGCGACCAGGCCCCGTCGCCTACCTATCCGCTCCCTCCTCTTCCTCCAGATTGGAGTGCCGCCACATCGCCGCAGTTGCCGATCCGTTCCGGGCTGCCGCAGCTTGAGGGGCGCAACTGCGCAGGTGAAGTAGTACTAGTGTACTAGCGATGAGCACCACCGGCTCCTCTCTAGACACTAGCCTTGTACGATACCAGCATCTGCACCTGTCCGACAACCAGCTCACGGGCCACATACCGCCGGAGCTCAGCAACTGCAGCAGCCTCACCACTCTGCAGCTCAACAAGAACGGCCTCTCTGGGGCGATACCGCCGCAGCTTGGGGAGCTCAAGGCGCTCCAGGTGTTGTTCCTTTGGGGGTAATGCGCTGACCGGCTCCATTCCGCCGGAGCTCGGCGACTGCGCCGACCTATACGCGCTGGACCTATCCAGGAACCGGCTCACCGGTGGCATCCCCGACGAGGTCCTCCAGGCTCCAGCGTTGACTTTGTGTTTTCTTTGCTGAGAGACGGGGGATGTTTCCAATTTTACAAAATGGTCCTCCTAATATTAGAGTAGGGTTTTTCTGAAAAAATTCTGTCCAGAACGGGATAGCGTGACCCGTTTGTGACCAAAGTGCACACACTTGTTCAGTTGTGTGACCCGTTATTCACGTTTTTCAGATGTGTGACTTAAGTGCACATACGAGACGAGATGTGTGACCGCCAGTGCAATCAACTCATGTCAGTAGCGACAGGGAGAGGGACATACCCCGAGATCGTCGAGGTTGGTCTTGACAAAGATGGCGTCGGCGAAGCGGGGAACCATCTACTTGAAGGCCGGATCAACGAAGCGGCAGGCCCGCACCAAGACGCCGTGAAGTAGATCGCCATGTGGAGCCACATACCCGCGATTTCACTTAGTCACATCCGGAGGAACACGATACACTCGTGGGGTTGTGGCGGCGTCCAGGCATGCGTGGTGCTCGTCGGCACGACCGCGCGGACATCTCAATTGGATGTGCAGCGCAGCGACGACGCACGATCAAATACTCCTATTTCCTTGGAGGCGCGTCCGCAGATTACGCCTGGATGGGAAGGATGAAAGGCGAGTCCGCAGATTGATTTGATTCCCACAAATTTTTCGTATTTCCTTGGCAAGTGTCGTTTCCCATTGATTGTGCGTTTATTAGTTTCCTGTAATGTGCGTACGCCGGCGGCGGATGGCAGAGTTTTCGTCCGCCTCCTCAATTTGCTAAATGCACACATGATGCGGATTAGTTATTATCTTGACGGTTAGATTCAATTGGTGGGCGGAATTGTGAGGCTGAGATAGATCCGATTTGCTCTGTGTATGTTGGGCTGGGTGGACTTAGCAATGAACATGTTTGCTTGTTTAATAGTAGTAGAGATGCACACATGCTGCGGATTAGTTATTATCTTGACGGTTAGATTCAATTGGTGGGCGGAATTGTGAGGCTGAGATAGATCCGATTTGCTCTGTGTACGTTGGGCTGGGTGGACTTAACAATGAACATGTTTGCTTGTTTAATAGTAGTAGATATATCCATTTACCTTCTCGGATTTTGCAACCATTGTTCTGGTTGTGTGTTTGCTAATGTAGCACAAATTGGATTTGTTTCGTACATTTATCTAAACATTTTAAGAGTTGGCCGGATTTTTGTCACTCATATGTGTGTGGGGTTCCAATGAAAAGGACGTGTCTGATTTTTATGAGAATTCCGTGCACAAAATGAAAACATTGTGCCATATCAGAAAACAAAGATCATTTAATTGTGCTAGCTAGTGTGTGTTTTTTGTGAAAAAGAAAAGATTTTGTGCCAGCTTTGTGAACTTTATAAATGCAGAACCAGGAACCAGCAGGTACTATACTTGCAGAGCATTGCCCTTGTAAGATTGGTGGTTAGGGTTTTGGAATATAAGATTGGTGGTTAAGGTTTTTGGAATATTTTCCGTACGTGTGTAAAACAGAGATTGTGACCTTATGTCGTGCCCAAATGCCAGTGACCCAAAGTCAGGGAAAGTTAGGATGGGCTAAGTACTAGATTCATATCTATCATCATGGGGGCTTACATATTATTTATTACTTCTATACCATAGTGTTACGATTATTTATTAACTTGGTAAGATTTTTTTTTTTAGTGTGGGGGTGGGTGTGGAGGGATCTCCACCTAAATTTTACTCAAAGAAGTGTTTTAACATATTACAGAGGTTAAGGTGATCATGCCACAAGTCGGCTGACACCGTTTTATCCACATTAGAAAAGCGGTGAGACCAAACAGTAAGATCTAATGTTCTTGGTAGTTTTTTTTAGAAATGGGGAAGCCCCGGCCTCTGCATTGAGTGATGCACACAGCCGTTTATTAGAAATTATTGTAGCATCATCTTATTACAACTCAAGGGTCACATAAGGTTGAGACATGTATCAACCAACGAAAGAGCAACATAATAACAACTACCGAAGTCGACTAATATGCTGCCACGTATGTCGGGAGAAAAACTCCTGTGCCACCAACAAGAGCCGCGCGCATCCAGAAACCATAAGCTCCTGCTGGTCCGAAGGAAGCAGTGCAACCCATAGCTGGATCCAGTATGTAGCCATATTGATAACCTGTAAGACATGAAAATTGGTTTTCCTGTTAAACACAATATCATTCCTGCAATTCCATATGGACCAACAAATAGCTGAAACGCCGATACGAATTCTAGCCATGGTCTTTTTATCTACCCCGTTCAACCAATTCCCAAACATATTGGAAACATTCGAAGGTGGAGGTATATTGTAGGTGCAAAAAACTACCCGCCATATTAGTCTAGCAAACGGACATGTGATAAACAAGTGCTCTATAGACTCCTCATATCCACAAAAAGAACACTTTGTACATCCATGCCAATTTCTTCTGACTAGATTATCCTTTGTGAGCAAGACCTTTCTATTTAGGAACCACATAAATATTTAATTTTCAAAGGAATTTTTAACTTCCACAAGTATTTACGCAAAAATCTAGTATGTCCATTCATCAAATCCTCATACATCGATTTCACCGTAAACACACCATTTGTGGTAAGCTTCCAAACAAAAGTATCCGGGATGTCGTTCAAGTTAATATCCATTAGTCTTAGACGCAGGTGAGCCCAAGGGTCCCACCTATCTCCAATCAGAGCCCTCCTAAACGAAATATTTATAGGCGGCGCCCCACTAAACACATCATGAACCAGCACATTCTTTTGCTGAACAATGTTGTAAAGAGTCGGATATTGCTGCTGTAATGGTGTATCCCCAAGCCAAGTGTCCTCCCAGAACCTAGTAGTTTTACCGTTGTTAACTTTGAAAAAGCCTTTATTAAAGAACTCCTCTTTAACCCGCATAAGGCCTTTCCAAAAAGGTGAGTCCGTTGGGCAAACCTCTACTTGCGCCAAAGTTTTATTAGACAAGTATTTGTTTCGTAACAATTCTTGCCATACACCATCTTCATTTAAAAGTTTAAAAAGCCATTTGCTAAGTAGACACTTGTTCTTGAGTTCTAAAACCTCAAAATGTTCTTGGTAGTAACGCTACAAGGTTGAATATCAATGCTCCTGAAGACTTGTGCCACAATTGATAAGATTTATGGAAACGGCTGTCAAAATTTTCTTGTGCCATACCATGGACGACGTGGGAGCCATGCTCCCCTTTTCTCTCTAGTGTTAAACCTGATATCAATCCCAACATGAGGCACTTGACTCGGCAAAAACCCGGCAATACAGAGGGTGGGAGAGTAGCTAGGCGCCGTCCACCGCCATGTTGCCAGTGTCATAGAACTGGTGTAACGTGTACCCGGCGGCGACGTTGTCGTCGCCTTAATCTCGCCGTCGTCCGCATCGACGTCCATATAGCCGTCGTCACCGCACGGCGGCAGGTTCAGATCGAGCCACAGCCCGAGCTTGATGCCGCATCCAACAACAACATCGTTGCTGCGGCCGCCGTGCTTCTTGATCGCCACCACCGACGGCAACGCACCGCCGCAGGGGGCCATGGCGTGGTGGCACCGGATGTGGCCGCCGAGCGCCTGGCCGATGGCTAACTCGAGGACGCAGACGGAGCAGCTGTGCAATTTGGGCTTGACGTCGCCGTCCAGCCGGGGCTTGCTGTGCCTGGCCCGGTGGACGCCTAGACCGACGACAGGAACACGCGACCGCACGTCTTGCACACGAACCTGCGCTCTCGGACACGGTCACCGGGCGCGGCCAACGGCGCCGGCATCTGCGTAGGCATCGCTTGCTCCCGCGACACGAGCAACGGCACGCGAGCCATCTGCTTCTCCTCGAAAGCAAATCTCTTCATCATGGCTTACCGCGCGATCTCTCAAATCGATTGATCGATCTCTGAAACTCTGAAGACAAAGCGCATTACAAAGGCCACTGTATTTATAGGCCACATGCACCATAAACTAATCATCCATTAGTGACGCTTAAAGAAATGCACAACTTGGCCCTAGAGGAGGATGAAGAGGGAAGCAAGCGGCGTCAAGTAGGCCGCTTCTCAGATGCAATAGTGGGTCGAAACCGAGCAGCCTGATGACGCTTTACCGACTGGATGCATCTTTTTGGGTTAATGGAAAAATATGCAGCCTGATGACGCACGTACGGCCTCTTCAGTTCAGATCATCAACCAGGTATGACGTGTTCATGAGGGGGATATTCTGAAGGTCAGCTGTTCCTCCTCCAGAAACCTGTCTTGTTTTGGGACTAAAAATTTCCATAGCAGAATATTTTAATGTTGTGGTAGGCTATCAAAAAGGAAGAAGACTTCGTTTCAGAAAGAAAAACATTATCAGTTAGGGATTGAACACTTGTCGAGATAATGAAATGTGAACAGAGATAAGATTCCATTTCACCAGCGTGGCAAAGAGTTCAAAAAGGCCACTGGGCAAGGTGGTCCTTTGTGCACCCTGAAGCAACATAATCCCTCAGTGCCAGCGATACTCATAAGTCACTATATTTAATTTACAAATAAAGGTAGCAACTATTCTGTGCTCACCAGCTTACCAGTTTTTTTTTTGAGCTACCATGGATGTTTTTTTCTATTATTTTTTTCTTCTCTTCGGCCGTACCAGTTGTTACATAAGATTCAGGTAGCTTGCTGAACACACATTTGCCAGGAAACAGAATGGGCAATTTGGTTTGCTATAGATAGAGTTATAGACTGTAGTTCTGGTTGTCCTGCAACCTAATCCCATTGGTTTATCCCTAATAATCACCATGACAGCTGGGTCAAGGGCATTAGACTGTAGTTCTGGTTGCCATTGACGTTCACCCCTTCCGTTAGTACAACACATGGGTCCTTAGTACGACGACTTCACATTTTTCTACTATAACAAGCTCTTCGATCTACGACAACTTTTGTCGAGTTCCGGTGATGGAGGAGCGAGTACAGTGGTGCGTCTTCGGTTCGATTCAGTGTTTGTAGTATTTGCTAGGTTGTGTAAGGACTATCGGTAATTTTTATTACTTTATATTTTTTTACTACTATACTGATGATTATTTACGAATCGACAGACTTTTTGCAAGAAAATATTAGTAGAAATTAGCTGCAAAAACCACGTTGAGCGGCATGTGGTTGTTGGCCTGTCATGTGAGTGCACAAGTTGTGACATCGTCCACAAGAAGCAAGTGATGGACAATGCGGGAAGGCGAGCCGACAGGTTAGACTAGACCATGCTTGCGCTGCAGTTCAGAGGCACCAGCTCAATTTTGGTGACAACGGATTACTAGTGCGTCCACAACATTGCCATGGTGGCTAGTATCATGTCATGAGTTTTTTGTGTTTAGATTAGATATGGTGTATTTATAGTACCATGATGAACGTCAAGGGCACCTTTTTTCCCAAGATCATTTTGTTGTACTAACGGAAGGGGTGCTCGGTTTGGGGAGGATGTTTGGTTAGGAGATAGGTCTCGAGCTATTCAATACCCTTCTTTGTATAACATCGTGCCCTTGAAAATGTTTTGTTGGCAGATGTTATGTCGGTATCTCCACTAAATATAGAGTTTAGACGTCTTTATCAAAAACTAAATAGAGTTTAGACATAATTTTACGGGGAACAATAAGTGGAATCGTTTGGTATACTTGTTCATTTACATTATGTGTGTTAATTTTTCTAATGAGACCGACGTGTTTGTGTGGACGCTAAAGCCCTCTGGTTCTTTTACAGTTAAATCTATGTATTTAGATCTAACGGATGATCAGACTAGGTTCCTTCGGAAGTACATTTGGAAGATAAGAGTATCATAAAAGATAAGGATCTATCCGTGGTTTCTTTCCAAACAAGTGATTTTAACTAAATATAATTTGGCTAAATGAAATTGTAATGGGTGGAAGAAATGTCTATTATGTGATTCTGAAGAATCTAGTCATCATTTGTTCTTAGCCTGTCATTTTCACCTTTTTTTTGTAGAATTGTTGGATTATCTTATAATTTACCTCCGAGCCGTCCAGTGTGACGAATCTTTTCGGAAATTGGTTGTGAGAAATGAGCAAACTTGATAAATCACATGTGCTTGTGGGTGTATGTGCTTTATTACGGTCTATTTGGACATGTTGAACTGATCTGGTTTTTAACAAGACAAGTGTTACGAATTATTTGCATCTACAGGGCTACACACCATATCCGTGCATGGTCTGTTGTCCCTATGGAGCAAATGGATCTATGGATATTGGATGCGCCCGGCTAGAGACGGTCGCTCAGGCGTTACACAACCTGGCTGGCTGGCAGCATTTTAATAGAATAGATGGTGCATAAGTGTGTCCGTTTTTTTGTATTTCGCTAGCTCGTGTTTGTTGCCACGCTATCTCATCTGTGAATTGTAAACCTTTATTCGAATCTGATTTTTTTTTAGATAAAGGGGTGCGGATCCCCGGCCTCTGCATCCAAAAGATGCACACAGCCATCCGCAATTATTTAAACATCCAAGAGTACAAGTTCACAATTCATGGGTCACTTAAGGTGGCTACAAAGATCAGCCACTCAAACAAGATAATATTATTAAGCATCTAAGCGTCTAGGTTGAAACCATCCACCCCGGCTGAAGATAGCCCGCACCACCGTCAACATGCGTGTACATCCGGCATCCATAAGCCCACGCTGGTCCGCAGGTAGTAGGAATGACCATGAGTGGATCCAATAGCATGCCTTGTGTATTACCTGCAAATAATGGATGGAATTTGATTTGTTAAAAACAATATCATTTCTACAATTCCAAATAGCCCATAATATGGCCGCAACACCAATTCGAATACGAGCTTTTGTGATCTTGTCTATTCCATTTAACCAACTACCAAACAAATTCGCAATGCTCGTAGGTGGGTAAACATTGAAAGTGAAATGCACTAGTCTTCAAATATCTCGAGCAAACGGACACTTAATAAACAA
This sequence comes from Poa pratensis, assembly GCA_947311845.1. Classification (NCBI taxonomy): domain Eukaryota; kingdom Viridiplantae; phylum Streptophyta; class Magnoliopsida; order Poales; family Poaceae; genus Poa; species Poa pratensis. The sequence continues at coordinate 22,096,208 of CAMZMU010000100.1, read as the reverse complement.
GTGCTCAACGGACTCATCCGCATCGCAGAAAACGCACTTCTTACACCCGATCCACCGCCTTTTAAGCAAATTATCTTTGGTCAAAATTTCCTTTCTATTAAGAAACCAAAGGAAGATCTTTATTTTTAGTGGAATCTTTAGCTTCCATAGATAGTTACGCAAATATCTAGTGTGTCCATTTAATAAGTCCTCGTAATATGACTTAACCGTAAAGGCTCCGTTAGAAGTAAGAGTCCATTTGAACCTATCCTCTTCTTCGATGAGGTTAACACGCATTAACCTCTCAACTAAAATTAGCCAATTTGTTCTATTATTACCTATTAATACCCGGCGAAAAGGTAGATTAATAGGAACTGTCCCAAGAACATTATGAACCGTGCTATGTTTGTTAGAGGCAATGGCATATAGAGATGGGTATTCAGTTTGAAGAGAAACACGACCTAACCAAGTATCTTCCCAAAACCGAGTTTGTTCTCCATTGCCAACCGAAAAATTTCCACGCTTAAAGAAATTGTCTTTTAACTTTATGATCCCTTTCCAAAACGGTGAATCCATAGGTTTAACTTGTACCTGAGACAACGCTTTATCCCCTAAGTACTTGTTAACTAATAATTCTTTCCAAACCCCTTCTTCATTAAGAATCTTATACAGCCATTTACTCAACAAGCATTTATTTTGTACTTCTAAGACCGAAATTCCCAAAACCCCTTGGTCTTTTGGTCGACAGACCAAGTTCCATTTAGTTAACCGGTACTTCCGTTTGAGCTGATTACTTTGCCAGAAAAACCGAGAACGATAAAAATCTAACCTTTTTCTAACTCCCTTTGGAATTTCGAAAAAGGATAGTAAGAACATTGGTAAGCTTGTTAAAACTGAATTTATAAGCACAAGACGGTCACCGTATGACAACAATCTTGCCACCCAAGCTGCCAATTTCTTTTCAAACCGGTCCTCCACAATTTTCCATTCCTTGTTTAAAAGTTTTCTATAATGAATTGGTATTCCCAAATACCTAAATGGTAACGAACCAATCTCACAACCAAAAATACGTCGGTACTCCTCTTGGTCATCTTTAGCCTTCCCAAAACAGTACAATTCACTCTTGTGAAAATTTATTTTCAACCCAGAGAGTTGCTCGAATAAAGCTAGTATTAATTTCATGTTCACGGCCTTCGCAATGTCGTGTTCAAGAAATAAAATAGTATCATCCGCATATTGAAGGATTGAGACCCCTCCTTCGACAAGGTGTGGTACTAATCCCCCCACTTGACCATCCTCCTTTGCTCGCGAAATCAGGACAGCCAACATATCAACAATTAAATTAAATAAAATTGGAGACAACGGATCTCCTTGTCGTAAACCTTTGAGAGTCTGGAAATAATGACCGATATCGTCATTAACCCGAATTCCAACACTCCCCCCTTGCACAAACCGAGCCACCCATTCACACCACTGTGTCGTAAACCCCTTCATACGAAGTGTTTGTTGCAAAAATGACCATTTAACTTTATCATATGCCTCTCAAAGTCTATCTTGAAAAGGACCCCATCCATCTTTTTTCGATGCAGCTCATGAATCGTCTCGTGTAAAACAACAACCTCTTCCAGAATGTTTCTCCCGGAATAAACGCAGTTTGAGTTGGACGGATCACTTTACTCGCAATAGAAGTGACCCGGTTAGTTCCTACTTTTGTGAAAATTTTGAAACTAACATTTAAAAGGCAAATAGGACGATATTGTTCAATTTTACTCGCATCCTCTTTTTTTGGCAGCAAGGTTATGATGCCAAAGTTCAGCTTAAATAATGGCAAGTTTCCCGCACGCAGTTGTGTAAACATAGCCATCAAATCAGCTTTTATAAGCCCCCAAAATTTCTAATAGAACTCCGCGGGGAACCCATCCGGTCCTGGAGCTTTATTATGTTCCATTTGTTGAATTGCCTCAAACACTTCTTTCTCAAAGAAGTCTTGAGTCAATATCTCATTCTCTTCATTTGAAATTTGTGGCATATCATTAATGACCCTCTCATCCAACGAAAAATTATTTGTAACCGGCGCTCCAAATAATTTCTTATAGTATTCCGAAATATAAGTCTTAAGATTTTCCTGACCAACTATCGTCCCTTCTTCTTGTTCTAATGGTAAAATTTTCTTTTTCCTATGTTTCCCATTCGCAATAATATGGAAATATCTTGTGTTACTCCCCCCTTCCTGAATATATTTAACTTTTGCTCGTTGTGCCCATTTAGATTCCTCAACCCGTCTCAAATGTGCCAACTTATCATCCGCCTCCCTTTTGGCTGCTCGCTCGGCTACCGTAAGAGGATTGGTCTCAGCTTTAACCTCTAATTCATTAATTAGTAATATTAACTTGTCCCGTAAAATTTTATATTCCCCACTCAAATTTCTTGCCCATCCACGAAGAAATTGACGTAGGTGACGTATTTTATTTTGCCACCTCTCAACCGGTGAATTGCCCGTTTGGATCGCATTCCATTCCCGAACAATAATATCATAAAACCCCTCTTGTCGAAACCAAGAAAGCTCAAAGGAAAATCTACTGGAATTACCCGTGAACGCATGTTCCCCAGTATCCAATAACAACGGTGTGTGATCTGACCCCGCACGGGTGAGAGCCTGCACCGTTACCAATGGATACTTTTGTTCCCAATCAACACTGGCTAGAAAACGATCCAACTTCTCAAGCGTTGGCGTATCTCGTCTACTAGTCCAAGTATATTGTCGTCCAGAAAATTTTAAGTCCTTCAAGCTCAAACTTTCAATTATCGCATTAAAGATAGTAGGCCATCTAGCATTAAAATTATCATTATTCTTCTCCTCTTGTCTTCTAATGATATTAAAATCCCCCCAACCAACATTGGCACCGTCTCTCCTTCACAAATTCTAACTAATTCGGCAAGGAATTCTGGTTTTTTGTTATCCTGAGCCGTCCCATAAACAACCACCAAAGCCCAACTAAACCCATCCACCTTCGATCTCAGGTGTAATTTGACGCAAAAATCACCTGAGACCACATCTTGTATTGTGAAAGCTGCATTATTAAATCCTATCAACATACCTCCCGACCTCCCGTGTGGAGGTATACAATACCATACAAAATCTGAGCCCGCAGCTAAAAAATTAAGAAAAGGTGTGGCAAACGAAGACCTCCCTGTCTCAATAATAGCCACAAAGTCGAGTCTATTTTCTTTGATAAATTCATGAACAGCCAAGTGTTTTGCTGTGTCCCCAAACCCATCCGAGTTCCAAATCACACCCTTCATTTTACTTTAAAATTTCGAGTATAAAGCTAGACGCACACCCCTTCTAACCTGATACTCTCCAAAAAAAAAAAATGCAATAGAACGGCTGTGTGCATCGATTGATGTAGAGGCTGAGGCTTCGTTCCCCATTTTGAAAAAAAAACATATAGTACCGTGATGACCGTGTCAAAATTAAGGCTTTTAACACTGAATTTCATGACGAAATGCTGCTCATTCTGCATTTTGGACAAGTTCAACCATAAGTCAAGCAAGAAGGTTCTTAATTTTTGTAAGTGTTGATGATGACTTGATGTGGTAAGTAAACCCCTACATGGGTGGAAGAAAACCGAGAGAATGTTTTGTGAAGTTAAATGTCGATGCAGGCTTTAATAGTTTAGACAGTACGAGAGCTATTATCCGAGACGACAGCGGTTTGTTTGTGGCAGCTAGCTGCCGCGGTATACCTTTTGTCTCAGATCTTTCAACGGTTGAGGCATGTGCTCTCCGTGACGGTTTAATTCTGGCTGGCCAGGTGGGCTGCAATCGCATCAAAGCTAACTCAGATTACACGGATGTGATCGACATGATGACAAATGGCGGGAACTCTCTTGGTCCGGCGGCTGCAATCTACAAGGAGTGTACACATCTTTGTCGCAATTCAGTAGTTGTTTTTATGCATTGTCCTAGGGAGGCCAATACGGCGGCACATGCTTTAGCTAATCATTCAGAGGGTCAATTGTCGTATATTTGGCAAGAGGAGCCCCGGATTATCAAATGGCACGATGTATCTTTGTTGTCGAATGAATAAAATCCATCATGATGGCTTTCCCTAAAAAAGGGTTAGAGACTGGAAGAAAATGTTAAAAGCCTCACTAAGCATCACCATTTGCATTGATTCGTTTTCATTGGTCATGACACTTGTGCTTTTGAGATGAAGATAAAAGCTTAGTAGATGCCAGCCGAACCTGCGACAGCGTCACTAAGAAGAAGGTGGTCGACAATATACAAAGTCGCGCACGGGCTACCATCACCACGGCGCAGCTTAGGGCCTATCAAGCGGTGGTGAGGCACCGGAGGACTCCTGGTGTACACGTCTTAATATGGCACCGACGACATGTGACGATTTGTGATCAGTCCTGTGTCAAGACATGTTTTAGGCCTTTAAACATTGATTTTCATGAACAAGTACTGCTGAATGCCAATTACTCTGCATTTTGTACTGATGTACTGCTTACAGTCGAGATTCATCACAATGGTTTTCTTTTCATCAGAAGTGGAGTAAACAGGGCATACATAGACAACAAAAGCTAGTAACTTGTTTGACAACCGTGACTCTGACACATGGTTTTTTCTTAGGGCTAATGAGAGTTAAAGAAGATTTCTTTGCTAGAGGCTCTTTTAGAATTGGTAATGGGAAATCATAAGGTTCTGGGAGGACACTTGGTTGGGTAATTCTCCATTAAAAACACAATATTCATTACTCCATAACATTGTGCAGCACAAGGAGGTGTCCGTGCATGATGTCTTACATGCTGCTGCACCGGCGCTAAACATGAGTTTTCGGAGGGCACTTGTTGGAGATAAATGGGACATGTGGTCACATTTATGCACTAGACTAATGGGTATTACACTCCTGATGTTCCGTACTATTTTCATTGGAAACTTACTCAAAATGGTATGTTTACAGTTAAATCTATGTATGAGGATTTGATGAATGGACATACTAGATACATCAGAACATACTTATGGAAATTAAAAATACCGCTTAAAATTGAAATTTTCATGTGGTTCCTTAATAGAAAGGTCTTACTTACGAAAGATAACTTTGCAAAGAGGAATTGGCAAGGCAATCCGAATTGCCCTTTTTGCGGGTGTTCAGAGAATATAGAGCATTTGTTTATATTTTATCCTTTTGTAAAACTTGTTTGACGTGTTGTTTTTGTACCTATAACATTCCTCCCTCATCCAATGTTTCTAATATGTTTGGGAATTGGTTAAACGGGTAGATAAAAAGACCAAGGCTAGGATTCGTATCGGCGTCTCCGCAATATGTTGGCCTATTTGGAATTGTAGAAACAATCATGTTTTTAACAGGAAACAAAAATTTCATATCTTACAGGTTATCCATATGGCGGTGCACTGGATCCAGCTCTGGTCTTTCCTATTACCTGGACCAGCGGGAGCTTATGATTTCTGCATGCACAAGACTCCTGTTGGTGGTACAGGAGTTTTTCTCCCGACATACATGGCAGCATATTAGTCGACTTTCGTAGTTTACTTTACGTTTCTTTCGACCGTTTGAGGCTTGTCTCATTTTTTGTGTGTTTTTCAGGATGTAAACTATACTTTGCAGAATCCTTTAATAAATGGCGATGCAGAGGCCAGGACACCCCCATTTTTATAAAAAAAACATGGTTCTTTCTTGCAGCAAATGAGTATGCAATGAAGTGTACATGTTCAACCAGCTTCACTTTCACCTTTTTTCGCTGTCATCTACAAAGTGTTGTTTGAACTGTATGCTGCGTATGAGTTACCTGTGGTGCAAGAGCATCAATGATGATGGTACTTTCATGTCTATATATATTCGATTTTGGATTAACTGTAAGATTTCTGATTGATATTCCATTGTATGCGTACATAATTGGATGATTGTAGTAAATCTTATAGAAAGTAACATGCACTGCACGTGGGGAGTTGTATTGATTCAGACTTGCAGTCTCCCAAGGAACTTCTCTGGTAGCCATGCTTACTTCCAAAACACTGGCTCTTCGAAGCCTGGTTTGCCATCAAACTGCTGCTGGCCTTGTGTATCTGCCGCATGCAAGATCAGGTAAAATTAACACCAACAGAGACGATGGTGAGACGACAATAGCAAGAGGAAGCATATTACCTTGAGTAAGGCCTCGAAGCACTTTTCTGCGACGATCAGACATCGAGGTAACAAAGGACTCTGTATCTCCTATCGCGTTAGTCACTGTATCATGCAGAATCTGGGCAACGACACCAAAGGAATGTTTAGTGCGACAGTGAAAGATATATGAGTGAGCCTTTCGGGCTTTCGGACAAATAAGAATAAGCCTTACCTTCATCGTGTTATACGGTGGAGCTGTACTGAATTCATGTTCAGGGTTTCCATTTTCACAGTATACTGATGACGAGTTATGTTTAGAAGAATATTTGGACCACAGTTCGCTGAAATGGATTTAACATCACTAAATTTTGTCAGAGTATCTCGAGCCATGAAGTAGCTCATCGCCGCCACACCTTCAAGAGCACCAAGAAAGGAAACAATAGTTTCCTTAGTGACCTTGTCATGGTACGCGGCCTCAGCTGTACTGACAAAGGTGTTCAGATGCGCCTGAAGAACCTATGTTTTTGGTTGGGAGGGGGATTAATTAGCTAGTACATATGCAACAATAATGTTTCCATAAATATAGTACCGAGTTACCAGCTTTTCTCTCTTTGTTGGACTCATCAGTGTGGTGAGAAGTGCATCTTGAGGAATTACGCCTGGCTTGCCCTGGAATCATTTCAGAGAGGAATATAAATTATATCGTCATCTTCTTAAGGAGCAAATGGTTAGCAATTAACATGAGTATGTCGAAAGCGTGGATATCATAAATAATGGAGTTACCATGATAGTGGAAACCAGCTTCACTGAATCTCTAGCTATCTTGCAAAGAAGACATCGAAATCCTGCTGTTTCCTGATACTGATACTCCCCAAAATAAACAAAGGGAAAAGGTAAGGTCATATTTAGCAGTTGGCATGTACTTTAGTTTCTTCTTTACTTGTCTTTTTTTTTCTTCGGAATGTATCCAATCATTTGATAATGCCAACAACTCGGCATCCTCTATAAGTATGTGACATTACGATGACAATCTTGCAGAATGAAAACGCCATAATGATTGTTTTCATTATTATGGCACTGCAACTTTGCTTCTGGTGCACTACAATCTTCCAGCTAGCACCGGAGGGGCTTAGTTTTTTGCTCTCTCTCTCTTTCTCCCCCTCCCTTGATGTATCTCTCTCACCGCCCCCTCACACCCCCCCCCCCCCCCCCCCACACCCCCACCCCACCTCCCTCTCTTGCTTATTCAGTGTGGGCTTTCTTGTGCTGCGCCCCCAGCATGCGGTTTTCTTACCGCTCTTATGTTTGTAACTGTGTATGGACTTGCTTGGCATGTTGCTTTATTTATAAAGCGGGGCGAAAGCCTGTTTCGAGTAAAAAGATCTAGGAACAAGGCTTACCAGAATGCCACCATAAGGAATCTTCATAAAGAAATCCTCAATCTTGTGCTGCTCTTCACATAACTCCTTTTGTACACAAACAAAAACAAATAAGGCTTCGAGAAATAAAACATATGAAAAATACCTAGACAAAAAAAATCATATTTTAAAGTTCAGAATGGGACATTCATCTAAACCCTACACTATTTCTGGAGTCCATTCTTTGGTCCATAGTATATTTGTGAATTGACTCAGAATTGTGGCGCGGTGGAACGTGAGAAAAAAATATAATTACAATGCCGTGAAAATAGTATTGTTTAGTGCCCAGAATTTTCTATTTAAGGTGAATAATTAACCGGCAAATAAATAGTGACACCCAGCGGATTATCAAAGCAGGATGAAACAAAAGAAAGTATAAGCCTCGGTGTGGCACTGAACTAAGGCCCATCATGGAGAGACTGACTTAACATCTGGATGGCTTTCTTGAAACCGTCAGACTAAAGTGAAGCAAACAAAACCACAGACAATAACAATTAAAACACCAAAGACCATATAATCATATATATATCCGAACTTAGCACCTGAGGACCGTCATGGGAAAATAAACGAACTGTATTTGCATGCCTGTGTTTCTGGCATGTTGATATTGGGTTTGCAGCACTCAGGGATCATGTATACTGTTTCTTCAGAATTCACTGGTCTGGGAAAAATTAATTGGTTTTGAGCATGCCAATGGGATGACACGACGAGTACATTACTTCTATAAAAGCTCAAGCCCTACCCGCCTCCTGCCCCCATCTGCCCCTCCCGGTCATTTTCCTTCGTTCGATTGCGTTGAAACAGGGTAAATAGCATTGGTGTTTCACCTGTGGCCGTTAGATGCGGTGTTTTTTTTTGTTACTAATCGACTGAGGGGCACAGGCCATGACAGCTGGGGCCAAGTTTTTCTGGGCCCGGGTGTTCAGTGGAACGTGCGCGCGCCGCGAGAGGGCTTGTCTGTTCGGCCGCGCGAAGAGGCGTTTTACTGTCGCTGATCCGCGAGACAAAACGCGAGCCCGCGGTCAAACCCTAGCACCAATCGATGCTCGTCTCTCCTCCCCAATCTCCTTCCATCTCCTTGCCCCTCGCGCCGCCGCCACCCATGGTGCGTCCCCGCTCTCCACCCGCCCCGCTGCGCCTCTGCCTCACCTCTGCCCCGCGCCCTCACTTCTGCTCAGCCCGGAGGACGGAGGAGCTCGTGGAGAAGGAGCAGCGTGGTAGGCGGCGCATCGGCGAGCGCGACTCCCTGCGAGGCGACGGTGGCGAGTCGCCGGAGGCGCTGCAGGAGCGCGTCGTGGAGGAGGGCGGCGGCGCGGAGGACCCCCAGCTGCGGCTGCAGCGGCCAGGACGCGTGCTCCCACCCGTGGCTCGGCCCTCGTCGTTGGCCTCTCGCGTCCACGAGCTTGGCCGGTGGCTTAGGCGGCGGCTGCAGGCGCTCGGCACGACGGCGGCGTCCTGGCGGTGAGGAGGACGGTGGGGGTAGCAGGAGGAGAAGGAAGCACTGCAGCGGCGGCGGTCGATGCGGGCCAAGAGGAGGCACGGCGCGATCCGGAAGATTGAGGCAGCGGTCAGTCCGCTCAGAGGTCCATCCTCGTCATCTCCATCGACAGCTTGCGCGCCTCCTCACACATCCCAACTCTGTGCCGGCGGCTCGCCCCGTTTGTGCCAGTTTTGACAAGCTGATGTTGGGGCATCCAGGACGTGTGCCCGTCTCTTGACTCTCGTCACCACTGCCCAGGACGGTGAGCATGGCTAGCAGATGGCTTGCGCTTTGCTCACGGCCGGGGGAGACGAGGAACTGGGACATACGGGATGGAATTCATCAGGTGACATGAGTTTCCTTCTATCATTCTTCTCCTCTTCCCCTCTCAATTTCTCATCATGTGGAGATCTTTTTCCGTTCTTTCTGAACTTTTCAGCGTATGTTTATGTTTCAGATCGATTTGGTGGTGCGGGAAAGAAACTGATGGCTTGCGCTTTGCACACTGCCAGGGAGACGAGCCAGGGGACAAGAGCGACTTCATCCGGTGAAGTGAGCTTCTTTCTTTCTTCTCCTCTTCCCATCTTAATTTCTCATCATGTGTAGATCTTTTTTCCATTTTTTCTGAACTTTTCAGCTTATATGAGAACTATAGAAATACAAGCTTGATGTAACTCAACTTGCTTTGCTTGGTGGGTCAAACTAGACCTCTGCCTCTCTTTCCAATAGCTTTTTATTTATTATTAGATCGAGCTATGACATGTAATTTATATTCAGCTTTTTGTTGGCGGTGCTTCAGTTCAAGACAATCAATACTCTTTTCTATATAGAATTTTGATTATCTCTTTTGCCTCTTTTTCAGATATACATGATTTTGATGGGTTGGACTGCATGATGCTTGACCATCTGGTGTCACAGCAGACCAAGATTTTAACGCAAGCAATTAATTTTCAGGTCAACTAACTGATAGTTTTGATTGCCAAATTTCATTCCTCTTACTAGGTGCGAGTGAGCAATTATTTAAGTTTTGTGTATGCGCCCCTTTGCTGTCAGAGAAATCATTAGTTCTTCTATTTCTGACTGTGTGACCTGCTCTCTTTTCCTTTATATGCACCTTCTCTCTACTTGAGCTTGAGCGGTCACTATTCCAGCGCGGTTGCCTTATTGGCTCTTTTCTTCTTTTTGTAAGTTGCTTATTTCAGGCCAGTTCAACATATATGTGATCTTTGTGTATGATTTGTTTGTTCCTCCTTGTCTCTTGTTGTCGTCTCGTGGACTGGTGCTTTATTTGTGTTTGTACAGGAGTTTGCTCTCTTATATGCTTATGCTCTTTGTAGCTCACCGTCTAAACCTTCTCATTTGTTCTAGCTTCAAAATGGTTATTGTTTTATGCCCATGCATCTATTTTATAGTTATCTTGTGATACAACACATTTCAGTATTAAAAATAATTGGATACATGGTTGTTAATTGCTATTTGGGAGAACGAAGGATATGATATTGTTTTTTCTCGCCTTTCAAATTCCTTATGATATAATTACCTTCAACACATAGTGTTTTGGCACTTAAATACTACCAGGTATAATATGAGACATTTGCTTCATTTGGTTCACAGATAACAGGTACTTATTGTATTCTTGCAGGTTCATGGAGAGCATCTGTTGGATATGCTCATAGATTTGGAAATGGACATCATCTATCTCATCCCTAAGGTAATGATTTAAAGTTCAAATGTTTCAAGCTTGATAATCTTTCTAGAATGTTCTTTCCTGGCAGTCCTGAGTTTCAGATCTAAATGAGATTGAAAGTGTAGTTTTTTTGTTGACTCATTTGAGTGTTTGAACACTCTTATGTATCTTTGAAATTACCAGCAAAATTAAGGGTGCTTCCTATCATTTTGCTGACTTTTAGTCATATAATATTCCCTGGCCCTTAATCTTATTTTTCTCCACCCAGGGACCTGATTACATGGTGAGGATGGTTGCTGCCTAGAAAGAGGCGATGTATCGGTTGATGAAGCAGGTTTTGGGAGATAGGTTAGCCGCTGCATGTATGTTGCTCTCTAGAATCTATAATATGCATTATGTGCTACTGCCTTTCAGTTAAACCATGAAAGTTTTATGATATAGAAGATGTTACTCTCCCTTAATTGCAGCATGGGATGAAGCATTTTAGTCAATCTGTTGCTTGGTCGCGGCAGATGTTTTATTTTGTTTATGATTTATTTTACCTGATTTGGTTGTCAAACTCAAATGTTGCATTGCTAGCAGATGGTTTGTGCTTTGCACACGGCCGGGGGAGACGACCCAACGACTTCATTAGGTGACGTGAGTTTCTTTCTATCTTTCTTCTCCTGATTTGAATGTTCAGTGGTTGTGTGATGTGGACACTGGATTATATGTTGCAGATCTTGAGGATGGTCCTGATTTGGTTCTGAAGCTCCACTGTGTTCTGTATTGTATCCATGCCCTACTATGTAAACCTTTCGATAGCTGTTCCTTAATTTATCGGATCGTCCCTTGTGTTTAGATAATAATGGTCTTTTACTGCCACTTACAGACTTTGGGCCTTTCTGAAAGTATATTCTAAGATGCTACATAATTTAGTGAATGTGTTTGTTCCCTTGATGAAGACCACGGTAGATGTGGTTAGTAGTTTGTTTGGCTGGCTGCTTAATAATTTCAGTGCAAAGCAAAGCTGGTTTGAACAAAAACTAAAATGCTTGACATTCGTTTCTGGCTTAGATTTGGTGTACATGTTTAATTGCTGGTATTGTTTTATATGTTTTATTGCAAGATTCAATTTTTAAGGGTATTTTTTAGCTTCTAAATACTGCTTGCATGTGGTTTTTTGTGTTCTCTATTTCAACTGCATGCTTTCTTCAGTATATTTCAACTGAATAAGAGGCTACAACAGCTATGAAACAGAGTCGGCTGTAATGCAACGCCATATCCAAACCGTCCCTAGGAGATTCCCTCTTTGAGACACAATCACCACAGTCAAACAAACTTCTGGTGCTTTAATTTGTTTACTGTACTGGATGGTTATAGGCATTCGTAGGCAGTCGTATGCTTGTTGGGGATTCAGTATTGTACCATTGCATTTGAAATTTTGAATGAGTTGGCTGCCATTGTTTAGATCACATCTTCCTTTGCTAGAAGGTGAGCTGATTCTAACTTTGGCCTCAAGTTGTTGCCGTCTATAACAGGTTGTTATTTCTGTGGGGTTCAGAGCAAACTTTTTCAACTATAATAAGTAGTCAGTGCATGAGACAGAGATAACTCATGTTGGATCGACACCTCCACATCAGATAGCTATATTTTCATGCAATTAATTATCTCAGTAGATTCTGGTTTGACACTTATTTTCCTCAACATGTTATTCGTCAAATGTTCTCATGGATCTGATAAAGTTGGTGAGATAATGTTATGTGTCAGGTGTATTGCCATAAAAAGCTCATGGAACTGAAGTATATGTTCGTTTATGGACCAGCTAACTAAAGTAGTGATCCTATCTATGTTTACTTCACAGGTGTGCTTGTGCACACCACATGCCTGTCGTTTTGGTAGTTTCTTGCATTTGATGCAAATTTCCTTCTTCTGATACTCTAGGTTCATTATTTCCTATTATGATGTACCCCTGATTATTTTTTGGAAATAAAGAAGTGGCTTGGTACAGTTATGTACCGCCGGCAAGAAAATATCAAAATGTAAAAGGCATGGTTTCTCTTTCGAAACATAGTTTTGTTTGCTTTCCTGAGGTGGCATGACAATGTTTGCCGTTTAGGTTATTGTCTAACAAGCACCAACTATTTGGCAATTTTGTAGGAACATGGGTACTCCATCATGATGGATATCTAAAAGGCTAACCTGATATACAAGCAACACACTGAATTTGTTGTATGTGTCTTAGTGAATGTGTGCCTGTTAGGTTTTGTGTGAAGTAGGGTGTAGGTGTTTTGGTCAATACTGGTACAGTATGGCAAAATATTAGCCACCTATCTACCACTATGGCAAGTACTATATTAGCTAAGTATCTACCGTGACGGTGAACATTTCTAGCAGCTCTAGGAGAAGACATCTATCTAGGATGAAATAGCACTGGGCTACCACTGTATTATAAACAAAAGCCACTTATTTTAACTTAGTTCATGTATCTTTCTAGACTTAATCAGTAGCAGTACTGTACTGTTTTAGGTCCCATGATCGAGTACATATCTCAAAGTCGACAGGCTACAGTCCCAATTTCTGGGAGGAAATTCGGCATTGTCGTTCAACAGGCATGATGTTGTGATTTTTCTAATGTCCTCTGCTAGAAGTAGGAAACTGATGAATGAACCAGGAGGAAGGTCGACAAGCTTCCAAAGAGTTCGTGACTGTAAAATTCAGGTTATGATTGTTTGTTAAGCATGCCTAACTTGCAAAGAGAGGTCAAACCTAGGGTCACCGCCTCTTTGAATTTGGAAAGGGAATTGCACATTCTTTGTTTGTTATGCTAATATGCAGAAAGATTGGTGACTAAATTGTTGTATTTCTGCTTTTTCATATTGGTTTTTTCCACGACTGAGCATGTCACTCTAATCTAATTCTTTAGTCTGAGTGACAACCTGAGCTAGCCCAGATTGCATGAGTTTTTTCTTGCTTCTGAATAGCATTGTTACTTCAACTAATAATATTCAAAATTAAACTTCCTTTGAATTGTTGACATCTTTTTTGTAACCGGGGATTTTGGTCGCCATTTTGTTGATTCTCCACATACTTCTGTAGCATGTTTTTATAGAGGACCTAGGTTCTTCTGGTGATGCATTTCTATCGATGCATGGGGGGGGGGGGGGGGGGGGGGTGTTAATCGAAGCTGAATATGAAATTTGTGCTGATGGGAGGACAAGGTTCACATCTGGCTGTGATTTTTTGTCACGTCAAATCAGCTTAGGGCTGGCATGGTAGTATTTATTCTTTTTAAGAGGAACGTAGCCCAGCCAGTGAGTATGGTGTTCCATGTACTGTAAGGGTGATTTGTTATGCCATAAAGGCGATCAATCGACGATGAGTAGTCATGTTGTTATTTCCTAAAGATTCAAGTTTGTTTTAATTTGGTTAATAATCTATTTAAGTATTGCAATTTGAGAAATAAATTATTCAGCTTCTATCGGTGTAAATAACTAAGTGTTTCTATATGGTGTAAGTTAAATGAATACAAATAAAATTAGTTATTTTTTACCAACAAATAAAGTGTGTGGCAACAATGTGGTAGTTGCATCTGGCAGTTGCGCAGTCGCGCAACGGGTCATCTAGTTGGAATAACACTTAGATGCAATATTTGATGGCCCGGAAAGCTTAAGAGTTTTGATTTTGGACGAAGGTGAAAAGAAATTTTCAGTTGAGCATTAACATCAATCTTGAGACAAATCGCTCGATTTTATATACAAACATATCTAATTTATCCTCTGGTTGGGGCAACAACAGTTAAGTTTGGTATCGTTGGGCAAGTATCAACATATAAAATTAAGTTCGAAAGCAGAGGAGAATTAAAATACTAGAGTCTTAAACAGAGTTTACGTGTCTCACATATTCCATCTCCGTTTGATCCTCCAAGTCGACGCCGACCTGACGGCCGTCGGCGGCGCCATTAACGATCCCGTGGCCGTGGCTCGTCTTGGGGTTGACGAGCTTTAGATTGTTACGCCCGCACAGGCCCCGCGCCAGCGGCAGCGACAGGGTGCTGGTGCAAGAGGGGCGGCTGGTTAGGAGGAGGCCGGAGGGCGCAGTGAGGCCGCCAATGGAGCATGGCCTGATGGTGGCGGACTAGAGGCAAGGCCGCTAGTGTAGTTACCTTTTCTCTCCCCCGAGCCGGTCGAAGTATATATATAGTACTCCTTCACAATTAGATGGGTCGAAGTATATATAGTACTCCCTCCGTTCACAATTAGATGACTTACATTTGTTCAAATGTGGATGTATCTATACTTATAATATGTCTAGATACATCCACATGTGAACAAATGAAAGTCATATAATTTAGAACGGAGGGAGTAGTTTTTTGCAAGCTCAATTCGATTAATTCCTAATATCCCACGTTTTCTTTCCAACTATGCACTGTGTTTTCTAATCGTGATGAGGCATGGACTGTGGACTCGTGTTGTCCAAGCCAAACAGCCTCTCTCAATCAGATGGCAATATGCCAATATGTGACTAATCTCGTGTCTGTACCAATCTTTTTGCTGTAAATGCAGACACCATTTTCTCAATTAAAAGTTCAGTTTTGCTAAATCTGAGTCATCTGCGATTTTCTTAAATCTCAATCAATTAAGAAATGTCTAATCACAGTTGAAAGAAAGGTGCAACTCGCATCCTTACAACTGAAATTAGAAAAGTGTAGTCATTGTTCAGAAAAAAAGTGGGGAAGCTCCGTTCTCCATGTTCCGCGTCTAGTTAGGGTCAGTTTTCATGTCATTGTGGCATCGTTGGTGACAGTGCACTAGTAGAAACAAGACCAACTATCCCGGGTCCAGAGGGCCTTTGATCCCGGGTTTACAACCGGGATTAAATGGTCGGGACTAGAGGGGGGGGTGGCTTTTATCCCGGGTGTCCACGACCCGGGATAGATGTGCCTCCACGTGGGCGCGGCTGGGCGCGCAGAGGGGGGGAGCTTTGGTCCCGGTTCGTGACACGAACCGGGACCAAAGGGTTTGCATCTTTTGTATTTTATTTGTTTATTTTTTAGGGTTTTCGATTTTTTGTTTTCCATTTAATTATTTCCTATTAATTAAGATCACGTCGTGCATACAAAGTCACACACATATATAAAGTTGACACATCGATCGATGTCACGCGCGTGATGCATACATATAAGTCACACACATACGTTTTGATACATATATAATTAAGTCACACACCGACATCACGTTTCTCACGTCGAGATCACGTCAAAATTACATTGGAGGCAGAAAATAATTTCTAGGGTGAAAAATTCTCCGGATTTCTTCAGGACCTCCTTGTTCAAAAATCCCGCCAATTCCTCTTGAATTGCTATAAGGCGCTTCGTTGGTATGAGCTTGTCCTTCTCTCGTTCCATCTAGATCAATAAGAAAATGTGAAATCATCAGAAAATGTGAAAATGGAAATGAACACAAATATGGTAATGAAGTAATTGCCGAGAGTGTATACAGACCTCTGTTGTTCTGAGCTTTCTATCCCGCTGATGAACAAAAGATCGTATGTACTCGCAAACATATACATATAAAAACCATAAGAAATTAATTATACAAGAAATAAATATGCATTTAAATCATACAAGTATATATATAGGTTTTAAAAATAAAAGATAAAAAAGAGGCTCACCAAAGTGGTGCCGGTGACGGGACGACGCGGGCTATCGACGGCGGTGAGGACGGGGACAACACTAAAATCCACAAATAATAAATTAATTTGAGCTCGCAAATACACTTTCTAGCTTGGGCATTTCATCAAACACCTTGCTAGCATTACAAAATTGAAATGAGCTAAACTAGCAACGAAATGAGCTAAAGTTGCAACGCCGGAGGAAAGAACGATGTTGCTAACCTTTGAATAGATGGGGTGCCTTCAATCCTCTCAAATGGTGCAAAAAAATGGGGATTAATTTGAGTGGGAGAGAGGAAAATGGAGGAGAAATGGTGATGAACTCGAGCTAGCTCGGGTGGAAGAAGATGATATATAGCAGGGAGACCCTTTGATCCCGGTTTGTAACACGAACCGGGACCAAAGGTCCCCTGCCAGAGGGGCCCAGCGCGGCGACGCATGTGCGCGCATGTGAAGACCCTTTGATCCCGGTTCGTGTCACGAACCGGGATTA
Source organism: Poa pratensis (assembly GCA_947311845.1). Classification (NCBI taxonomy): domain Eukaryota; kingdom Viridiplantae; phylum Streptophyta; class Magnoliopsida; order Poales; family Poaceae; genus Poa; species Poa pratensis. The sequence goes on along the minus strand of CAMZMU010000100.1, from coordinate 22,079,366 downwards.
AAGGTCCCAACCGACCCGGGATCAATGCCCACGGGCGCCACGACGGCTCGACCCGGGATCAATGGTGCATTGATCCCGGGTTATAATTCGGCCGGGACCAAAGCTCCGGATGGATGGTCATGTTTCTACTAGTGGTGACGCTACATCGATTAACGGTACCTCGTCTTCAACCCAATCTCTCTGTGTGGTTAACGACGTCGAGGAGACAGTGGGTCTATGTCACTGAGCTTTAGCTCCGATTTTGTATTGTGTTGGTTTGGTCACCGACATGTTAATCATGTTGACATTGTTTTAGTTTTGCGTGCACTGCGTGAAGGTTGTTCCCACCCGCAAGTGTACGAGGGCTGAGCCGTCGGCTCCCAACGACGAGTCTAGCCCAACCGTCTGCGCAGTTTAGGGCGTGTGCCCACCGATTCGGCTTCTCAGCCAGATCCCGTCGTACGCGGGTGGTGGCTACTATGAACTTCTATGGAAAATATCTCTCTGCAGATTTGTGTGACGACTAAGTTACTGCTTTGTCACCTTTCGTTCCCTCCTTCAATGATGTGATGGCGACCAAAAAATATGCAGTGGACGATCGGATGCAAAATGTTTTGAGGTGGGATTTGAATGTATTCCTAAATTTCTTATAGTGTTTTATGTAATTATGTAGACAACTTTCCCTTGTCTGTATATGTACTTTCTAATCATTTTTATTGATTAATACAATCGGTATGTTAGCACTAAAAAATCAGGTATTTGCAAAGGTGCATCCTCAAGCAAAATGTTATCTGTGAGCCATCTTCAATTATGAATGTTCCAAAATTGTAAAAATGATATTTTACTTTCATTAAACCATCCAGAATGGAAATAGATAAAATTCAAAAAAAAGAATGGAAATAGCTAGGTCCAGTATGCCTATGAATGGGCCTTGAAACTCGCATTTTGTTGCGGGCACTATTAGACATCAGCGTATGATCCTAATGTTAGAGCCGAACTAGGGTTTAGAGAGAGAGAGGCGATGCAACATTTGCTCAATTGTATTGATCGTATGGTGCAGCTATTTATAGCCTACAACCAGCACGTATCCTATACGTGACAGACCACGTATGGATCGGCTTAGTAGATATCTCAGCTAGGTATTGTTACAGAGAATATAAACAACCTAACTAACAGATATATATACGCTAACACTAAGTTCCTAACTTCCCATCGGACTAGCACCTGGTTGTAAGATTGGAAGCAACTTGGACGTCAGATATTCATGCGCGCCTTCTTTTTTTTTTTTTGCATGGAGGCGCGCCCTGTTTGGTTGAGCCTATTTTTGGCTTTGGTTGTTGAATGTACTTTGTTGCATGCTGGTATAAGGCAATATCCAAAAACAAAAACACTTATTTAGCTATTTTTGTGTCTTATAAGTCAAAACCTAAAAGCCAAAATTCTAACCAAAGAGAGTCTCAATCTATTTATTGTTTTGTACAAAAATGTGTATAAAATCTGTTTATTGTTTAACTTTCAAGTTATATGTGCTATGATACAGTATCTACCTATGTTAATCTATTCTTCTCTCTTTCTTAATTAGCTGCCACACCAGCGTTTATTTTGTGGGCTGGGTTACATGATACTAGCAAAAATACTAGCACTATGGCTAGTCTAACCTCTACAGTATGTGTCAGCATAGCCTATTTATTCTTTTTAATACTTTTATGCCAAATGGGATAAGTAAGTTTTATTAGGTTGTGGGGCTCTCGTGGTCACTATTTCACAGAAAAAATATAACATTATAGCGTTGAAATGGAAAATTCTTGTGACTATACAATGGAACGCATCATATGGCTGCAATTTACCTAGGAGAGAACTAAAAAATGAAGGGTCAATGTAGCGGTTTCTCTTATAGTCATGTCAAAAATTTAGTGTGGCGAACCTTCAGTAAAATTGTAGATCCACAGCTGACCCACACTAGTCTCAACGCTGGCCACCGTAGAGAATAGATGAGAGGGTGGCCAAACGCGGTTTGGAATGCACAAATAATCACTGATCATCGTGATGTAAGTTGAATTTAGATCGATTTATACACTAGAGCATTTTCTGGAGTAAACTCTCTGGTCCTGGAGTAGGTGCGGCGTTTTGCCACATGAACTCGAGTACCCTCTCCACGAGGACAAGGTGAACTGGGTGTGGGATTTGGCCCAGGACTTTACCTTTATGGTCGAGAATGTCAAGTGTGTTATCTGAAACGTTCTCGTCGTGCACGCAGAGGCCGCCATCAAGAACCAGTTAGTCGTCGTCTAGGGCGGCAAAGAGCTGCTGCAACACCTAAGGGACATGTGCGACGATCACATGCCTTTCTTGCCAGGTTAGTCACCAAGCATGTCAACTGGTCGTTCCCGTGCCTGCTTATGCATGACCAACTAAGTTTTTTCCCTAGGTTGAGTCGGAGAAAATTTAATTATACTAAATGTTTATACTTATTTATCATATTTTATTTTTTACAAATAATATGTTTCTGTTGAGTTATCATCATTAACCTAAAATAATGTTTCTCAACATTTATTATTATGTTGTAGGCTATACATTTGCAATCCTATCAATCAGATATATGTGAGTTTCGCAAAACTTATTTTAAGATAGTGCCCTAACAATATACTTAATCACCTTAAAATGTGAAAAAAGTAATACCATATGCCTCCTTGAATGTATTTTTACAAAACAAATTTTGTAGTGTATATATATATATTATTTTGTCGTCAATGTTTTATTTATTTTTAATATTGTTAAATATATTGGCAGAGAATAAAAACATAAAGCCTAAAAACATCTTAATAGAAGTGTGTACTTTATGGTTAGGTAAGCAGATTTATGGAAACTTTTGTTGTATAAATTGAACAGTTGGCATGATCTATAATTTTATTCAAATATCATTAGCGATCACCCACGGACATAACTTCTTTATGGAACTAATTTTCCACACATCATTCAGTTATTTTATATGATCACTGCAATGTGCCTCTATCACTCTTGTTAGTTTCTCAAATAAGTTGTTCGTAAAATTAAAATATATCTAACAAAACATTAAGAACAACATGTGCGTGGTATCCATAAGGAAAATAGCTGCCAAATTAAGATTTTCAAGGCCAATCTTATTCTTAGTGATTGTACATATTGTACCGGTCGATTCGTGCATTCATTGTTACTAGAAACAGGTGGCCGTGATCGGGAATTCCTGGTGAGGTGGAATGCGGCCAAGCATATGTCAGGGCACGTCGTTCTCCTTATTCCACACATATTTTACTGCAACACATTGAAAGAAAAGGTGGGGAATGTATTCCTCCACCTCACATAATTTGCATTTTATGTTGCCAACCCAATTCCTCTTCACCATGTTACCCTTTGTGGAAATTGCACTAGTAGGAAAACGGCTATAGGTGGAACCACTTTCTGTGGCGCACCAATATTGCCATGCGCCACAGAATATATTCAGTGGCACACCGGAAGTGGTGCGTCACAGAATTCTGTGGCGCATCCTTTGCCAATGCGCCACAGAATAATAGCTTTCTGTGACGCATGCAGACACATGCGCCACAGAAATATGGTGGGGTCCGCCACCAATGATTGGCTTATAACTTTCTGTGACTTTTCTGTGGCGCATCTGACCACATGCGCCGCAGAAATGTGACTTTTCTGTGGCGCACATGGCCACATGCGCCACAAAAATTAGCTTTCTGTGGCCCATATGGCAGATGCGCCACAGAAATTGTTGAAATCAGATCCCACCCCCTCCCGTGGATCGCCTTTTCAGTTTTGGAAAAAAGAAAAAAAATGATAAAATCTTCAATAAATACAATCTTTTGAGATATAGTTAGGTTTTAGTGTCTAGTTGGTATAGAAATTTTGAAATATGAATTTTGACCTTTTTTGCAAAAAACAAAAAAAAATTAGAACGGACATAACTTTTGCATACGACGTCGAAAAAATGCGTTTAATATATAAAAAAAAACTAGACAAAAAGTCACATACGAAAAAATGCGTTTAATATATCAAAAAAAACTAGACAAAAAAGAAAGCGGTTCTGCATTTGGCCCAGTTAAACGCTCCTTTAAGAAAAGAAACCCCTCCACAGAAGGGAAAAAAGGACCTCTATGCCAGCCAGGATCTCCGGAACTTTGTGTCTCCAAATATCAGGAACTTTGATGAGCCAAGATTTCAGGAACTTTGCGTGTCATGTGTGCACTTTGTCAACAAATGTTCAGTTAATCAAGCAAGATTACAACCGCACTAGGGAAGGCAGCTACGTAAAGGCTAGTTTTTTTAATTGAAATGTATAAGCTAGGTAGTGATGCCCAAGTGATCCAATCCAATAATCCTGTTACTTAGTGCAATCTTACAATACCAAGTATACTGAACAAATGATAACCACATCTCTCGTTGCTTTGCCCATCGGACCGTCCGGTAATTTTCCCGATGGACGGACCGACTCTTGAACTTTATAAAAACAAAACGAGATACTTTTTGTGTTTGAATTTCGTTTTTGATAAATTTGGGTTGTTCAAAGGTAACAACAAGGTCTAACTCCTCAAAGGTTATAAAACTAATCAAATTTAACCAAAAGAGAATAAAACCAACAGGGGATAGGTTTGACCTCTTCATAAACGAAGAACCGGTAAATCCTAAAACACCACAAATGCGATAAGTTTTTAGTACGAAACCCGTTTTCGATAAACTTGAGCATGTCATGAATATAACAACAAGTTCTAAAGCTCGGTAAGAGAAAATCCAAATATCAACCAAGAAAGATAGAAAGATGGTGTTAGAAAAACAAATGTTTGACATCTGTACAGACGATTCGAACAAATTACTCACCCGAGATCTTCCCATGATAGTACAACTATCAAATCTATAATTCAGGTTTCCAGCAACTACCTTGTGACCGGGTAAAATAGAACAACTTTCAAGTTTATACTTTGCCTTGAGCATTCCAGTTGAGTTTGATGATGACGATCATGCCCGTCTCAAGATAGAACACCTTTCTTAATTTCATTTGTTTGGTAACGACTTTAAAATTCCTTTCCCATACTCCATTATGGGAAAGAATTATCTAGGAATATTTCACATGTCCATAACACCAAAATGTACGTCAGGATTTAAGAATGTGATTTTCGAGATGCTTATCTTGAACTTGCACTTCTTAATCTTGATGACGGTCGACACTTTATGCCATCCACTCATGGGCTATAGGAAACATTCCTTTCGGTGCAACCTATGGAAAGATACCTAAGCACATATAGAAACATCAAACACATATATCATGGGTTCGTTCACAAAGCACAATTGACAATTGCTTAATGTACCACAAGATCTTTTGATCCCACTTGGTACACCATACAATGTTATTTCCTCCTTAAAGGCGTTGCCTAGATTGACCATGGAGTCCCCGAGACGGCATAGACATGACTGGTTGTTCAATGGGTTTCCGTGACGCAAACGAACAATTTCCTCTAGTTCGACTGAGTCCAGCCAACATGACGTCTAGTCGCTGATTCTTCTCGGCGCTTAAGCGTTGGTTTGTGCATTTTTGAGGTTCGAACAACAAAACTATCAAGCTTCGATCGTGACCCAGTCTTGGGGCCGTGTCTCGGTTTCCCGTCATTCTTGGAGGGAGATGATGCCAACAATATTGTCGTGGATGTGCGTTGCAAGTCGACCAAATCCAAAATACATGGTAATTAACTAATTATTGATTGAGGGAGTATCATTTTGGAATTTTCTTTATAAATACGACAGGTCCCCTTATTCTATATAAGAACCGTATTATGTACGAAAAACACTTGTAACTCCTGAGCTTATGTCCCCCCCTAAATCTAAAATCGGAAAAATTATTTTACTTCTCAAAAAATTATGAAAAAAAAATATAGAAGTGTGTACATGTCAACTATGTACGACCATTTGCAGCGAATCCTCGCACGTGTAATCTGCAAAAAAGACAAATGTAGCAAGTGGATTTTTGTGACTTTTGTGTAGCCTACAATGCAACATATAATCAAATAAAACTATACAGATATGTAGAAAACATGTAGTATATGTAAAATACCATTTTGGTTATCTTAAAAATATCGGGAGCACTGAAACGCAAACTGGGGAGTCAAAATGTAGAAGAACAAAATCTCTCTCCAACAAACATACTGTATTCAGAATCTCGTAGTGCGCCGATACTTTCCGTTTCTTCGATTTGATGATCTCCACCATACGGTCAGAACTCAGAAGCGATACCCGTTTGACTCAGAAGCGGTACGTCAGGTCACCCATCTCGGTTCACGACGAGGAGGCCCCTCCTCGAGACCAGGGAACTGATCGGTGCTGGGAGGAGCGGGCCCCACGAGCCGCAGCGCTCGGGACACGTGCCGGCGTGACACAGGGGTGGGCCACAGGCGCACGAAATCCTATCCGGGCTCCATCGAAGCGAGCGAAAGGGAGGGCGAGCGTGGGAGTGGGATGGCAGACCCGAGAGCGGAGCAGAGGAGAAGACGCTACACACACTAGCAGACAGCCGCCGCAGTAGAAGAGGAGGAGCGAGAAGAACCGGAGAAGAAAACAAGAACAAGAAGCCTCGGAGAGAGAGAGGAGAGGAGAGGAGAAGGAGGAGGTGAGGGTTCTTCTTCCTCCTTTGCTCTGCAATGGTCCTTTCTTTGATCCACTCTCGCTCTCTATTCCTCAGAAGATATCATTGCGTGTTCTTGGTTACACTCGTGTCTCTGTTCTGTGAGGGGATAGGCGGGGCTTGAGAGAGAGAGAGAGAGAGAGAGAGAGAGAGAGAGAGAGAGGTTTCCTTTCTTTTCTTTGATTCGGTGAATGTAGGAGCCTCCCATTTCTCCATTGTTTGTTGAGTAGGAGCAGTTTGTGCCAGAGATGAAAGAAAAGTTTCTTCTTCTGCAACCCCACTTTCTATCGTTCCCCAGTATTTCGAATATTTGTGTAGATTTGTTTGGTTTTGGGGAATAAGATGTTTTCCCTTTGAAGCTCTGTCTCATTTTTCTTCTTCTTGCTGCTGGTCTGTAACCGGCGAACAAGCTAATGAATGCCCCCTCTAGTACTGTAACTGTTACTAGTTGTACAATATTGACGATTTAATCCGCTATCAGTCCGTTGCAAGAAATCTAGACGGTGTTATCTTGTTCTTTTTTCTCTGCATCTTTTACTGTCTTCCATTAACCCGTTAGTAATGTTTATCCTCCTGCACTTGTTCCTGCCCACCTTCAATGCATTCCTCCATCCCCAAATCATGAGCAGGATCTAGTCCTGCACCATTGGGGATTCATAATAATAATGGCCTATTATCAGCACAGAGCCCTTCTCTGTAACTGTGCAAGTTACTGCAGGCAGCTTCTCCACCTTTGAATTTTTTACCCCCGGCCATTTCTTTGCTCTGCTATTGCTCCGTTCCATGTAAGGCTGTCTGGCTCCCATTATTGTTCGCCACCCTGGAGAGGAATGCCCGTTCTAGCCCTTACCGTGCACTGTGCTGGTTGCCCTTGAATCAAGGGCAGTTTGGTATGGATGCAATATTTTAGGTCTGTTGTAGTGCTGCTTGCTGGATTCCTTCAACCTGAGAGTCCCTAGATTGGGCCAACCTGAGTCCTTGTGTGCAACTTGGTGCACTGTTTGCCTCTGCCTGAGGCTACAGGACGTCTGAGCCTGCACATCTTTAACTTGGATGTAGTAAAGATAAATGGAATTTCACCAGTTCACCATATCATTTTCTTTTTCAGCTTTTCTGAATTGAGAAGTAATCTGCATCTTGTGATCTAGAATGATCTTTACACTGTAGATACCTTCTTAAATTTAACCTTCTTGTATTTAATAAGTTTCAGGTTAATGGCCACAATGCAGTCTTGTTATTGTGTAGCTTGTTTCATGTTTGAGTTCTACTCCTGTATGTTAACAGCAGTACTACTTGCGTGATTAATGCAGTGAGTTAAGGGAGCGCAGAAGGTTTTTGTGAGGAACCTCATCATGCAGACCTCGAAAACCAGGTTAGCTTGTCCTGGAACTTTGATGTGTATTTTTCTTCCTTCTTTTGTGCATGTGTTTGCTCAAGCACACCTGCAGTTCTACACATGCATGTGCCTCTCTGAGACAGTGTCTACCAACTCAGTGGACTGTACTACTGTAGTATCCAAGGATGGCATGTTGTTTGTATTAAATTGGCCGAATGTACTGGGACCAGTGCAGGTCAAACTGGCCATTTACTTTTGCATAGTGAAATAATATTTACAAGTCTTGTTGACTATGAGATAATTGTAGTGTACTTTTGTATTGTTGCTAGTTGAACACTGTAGATTATGCCTATTTTCTTTTACAAGTGAAGTCTACCACTTATAGTATATCAAAATTGTTTAACCAAGTTAGCATTAGCAAAGCTGCTAGCTTATTTTCAAAATACTGCTACGCTGCATGTACACTGCTCTAGTCCCTGTGTACTTCGTATTGTTGCTAATTGAACACTGTAGATTATGCCTATTTGCTTTCCCAAGTGAAGTCTGTCACTAGTAGTATATCAAAATTGTTTGACCAAGTTAGCATTAGCAAAGCTGCTAGCTTATTTTCAAAATACTTCTACACTGCGTGTACACTGCTCTAGTTCCTGTGTACGATTTAACTAGCATTATGTATAACTTCTTATGATTTACACTAAGCCTTTTGCCTACTTGACTTCTGTAGGAATGGCCCTTCCGATGCTCCGCAGAGGACGTCTCCAGCAACTCCACGGTCGTCTCGTGTGGCGAAAACTGGAGGAAATGAAACTGACTCCCCTGGGATCACACCAACAAGAACACCTACTGAGAGGAGCCCAAAGGTCACCGAGCGTCGTTCACCTCGAAGCCCAATTACTGAGGTTGAAAGCTACTACTTATTTTGCAGTCATCTCATTGCTGATTGCCCTCACTGAAATTAAGTTTCTTGCTCTATTTCGTAGAGAATAGAGATGTTCTCTTACCAGCACTAGACTTTCATTTTCCAAGAGTTCAGTTCCATTTAGTTAATTGCGCATGTGTGTGGTCAGTTATCCTAGAAGTTGTTTTAATCAAATAATAAGATAACATCGAAATGGTATGGTGATAAATTTATAATCCATAATCACTTATCACTGAAAAAATGTAGAATATTTTACAGTAACCTTTTAAATTAGTAAATTCATACAGTTTCAATTGTTTTTCAGAAGAAGCGCCCAAGTAGGCTCAATGAGTTGGACTCTAAGGTCAGCCAGCTCCAAGAGGAACTGAAGAAGACCAAGGAACAGCTTACTGCATCCGAGGCACGGAGGCGCCATGCACAGCAGGAAGCTGATGAAGCAAAGAAGCAGGAGCAAGATGCTTCCTCGAAGCTAGAGGACTCGCAGCGCCAGCTTGCCGAGTTCTCAACCGCGGAGGAATCCCGTCTCCAGGAGCTGCGCAAGATCCAACAGGAGCGTGACCGTGCGTGGCAATCTGAGATCGATGCTTTGCAGAAGCAACAGTCGGCTGATGCGGCTGCCCTCAGCTCAGCCATTTCTGAGGTCCAGAGGCTGAAGTTGCAGTTAGAGGCCACAGTGCAGTCTGATGCAGCCCGTGCGAAGCAATGTGAGTATGCAGACTCTGAGCTTGAAGGGTTGAAGCAGGAGATGGAGCTCCGGCTTGCAACGATTGAAGGCCTGAAAGTCAACGTCGGGGAAAGTGACAAGGCTGCAGCTGATGCGAACGCCGTGGCAACTGAGACCAAGCTGCAGCTGGAGACTGCAAAAGCCACCATAGACTCACTCGTTGCAGAGGGTGTGCGGTTGCAGGAATGCCTGAGGTCAAAGGACATAGAGCTAAGTGAGTCTAAAGCTCGGGTGGTCTCTCTCGAGGATGATCTGAAGAAGATGCAGGCTGCAGGTAATGAATCTGTGAATGAGGCACATGCCAGCAATGCCAATGGCGGTTTTGGCAGTCCGCTGACTGAAGTTCTGAAGAGCATCAATGGAAGTCCTGACTCAGAAACTGAACACTTGCGCACAGCTCTTGAGGTGGCAGAGATGAGATACCAGGAGGAGCAAACTCGGATGACCATCGAGACAAAGACGCCTATGAGATGCTGGAGAACGTGAAGTCTGAGTGTGCGTGCCAAGTGTGTGACATGGAGCTCAAGCTGAAGAGCAAGAATGAGGAGCTCATGGCAGCCCTGGCAGGCAAGGCGCAGGACCTTCACAGGTCGGATGGGCTGAACGAAATGCAGCCAGAGCTGGAGGCGAAGCTGATGAAGTCGATCACCGACATCGCCGAGCTGAAGGCGAACCTGATGGACAAGGAGAACGCGCTGCAGAGCATGGCGGAGGAGAACGAGACCCTCAAGTCGGAGGCCGGCAGGAAGGAGGCGGACGTGCAGCAGAGGTACGAGGCGGCGGTGGCGGAGCTGGAGCTGGCCAAGGCCGTGGAACAGGACGTCCGGATGCGGCTTGGGTACGTGACGGAGGAGGCCGACAAGAGCAGCCGGCGCGCCGCTCGGGCCTCAGAGCAGCTGGATGCCGCTCAGGCGGCGAGCGCGGAGGCGGACGCGGAGCTGCGCAGGCTGCGCGTGCAGTCGGACCAGTGGCGCAAGGCCGCGGAGGCCGCCGCTGCTGCTCTATCGGGCGGTGGCATCGGGGGAAACAATGGCGGCCGGATGGTGGAGAGGACGGGGTCGCTGGAGCCGGAGTACAACAGCTCGATCGGCGGGAAGCTGATGGGGTCGCCGTTCTCGGACGAGGAGTCCCCGAAGCGGCGGAACAGCAGTGGCGTGCTGCGGAGGATGAGCGGGCTGTGGAAGAAGAGCCCCAAGTGAACTCAGAGTCTCAGACAGACAGAGACGAGGTAGGTAACAAAGGCAGCAAGAAACCGAATGCATAACGAAATGCCTGTCTTCTTTCTTGTAGTACCAGTCAGGTTCAGTCATATAGCTGGTTACTGATCAGAGTAGTAGGGGTTGCTGATGATGAGTAGTAGAAATCTGTAGCTGAGCTTCTAGGGTTATTAGGATGGAATGGATGGTAGATCGATATCTGTAACCCCCCTTCTTGCTTGCTTGGAGTTTAGTTCATACAGACCTTGTGGTGTCTTCAGATTCTGGAGCAGCTGCTTTTGTTTGGCTGCCTATCTATGTTTGTTATGTTGAAAGAGACCTTGATCTTTCATTGTTCTGTACCCATCTTATTCCAGTTCTGGTTATGAATCCATTCTGCATCTGCAAAGATACAAGCTGTAGTAGAACAAGTACCACGACAGCTTGGAAGATTTGGATCTCCAGTTCACTGCTACATGATTGGGTCCATGGAATGAATTTGTGGGTGTGAATTCAGAGTTCCACTGCGTCACCTGATGGTAACAGTACACTTGCACAGATCGATTCTGTCGTACGGATTACGAACGAAGATTAATGCTATTCCTTTAGCTCCCTAGCATATCAGGCAAAAGGCATAAACCTAAAATAATAACCAAGACTAAAATCACAAGGTTAGATTGCAATCACAGACTGTTTTCAGTGGAGCATCTCGAGTTCTTGACAGTGCAAACGTATCCAGGCCAGGTCAGCCAAGTTCCGAGAAAAGACGGCCACCACCACCGGCTACCATTGCTGCCGCCGCCGGCTAGTTCGCCGTCGAGTCTTTTTTTTCTTTGTGCGGAGAAAATTGAGTCTAGGTTTTTTTTGTACACCAACCTTTTAAGTGACATAATCTGGCCCATGAAGGCACAGCCCATAACATCTTAAGCAACGCTCTTCTGGCCCGCACGCTCACCTGCCTCCCTCTGGGAGCGCCTATATCACGCGTTACGCGGAGGAAGTTCTCCGTCCGCGTACCCTCCTGGCGTTAATGGGGTGGGCCCATTCCTACCTCTACTTCGCTTGTACAGTTGTACATCTATTTCCTTCACTGTTTCGCTCGTACGAACTTTGACCGTTTCCTGTCAATGCTGCGTGGTACTCTCAGCAGAAAATATAGAACAATAATAAATTGAATTAAAAATAACCATTTTTAAAATCTGAAGTATTTTCAAATGTGAATATTTTTTAAAATCGGAACTGTCTTTCAAAATCCGGAAGCATTTTTTTAAGTCGGAACCATTTTCAAAAAAATGGAACCGATTTTTGAAAATGGTTCCAATTAAAAAATGGTTCTTTTTTAAAAATGGGTCCGAACCGAAAAAATGGTTCTTTTTTCAAAATGGTTCCGAACCGAAAAAATGGTTCTTTTTTTAAAATGGTTCCGAACCGAAAAAATGGTTCCTTTTTGAAAATGGTTCCGAACCGAAAAAATTGTTCCGAACTGAAAAATGGTTCTTTTTTGAAAATGGTTCCGAACCAAAAAAATGGTTTCGATTTTTGAAAATGGTTACTTTTTTAAAATGGATCCGTACCAAAAAAATGGTTCCGAACCGAAAAAATTGTTCTTTTTTGAAAATGGTTCCGAACTGAAAAAATGGTTCCTTTTTGAAAATGGTTCCGAACTGGAAAATGGTTCTTTTTTGAAAATGGTTCCGAACCGAAAAAATGGTTCCTTTTTGAAATTGGTTCGGAACCGAAAAAATGGTTCCTTTTTTAAAATGGTTCTTTTTTAAAAATGGTTCCGATTTTTGAAAATGGTTCCTTTTTGAAAATGGTTCCGAACCGAAAAAAATTGTTCCTTTTTTAAAATGGTTCCGAACCGAAAAAATGGTTCTTTTTTGAAAATGGTTCCGAACCGAAAAAAATGGTTCCGATTTTTGAAAATGGTTCCGAACCGAAAAAATGGTTCTTTTTTAAAATGGTTCCGAACCGAAAAAATGGTTCCGATTTTTGAAAATGGTTCCGAATCGAAAAAATGGTTCCGAACCGAAAAAATGGTTCCTTTTTAAAATGGTTCCGAACTGAAAAAATGGTTCCGATTTTTGAAAATGGTTCCGAACCGAAAAAATGGTTCCTTTTTTAAAATGGTTCCGAACCGAAAAATGGTTCTTTTTTTAAAATGGTTCCGAACCGAAAAAATGGTTCCGGTTTTTGAAAATGATTCCGAACCGGAAAAATGGTTCTTTTTTAAAAATGGTTCCGAACCGAAAAATGGTTCCGATTTTTGAAAATGGTTCCGAACTGAAAAATGGTTCCGATTTTAAAAAATTTAGTTCCATTTTTGAAAACCATTTAAAAAATGGAACCATTTATAAACATTTTTTGAACTCTCGTGAATACTTTTGCTAGCATAAACATTATCTTAAGCATTTTTTAAGTCGGAACCATTTTCAAAAAAAATGGAACCGATTTTTGAAAATGGTTCCAATTAAAAAATGTTTCTTTTTTGAAAATGGTTCCGAACCGAAAAAAATGGTTCTTTTTTTAAAATGGTTCCGAACCGAAAAATGGTTCCTTTTTGAAAATGGTTCCGAACTGAAAAAATGGTTCTTTTTTGAAAATGGTTCCGAACCGAAAGAATGGTTCCTTTTTGAAAATGGTTCCAAACTGATAAAATGGTTCTTTTTTGAAAATGGTTCCGAACCGAAAAATGGTTCCGATTTTTGAAAATGGATCCGGACAAAAAAAAATGGTTCTTTTTTTTAAATGGTTCCGAACCGAAAAAATGGTTCTTTTTTGAAAATGGTTCCGAACTGAAAAAATGGTTCCTTTTTGAAAATGGTTCCGAACTGAAAAATGGTTCTTTTTGAAAATGGTTCCGAACCGAAAAAATGGTTCCTTTTTGAAATTGGTTCCGAACCGAAAAAATGGTTCCTTTTTTAAAATGGTTCTTTTTTGAAAATGGTTCCGATTTTTGAAAATGGTTCCTTTTTGGAAATGGTTCCGAACCGAAAAATGGTTCTTTTTTGAAAATGGTTCCGAATCGAAAAAATGGTTCTGATTTTTGAAAATGGTTCCGAACCGAAAAAATGGTTCCTTTTTTAAAATGGTTCCGAACTGAAAAAATGGTTCTTTTTTTAAAATGGTTCCGAACCGAAAAAATGGTTACTTTTTTAAAATGGATCCGGACAAAAAATGGTTCTTTTTTTTAAATGGTTACGAACCGAAAAAATGGTTCTTTTTTTAAAATGGTTCCGAACTGAAAAAATGGTTCTTTTTTGAAAATGGTTCCGAACCGAAAAAATGGTTCCTTTTTGAAATTGGTTCCGAACCGAAAAAATGGTTCCTTTTTTAAAATGGTTCCGATTTTTGAAAATGGTTCCAAACCGAAAAAATGGTTCTTTTTTGAAAATGGTTCCGAACTGAAAAAATGGTTCTTTTTTGAAAATGGTTCCGAACTGAAAAAATGGTTCTTTTTTGAAAATGGTTCCGAACCGAAAAAATGGTTACTCCCTCCGTTCCAAATTAATTGACTTTCATTTGTCCAAATGTAGATGTATCTATACTTGTAACATGTCTAGATACATCCACATGTGGGCAAATGGAAGTCAATTAATTTGGAACGGAGGGAGTACTTTTTAAAAATGGATCCGGACCAAAAAATGGTTCTTTTTTTAAATGGTTACGAACCGAAAAAATGGTTCTTTTTTGAAAATGGTTCCGAACTGAAAAAATGGTTCCTTTTTGAAAATGGTTCCGAACTGAAAAATGGTTCTTTTTTGAAAATGGTTCCGAACCGAAAAAATGGTTCCTTTTTGAAATTGGTTCCGAACCGAAAAAATGGTTCCTTTTTTAAAATTGTTCTTTTTTGAAAATGGTTCCGATTTTTGAAAATGGTTCCAAACCGAAAAAATGGTTCTTTTTTGAAAATGGTTCCGAACCGAAAAAATGGTTCTGATTTTTGAAAATGGTTCCGAACCGAAAAAATGGTTCCGATTTTTGAAAATGGTTCCGAATCGAAAAAATGGTTCCTTTTTAAAATGGTTCCGAACCGAAAAAATGGTTATTTTTTGAAAATGGTTCCCAACCGAAAAAATGGTTCCGATTTTTGAAAATGGTTCCGAACCGAAAAAATTGTTCTTTTTTAAATGGTTCCGAACCGGAAAAAATGGTTCTTTTTTGAAAATGGTTCCGAACCGAAAAAATGGTTCCGATTTTTTAAAATGGTTCCGAATCGGAAACATGGTTCTTTTTTGAAAATGGTTCCGAATCGAAAAAATGGTTCCGAACCGAAAAAATGGTTCCTTTTTAAAATGGTTCCGAACTGAAAAAATGGTTCTTTTTTGAAAATGGTTCCGAACCAAAAAATGGTTCTTTTTTTTAAATGGTTACGAACCGAAAAAATGGTTCTTTTTTGAAAATGGTTCCGAACTGAAAAAATGGTTCCTTTTTGAAAATGGTTCCGAACTGAAAAATGGTTCTTTTTTGAAAATGGTTCCGAACCGAAAAAATGGTTCCTTTTTGAAATTGGTTCCGAACCGAAAAAATGGTTCCTTTTTAAAATGGTTCTTTTTTGAAAATGGTTCTGATTTTTGAAAATGGTTCCAAACCGAAAAAATGGTTATTTTTTGAAAATGGTTCCGAACCGAAAAAATAGTTCCGATTTTTGAAAATGGTTCCGAACCGAAAAAATTGTTCTTTTTTAAATGGTTCCGAACCGGAAAAAATGGTTCTTTTTTGAAAATGGTTCCGATTTTTGAAAATGGTTCCGAATCGGAAACATGGTTCTTTTTTGAAAATGGTTCCGAATCGAAAAAATGGTTCCGAACCGAAAAAATGGTTCCTTTTTAAAATGGTTCCGAACTGAAAAAATGGTTCTTTTTGAAAATGGTTCCGAACTGAAAAATGGTTCCTTTTTGAAATTGGTTCCGAACCGAAAAAATGGTTCCTTTTTTAAAATGGTTCTTTTTTGAAAATGGTTCCGATTTTTGAAAATGGTTCCTTTTTGAAAATGGTTCCGAACCGAAAAAATGGTTCCGAACCGAAAAAATGGTTCCGAATCGAAAAAATGGTTCTGATTTTTGAAAATGGTTCCGAACCGAAAAATGGTTCCTTTTTGAAAATGGTTCCGAACTGAAAAAATGGTTCTTTTTTTAAAATGGTTCCGAACCGAAAAAATGGTTACTTTTTTAAAATGGATCCGGACCAAAAAATGGTTCTTTTTTTTAAATGGCTACAAACCGAAAAAATGGTTCTTTTTTGAAAATGGTTCCGAACTGAAAAAATGGTTCCTTTTTGAAAATGGTTCCGAACTGAAAAATGGTTCTTTTTTGAAAATTGTTCCGAACCGAAAAAATGGTTCCTTTTGAAATTGGTTCCGAACCGAAAAAATGGTTCCTTTTTTAAAATGGTTCTTTTTTGAAAATGGTTCCGAACCGAAAAAATGGTTTTTTTGAAAATGGTTCCGAATAAAAAAAATGGTTCTTTTTTTAAAATGGTTCCGAACCGAAAAAATGGTTCCGAATCGAAAAAATGGTTCCGAACCGAAAAAATGGTTCCTTTTTAAAATGGTTCCGAACTGAAAAAATGGTTCTTTTTGAAAATGGTTCCGAACCGAAAAAATGGTTCCTTTTTGAAAATGGTTCCGAACTGAAAAATGGTTCTTTTTTGAAAATGGTTCCGAACCGAAAAAATGGTTACTTTTTTAAAATGGATCCGGACCAAAAAATGGTTCTTTTTTTAAATGGTTACGAACCGAAAAAATGGTTCTTTTTTGAAATGGTTCCGAACTGAAAAAATGGTTCCTTTTTGAAAATGGTTCCGAACTGAAAAATGGTTCTTTTTTGAAAATGGTTCCGAACCGAAAAAATGGTTCCTTTTTTAAAATGGTTCTTTTTTTAAAATGGTTCCGATTTTTGAAAATGGTTCCAAACCGAAAAAAATGGTTCCGAACCGAAAAAATGGTTCTTTTTTTAAAATGGTTACGAACCGAAAAAATGGTTCGGATTTTTGAAAATGGTTCCGAACCGAAAAAATGGTTCCGAACCGAAAAAATGGTTCCGAACTGAAAAAATGGTTCCGATTTTTGAAAATGGTTCCGAATCGAAAAAATGGTTCCTTTTTAAAATGGTTCCGAACTGAAAAAATGGTTATTTTTTGAAAATGGTTCCGAACCGAAAAAATGGTTCCTATTTTTGAAAATGGTTCCGAACCGAAAAAATTGTTCTTTTTTAAGTGGTTCCGAACCGGAAAAAATGGTTCTTTTTTGAAAATGGTTCCGAACCGAAAAAATGGTTCCGATTTTTGAAAATGGTTCCGAATCGGAAACATGGTTCTTTTTTTAAAATGGTTCCGAACCGAAAAATGGTTCCGATTTTTGAAAATGGTTCCGAACCGAAAAATGGTTCCGATTTTGAAAAATTTAGTTCCATTTTTGAAAACCATTTAAAAAATGGAACCATTTATAAACATTTTTTGAACTCTCGTGAATACTTTTGCTAGCATAAACATTATCTTAAAGAAACATGAAAACATTTTCCCTCTTTTACCATAAAGAAGAAAAAACAAAAACAAAAAGGGAAAAAAACAAAGGGAAAACCTAAATAAGAAAACTACCGTAAGAGAAAATGGAAACGGAAGGAAAATAAATCACAAAAGAAACAGAACGGAAAAAGGAAAAAGAAAAACACAACGTACAGAAAACTCACCGAACTGGGCCAGGCCCATGACTCCACGTGGGGTACGCGGAGCTTTGCAGCCTCCGCGGTACGCGGAGCATAGGTTTTGCCCCTCCCTCTCCCTCGCAACGCACCGTCGCAGCAGCCATGGCGGAAGAAACAGCCGCCGCCGCCACCTCCTCCACCAACTACGAGGTAGACCTGGGCCACCTCATGGCCTGCGACCCCTCGCACTACCTCGCCGCCGCGCCCTCCACCAGGGCGGAACTGCGGGAGGAGTGCCTGCGGAAGGCCACGGAGCTGGCGCATGCCGTGGCCGACGCCCTCTTCTCGCTGCCGGCCACCGAGGGGCGCGACGGGCCCCTTGTCCGCCTCCCGGCGCCCACCAACCGCCTACCCCGCGAGAAGCATGTGAGAAGATGATCCCTCTCTCTTTCTCTCCCTCGTACCATCTCTGCTCGCTAGTATCGATTGTTGTTGATCTGAAAGAGGATAGCTATGGAACTAGTCTAGTCTTCATGTATTGGTGGCAACTACTCTGCGAGAGTGAGTGTGTTATGCAAAAAAAAGAGAGTGAGTGTGGGTTTTCGATGGAGCGCATGCTTGGGTGCGCATACACCCATGCTTAATTTTACGCCCAAGATGTAGTTGAGTTGAGGTCGCTCTCGTGGCAATTGCTTTTTTAGCTTAATTTTACGAATTTTATGCCCAAGATGCTGTTGAGTTCATGTCACTCTGGTGGTAATTGCTTCTTCAGCTTAATTTTACGAATTTTATGCCCAAGATGCTGTTGAGTTGAAGTCACTCTGGTGGTAATCTCTTCTTGAGCTTATGAAGAGACGTTGTTTTTAGCAGGGTAGTTCAAACCTGGTTCGGATAGAAACCCCTGGAAACCGGCTAGCACAAAATGGAACCGTGATTCAACACCTGTAGATTTTGTTTTACTGTCGGTTACCATTCTTGATCTGTGCTAATCCGTAAATGATATATCAATCCGACAGCAACTTCTTTTGCGTTGATAATGCATGCTTTTGCAAATTGCAAGATGTTTAATACTTTTCTTTCCTGTCACCAGTTACCAAGGCCGGCAATACCTACAAAGTGGGAGGCGTTTGCAAAGCAGAAAGGTGAAATTGTTATTCTTACCAGCTCTTTGAGTGTTTTTGTTGGAAGATGTTTTGCCTGGGTTAGTATAACAGTACCATACCTCCAGGGATTATCAAGCACAAGAAGAACAAGCGTACATGGGATGAGCAAACCTCTTCGTGGAAGCGGAATTATGGCTATGATCGTGCTAATGATGACAGAGACATTCCCATCATTGAAGCCAAGATGACAGATGGTTAGCAACTTGTCTTCTTTTTTATGGCTAGCAAAACTTGTTTTCTAGCAATATTAGTAATCTTCTTGAGCTTTCTTACCTACTGCAGTTATCATGGGCTGTGACACAAATGCTCTTTACATTTATGACTGACTGAATATTAGCAACTCGATATAATTGTGGTTAGTTTATTTTTTTTTGAGGGATAGTTATACGTTTATAACATGTATCATTCTTCAAGGCTTAAAAGAAATGTATCTGTCTTGAAACCTGTTTGCTCAATCTGTTACCCTTTTAATTAAATATTGATCTACAGAACCTGGTGTTGATCCATTTGCTAAAAGAAGGGAAGAGAAGAAGGGCAGGGTCGAAAAGCAAGAAAAGAACAGACTTGGAATTTAAAGAATGCTGCAAAAGTTGGTGCTCTGCCAAGGTAATCCTTTCCTACTATCTAATTCATCTGCATGCCTCATGCACCATTATTCATTACACTAGCAGCTCAAGTTTCCGATATAACAGTTTTGAAAACAATTATGCAGCCATATACAGCTTGCTGCCACAGCCATTCCGATCACAGGAACTAAAGCTGATCTGCCTAGAAAACATAAGAAGGAAGACCTTGAGAATGTTGCTGGTATGGCTTCTTCAGCAACGGCTAGTGGTGGAAAGTTCGACAAAAAGTTGCCTGGCGAGAAACCTCTTAAGAAAGCTGGCAAACATAGAAAGGTTTTTCTCCACCTAAGCATGTTGACCTTTTGTAAATCCATGTGCCTTTGTAAGTTAAACAGTTTCAGCAGCTTACCTGTTTCTTTTCTGCAGTTCCTCCCTGTTGCTGAAGGAAAAGGAATGGGCAACCTGGAGAAACAGCAAAACGACAAAATCTTGAACAGTCTACTGGCCAAAAACTTCGAGGAACCATTGGATGTCAGCAAGGCAAGCTCCAAGCTTAAGCGTGTCTTACATTCTTTTGCCTAGTCAAGGCATCTAACAACAGCTGTGTGCATAATTTTGTTACCAGGCAATCACGATGTACAAGGGGAAGAAGGACAACAAGAGAAGGAAAGGCAAGAAATCATCATCCGGATCAGATAAGTTGAAGCCTGGAAAGAAGATTCACAAAAAATCTTGGAAGAAAAGCGCTTAGGTCCACATCATCCTTGAGACGTGCTGTAGGCGGGAGAACCCAGTTTTCAAGCGGTGAAGGAGATTTGGCAGAATTTTGTATGGTTATTGTCCTGTTTAAGTCTACTAGCTAATTGCCCGTGCGTTGCAACGGGATTTCTTGTGCAGAAAGCATCATCATTTGAGCAAAAGCAAATTTTACTACGTAACAGGCTTTTTGAGCATAAGAAATTTAAAATTACATTATGTGCACAACTATTGTGGAACCATAAGAATATTTATACTCATTGCAACGCACATGCAATTACCTAGTTTGACAAAAAAAAAATTAATCTCATTTCAATTTATCACCAAGAAGAAGGGACTGCCTAACGGTCAGCCAGCTGAAAATGCAATTCGCTCTCAGACATATTTTTCAGCTAGTTAGACTATTTACGTCATTTGTCCTGTCCCATTTCAGTCCGCACCGAAAAACCCAGTGTTGGCCCATTTAAGTCCCCACGGAAAAAAACCAATGCTAACCCATCTTCAGTCCGGTTTTTTTTCTTCGTCCTGGTTTTTTAGCCCACGTATCGATCTGGAAATAGAGAAAAGAAACTACTAGTGATTATGGGCCTGAGCCTAACACCCAGACTTGAACTCTGATTATGGGCCTGAGCCTAACACCCAGACTTGAACTCTAACAGGAAGTGTCAGATATTCATTATTAAATATGCGTGGCAAAAAAAATGCCTTGGAAATACATAGATCGATACCATTTTCAGCGTAAAATTGCCTGAGCCCCCTGTTGCAGTTTCATCAGTGTACTAATCTGGTGTACACACAGACTGGGCAAATTACTTCTATAAAGCTCCGTGGACACTCAGTCGGAGAGCCCCCATCCACGTCACCCCAGTTATCTGGTTCGTCCGATCCGGTAAAAACGCAGCGCTGTCTCGCTTCTAACCGTTGGATGCTCGTTTTACGCTGTTCACGCGCCCCTCCGCGCCCCTCTCCGCGCTGTCGCTGAGCCGCGTGAGCGCGCGTGGCGACTTGGGAGGCGACGCCGGCGACAGGCCCCCCGCCCTTGCCCTCTCTGCCGCGGGCGACAGGCGGCCGCACGCGCGTGCCGGCTTGGGAGGCGACGCCGGCGAGAGGCCCCCGCCCTTGCCCTCTCTGCCGCGAAGACAGGTGGCCTCACGCGCGTGGCGGCCTGGGAGGCGACGCCGGCGACAGGCCCCCCGCCCTTGCCCTCTCTGCCGCGGCGACAGGCTATATTCGACGCGCCTCCTCCGTTGTAAGCCCTGGACCAGATATTTCTCGATCTAGGGTTTCCGAGAAGCTCCTCCGTCTCCGCTGCTTCCACGCCGCGGGCTCCGTTGCTGTCACCGCCGTGCCGCTCCCCAACCGTACTCACGATGGCGGCGCAGGGACTCGACGCTGGTTGAGGTTAGCCTGCATCTCGATCTCGATTTCGATCTCGGTCTCCCTCTTGACCTTTCTCTGTTGCTCGTCCTCCTGCGGGTTTTCTGTTCTCTCAGATGTGACTATTTTTGTAGGTTCTCGTTTCGTGGATCTGCTCCTGGACCGTCTCCTGTGCCGGATCATCTCTGCTTCTCGTCCTCGTGGTAGGTTCCTCTTAGTTCTTTTCGTGTTCGACGAAATGCTTGCTCCAATGTTAGGTTTTCTTGCCCTCTTTTCTTGCCCTCAGATGTGACTGCTTTTGTAGGGTACTCGTTTCCTGGATCTTCCCCTGGATTGTCTCCTGTGATGTATCTTCTTTGCTGCTCATCCTCGTGGTAAGTTCCTCTTAATCGTTTCGTTCAGTCTTGTTGCATCCCTCTTGTTCGACTAAATGCGCTGGTCCATTGTTCTGTTTCTTTGCTCTGAGATGTCATTTCTTCTGTAGGTATTCGGTTCCTTGCTCTGTTGCTCCAAGAGATTGGTGAGCAATTGTTGCATCCCTCTTGTTCGACTAAATGCGCTGGTCCATTGTTCTGTTTCTTTGCTCTGAGATGTCATTTCTTCTGTAGGTATTCGGTTCCTTGCTCTGTTGCTCCAAGAGATTGGTGAGCAAACAACTCTTTTGATCAATAAAATAATAGCTTGTTGGTCTCCACAGGCTGTTTCTATCTACTTCTGGCATAGTGATAATTAGTCTCTGTTGCTGTTATTCACTAGAAATGGTGTTTTATTATTATTATTTTTAGTTAGCAACTCTTTGTGTTAGATGTAGTTTACTGCTGCTGTAGTGGTTGTGCCTGTTCTTGCTTTAGGGAGATGTGTTAGATGTGATGTTATTTAGGTGCCAAAAGCCTATATGCTGGAAGTAAATCTATGAGCATATCCATGAGATGGTCTCCATGAACCTGCAAGAACCAGATAGCTGAAACAAATGCCTCATATTATACTTGATGTTATTTATGTGCCAAAAGCCTATATACTGGAAGTAAATCATAAATGAATATGAAAGGGAGAATAATACACTTACAACTCCCATATATGCTGTACTGGATGTATTCTGCTCCTGCTTTTGGAAATGAACTTTTATTCTGAGTGTGGACCTACTTTTGATATTTTGATCTGTTCTTTGTCTTTTGTCTCTTTACAGGTTTGAAGATTTTCTGTTGCTGGCACTTGCTCTGTCCGTGGTATTGTCGTGCTGCTGATCCTTGGAAGGTTTATTTCTTATCCCTTGTGTATATATGTATGCCTGTCTCCTAATTTTAATTGTTGTCTTACTTACTTTGTTCTGCTGGTGCGGATTATTCCGTGTGTTGTGTATGTGTCAGGATGTGCTCTGTTGTATCGTTCGTTCTTCCTATTTTAGAGACCCTTGCAGCACGTTTTGCTTTGCCGGCCTTATTTTATCTACGTGAGGTTACTGAGGATGGGTCAGTGCTTGTTGGAGTGGAGCTTGAGCTTCCCAGTGATGGTGTTGAGGCGGTAGGCGAGAGGAAGTTCTTTTGGAGTGTGGCTTGGTCTGGATGCTTGGATGCTTATGACCAGGCTGCTATGGAAGCCATCAGGTTCCTGCAAGGAGTATTTGGCTTCATTGTCCGAGACTTCAACTACGACGCGATGTTAGCCTATAGGGGTTCTGTGCGTTCCGCTGTTGCAGTCGCTGCGTCGGCTATTCGTTCTGTTGCACGCTTAGAGAGAGAGGGTAAGTCTATGTTAGTGCCCGATGTTGTGGCTGCCCTTCCTGTCATGGACCCAACTGTGAGGCCGGTACCATTTGATTGGCAGCTGTTGTATGCGCGGCTTGTATCATCTCTGCGTTATGTTTAATGTCGTCTCTGTTTGTTTAATCACGCTTTGTGGCGTCCCTGAATTGTGTGTTCTGGTTTATAGCTATTGAAATAAAATGGCCACTCTCCTTTCGAAAACTGTGTTGTTTTTCATCCTTTTGCCATTTTAGTTCAATTGATTATGGCCACCCTTCTTCTGCTCCCGTTTAGCGTTCAGATATAAAAAGTTCATGGATTTTGACAAGTGTAAGCGCTGCAGTTACACTGCATTTGTAAATAATAGCTATGGAATTTATTGGTTCTACGTATTAGTCCATGGATCTTTGACTGCCACCTTCTTTTCTTCCTTCTTGTCTCGGCCTTCTGGGTTTAGATTGAAGTGCATGGGCTTCATTTCTGGTTTAGGGTTAGTAAATGGGCTTGCCTTCTTATTGGCCGTTTCTTGGCCCATCTAGGACTCATGCAGTACAGCCACGTCCTTATCCGATGCAGATGGTTCCATTGAGTTTAGTTTCATTGGTATATAGCCAGTTGAGTTTGGTATTTCTTGTTCTTTCGGTTGGCT
Organism: Poa pratensis; assembly: GCA_947311845.1. Classification (NCBI taxonomy): domain Eukaryota; kingdom Viridiplantae; phylum Streptophyta; class Magnoliopsida; order Poales; family Poaceae; genus Poa; species Poa pratensis. The sequence continues at coordinate 22,055,660 of CAMZMU010000100.1, read as the reverse complement.
TCTCTTTCTTCATTGTTAAAATTCTTGAGAGGTCTCAAAGATGCTGTAAACGTTCGGTACAGATTTTATTGAAACTTTTTATGTTTTTTTTTGCTAAATCATGCTTTCATTTGGGTTGTGTAGTGCTTTTGGTTCTTTCGGTGATCTTCCCTTGTTTTATTTCATTGAGAGTCTTAGACCTCTTAAATTGGGTTTTCTTGATAAAGCTTAAATCTTTGTTGTTTGAGGGTGCTTCCTTTGCTTTGTTTTGTTAAAACTGTTAGTACTCCCCTTAAAAAATGTGTGGTGTTCTTTGTTGTTTGAGTCTTCGGTTCCCTGTTTTTATAATTGCCTCGTTCTATTTACTATAGGGGATGGTTTCTTTCCTTTTCTTAGTAAAGGGGCTACTGTACCAATCTAAAGTTGCGTTATACATGATAGATGGATGGGTCGTACGCCAGGTAGTGTTGCTTCACGTCTATGAAATTATTACAATTGGGTGTTTAATAAACCCTAAAACAATATGTTCAAAGTGTTTGAAATTATTAAAAGTAAATTTCATCAAATATTTTGATGCAAAAAAGAGTTTAGAAGGATCATGTAATTATTAAATCTAATATTTTCAGATTTAATATTTTATAACTTTAAACAAATATTTTACAGACACAAAAATATTGTATGTATTATTTAAATGCTTAATTGACTTTTGAAACATAAGATGGTTTTCATAGCGTTTTCCCATTTTAAATGAGTTTACAGTATTTTATATTACAAAATAATACTGGTGAACATTTCTGTAATTTAATTGGTCAAAATATACATTATAGAGCAATAATTCTAATTATTTATGAAGGTACCATAAGATTATTGAATATTGAGACATTAACGTATATTTTGTAGGCCAATGTTGTTTTTGTGTGCTGTTTAGGGTTCTCTAGCTCAGCTCTCTTTGCTTTATGTTCCTTCGGTTGGGTCGTGTTTAAAAAAATGACATGGGCATTTGGTTTAGCATCTGCTGCCTTGCTGTTTAGAGTAGTTTTTTTTTACAAAGTGATATATTTTGGCCTTTGTCTTTCTTTCTATTATGAGTTTTTGCTTTCGTGGGATTGTCCTTTTACTGTGTCTACGGTTTGTCGTTTTTATTTTACCTCTCGGGTTCTTGAAATCAATGCTGGTACTTAAAGTAGGTTTCTTGATCTGCGTTAGAGGAACCTTGATCATTTTTTCTTCCTGTTGTCCCCAGTGGTATTGCCATGTCCTTCCTCGTGCCTATGTCCTAGCAACGGTGCCATGGTTCGCCCTCCAGCTGTTCCTGCCAGAGTTCCTTCGGTTCCGCCGGCAGGTCCTCTTGCTGTTCGTCGTACTCATCGTGCTCTCGTTCCACGGCGCCTTCCGTGCCGGTGCCTGCTATTCCTGCTGTCCGTCGCAGTCATCGTGCAACTCGTCCCACCTCGTTTTCTGCCGGTGCCTGCTCCTGCTGCTGTTAGTCGCGGTTGTCGGGCTGTCCCTCATCAAGCAAGTAATAATGTTGTCCTCCGTCAACAAACAGTGCTGCCCGTCAGTGACAGACCTTTGATTTCATGGTACCGCAAGAGAAAAAGTAGGTGCTTCCTGTTTTCTTACTGAGTGCCTTTGCCTCCTGCTTGATGTTACTTCGGTTCCCTGTTTTTATAATTGCCTCGTTCTATTTACTATAGGGGATGGTTTCTTTCCTTTTCTTAGTAAAGAGGCTACTGCTACCAATCGAAAGCTGCGCAAGGTTATACATGATAGATGGATGGGTCGTACGCCAGGTGTAGTGTTACTTCACGTCCACAATGTTGGTGGTTTGATTTAGCTTATTATCTGCTGTGACTTATCCTTCCGTGTGGTACCTACAGCTGCTCCTTTTTCTTCGCCTTTAGACCCTTCCTGGGTTGGTTTCACGGCTGAAGAAGCTGATATTTTAAAAGGTAAGGTGTCTATTGTTTGCGTTGGTTGTTATTGCTTTCCTTGTGTTTGTGTCTGAAAGTCTGAAGATGACTACTTCCTGTAGCTGGCTACTACCCGAGGTCTTTTTATGGTGGCCCATACTATAGCTGTGCTCGATGCACGTCGGCCTTTTGGTTCCAGGAGAGGGTTCGGTCAGCGTCTTCGATCTTAGCCAGGCGAATTGTGTACAACAATTGCTGCAAAGGAGGGAAAGTTTTTGTTGAGCCGTTCAAGAAACCACCTCCATTTCTTGAAGAGCTGCTTAACTATGCTGGCTCTTCACGGTGCAAAAATTTTATTGAAAAAATCCGACAGTACAATTGTCTGTTTGCTTTTACTTCCATGGGAGCGACCATAGACCGTTCAATAAATGATGGTGGGGGCCCAAACATATTTAAGATATCTGGCCAGGTTTGTCATAGGATGGGGTCCCTGTTGCCCCAGGAAGGAGATCTCCCAAAATTCGCAGAGTTATATGCATATCATGGCGGAAATGAGGCCGATAATCGAATCCAGGCTTTACATAAGGATGATAAAACTGAGGGGGGGTTAGATATATCAATTGTTAATGGCCTTACAGAAATGCTTGATGCCCATAATTCTCTTGTCAAACAGTTTCGCATGGCTAAAGAGGTGCTACTAGAAAATAGATTTGCTGAGGTCTCCATTCGTATCCTTGCTCCTGGTCCTGATGATGGCCCTCAGTATAACCTGCCTTCGACGGATGAGCTTGCCTGTTTGGTAGTTGGGGAACTTACATTAGAGACTCCTTGCCGTGACATTATAGTGCGTGGTAGAGGTACTCATTTACAGCAGATATCTTCCTTACATCCTGCTTATATGGCTCTACAGTACCCTCTTCTGTTTCCGTATGGTGAGCGTGGGTTCCACTTGGATGTTAAGTACCTTGGAGTAGATCCTTTAGACACCTCAAAAAGACAGAAAGTGACCATGCAGGATTACTATTCCTTTTGTGCTCACTATAAGGAGGGACAACATAACCCTTATCTGTCATGTGGTCTATTGTCTGATCAGGCAATTGTGGACTCTCGTGCCTGCATTGATGAATGTAGGCTTCTTTTTATCCTGCTAAGCAACAACGACATGAGGGCCGAGAATTTGCAAGGCCTTGTAGATGCTGTTGGAGAAGGACGCATGGACGGGAGCTCCGTTGGTAAAAAGAACATACTGCCTTCTTCGTTCACTGGTGGTCGTCGTTATATGGTGGAAAATTTCCAAGACGCGGTTGCTGTGTCCCGTGTTCATGGTGCCCCAGATCTTTTTACCACATTCACATGCAACCCTAAGTGGCCAGAGATTACGGAGGCGATTTCTTCTGAACCAGGACAGAGGCCCCATAACAGAGCTGATATAACTGTTAGGGTTTTTCACATGAAACTTAATGAGTATCTCCATGATATCAAAGGTGGAGAAGCGTTTGGGCCTACTGTGGCGGGTAATTAAGCCTTCAGTTGCTGCTTGTTTTGTTTTTTCTATTTATTTGTAATTCTCTGTTTGTTTTTTTGTGTTTTGATCGTCTCTTCTATTTTCAGTGTTGCATACTGTAGAATTTCAGAAAAGGGGGCTACCACACGCTCACATACTTGTTTGGCAGAACAAAAAAGAGAGAGGGGAGGTGAGCCCTGCCTTGATCAATTCATTTATTTCTGCTGAAATTCCTGATCCTGTAGAGGACCCTCTTGGGTACGTCCTTGTAGCTGAATTTATGATGCATGGCCCATGTGGGCGTAGTCATCCTAAATGTCCATGCATGAAAGATGGCCGATGTTCAAAAAAATTTCCTAAAGAATTTCAGGATGATACGTCTATTGATGAAGCTGGTTTCCCTGTTTATAGGAGGCGCAACAATGCCCGTTTCGTTGTTAAAAATAAAGCCAGGCTTGACAATAGCCATGTTGTTCCTTACAACATGGAATTGCTCAAAAAATATCAGGCTCATATCAATGTTGAATGGTGCAATAAGACTCATGTCATAAAATATCTATACAAGTATGTTACCAAAGGCCCTGATTTCTCAAAGGCCCTATTTCAAAGGATAAAAAATTCTACTGAAACACATGGTGAGGGGGTAGATGAAATCCAGGAATATAGAGAGTGTCGCTACATCTGTAATCATGATTCCTTTTGGAGATGCTATGGATATGATATCCACAGCAAAAAACCATCTGTTGAGAGGCTTGCTGTGCACCTGCATAATAAACAAATTGTACGTTTTCGGGCAAGGTCTAAACTTCCTGCACTCATTAATGATAGCATGCTGAGTAAAACTATGTTAACAGAATGGTTTGTTGCTAATGATGCTCATGAAAGTGCCAGGTCTCTTACATACTGTGATTTTCCCACTGCCTGGAGTTGGGTAGGAAAGGACAAAGTTTGGGTCAGTAGAAAAAAGGGTGATAGAATCGGTAGAATATACTATGTGCACCCTTCTACTGGTGAGCTTTATTATCTTAGGATGTTATTGATGATTGCTAAAGGCGCAACTTGCTATGCTGATGTTAGGACATATAATGATGTTGTCTATGAAACTTTTAAAGATGCATGTACTGCCAGGGGTTTGCTTGGCGATGATAGTGAATGGTACTGTGCTTTCGATGAGGCTGTAACTTGGGGTATGGGGAATCAGTTGCGACGGCTGTTTGTTACCATCATTATATTCTGTGCCGTTGTTGATGAAAATAAATTTTTTGAAAAATACTGGGTTCATATGGCTGAAGACATTCAGCATAGAATACGTTGTGCTCGTGATGATTCGTCCTACATTGTCCCTACTGAAGAGCTCAAAAACATGCTTTTAGATGAACTGACTGTTGTCTTTGCCAAAAATGGGTGTAATATACTGGATCATACTTTGCCTTTAAAATCTGTGTATGATAGAGGCTCCTGTGGAGGTAATATGATAGGTGATGAGATGCCTGAAGATTTAGATCTGCTCATTAGGACCTCTGAGACCATGCAAAAAAAACTCAATGCGGATCAGCGCGTTGCTTTTACAGCTATCGTTGATCGAGTTAGAGACGGCAAACCTGGTTTCTTTTTTGTGTCAGGCCATGGTGGTACTGGAAAAACCTTTCTTTGGAATGCTCTTGTTACATACCTTAGAGGATACAAACGAATTGTTTTGACTGTTGCTTCTTCAGGTGTTGCATCACTTTTGTTGCCTGGAGGTAGGACAGCTCATTCCAGGTTTAGAATACCGCTTGACCTGGACGATAATGGGGTTTGCGACATTAGGAAAAATAGCAAGCTTTCCTCTTTGATTGAGTCCGCGTCTCTTATTATCTGGGATGAAGCTTTGATGACACACAGGCGGTGTTTTGAGGCCCTGGATAGAAGCCTGCGTGATGTTCTCTCTGATCGTAACCCCTCCTTGGCCGATGTTCCGTTTGGTGGGAAAATAGTGGTTCTGGGTGGTGATTTAAGGCAGATCTTACCAGTGATTCAAGGCGGGACCCGAACTCAGTTGTAAATGCCGCTGTTACAAATTCTCCTTTGTGGCGCGATGTCACGGTCCTTAGCCTTAAAAGAAACATGCGGCTGGATGTCCAGACTGTAGATCCTGTTGTGCAAGCTGAGGCTGTATCATTTGCTAAATGGGTTTTGGACATTGGTGACGGTGTGGTCCATGCAGTGACACGAACAGGAGAGACTGATCCAACATGGATTACTATTCCTAGCGAGCACTTGGTGCATACTGATGATGAAAATAAGATTGATGCTATTTTTGGGGCTGTGTATCCTGACTTTTTTAAAAGGTATTCTGACCCTGATTACTTGAGAGAGAGAGCTATTTAACGCCAATGAACGACACAGTTGAGCTCATCAATGACCATATTCTTTCTCTTGTGCCTGGGAAAGAAAAAGAGTACTTGAGTTGTGATTCAACAGGAAGCTCACCCGATGGTGTACGTAACATAGATATCTTTTACCCTGTTGAGGTTTTGAATACTGTAAAAGTTAACAACTTTCCTTGTCATAGGCTGCTCCTTAAAGTAGGTGTTCCCATCATGCTTATTAGAAACATAAGCCAATCAACAGGCTTATGTAATGGGACTCGTCTTATCGTTACTAAACTTGCTGAAAAGGTCATTGAGGCCATAGTGATGACTGGTTCTAATATTGGAGATGTTGTGTACATACCTAGGATATGTCTCACTGTTAAAGATCCTAAATGGCCATTTACCTTGCATCGGCGCCAATTTCCTATTAGGATTTCTTATGCTATGACTATTAACAAAAGCCAAGGTCAAACTCTTGCAGCTGTTGGTTTGTATCTCAAAGCTCCTGTGTTTACACATGGTCAGTTGTATGTGGCTGTGTCTCGTGTGACCTCTAAAAAAGCTCTAAAAATATTGATTGAGAACGAGGATGGTACATGCGGTTCTGAGACGAGGAATATTGTGTTTTCAGAAATTTTCCACTCCTTTCTTAACAAGTGATCTTTGATGCTATGTAAATAGTATATATATTTAGCTTATGTACTTCTGTTGCCTTCATCATTTTGTGTTATATAACTTGCGAAATAAGGTTGATGGGTTATATTTCTTGAGATATTGCATCTTTAGCTTAAGTACTTCTGTTGCTTGCATCACTTTGTACTAGATGACTTGCGAAGTAAAAGTGCTGGGTTTTTATTCCTCAGGTTCTTACCTTGTTGTATGCTGTGGGAGATTATTGCTGTTCCCTGTGTGCACTGTCTACCCTTGTTGTTCTATTGACGGTACATGATAGCTATGTGGATGTTTTTGTTAGAGCCAATGCTTTTGTTCTTGTTATATCACTTGTATGCTTTTGTATTACCGACTGTTATCAGGTAATGTCTGCATACCGACGATCCGTTTGCCTGTTAATTCGTTCCTGCTATTTTTTATGTTCCTTGTGTTTAGTTTTGTTTTGGGTTTAACTAGCTTTTTCATGATGTTGCAGATGGCGGTTTCCATGCTTTCTCAGTTGCATAAGGATGACCAGAATTGGACTATCTGTGTCTACGTTTCTCGTCTGTGGCATTTTCGTGGTGGGACGGACGAGGGAACAATTCAGCACACAGACTTGGTCCTCCTTGATGCTGAGGTGTGTGCTTCATCTCTCTCCTTTCGTGTTTGCGATGGTTTAAGGCTTAAGTTATATGATTCTCCTTTTTCACTGGCCTAATACGGGAGTTGTTTCTTCAGGGAACTCATATGTATGGTCAGGTCCCTGCAAATTTGGTGGACCGCTTCAAAGATGTGCTAAAGGAAGGGAAGGTCTATGTTATCAAGAAGTTTCTGTGTACCGTATCAAGGCCAACATACAGGCCTGTAGAGAGCCCTTTCATGGTGCAATTCACCAGGTTCACCGTGGTTGAAGAAAAACCTGGAGTTGAGGAGCTTATCCTTTCTGCACTTACAACGTCACTGCATTTGCTGATGTCCCAGCTCCCGGTAATGGGGCTCCTGTACGCTTCTTTGGTGCGTTCTTCTGGATTTGTGTCTTTCTAGATCGTTAGGTTGTGCATTTGTACCTGCTGTGTTTAACCTCGGTTTTCCGATTTGCTTTGGTACAGATGTTATGGGAAAGATCACTATGGTTTCTGATGTTATCTCAGTTCAGTCAATGTCCCAGACAAAACCATCAAACACGCGGACGGTTATGCTGATGGACTTGCTGTAAGTTACGATGCTCATTAGCCTTTTAGTTGGTGCCAGTTATCTGTGCTAATAATGCATATGTCTGATTCTTTACCTCCTTATGTATGTGTAGAGGTAATGAGATGAGAATTGTTCTTTGGGGTGATCGGGCGGTCGAATTTGATGCAGAGGCTGTTCGTGCCTGGGGGGCTACTGAGCCGATTATTGCTATCTTCGTGGGACTGTTGCCTAAGATGTCTCGTGGTAGGTGCTACAATGCCTTTTCCTTGTGTTGGCTCTTTACAGCCTATATTACTACTTGAGCTTTATAATATTAAAAGTTGCAATGTTCATATCCAGAATTCAGTTTCTTTGTCTTTAATTGCCAACTTGGTTATTGTTCTGCTGTTCTGCTTTCGGACTGTGGAACTGTGTTTCTTAAAATTATGAATGATTCTTTGGTGCCTTACAATTTACCTTATTTGCAGAACTGGTTCTTATCGGTCGACCCTTTCTTATTCTATGCTTTTGTTACAGGTGTCCTAAGTCTGAGCGGTAGCTCTCCATGTCGCTGGTACATCGACGAGGATATACCGGATATTAATGCTTTTCGTGTAGGGTATGTACTCTCAGCCGTTATACTTTTGTTCCTACTTTTTCCCTTGAGATGTTTGTTTTCAAACCTGTTTTCTCCTTAATGTAGACTTGGAGAGCAGTTCGTTCCTCTAGCCACCTATGCCCCAACGGGCCTGACGCTATTATGCCCCGTGTGCACCAGGCTCCCATTGATAAAACTGTGTTGCAGCTGACTGACCTTGATCCTTTCGAGGAGATGGTGAGTACATCCTGTTTTGCTATTTTTAGGCATGGCTGGTTTAGTTTTAATCTTCCTATGATTCTTATGTTGCCTGATGGTGATTGTGTAGGACAACCGATTCCTCTGTACTGTCACTGTTGACAGGCTTGGTGCTGAGCAGCGTTGGTGGTTCCCTTCGTGTTCGACGTGTCGCAAGTCTGCGAAACTTGCTGGCAATCAATTCACGTGCTCAGGCGATGCTTGCCTTTCTGTGAACGCAGACCTGACGTGAGTAAATTTGTTGTCTTCAGCTTCTCTTGCCTATAATTAGTGACCAGATAACCTGAATCGTTATTTCTTACTGGTTTCCAGGTACTGTGTTTCTGTTTTTGCATCTGACGACACAGGCGAGGCTGAGTTTGTGCTGTTTGACAAGGTTGCAACAAAGGCTATATCAAAGCCGTTAATGACCTTACTGCAAAAGAGCACCCAGGATATTCCACGAGTGAAGGGATAGCCAGTGTTGCAAAGTTTGATACCGTTATCCCGCAAGAGGTCACACGTCTTGTTGGACAGAAGTTCAAGCTCTTGGTCTCCATATCCAAGAAATGGAATTTAAACAACAGCATAATCTATCCTTCCAAGTCAACAAAATTGAGGAGACATACAAGCCTGAGCTACCTTCGCTTGTCATTTCTACTACTGCTGAATCTGCTGGAACATCATCACTACCGGTTCAGGCATACAGCTTCCATCGGTTCTTCCGGTTCTACCTCCTACTGCATTCACTCCTCCCTCGGTGAGTTAAGATGGTATTCATGCTTTTTACAATACATGTGTATGCCTAACACTACTTGACACATACTACTATCTATTGACACCTACATGCATTCCTCGATCTTTCCTTCATGCTCGGCTTTGTTTTAACGCAGGTAACTGCTTCACCTACTGTCAAGCTAAGTCCTTCAACTCCAGTTACAAGGTGCTGCATTACAGATTTATGTTGATATGTACACGGCCTATTTAGTTCCTTCTCCAATCTATTCTCGCTATATATATTATTGATGTGACAGGTCATCAGCTCCTAAACGTGGCACTACAAGGCGTTCTCTGTTTGCAACCCCGCCTAAGAGAAGGCGAAGCTTGTTGCGGATGTTGCTCAGTCAACTGAAGAAGATGCAAATGTTTGTCATAATTATAGACATGTTATTGATTTTTCTCTGTTCATGGTTTGATTTGCTTGTATTTACAAATTATATAGCTTCCTGCTGGAGCTGTGCTGGATAATGTGACAGAGGCCATTGAGGAAAAGATGATGATCTCCTGCCTCCCAAGCTTAAAAGGTTCTGCTTTCCTAACCGCTATCATTCCAATATTTTATGTATGGATACTTTAAAATAGACTAGCTTCATCTAAACTGGTATTGCAAATTGTTTCGCTTCCTTGGTGTATCAGGCCATCTTCGACTGTCAAGTCTGGGATTGCCAAGAAGAACAAGTAGTAACTAAATTACTATCTCTGAAGAGATCCTTTCTATATGAGGTAATTGTTGCTTAATTTTTATAAAGACCTTTGATCTTGATGTTGTGGTGGTACTGTTTATATATCTTCATAGCTTGCTTAGTTTAGATGAGGCTCTTTAATTCTTTGTTTCTTTTATTACCAGGTTCTCTGTTGTACAGCCATATCTTCAAGGATGCTTCCTGTTATAAGCATAGCTCGCAGAGGCTACGTGAAGAGTTCATGGATATTTTAGTGCTGCTCATCTGCCTAGACGTCCGCTGCTTCTCAGCGTGCGTGCCTTAAGTTAATTAGACGCAGTCATCGCATTGCTGCACACAGCTACTCCTTCTGAGTCCATGCTGCCTATCTATATGCTACCGTCGGATTTGTCTCCCCTTCTGCAGCATTCAGTTATGTGTTAGCTATGTAATCACCTCTGAAGAACTATTTTGGGTAAGAGTATGCTGATACATCAGCATGCTTTTAGTCCTACTGCCGCTGACTAAGGAAAACTTAGCACTATGTCTTTTACTCAGATCCTACTGCCAGAATGTTGGCCAAACTTCCAAACTTTATGTGCTATTGCAGACTGGTTATTCAGTGCAGCTTTATGATGTCCCATATTCCGCTCCATTGCATTGATTTTCTTGTGATACGACTTTATCATGTATTTTTCAGTGCTCTTTCGTGAGCTATTTAGTGCATGCTAGAATGTGGTGCCCAGCAAAGATTTATTCTTATTTACTTCATTCACTTTGATTGCATCTGTGTTCTTTATGGTTCTTCTGCCACTTGTATTGGCCAAGATGTTTACTTCCTGCATCCGTCCTAAGGCTGCTACACAGACATAATGTACGTGCATATCCATGACACACTTATTCAAGATTCCAGAAGTCTTCTTGAAGCGTGGCTGGAATGAACATTCATGTCTACCTTCTTGTGTTGCTGATTGCTTTGCAGGCTTATTGGTTTTGGTTCAGATAGAAGAGCTTCAGGATTAGGAACATATTGAGAGAATTAAGTTGCTGAATACAAAGGTATATAATCGGTTTCCCCACTTACAATACCATTCGCCTTGCCTTGTTGTGCACTGCTAGAGCAGATGCATTTGAATATATTAACTTAAGGTGTATGCTTGTGTGCATTTTTACATTGAAAAAAAACCCTGGTATGCATTCTCCTAAAATTACCTTAAGGTAATTCAGTTAACCAATAACACCTACAATTTACATAATTTAGTCCCTTTTCACCTTGCCTTCCCTATGTGTGATATAAACAAAGAGCAGATGCATTTAAATATATATTAGTCTCAAGGAAAATAATTTAGTACGGTCCCATTGACATGTGTCATTTGTTTTGGGATATCTCTTTGGATGATTCTAACAAAAGTTAAATACATGATTTAACCACACACCCCTGCTCTATCGTGGTGCACACAATTTGTTTATCAACTTATCTTGCTGGAACCTGCCACTCTAACCGGATACTTCTTGCCGGCCTTCAACCCGCGTCGAGATCTTGGTGTGTTTGTTGTCGAGTAGGATTCTACTTTTTCTGCTTCCAACTTGGGACAGGCCTTTGGGATATGGGCGAGATGGTGATTTAGATATTACATATTAGGTTATTTCCTGATCACTAGCTGAATTGTTTGCGGTTATTCTGATTTTCTGGATTTTGGAGCTGATTTGATGTGTTAATCTGGATCAATTTGGGACAGGCCTTTGGGATATGGGCCAGCTCTTTTCATTCCTCTGTTTTCTCAAGATTCTGGAATGAGATCCTAGATTGATTTGTTTTGGCTGCTATCAAGGGTTAGGCAACCTTTTGCAGAATTGGTGTGAAAGCTGGTATGTGCCTGAAGCATGTTCTAGAATTTTAGCTTCTCTCGTGTTTTAGCTGGTCGATATTCTCTTGCCAATTACTTTGTGAAGTGAAATATGTTAGTGAATATTTTGCTGCATAAACGGCCTAAAGGGAATCAACCTGTTATACTCTAATATTTTATTACTCTGTTTTCTCCCATGCACTTTAACTAGCCTACCGGATAACCTTCTAAGAATGCATCGACTAACTTTGTATTCTTATGTTTAGAGGTCATGACTCATGAGTAATGAGGTTTCTTTTTCGGAAGACAATTTTCTTAAAAAAATATGGACAAAATTGGTTGCCAAGTTGCTGTTATTCTTGGTAGCTCAATGTACTTTGGTCTGAAGCACAAATTGAGAAGGTCTATATTCACAGTTATCCATGATCTGAGCGAAATTTTCATGTGATGTCCAAGGAAAGTTATTCCAGTGGTAGACACATAAAGTAGTTCATCTTTAGCTCTACAGTATTCAGCGAGTCTGAATTGCAGTTTTTTCTTCTAAATTTTAGTGGACTGCTTACAACATTTTCCATGCAATCTATGCAGCATTCTCCATATGTATATATGCAACATATATTGTGAAGCTGATTTTAGTGTTTTACCTATTGATATTTCCGGGCTCGAGTATTTTCTTTCTTGCTACACCAGAAAAGTAAGACGTTAATTCTATGGAGTTGTTTATATTTATATATGCTAATGCAATGCTCCATTTTCATGTTTATTACAGTATTACTACAGATGCCAAACTGAATCAAATTCACTTATAGCTTAATATTGTGAATTCTGCTGCTACATCCTTTGTAGCCACATTTTCTCTTCATATTAGGCTATTCTATTTCTAAGTTCCCCTATTCTCTATATCTTATGCATATGTTTTCCTCGGTTAGGCGATATTCTTTCTGGGTGACTAAGTCCTTGCAAATTATACTAGTTGCACCTCTCTTTGGATGGTTAGATTTTTCAGATAGTGCATGTTTCTGTCAATAGAGGTAGAAATATTTCTTATTTTCCATAGTTATCTCCTGTTATATGAATGTTTTTGCACGGTTCTTTTTCTTGTTATGTGAAGTTTTTTACACGGTTCTTTTTCAACAACTTTCCTATTGCAGGCCCATTTTGTGACATACACGCTGCCCCACAAACTAAGAAGGGCCATGGCCGACAGGAGGGCGCGCCCAGACTTCGTAGCCACTTCCAAAATAAGGAGGGAGAAAAGACCAAAGGTTGCAAAGCAGTAATGCGCGAAGTGAAGGTGTTGCGCCAGGGATGCACGCTTGAAAAGAGACATCACGGTTGTCATTTTCATAGGCTTATTCGGTTTTCCAGAGGTAGGGGATTGTGAGTGCTTGAAGAAGCATGCCTATGTGAAGATGGCGGGGCTCAGCTCCCACCCACTACTCCCTCCTACCTCGGCCACACGGCCTCTCTACTGGCCTGTCAGTGACGACTCGGCCTGGCTACGTCGTTGTCCTGCTGTAAGGTGAGTTCTCGACTGGGTTGTTTGGGCTTTTCTTGATGCTTGGCTAGGTAGGCGATGCAAATACTGGATCTTGATTTTTGATGTTACTGTTGATTGTATGGAGGTCACCGATAGATCGCATTAGAGTGGTAAACATGTTGATCAATTACCGGTGAATCCAGTCCTTGAGACCGGAGATCCGGCATATGTACATAGCTAGGCGATGCAAATACTGGATCTTGATTTTTGATGTTACTGTTGGTTGTATGTAGGTCACCTATAGATCACATTAGGGTGGTAAAGAGGTTGATGCATTACCAGTGAATCCGGTGAATCCAGTCCTTGAGACTGGAGATCCGGCATATGTATAATTAGTACACTATTGTTAATACCTCTAGCTTTTGGCTAAATTTTTAATTACGTTTGTCGGTTTCCTGTCTATTTGTAACTGCCAACGTCATGTAATACTGCAGTCTAATAATTCTATGTTGTCGAAATTGCGTTTGATGAAGAAGCTTCTTTCAGTTCATGCTTGGCCTACATTTCAAATATATGCTCCTATGCCATATCCTGTAAGACATACTTGAATTTCAATTTGATCCGCCTTAGACTTGATTTATAGCTCGCTCTTGTGACAGCAATCCCTTGATCACTGGGGTTTAAGAAAATATCTACACTAATGGCTTTAGTAAGTCATACAATTTGCATTGACCTTTGCTCATGTGTTGATACTTACATAATACTGAAGAACTGATGTACCAGAAATTAAATAAGGATTAGTTTATGTCCTCTCATGTTTTATTCTGTAATAACCGTTGATCTTCTTTCTTTTCATGTTCCTGCATTTTCCAAATCTTGAGAACAAAAGAGACCCTGAGGATGGAGGCGTTTCCCAGGAGATGCATTGGGGCGCACGCTCAAGGACAACCAAAAAATTGTATGACAATTCAGTGTGGGAATTGAGGATTTTATAGAGGTCATAACTCCAGATGGACATCAGTATTACTTTGATATCGACAAGAAACCATGGTACACACGTCTGTATGGAAGGCAGTACAAGACCTTCATTGCTGAGTATGGCTTGAACGATGGTGATAAGTTTGTTTTTAACATGGAGGATATGCCAGAAGTAATACCAATTTGTCCTGAAGGAGCCAATGGTGAACCAAAATACCATTTAGGAGGTACAAATTTGTTTTCTTATCATGGACTTTCACTGCTAGGAGATTTGTTAATTTCGTTGCCGTTTTTCATGTTTTTTGTAGTTCTAGACGAGGCAAATGCAAATATGCCTGCCATCAGGATACCTGTTTAGTTAACTGATACCCAATGGAGCAGAAAAAATGCCATCATGCTGGGTGCTGGGCCCGTGGATAGCACATATCTTTATTGTTTGTCTGCATCAGATGTCAAGCATAATTACATGGTAATTTTGTGTCTCCATCTGTGGCTGTGTTCATTCTTTTTAACAGGAACGTAGCCCAGCCAGTGAGCATGGTGTTCCATGTACTGTAGGGGTGATTTTTTTGTTATTTTCTAAGGATTCAAGTTTGTTCTAATTTGATTAATAGTCTACTTAAGTACTGCTTTTCAAGTGGCAACAAATGTAGTAGTTGCATCCGGCAGTTGCGCAGTCGCGCAACGGGTCATCTAGTAAATGAAAGACTACAGACTCGAAGCTGAAGATGAGATGCACAAAAACAAGAATGAAACTGGAGACAAATCAAAACAAAATACTAGAACACTGCAGTACAACAACTTTGTAACAAAACCGACATGTTTATATCATGAGAATTACACACGTTTTGATCCATCTATACAAGTAGAGGAACAAATCAAACCGGGAAACAACTAAACCATCTAGCAGCATCTGATACAAATTACAGAGTTACAAAATGGAACCATGTTTCATATCAAACAAACTATTTGATGTGCCCTATTCTGCTTCAAGTCTCGGATTACCAAACACCAAGCACGAAAATGATCCTGCAGATTGTCATAGAAGAAGGTGCTCTCCCCTAGTGGTTCATGACCGAAGACGACTGAAAAAAACAAACAAACACGTAAGAAAGAAAGAATGGAGACTGAAAAAAGAATGATGAATTGAAAAATGAAGAAATAGAGACTGAGAACTGGCTAACATATCCTAAGAAACTTAGATAAAAAACTGAAGTGGACCAAACTAAGCAAAAGAAAGTAAGAAACTAAGGACTGAACCAAAGAGATAAAAGATAACTAAAAACAGAGAAAAAAGATGAATGAAGAGACCTGAAACTGCATTAAAGATTGATGCAAAAACTGAAGAAAACCCAAGGAAATGAGAGACTCGAGAAAACAAGAACTGAGGAGAGTGAAGAAAGAAAAAAATTAAGAAAGAACACTGAAGAATGAATCACTGACATAGCTAAGGTAATGAAGAATAAAATCAGAGAAGAAATAAGAGAAGAATCTGAGAATAAATCAGAAGATAATTAGGTAATGAATAAAGAACTGAAGATAATGAGGTAATGACACTAATACTGAAACACTGAGACTGAAGAAATGCGATAGACGAATGAAACAATGAGATATATCACTGAGATAAATGAAACTGAGGTAAAAAAAAATTATTAATTAACTGAGAATTGAGACTGAAGCAATGAGATAGAGGACTGAAACACTGTGATATAGGACTGAGACTGAAGCAATGAGATAGAGGACTGAAACACTGTGATAATAGGACTGAGACTGAAACAATGAGATAGAGGACTGAGACACTAATACTGAACCACTGCGACTGAAGAAATGAGATAGACGAATGAAACAATGAGATATATCACTGAGATAAATGAAACTGCGGTAAAAAAAATTATTAAATAACTGAGAATACTGACTACGAATAAATGATAACTAAAGAATACATAAATGATGACTGAAGAGAAAATTAAACTGAGAAAATGAAACCAAGAGACTGTGAGAAGAATAAAATAAGAAAATATAATTGAGAAAGGACGGAGAAAAAATAAGGACTGAAAATAAATAAGAATGACTGATAAGACTGAAGAAATAAGACAAAAAAATCAATATTGAAGAGGACCGATCAAATAAGAGACTGATAAAAATGAGAAAAATAAAGTAGAAAATGACAATGAATGACTGATCAAATTAAAATAAAAACTGAGAAACTTATCAAATAAGAAACTGAATGAAAATGAGAAATCATCAAATAAGAAAATGAACAAAGAGACAATCATGAATTGAAGAGACTGAGAGAAACAAGAAGGAGAAAATAAGCAAACAAAACTGAGTGAATGAGGGAGCAATTCAAATACTGAAGTAAGTCAAAGAATGAAGAATAAAAAGAAAATGAGCAAATAATTAATTATAGACCGAGTCAATGAGAAAAGAAATCAAATAATGAAGAGAATAAAGGAATGAAGCAAAATTAACTGAGAAGAAGTCAATGAACGACTGACAAATTGAGATACTGTAATGATACTGAGCAAATAAGACCAAGACTGAGGTAATGAGGAATCAATGAAATAAAATCAAGAGAATGAGCAAATAAGATTGAGATTCATATACAATAATGAGACTGAGCAAATTAAACTAAGACCGACGTAGTAATCAAGAGAAAGAGAGTGAGGCAGATTAGACTAAGACTGAGGAAATGAGAAATCAATGAAATAAGACTAACAATGAGCAAATAAGAAAAACGAGAAAATATGAGGGAGGAACTCAGAGACTAACAATAATGAGAAAACTGAGATGCCGAGTGAATAAAGAAGGAGAGAATAAAGAATGAGAGACTGAGAGAATAAGAATAACAAGGACTGTTTGTATTTGGTAGTACTACTGGTGCTACTGCTAAAGCATAATATATTACTCGACAATACATTGCACATCGAGAAATTTATGATTGTCCCCGCGTAGCTACATTACACTGACGTCATTTGGCAGTCTAACAGGCACTCAAATCAGGGCCTCTAATCAGCAGAATAGATCACCGCTCATAAAGGTTAAGAATTTAAAACGAGGGAATAGCTTGAACGATAGATACTAAGATGCCAATATAAAAAATATCCCAAAACACAACCAGATTCAATCAAGTACACAAGGCGATCATCAACAGTTCACAAAGTATGAGATAGCAGTATTTAGAAGATGACAATTGATAAGAGGCCAAAAATTCCCCTTAGCCAAAGCCAAATGCCACAAACTGCTCTAACAAAAAGGCGGACAAGTATGCCGAGCTTTCTTCCTCTAGGCCTTCCTGGGCGCAATCTGGGGCAAAGCCTGGACAAACAAAGGATAGAATACATCAAGGGAATGACAAAAGTGTTGACAAAGCAGATTGCAAATCAAAGGAGCATCAGTAAAGAGTCAGTGCAAAGAAGAACATACCTGTTTCTTCACTGGTCTTCCTTCTTGGACAAGATGAGCTCAATGTGGCACAGTTTAGACATGTAGGCTGCAAATTGAATCCTAGCGGGATTTATGAGCAATCAACAATGCATCTGAAGCACTACCAAGGCAAGACAGTATTTTGATAAAACTTACGGTTGATGCGTCCATGAGCACAGTAGGTCCTGTGCCACTGCTTCTGGGCCTGGTTCACTTGGCTGTGTGAGATGTAGAGAGCATCAACATCCAGACCTTTCACCTGTCGAGCAGAAATTGGAAGAATTAGGCTAAATAAAGCAGAGAAATCAAAGAAATTTGGCATTCACAATGAGAACAGAATGAGGAAATGCGGCGAGGACATAATGAGATAACAGAATGAAGAAATGCGGAGATTGTAATGAGATAACAGAATGAAGAAAGCGCTCGGCTCAAATGGTTGATCACTAATCGCCTCATCAACCAGCCACGGATACACAGTAGAACAAACGCACAATTTCATAATGCTACCACCGAGCTAGTAACACAATTACTGCTACAGGAAACAACAAGGGAAGTATGCCACTGCACCATCGGCTCATCAGCCATCCAATCCAATCCACGTCGAGAGAGAGAGCATCGCTTACGATATATGTGAGCGAGTCGGGATCAAAGATCTCGTCGTCGCCCGCCTCCGGGCCGCCGCCGCCGGCGGCAACGCAGCGGCCCTCGTCGAGCAGGAGCTCCCCCCTCCTTGTGGCCCGCATCCCTCCGCCTCGCGTCGCCGACCATCTCCTCACATGGGCGCGGAAGGGACCCCGACGATTGGCCCACAAGCTTCTCTGGCAACCGCAGACGTGTCGCGCCGCAGAGATCACGGCCGCCGCGGCCTAGGGTATCCTGCGTCTCGCCTCTCCTAAATCTCCTTCGAATGAAAGTGAAATGAAGACGACGGGCCGGTCCACGCTCCCCACCGACTGCGGGCACGAAAAAAAAGAAAAATACCGGTTCGGGAAAAAAAAAGGCGTCGGAAAAGAAACCAGAAGGTGAATGAGGGCACGTTCCAAGATGCGCGCCGGGTAGAAACGAACGGTCACATATCCGTCTGATGCCGAATTGCAAAATCAGATGGCTGAAAATTAGAAAACCTGAAGAATAATGCAACTTAGGCTGAGACACAACAGAATCCAACAACACATCTTATGGTTTCAGTCGTACTATGGACTGAACACTGTAAAGAGCAATGTCGATTTTTGTGGCCACAAAACCCAACAAAAAGGAGTACGTGATTCTAAATACTGTAAGCTCTGCCGTGACAAGCAGATCGACAAAACACGCCTATGGCCTTAAAGGCAACGTTGGAGTTCCACAAACTCTGCTCGTACACGAAGCAGCGTCAACTAATACAGGACACTCTTTTTTAGGTTTCTGATTACATCAACATAGCTGCAGATAGAATAAAACCACATCGTTAGGTGTTAGATGTCTGCACACTCCACGCATTCACCACTAAAGGATAAATATGTCTTTCAGATGGTCTAGCAGAGCTGGTATGATGCATCTGATTCAAATAAGCTTTCAGTGGTAAATACTTTTTGGTTCCTCCTGGGATTACAATCACTACATTGCCTTCATTTGTGGCTGGCTGGATGGTATGATTTAACCAAGTTCTACATAATCAAAGGATAAATATTTGTCCCCTTGAAATATGCACAATGCTTGTTGTTTATATTTCTCACTCTATTTAACTAAAATCATAATGTCTGGATGCCATGTACACCAGTACAAATGTCTTATTTTGATGATTTAAATCTCTATACAAAATTAATGCGCGAATGATCAGTTAAACTTGAAAACGTCGACTTATGTAGGAAAGGGTGGAAGCAAATAATGAGCGATTACTGTTCTGGAACAAGGTAAAAAACAATTCTTCTGGAACCATCAAACAGCAAGCTCCCATCACACATATAATATAAGGAGTGTACGTTCAGTGTTGCAGCAGTAACGTAGTTAGGCTTTCAGAAATACTTAAGACTTGGTGACAAGCAGAAGCCCTGTCGTCCTTAAACCGCTCCATTACTACCGATGAAGGCAAGAACACATGTTGCCTCTTCCTTAGTTCAATTGGCTTCTCAGTTTTAAGACTATGATCCAACTCTATATATGGTACATTATTATTCCACATACAGTAGTGTGTCCATTGTGTGTCTGTTAATAAGCCCACACCAAAGAATTTCCTAGAAATTGTTTATGCTGGATGAACAAATATTTCGAAATAATAAATAGAAAAGAGAAAATAGCCAGAGAGCTATTGCTTAGGAAAGGCGTTTAGCTGTCTTTCATAGGTCAAGAGCAATGTTTTGTATCTCTTGCCAATTTTCCACTGATAGAATCTAGAACTAAAGGTTTATCTACAAGGTAAAGAAACCTGACAAAAACCAATTTATCATCAGATATTATCTAGAATCTGGGTTCATGGGTGTATATAATAAGATTATAACACATTTATCATTTAATAGGAATCATCAGTCTTGCGACCATCCAATAATTGTGAAGCAGGGGAGATTACTCTTAGTGAGCAATAATAGCAGGCAAACAGTAAGCTCTCTTTAAAGTTGAAGGTTACCCATCTAGGTTTATGAAGTGTTGTGATAGAGAGAGTGCAGCTCAAATACACTAAGAGGAGCTTTTTGGTATCAGCACCAACATTCAAGAATAAATCTGCTGTAGACCAGTTAACAAAATGAATCGAGAAATTCATATATCTATAGTGAACAGAATTTAAATACATCAGAGCACTTTTGGAATGTAGTTATAAAAACAGCCTGTAATTACTATGGTTTGTTTGCTATTTCGCTTGCCAAAGAATGTCCTCAGATTTGTTCAATCCACCATGATTACACGTCCTGCACTCCAAGAACAATCGTGTGATATATTTATCCATCGACGGCAGCCAGATTTGTTCAAACCACCATGATTACACGTACTGCACTCCAAGAACAATCGTATGATATATTTATGTACAGTCTACAAATATATGCTGGATTGCAGCGTGGTTCAGAGGCTTGAAGCAAAGGAGATTGAAAGGTTGGCGAGGAATGGGACTAGGAAGACCCAGAGAGGCTAGATCGGCGTGTACCTTTGTTTGGATATATTCCAGTGTGGACTGAACATTGAAGCTGATGGCGGCATGTAGAGGAGGCGCGTCAAGATGGGAGACGAGCAGGAGCAGGAGCAGCTGTAGGGTCGGTCGACGATGCGCCAGCGTGGTTCTAGACTTTGCAGCCGCCACCGCCAGGACCTTGCCACCGATCCCTTGACCTCGCCGCACGAGTACCTCCTATCAAGCCCCATTCGAGTATTCGCCTGTAGTGGTCTTACAGACGAACCATTTTGGCTCCTCGTCTAAATCGGGAATCGCTTGAGCGGAGCGTTCCCGAACAGGTTGGCCGAGAGGGTGTGCCGCCGCGACGAGCCACCACAGGCGATCTCAGGCCGCTGGCCCGTGGCGTCCTCTGGAAGAGGAACGGGTGATTTCTCGCCGTAGTTGCCGGGGAAGGCGCGGCAGGTACTGGCTCTCGCGCTTGTGTTCCGTGGACAGGGAACATCGGAGGCGGAGCAGGACTGGCGTGCAGGACGACGGGAGAGTCGCGGCGGCGCTCTGGTGGTTTGGAGCGAGTATAGGGTTAGCCACGCGCAAGGGCAGAATAGCGAGGCGACGACGCAGGGCGGAGGCGTTGATGAGAGAGAGTCGAGGGGGGTCGGGTAGCGCAGTGGCGGCGCCAATCGGCGGCGGAGGCAGCCGATACTGGGCAGCGGCGGTGATGGCAAGAGAGGAGACTGGGGAGATGGATCGGACGGAAAAAAACCTGTGGAGTCAGGGAGATTTGGATGACAAAAAAAACCGGCGGAATGGCTCGACGAGAGTTGGACGAAAAAAGACCGGCAGAGTGGATCGCTTGACGTACGAAGGAACAAAATTATTCTTTCAGCTGCTCAAGTGCCACCCAAGTTATGATCACAAAAATCTCTTGAAAACTTAAAGTATGATTACATCCGTAGTGTTGTACCAAGGTTAAAGTCGACCTACTGAGATATGAGGTTGCTCATGAGCTTGATTTACTGAAACTAACTAGAAAGATACCCCGCACGTTGTAGAGGTAAGCTAACAAAATTATAGTATAAAAGATATGATATTTGAATTTTGAAGCATGAAATGAAAAAAATTCTCTGGAATATGGATGATTTGGTTAGCCACAATAGTCGAAAAATCTAAATTTAATTAATATGAAATGTTCGTATATTTCGCTGCTAAAAAAATTTGATGTGAAAAATTGTATGGCTAAAAGAATTTATAATATGAATAGCTTGCATGTATGGATGTATGTCTCAAATGGTGGATGATGTGGTGATGACATGGATAAATGATTGGCTCAAATATTGAATTATCTGGACACCTTGCATGTAGGGATAGACTAATTTAATGCATGTTAGTGGGGTTTTATCTTATAAGAAATTCAGAGGCGAAATCTGATACCGTGTATAGTATCATGCTACTGTAGATGACGGGAATGAAGCGGCTTAAAAGGAGAGAGCATGTCCATGGATTACATTAGTGTAGGGGGCTTGGGGAATCAAGCGATCTCATTTACAGTAGTTCGGAGGAGACGAAGAGAAAGTGGACTTTAATTCAGCCTTCACTAATGTGCTAATACACATATCTGGGCGCAGTTGAATATGAGAAGACAACATAAATCAATCGGAAGTGGATTTTTTCTGAACACAACAGATGAACTGAGCAGATCGCTTCACCACGTTGCAGCAAATTCAGAAGTGGATTGGAACAGGATATTGGACGGATGGAGATGAGAATCGGACGGCTGCGATTTATTGATGATGTGGCTAGGTTGCATGTCAAGATAGACAAATTAAATGATCTCTTAGTGGGGTTTTATCTTATAAGAGGTATAGATATAGATAGATATTCAGATGTGCACCAATACTTACAAATTTACAATAATGAAGAGTGAATCTTAGGTAGTCGAAAGGTGGTTAAAACAAGCATATGGGACAGTTTAAGAAGTAGTGTCCTGAAAAGTGGTAGAAAACAACAATGTTCATAATTATTTGTTGTACGCATTTGTTACATTATTTATTTATTGCATCTATACCGAAACTATGAAAATTGGACGTACAAGTTAGAAAAACATGCATGTTACCTAACGATGCGTCTTCTGTGATAAAATGGATCATGACACAGATAACTTCGAAGTGTCAAAATACAAAATGTAACTGCAAGATAACGCTAACTCTTTAATTCAATTCAGAGAAAACTGAGGTCAGATTAGTGTTCTCTTTCTATGACTGCTCTGTATCTGGTACATCTTTCTATCCTTTTAGTATTGGATAACTTAAGTAGCAATCGAAGATACCATACAGTTTCCCTCTATATACCTTTCTTTGTTTTTTAGCCAAGATCAATTGCAGTACCTTCTCTGTAAAAAAAAGTCGCTTCATCTGTAAGCTCCCTAGAATGCAGTAGCATTACCTTTAAAAATGGTCGCTTATATACTTATGTAAAGAGCAATCCATTATTGTGCGTACATGTGATAACTCAGGTCCTACAAATCTCTGAAATCATCCCTTCAAAAGTAAGAGAAGAGATAATCTGGTTATTTGAAATGAGCTCACGTGCTTAAACATGATAATCATTGATACTCGATCAGACAATTGTCTTGCTGACGGCTCCAGTCTGGCCTCCCATGGACCGCGGGTTGACGTCTCCGGTCTTTGTCGTGTGCTTGTTGTTGTGGGAGTGCGTCGTAACGCAAAAAGGCGTTTTATGGATGTGTGTGATGTTTTAGTCATTCTTTGACAATGAATCGTCCGTCTTGGCATTCTTGTATGAAACTGATACATCTTTCACTAGAAATAAATTTTATAGTCAGATGAATCAGGAACGCGGACGTTGTGCACCCGGGAGCATGTGCTCCCGGTTTTTTCGAAAAAAATTTGAAAATTGAAAACTTGTCAAAAAATTCCGAAAAAAATCATGCACGTACCTGAGCATGTCACGCACCATCGTGTCAAATTTGGCGACGAAACGACATCGCGACCGCCCTGTGCAAAAATGACAAAATTTGTAGGGCGGCCGCGATGTCGTTTCGTCGCCAAATTTGACACGTTTTCAATTTTGGCGACATGCTCAGGTACGTGCATGATTTTTTTCGGAATTTTTTGACAAGTTTTCAATTTTCAATTTTTTTTCGAAAAAACCGGGAGCACATGCTCCCGGGTGCACTTGTGAGTTTCCGGATGAATCAGCTATAATTACAGGGAGCACTGTAGTACAAATAGGAAACTTCAACATTATAGGATTCGTATCAACAAACTCCAAGCGGCACTTGCCTATGGAGTTCCCACTGCATTCTACCTTTTCAAAAGGATAAGCAAGGCTTTACTCATTCCAACGGAACTAACTCAACATTTGACCACTGTTATGTACGGGCGTGTTTTTTTAGCTGTGAAGCCTTGGGGTAGGCCCCGTGAAAGCAACAACGAGTGTTTGGTGAGCTGGTCTAGTTCCACGTTGTTGCATGACACAAATCTTAAAGCACTTGGGTAACCCTATAGGAACGACCGATCGGTCGTTTTTATAGAGCTAACTCTCGTTCAAGGTAATTTGTGCACTGTTCGCTGCAATGGGTTGCTGGGTGGATACAAAGTTTTTGGTCTGCTCACCTGCCTTACACCGCTTCACATAGGTGCTCTCTAATCTACGCAACTATATTTCGATTCAAAGATAAAGAGTATATATTAATATCGCAAAGATACCAATTACACCCAGGCTCTACAACAACGCAATAACGTAGCATATTACGGATGCACACAGCCAAAAAACAATAAGAAGAAGGAAAAAAAGTCCTGCTACAGAGTTACAGTCATTACAGCAGCAGCAGCACAACCACCACCAAGACAATACCTGATGTTCAAGTTCTTCAAAAGCGGCGCCTTCAAGAAGGTAACAGTGCACAAACACCATCGTCGCCCCATTAAAAATCATGGGTTTTCACCCTAGAGATAATCCCAGCTCTCAAAACAATATCTTCAACAAGATCATTGCCAGACACAACCAATTAAGACCAGACCTTGGATTTTCACCCTGAAAGATAAGACTTCGAACTTCACCTGTGTTGTCGCCCCCACTTACATACCGCTGCTACGATTCCTGAAGTTCCAAGCCAGCTCCTCATCGCTGCAAATGCTCCAATCACCATTGCTAGTCCTCCAATCTCGGCTTCCATGACATTCTTCGCCTCTGACTTCACCATAGTTTGCCCATGATGGAAACAAAAGCAGAGCTTCGCGCCGCTACCTCCGGCGCAACCGAATCCCATCCGATACAACACTCTCTAGGCATAAACATTCATGCGAGATCGCTGATGGAGCCTTCCGAAACCCGTCACTTCGTCCAAATCAAAGAGGACATGGGTGGTAAATCTTCACCTTGCCACAATAGGAACCCAGGACCACCGCCTTTATACTCAAGGGTGACCGCCGGGTATGCAAACTTCAACTCCCTATCCTTTTTTAACCTTGCCATCGTCAGTACTCAGGGATCTCACTCAATATGAGCGTGGAGAACCTCTGACCTTCGCACCAGCTTCACTTGATTAACGGTCTCACGGACTACCCATAATATAAAAAAAAAATTCGATTCAAAATAAATTGTACATGAAATATATGCACGTCGATGAGTAGATTCTATTCCCGTACTCGGTTTCAAGTTTCGTCGACTATAACTTGTCGATTTCGAACCGATGCTCGGAACTTTTTAAACAAATTTTATCAAATTTGTCACACTCGGTTGACGGTTTGAAATATCTTTTACGAGCAGATTCATCTTGATGTTTCGCACAATTTCCGTGTTGTAACTTTTCTATTTCGGTAGACATATACGAGTAGATCTTGTACTGAGCTATTACGTGTTTAGCTGCGGCTAGTGTATAGTGTGTTCTTCAAACTCCGTCGCCGTCTTTCGCCGCCGTGAACTCTACTGTCACAGCAGTAGCTACTGCACTTGTTGTAGGCGTATTTTTTTGCCTCTCCGTCGTCTCCACTCAGGCGCCAACGCTCCTTGCTGTTAATTCCGTCGTCGCCGCAGCGGCTAATAAACAGTATGTGCATTTTTTACCTTCACCGCAACCTCCGGTGAAGCTCCTACAACGACTTCAGCCCGGACCGCCGCCGTGCCGTTGTCCTGCTCGCCGCTTTTCATGGTGATGTTACATAGGTCGGTGGTGTGAGGTAAGATTGTCATATAGATAGAAGGTTAGAATACACGAAACACAGAACAACGGGGTTTAAAACTCGTATCACGTGAAACGGATCTAGTTAGCGCTTTGTGGGCAACCAAACGAGTTGCACAACGTGGCTCAGGCCGCGTTTTTCCTAAGTCAGACCCTACGGAGTCACGGAACTAAATGGGCTAAAATGCATACGGGTTACCAAACACGCCCTACGTGTTTGAATTAAGTGACCTAAGTCATATACTGAACTCTTTGATAAATCAACAACCTAAAACAATTTCGGGCAGCATCTGTAACTAGTTAAAACAATAAGTTGAGGAGCCCGAGCAGCTTTGGATTGGCCCATATATATTTCGTTGGACGCCCAGGAGGAAATGGCTGCCAACTGCTAAGTGACTGCCATGACAAATAATTATCCTAGAATCCTCGATAGTAGTCCATTATGGAACTCCTAACTCCAAGCGACACTTGTTTTTGAGGGGAGGCGAATTTGACAGGTTGAATTTAGTCTGAGTGAGGGATCCGTGGGGTGGGGGTTCCTTCGACCTCATTGGTTGGTTCAGGCTGCGTGTAACCAGCTTAGACCTCTCTTTGGTTCTGAGTGGTGTGACGTGTGATCATAGATGCGCAGTGACAACTGAATCGCCGAGAGCGATTCTCACAACGATGGAGCATACAGTCGAGTCTCCCTTGAAATAATCCAGGAGCAGAGATAAAAATGACGGCTGTAAGCCATGCCAGTGATGCCATGCAAACTAATTATGGCATGAACACAACGTTGTGTCCAAGGCCATCGTCGCAAATTCCGATGCTTCCTAATCCTAGGTAGTACTCTGCGTACCCGTGTGGCATATGTGATATGGCTACAATTTAGCTTTACCTCATAGCCTTTGCTCCGACTGCCGCTAGATTCTTTGTCTCGAATAGTCCATAGTCGGCTTCTTTTCTTTTTAAATAGGAAAAGTAACGTGCTAGGCGATAATGTTTTGTGCAACAACCATGCCATCGATGATATTACATCACTTCAATAATGTCTAAGGAGCACATGCATGGGCATTAAGTGTGCAGTAGTGAGCAACCCTTGCTTATATACTCCCTCCGGCCCAACATGCTAAAACGTCTTATATTTCGATACGGAGGGAGTATGTGATAGACTCCTACAATGTTGTCACACATTCAGAGCACAACTAATATGTGTCGTAATGAATAATTTTAAGCAATTACACACTGTTTTGCACGCCATTGTCAAATATTTTACTTGAAGTCATGGCTAGATTTCTTTAATCTGTGAATTAGAGATTGAGATGTTAATCAAAAGAAAGTTACTGAGGCTCCACGGTAAACATCAACTACTTTCTAGTAACAATAGAACAAAAAGGAAAGTGCACTAAAGACGTGGTATGTAGCTGAAAAAGTGAAGTTGAAACATGTGGTGTATTTAAGAAAGTGCAGCTAAAACACATGATGCATCTAAATTAACTGCATCACGAATTCACGATCAACTTACATTGAAATGAGAGTTCAGTCGACCGCATAAAAAATACATTTAATTAACTGCATCATGCTGCATCACGATCGACTTACATCACTGTCAAATGACAATTGGAAGATAAATGTAACTAAATAATTTCAGGCAGCATCACTAAATAAAAATCTGTAGTTGAGGAGCCCAAGCACTTTCCAGAATACACAGCACGTCAGCACGGAACAGATTGAACTGAACTTAAGCATATCTTCAACGTCCCCAGATACAGTAGCAGCGATTCCAAATGCTGAAAATTTCCAGGGCCAAGAATCAGTAGGCTGGAATTCAAGCTTCTGAAAAGGTTTTCAGCAAATTATCCCGTCCAACCCATTTGCTGGATTCAGAGAAATAGATATTCAGATAGCTAGCTTTCCATCGATGCTGATAACAAGATGGTAACATAAGAGACTCCATGGCAGCAGTGGCGGAGCTTGCCTGAACCTCCTGGGGGGGGGGGGGGGGGGGGGGGGGCAAAATAGCATATATTAATTTCTGGGGGGCAAATCACACAAAAAACACAATTATAAGCTCTATCCAAAAAAAATCCTTCCTGCATGTGTAAATCATGGGGGGGGGCCACTAAGATCCGCCCCTGCATTTTTTAGATAAAGGGCTTTTATTATTTAAAAGGTTTAAGCATTACACCCGGACTCTGCATAGCTAAGATGCACACAACCACCAGTTCACCATCACACAATTCGGGAACCAAAAAGTAAAAAGGCGAATTACATATCAAAATGAGAAATTGTAAATCCGCCTAAGATGCTGGAAGGTCTATCCGGAGTCTATGTTGCCACCCATGCCGGGAGAATAATTCTCTGGCTGCAGCCTTCAGTCTCGACGCCACCTCCAAAAATAAGTCTCGGTGCTCCACACGCTGCAGGGACGACCATGCTCGTAGCGTCGCTGTGCACCGATAAATAACCTGCATAAGAGAAGCATTTTTATCATTAAAAATCTTGTCATTTCTACATAGCCATAGCGACCAAATAACAGCAATCGCTCCCACCCTACTGAATAGTTTGAACCTAGGATCCACTTCGTTTAACCAGTTGCCAAAAATGTTAGCAACAGAACTAGGTGGATGTAAGGTAGAACCTATCTGGATGGCTGACCATATAGACCTAGCGAACTCGCACTGAAAGAATAAATGTGTAATGGTCTCGTCGTGTTGACAGAAAACACACTTTTTACTTCCGTGCCAATTGCGTTTGGCAAGGTTATCTTTGGTGAGAATTACTCCTCGACGTAAATACCACGCAAACACTTTGGTTTTTAGTGGTATCCTCATCTTCCAAAGTTTGTTATTATTTGCATTATCGACTGGAATATGGGCAGAATTAGTGCTCTATACATAGAATCCACCGAGAATTTGCCATTCTTCGTAAGATTCCATCGAAATTTATCTAGACCTTCCGACAATTGGATTGGCTCCAGTCGGATAAGAAGAGCATTCCAAGATGCTTGTCTTGTTCCAAGTAAACTTCTTCTGAACGAAACATCTGGTGGGAAAGTACCCAACACCTTCGCGATCGTGTCGCTTTTGTTTCGTACAATAAAATATAGAGCCGGATATTGTTCTTTGAGGGTAGATTGGCCATGCCAAATATCCTCCCAGAAACGAATTTCCGATCCATCCCTTATTGAGCTTCCACAACCGTCATAGCACAAACGAGTTAAATCTACCAGACGGAACACACCTCTACACCTCAAGAAACAAACAGAGGAAGTAGCGTAGCAGGAAGCAAGCAGCATCCTAGGCCCGGGGGTTGAGAGGAGTGGACGGACAGGATTTAGTCTGAGTGACGGATCCGTGGCGTGGGGGTTCCTTGGATTTCATTGGTTGGTTGCGGCTGCGTGTAACCATCTGGATGCGCCATGACAACCCAAACATCGAGGATGATTATCACAACAGTGGTCAATGGAGCATACTGGTTTGTGAATTCTCACGGAAGGAATCCCTTTGCTAGAGCAAGGCAACGTCAACATACTAGCATTACGAGGACCGCGCCTAGCGCGAGTGGCTTGGGGAGCAGTGGCTCCTCCAGCACGTCCCAGGTTCGACTCCGGCTGGAGCGAATTTTGGGGCGTTTTCCTCACCGGGCTGCACTGTTCATGTGAACAGTGTACGCCAATTTGTGGAGGGCAATAGGGGCTGCATATATGCAGTAGGCTGAGCCCATTTAAATCAGCCTATCCCAGTATTTCGCAGGTGGAGCCGATTTCCCGCGCGGTTCGACAGTGGTATTGTGGTGTGCCCACCACCGCAGGGTTCTCCCAGAAGATCTAGGCTCGCGTAGGCTCAGTCTTAGTATAAGGCTTGTTAGATCTAGCTTGCGCACCGGTGGCGTGTGTGTGGTGTTGCGTGCGTGTGGTGTGAGTAGTGCGTGAGTTCAGATACTACAACTGTACTAAGATCAGGGAAATCTCAAAAAAAAAAAAAAAAAAAAAAAACATACTAGCATTACTGCTGGTTTGATTTGGATTTTGCAGATACCTATATTTTTCTCTTCCGATCAACCCCATGTGTAAGTAAACAGTACACATACACGTTTTGGTATGGCTTATGATTCATATCCTTACTGTTTGTGTTAATATCAATTCAGTAAACATATCATCTGAACTCATAAGGGACCATGAATCTACAGATTTTCCCGACCAATATGTACGTTGTTGTTGGGATTTATTTTTTAGAAATAGGAGCACCGCCCCAGACTCTCTGCATCAAAATGATGCACACGGCAGTATGTTGAGGATGTAGTGTTGTGTTATAGTGAAAAGCAAACAAGAATCACCGCACACAAGATATAGCTGCTCAACGTAAAGACAGTTGTATTTGTTGCGCTTAGATTGATAGATCTCGTGATGAGATATATAGTACATGGAACTTGCTTGATTATCACAATCATAGTAATTTAGAAAATAATCAAAACTTGATCCGCTGTGAATCCTCTGTTATTGTGCCAATAAATGGAAATGTGGAAACATACACACTGCATGAGAAAGTGCCGCATAAAAATCAGAAAATATGAACGATGTTGCACCGGAGTCTATCTTGCCCTAACCAGGGTTCAACATTTCGTTATCGATTTTGTTTTCGCACCACACCGAGATTCGTAAATTTCGCGAAATCAACGAAATTTCGTAGAAATTTTTCAAAAATATCGGACAAGTTCAAAGTATAGAGTTCAAAATAATTTAGCAAAATTAAATGAAATTGGCTGGATTCGACACAGCGACCTAGCAGTCCCACCCGTGACCCTCTACCAGTGCACTAAAGACATGTTTGTGGAATACTAGCTGATTTCTTTTTATTAAACTAGTAATGTATGGGACTATTTTCAAATTTAACGAAATTTTCGACCGATATAAAGTTTTCTCGTTCTTCACCGAGAATCGGTAATTTCACGAAAGTCGAACGAAATTTCGACGAAATATTTTTCCCTGGCCCTAACCTTGAGCAAAATCTCATGCGAGGCATGCCAGCAATGTCATGCAAACTGTTTATGATATGAACGCAACGTTGTCTCCAAGGACATCGTCGCGAATCCCGATACTTCCTAATCTTAGGTAAACCGCTACGTACACGTGTGGCATATGTGATATGGCTGCAACTCAGCTCTACCTCATAGCTTTCGCTCTGGCTGACGCTAGATTCTTTGTGTGGAATGGTCTATACTCAGGGGAATCCATAACGGTGCATGGGTGTAGATGCACCCACTATGGATTTTATTTTTAATTTTTTTTCAGAATGTCAAAAAATTCCGAAAAAAAATCCGGATGTAAATTACAGCGTGATGTGTTAGCACAAAAATTGCCATGGTGAAAAAACTTTTTTTGCAACCTGTACAAAAAAGACAAATTTCGGACGCGTACATATACTTTTCAGTACGTCCGAATTTGTCTTTTTTGCACAGGTTGCAAAAAAAGTTTTTTCACCATGCCAATTTTTGTGCTGGCTTCTATCATGTTGGACTACATGCAAAAAAAAAATTTCGAATTTTTGACATTTCGAAAAAAAAATTCCGGGCAGCGGGTGCAGCTGCACCCATGTGCCAAATCGCCGCCTCCCTCAGGGGAAATCCATAACGGTGCAGGGGAAATATAGCATGCCTAGACGATATGGTTTCGTGTAACAACCATGCTATCGATGCTTTCTATCGCTTCAGTAATGTACAATTTTACGTTGCATTTTTTGAACCACCTATCTGGGGGACGAGACTATACGTGGTTTTGTTTACCTCCACATGGGCGTTCTGGTGGAATTCTTATTGGTATTAAGTATTAACTGTACTTCTCTTGCGGTCAAAAAAGTTGACACGGGCGATTATATGGTTAAACTGCATCTGAGGTCTAATGTTGATGGGTTTGAGTGGATTTTTGTGGCTGTATACGGCGCAACCCAAGATTCGCGAAAACCAGATTTCTTGGCAGACATGGTACGCATGTGTGAGGATCAACCCTTACCTATGTTGGTTGGAGGAGATTTTAATATCCTGCGTCGACCAGCGGATAAGAATAATGATAGATTTTGTAGTCGATGGCCTTTTATGTTTAATGCTATCATCGAGTGCCTAAACCTTAGAGAAATTGATCTCTCAGGAAGACAATACACTTTGGGCAAATCGGCTAGACACTCCAACTTACGAAAAATTGGACAGAGTTCTAGCTACGGTGGACTGGGAGCAAAAATATCCTCTGGTCTCGGTTCAGGCCCTAACTCGTTCTGGGTCTGATCACACACCTTTGTTAATTGATTCAGGTGATCATTCTTACCTAGGGAACTCTAGTAAATTCTCTTTTGAACTTTCTTGGTTGGGTCAAGAGGGTTTCTTTGACATGATTAAGAGGGAATGGGAGTCAGTCCATACGGGACTTTCTCCAATTCAGGTTTGGCAAAACAAAATTAGGCATCTTAGGCGCTTCCTACGTGGATGGGCCAAGAACAAAAGTGGGGTGTATAGGCAGGAGAGGGATAGATTGTGCAGAATTATTGACCAACTTGATATTAAGGCCGAATCACTTCCTCTAAATAATGTGGAAAGGGAAACTTTAAGGGAATCGTCTCTTAGTTTGGAGAAACTTCGGAGAGATGAGGAGATTAAGTGGGCACAGCGGGCTAAAGTGAAATTCATTCAAGAAGGGGAAGCAATACGAAATACTTCCACCTAATTGCTAATGGTAGGCATCGTAAGAAAAAGATCTTTCAATTAGAACAAGATGAGGGGACCATTGTAGGGCAAGATAACTTAAAGGTTTTCATCTCAGATTACTACAAAAAATTATTTGGAGCACCGGCACCAAGTAATTTCTCTTTAGATGAATCCTTAAATGAGGATATTACGAAATTAACTGATGAGGAAAATAGCATCCTGGTGGCAGATTTTACTTCTAAGGAGGTTTATGATGCCATTATGCAAATGGAACATAATAACGCTCCAGGACCAGACGGGTTCCCTGCTGAGTTTTATCAAACGTTTTGGACAGTCATCAAGGATGATCTAATGTCTATGTTTGTACAGTTGAAGGCAGGAGAGCTTGATCTGTATAAATTAAATTTTGGAATTATAACTTTGCTACCTAAAAAAGAAAATGCAGTTCAGATACAACAATATAGACCTATTTGTTTGCTCAACGTGAGTTTCAAAATCTTCACGAAGGTTGGAACAAATAGGATTTCTGCGGTTGCCGATAAAGTTATAAAACCGACCCAAACAGCTTTTATGCCAGGAAGACATATCCTTGAGGGGGTGGTAGTGTTACATGAAACCATCCATGAACTTCACCGGAAGAAAATGGACGGGGTTTTGTTCAAGATAGACTTTGAAAAGGCATACGATAAGGTTAAGTGGTCGTTTTTACAACAAGCTTTACGAATGAAGGGTTTTGATCAACTTTGGTGTAAGATGATTGAAAATTTTGTTCAGATGGGAAGTGTGGGAATAAGGGTCAATGACGATATAGGCCACTATTTTCAAACAAAAAAAGGACCGCGGCAAGGGGATCCTTTATCTCCTATTCTTTTCAACGTGGTAGCTGACATGCTTGCTATTTTAATAAATAGAGCCAAAGATGAGGGTCAGGTCGGTGGACTAGTGCCTCATCTGGTGGAAGGAGGGGTGTCAATTTTGCAATACGCTGATGATACAATCCTTTTTATGGAACATGACTTACAAAAGGCGGTTAACATGAAGCTTATCTTATGCATCTTCGAACAATTGTCTAGGCTGAAAATTAATTTTCATAAGAGTGAAATTTTTTGCTTTGGTAAGGCGCAGGACGAGGTAAACGCCTACAAGGATATTTTTGGGTGTGAATGCGGGTCACTACCTTTTAAATACCTTGGCATCCCCATACACTATAGGAGGCTGCTCAATAGTGAGTGGAGACCTATTGAAGACCGTTTTGAACGAAACTTTGGGTGCTGGCAAGGAAAGTTACTCTCATACGGAGATAGACTTGTCCTCATTAATTCAGTACTCACTAGCTTACCAATGTTCATGTTCTCTTTCTTTCAAGTACCAAAAGGGGTGCTGAAACGATTGGATTTTTACAGATCACGTTTTTTCTGGGATAGTGATCACAACAAGAAGAAGTATCGCTTGACAAAGTGGAATATTATATGCCGTCCCAAGGATCAGGGCGGTCTAGGAATAGAAGTTTTCGTTGTTAAGAATAATTGTCTTTTAAGCAAGTGGCTGTTTAAGCTTCTTAATGAGGAGGGCATCTGGCAGGAGTTGTTACATAATAAGTACCTTAGAAATAAATCTCTGTCACAAGTGACAAGTAATCCGACAGATTCGCCTTTTTGGAAAGGTCTTATGGCTGTCAAAGATGATTTCTTTTCTCGTGGTCATTTTGTTGTGGGCAACGGCATGATCACACGCTTTTGGGAGGATGTTTGGTTAGGGAACTCGTCTCTAGCTGTTCAGTACCCTTCTCTTTATAACCTAGTGCGTCGAAAAAATGTTTTGATTGCAAATGTGTTTGCAACACAACCTTTGAATATTGAGTTTATGCGTAATCTGGTTGGAAATAATTGGGAACGATGGATGCACTTGGTACAACGCCTTATGCAGGTCAATTTGGTAGATGTCGATGATGTTTTTGTTTGGAATCTAACTCCCACTGGACTTTTCTCAGTTAAATCGATGTATCATGATTTGTTGAATGATCATACGGTCTTTTTGAGGAAATATATTTGGAAACTTAAAGTTCCTTTAAAGATTAAGATCTTTATGTGGTTCTTGTATAAAAAAGGTAATCCTTACCAAAGATAACTTGGTTAAACAAACTGGAAAGGGTGTACAAAATGTGAATTTTGTGATTCAACGGAATCAATTCAGCATTTATTTTTAACTTGCCCTTTAGCACGTTTCATATGGAGAATTGTTGAATTCACATTTGATTTACCACCACCAACCAATATCACGAATATGTTTGAGAATTGGTTGAGAGGGATGCCAAAATTAGATAAAGCACGTGTACGAGTAGGCGTATGTGCTATACTTTGGTCCCTGTGGACGTGTAGAAATGATTTAGTTTTTAACAAATCCAAACGCATGAACTATTTGCAGCTTATCTACAAGGCTACATCCCTGCTTGGTGCGTGGTCTCTCCTCCTCCCTTTGGAGCAACGGGAGGAAGTGGTTTCTGGGTGTGGCCGGCTTGAGGTGGTCGCCCGTGCCTTCTACAACTTTGCTGGCTGGCAGATTTTCAATAGATTAAGTGATGCATAAGTGTTTCATTCCTGTTGTTTTTCGTTGACTAGTGTTTATCGCTACTCTCTCTGATGCTTGAGTTGTAATCTTTTGAACCTGAGACCTCAAAAATGTAATAAAACAGCTGTATGCATCCTCGTGATGCAGAGGCTGGGCTTCTCCCCATTTCTAAAAAAAAGTAATGTACAATGAGCACATGCATGGGGATTAAGTGTGTAGTAATGAGCACTCATTTCTCGCGGCCTGTGTTGTCAGGGATGTGCCTAATGTTATTGTTGGTTACAATGTGCCTTAGATCTTTTTTTTCTTTTTTCCTTTCATTTTAGTAATTTAATAACTATATGCATCCTCAATGTTTTGAATTGTTTGCGATATTGAGTTGTTTCAGAGGCCGGGTCTACCAGACATCTTTTTGATATATACATGGCAACATTTCCGGGTCTACCGGCGAGGTGAAGATTGAGAAGAAGAAAGCTGAAAGCGGCGCGTGCGCTCGGGATCTCGCCCCCGTCTTGGCAGGTGAGCAGATTTTACCAGGAGAGCCATACAGTCTCAAATATTAAAATTGTATTCTCTTTCAATCAAAGGGTGAACATCGGCAAATGCCGTTTCTTCCCCTGTGAGCATCTAAGTATCCAGCATCGGGAGGTCTTCACAATATCACCGTGAGCATAACCTGTGTCTTTTTTTTTGAAACGAGGCTGTGTCATTTTCTTTCAAGAGGGTGTTCTCATCTTTTGTTAGCTTGATGTCACCACTCACCAGCTCCACCCAGAACCCTGTGCATCACAAATCAAAAGCATTCAGATAACTTAGATATTACTGTTTGCTCTATCTTTTTTCTAATAAAAGGACACCAACTCTGTTTTTCATTCATTAAGAGGAGTAAAATAAATACAAATCGAGATGATTACAACTTGCCTTACGCCGAAAATAAATAAATATCTAAAACTATTAGACCCTGAGGGACACGATGAAGGATAACAACGTGAGGTAGTAAGGATAGGAAGAAACAGAGCACAACCCTATACCACCCATACCAACCCTTTGCTTACGTCTAGAAAACCTTGATTAATATGAAGATCACGTTAGCTATAACCACTGGTACCTGTTCAAGTGCTCAGGAGCGTGAGCACAAACATAAAAGTCCAATCTTCCAATTCATAACACGGTTTTATTCTCGCAAGTACGAACGATGTGCCTTGCGTGCTCTCACAAGTTAGAATCGTGTGCACGTTCAGGTGATACTGACACGCTTTGTCGAGCCCACGTCTCCGACATCGATTGCAGTCGCAGAGCTCCGGTTGATTCAGCCATGCACGGCACCGTCGTGGACGCCGTACACCACGCCGTCGTGGCCGTAGTCGCCGCCGCGTTTGTTGCTCTGGTCGTCGCGCTCTTCCTGATTTGGCGTAAGATGCGTCTAGGCGCAGCGAGCGGTGTCGACGGCCTGGGCTCATCCCAAGCTCATCTGCCCGTATTGCCGCTGGCCGACGTGGAGCGCGCCACGGACGGGTTCCACTCCAGCCGGGTGATCGGGCAGGGCCGGCACTTCACCGTCTACGCGGCCACGCCGGGGCTCGCGGCCAAGCGCATGCGCCCGCACCTCGTCCTCGGCCACCCCGGCGGCCGCCGCTTCCCCGCGGCCGTACGCTCGCTCGCCGTCCCGGCCCACCCAAACCTCGCTGCCCTTGTCGGCCTCTCGGAGGGACCCGGCGAGCGTGTCCTCCTCGTCGAACGCGCCCCGACGGCTCCGTCAGCCTGGAGGCCCTGCTCCACGGCCAAAATCAGCCGGCACTGCTGACATGGCGCCTACGCGCCGCGGTCGCCGCCGGCGCGGCGCGAGGTCTCGCGCACCTGCACGGGCACGGCATTGCTCATGGCCGCATGCGGGCGTGCAACGTGCTGGTCGATGGCGCAGCCTCGCCCTCGCGAAGGCGGCCACGGCAAGCCGCCAGGGTCAGCGACTACGGCCTGTCCGCCTTTCTCGACCACGAGGACTACCCAGACCGCCTGGAAGTCAACGCGGAGAACGACGTATACATGTTCGGGGCGCTGCTGCTGGAGATGATGACCGGGCGTCGGTGGGGAACCGGTCGGCTGGCAGATTGGGCGCTACCACTGATACGCGGAGGCGCGCCAGAGGATGTACTGGACTCGCGCGCCGGCGCGCCATCGGACAAAGCGGAATCGCGGCTGCTCGCGCGGATGGCAAAAGTCACTATACACCATGGTAGACATTCAGAGGCGCTTTGTTTGAGGCACTTTTCAAAGTGCCCCCAAAAGCTTTCAATTAGAGGCAGATTAGCAAAGTGTCCCAATATGTACTACCTTTTGAGGCACTTCACCAAAGTGGTCCAATATGTACTACCTTTTGAGGCATTTCAACAAAGTGCCCTAATAGGTACTACCTTTTGAGACACTTCAGCAAAGTGCCCCAATAGGTACTCCCTCTGTATCAAAATATAAGTCGTTACACGTTTCCATGTACAACTTTTGTCACGTAAAAAAATTTCCGGAGTTTCCCGTTTTGCCCTCACTCACAGTCTCTACCCGTCGGCCGTCGCCCTCTCCCTCTCGCGTCTCTCTCTCCCGTTCTCCGTCGCCCTCCCCTTCTCGCTCCTCGTCGGCGCCCTCTCCCTCTCGCTCCCAACCCCCGCCCGGCATCTTCCTGACCGCTCCCACCGCCGTATTGCACCCCACCACCTCGATTCGTCTTGCACCCCTAATCCTCCTCGCACCCCGCCTGCGCCAGAGTATGAGGTGAAATGTTGCATTTTTTGCGAGGCGCTGGATCTCCGAGCTCCGGTGCTGAATCTCCGTGTGCCGGCGCTGGATCTGTTTTCTGGAGAGGAGATGTGGATTTTGATGGGCGTGGAGCGGCAGAGCAGCGGCGAGCGTGCCTCGCGGGCACGTCTGCGCCAAGGTCGAGTCCGGCTCCAGCACCCTCGACCCGGAGCTGTGCCGTGCAGCCCTCCCGAGCGACGTGTTCCTGACGAAGATGGTGGAGGAGATGCTGGGAAGCTCCTGACGTAGTGTGCGAGGTGTGCAGGCGGCTGTTCTGCGCCCAGTGCGGCGTGCTGTCGCATGCGGGCGCCGATTGTGCCGCGTACAAGAAGCTTGGGAGAGGGGAACGAGCAGGGAGGACGTGATGCTGCTGGAGGTGGCCACGGAGAAGAAGCGGAGAAGCTGCTCCAAGTGCGATTTCTTCATCGAAAAAGTATATGGCTGCTTCCACATTGTCTGTAGGTACGCTGCTCTTCTCTCTCGTCTTGCTTGATTTCTTTCAGTTCTTGCAGTAGTGTTAATACTGAACTTGCAGGAGTAGACTATAACTGCTTGCTTGGAGTAGCATGAATTTTCTAGACACTTGCACTGCTTGCTGTCAACATAAATTCAGTTAATATATTTTTTCTTGGAGTATAATTCAGTTAACTGCTTGCTGATGTTTGCTTTACTTGAAAAGGATTTCTATTTTTCCAGAGTATAGGGACACTGAAACCAACGGGATATACTGGACGTATGTAACTTAATCCATCAGTTTAGTTAGACTCGTTGTAGCCATGGGCAATGTTCAGAAACCTAGAGAAAATAAATTTTGATTCCAGTAAATTAGCCAATTGATCAAGTGGTGCAACAGCACATGCTTACTTATAGTCTGTTCTCTAGTATTATTAATTGTTTCTGTACTGGTCCCAAAAGACTTGTAACTCTCTCTTCCTTTCTGTTTTGACTAACTCTTGAATTTTATAGAGTTTCATCTTTGCTTCTGGGTAACGGCGTGAAATGTAGATAATCATCCTACAGTACAAGATTTCTTACAGACTAGTATATCTCAGATAGTAGTAGTTTGCAGCAATATTAAGTTTGCTTTCACTGATTACATATTACACATAATAGGTCCGATCAAGCTGATCCTACAATTCACAGAATATTATCCTACCAAGCCACCAACTGCTCAGTTCCTCTCAAGGATTTTTCACCTGAATAGTATTTTCTCTCTATGATTATTTCAGTAACTTCATTACTTTTGACTGACTAAAGTACTAAATATTTATCAGAGATTGAAGCCTTGAAAGTCCGACATAATTTGCTTTAATATTTCTGTTATCTATTCGGCTTATGCAGATGGAAGCATCTGCTTGAATGTCTTACAAAACTAGTGCAGCTCTATATATGATGTTGGACCAATATTGACCTCTGTCCAGGTATTTAGGCCAGCTCTCATTTGTACTTAGATCCATTTGTTAACTTAATTTTCTTCTACTGCTTTCTATTGGTTGCTCACTTGATTACACTTTGCGACTGCTGGTACCTACCAACTAGTTTTAAGTTCTTGTCCATGTCTATTGTTGTCACTAGAAGTAAATCCTGTTCCATTTTCACAGTAGTATGGCAGAAAAAGTTCGGTGATCACCTACAAATTTGCATCAGTTGTACAATACCATCACTTGCAGAGGCTTGTTTTTATCACTATATTAGTGGGCAGGTAGCTAAATTTTCATGTATTGAATCAAATGAATCAGATGCTTAAATTAAATACATGTATATTCTGTTTTGGATTTTCATGTATTGAATCAAATTACTTGGTTGATATAGCGTGCCAATATGATGTTGAGGTAGCGACCTTCTGTACTGTGCCTAAGGCAACCAGCTTCTCGCTGTTTGGTGAGGTCAAACCCACTTCCATTCCAGATTTTATCATATTCAGTGGCTTCCTTGGGTGTAACCAATCAAACTCATCCTTATCATATTTCCCTTAAGGTTTTTGAGGTGAGAGTTGTCGACCCAAAGACTGGAATTAGCAAACCTACGAAACCAAAGATCCAGATGACTCTGTAGTTGAAACAGGTACTCCAAACTTGCAACTCCACACTTTCTTTCGTGTGGACTGGAATTCGCATTTCATGGACTGGAATTTGCATTTCAGTCAAGTAAACCAAACTTGCTTTTCCCTGTCAAATGCAGATTTATCATCACTTGTTGAGGTGCTCAGGTGAAGTTTTCAGTCTTGTGGAGGTGCTCAGGTGAAGTTTTCAGTCTTGTGAAGGTGCTCAGGTGTTCAGGCTTGTTTCATAGACTTGTTGAGGTGTTGTTTGAGTGATGTTTTGAGTCTTGTCGAGGTGCTCAGGTGTTGTTTGAGTGATGTTTCATTAACAGATCATTTCTACCCATTCCACCAAGTGGTTGCCATTTGTCAGTATCTTTTTGACATGATGCAGTCCGATGATACCAGTTATGCAAATGTGATTGTTTCTATAACAGATTTGTGATTGATTCTGTAACAGATCATGCAAATGTGATTCCACCAAGTGTATCATTTCTATAACAGATTTGTGATTGTTTGAGTGATGTTTACATATTGTCTCGGATGTAAATGTGATTTGTAATTGGATATATGGAATTGGATACAATATGTGATTTCTATAACAGATTGTAGGTTACTTTCGGTACACATTTAGTTCATTTGTCAAGAATAATTTGAGGCAATTTTTGAATTTAACCATAATTCAATTAGAGGCACTTCAAGATTTGCCCCTAAATGTATTTGGGGCAGTTCCTCAAAGTGCCCCAATAGGTATTTGGGGCATTTTGAGAAAGTGCCCCTAATTCAATTAGGGCAAATCTTGAAGTGCCTCTAATTGTTACATTTTGGGGCACTTTTTGGGGCACATTAAGAAGTGCCCCAATAACCTTTACCGCCATGAGCGCCCGTGGCACTTGTACAAAGTGCCCCAAAAACAATTTGAGGCATAAAATTGACATTTAGGGGCACTTTGAAGTGCCCCAAAATGCCAACCGTGATGTAGTGAGTGGCACTGGTGTGCGTGGGGAACGACGAGCGCAGCCGGCCGGGGATGCCGGAGGTTTCGACCATCCTTAACGACGTAGAGGCCGCGTACGGACGCCGCAACGGCGCACCGGAGGGCGGGTTCGGGAGGAGGACGGCGGCGAGGAGCGCTTGAGTGGATGCCTGCTTGGTCCGGGCCGCAGCGTGCAGAAGGAGGAGACGCTGCTCGGGCTTCCGGTGTAGGTGGATTCGTCTCCACCTCGGCCTTCCAAACAAGAGCGGGAATGGCATGGGAGACATGAACGTTTATCTAGCGTACGCCGGAACAGCTATGTATATATGCTGGTCATTTAACTTTGCAGGAGATTCTTGAATTTCTGAATTACGACTCTGTTTCTTCATAGTTCAGAAGGACATAAATCTCTGAACCACTATTAATTAACAGAAGAAACGAAATGCAACTAGAGTGTGATCGATGCATGGAAAAATAGCAACCACAGTGGTAACACTAACACATGAGATGTATAGTTTTATTCATCACACGGCACAAAACTTGCACTTGATCTTTCGCTGAAAGACAGCGGCGACTAAAGAACTTGAATTGAGAACATGAAGGCAAGGCAAGGGAAGGAAGCTTATCCATTAACAAAGCAAATTAATAGAATTAAGACCGGCACTAGTGGAAAATAGCCCATCCGTCCCGGGTCCAGAGGGCCTTTGGTCCCGGTTTTACAACCGGGACTAAAGGGTCGGGACTAAATGGGGGGGGGGGGGCCTTTCGTCTCGGGTGTTTACGACCCGGGACGGATGGGCCTCCACGTGGCCACGGGCCAGGGCGCGCCTGGCGGGAACCTTTTGGTCCCGGTTGGTAATACCAACCGGGACCAAAGATTTCTGCTTTATGTTTTCTGCTAATTTATTTTTTAGGGGTTTCGATTTTTTGTTTTCCAATTAATTATTTTTTACGAAGATCACGTTGCGCAGACAACAAGTCATACACATAAAGTATACAATACACCGAGGTCACGTTTGATTCATACATACATAAGCCCACAAGTTTATACTACACCGACATCACGTTTCTCACACGTCGAGATCACGTCAATTACATTGGAGGCAAAAAATAATTGCTACGGTGATAAAATTCTCCAGTTTTCTTCAGGACCTCCTCTTTCAAAAATCCCGCCAATTCCTCTTGAATTGCTTTTAGGCGCTTCGTTGGTATGAGCTGGTCCCGCATTCGATCCATCTAGATCAATATGAATATGTGAGTTGTAATTTATGAATGGAACTCAACACAATATGGTAATAAAAAATTGCGAATAGTGTATACATACTTCAGCTGTTCTGACTTCTCTATTCCGCTCACTGACAAAAGAGCGCATGTACTCGAAAACGTAGTATGCACATAAATTAGTCCCTTGTGGCTGCCTCAGACACCACTTTACAAAAAATAGAATTTAATCAAATAATAATCAAGCATGATAATGGTATTGAAACTAGAATTAAAGAGTTGCGCGGACCTATATATATAGTACTACTTACCTTGGTGGTATAAAAATACAGCTCCGGTTTCCAATCCCCTGGAACCTTCACGATGAACCGTTTCCAAACCCTGCCCGCCAAAAGAAAATGATTAAAAGAGTTATTAATTACTTGATATCAGAAAATGAATGAAAGAGGTCGATATAGAGCGATAATGATTGAAATTACCTCTGGAGCATATCTATCAAGGTTTGGTACTCGTCCATATCTTTCCTTAACGAGTCCATGACTTGAACGACTCCTTGGTCAACTCTAATGATTAGCAGAATCCAGTGGAATCTGCGCACGTTTATATGTCCATGACTCATCGATTACACTAAACATCGAGTAAGCAAAATAGAATGTGTAGAAGGTACAGTAACACTCACTTGAAGGCGTAAGGAAAAAGTATTTCTGCGCAGGTATTTTGTTTCACTAACCACCGGAGCAGGCTTTTCTCTGTGTCCGTGGGATGGTTATTTACGGTCACTTGATGAAATAATATGGGTCAATGAACCCAGTGTCATAGATGCGGCGTTGTCTGCATTCGACAATCTTCATTCTGCATAATAGCGTACAAAAGAATATAGTGAGATAATTACAGGCAATGAACGAGCAGAGCTAGAGACTTAATTAAATTGCATAAATAAATCACTTACAAACAATAGCAACTGACGAGGGCTTTGTCGAGGGCGTCTTGATTGAATAACTGAAAAATTTCAGAAAACGGAATATACATCGTGTCATCCGTGAAGTAATGCTCTTTCTTATATGACACCCAGAAGACATCATGCCCGGCCTTTGCGGCGTTCTCGTACCACTGATGCAATCGACGCAATTGTGTTGTTAGAGAATTGACCTGCTCAGGTCTGACCAGGGACCTCCCGTAGACATATGTCCATGCATACTGATACTCTCTGGGGTCGCCTATGGTGCCAGTGTCGTGGTGTACTTCCTTATCGGGCATCACCTTGAGCGGGGGGATCGACTGATTTGCCTGTTCTCCGAGCTGGGCCACTTGTTTCCCGCATTTTGCCGTCTGCATCTGCTCCCTCTTTAGGCGATATGCCGCCTCCTTCTCCTGCTTCTCTTGACTAATTGTCTTCTCAATAACACGATCATAGTCATCTCGCAATTTAGGCGGTTGTGGCGGTCCACACGATAGATTTTTCAAACATCTATCAACTTTTTCTGCTGGTATTATCTCTTTAGGCGGGGGCCGTTTCGGTCCTAATTGTCTTTTCACATCGGCACGCACCGACTCGTCGAGTTCCTCTGGAGTCAAGTCGTAAGGTCTCTTTGGAAGAGGCTTTAGCAACTCGCATTCCTCTCGAGTTAACTTATCTGCACTTCTGCTCGTCGACGGGAAGTTTAGTTTCCGCTTTAACGAGAAGGACTTAGCAGTGGGCGCAATCGACGGACGGGACGTCGCGGGCGATGGACTCGCGACGGACGGGGCGTCGAGGGATGGATCTTGAGGTGGGGGGATGGATCTTGAGGTGGGGGGATGGATCTTGAGGTGGGGGACTGCTACTCGGAGGAGTCGGTGGCCTTGGCGCCAAGTTTGGAAACACGATGTTTTTCTTGTTCCAGAGAGCGATACCCTTCTCGACTTCTCCCAGTGTCTTCTCGCCGTCACCTCCAGGAATGTCAAGGTCCAGATTAGCATATAACGGCACAACTTCATCCACCCCGACACGAGCATAGCCAGCTGGAATCCCGCCGAGATGGTAGCTTGCTCCAGATTGATTAGGTAAAGCATAGCCGACCGCCACCTTGAAGGACATGTTCTTCATTGACATATGTAGCTCACAGTCTGTCTTCTCCGTGATATCATCCACGGGGTAGTGAGCCGCCGGCGGTTCGAGTTCAGAATGTTCTAGCTGCGTGGAACCCACGCTGCTTTTCTGCTGATCAGATGGGGCGGCTTCGACTTCAGGACCTACTAGCTGCTGCTGAGATGCCCTTTGCTGACTTATTGTGTCTAGTTGCTCCTGCTGCTGCTGCACCTTGCGTTCCAATGCCGATAACCGGTCTGACTCCTGCTTCTTCTTTCTCTGACGGCTTCTATAAGTATGAGCGTCTTCCGGAAAACCTTGCTTCCACGAAACTCCGGGTCCATAGCCTCGTACTCGTCCAACTTTTTCAGGATTCCCGAGTGCGAGTGACAGCTCGTCTTTCTCTCTGT
This sequence comes from Poa pratensis, assembly GCA_947311845.1. Lineage (NCBI taxonomy): Eukaryota > Viridiplantae > Streptophyta > Magnoliopsida > Poales > Poaceae > Poa > Poa pratensis. Next base: position 22,011,041 of record CAMZMU010000100.1, on the reverse strand, counting down.
CGACCACGTAACTTCCCTTCGAACTTTATCTATTGCGTCCACAAGTTCTTTGGTTATATACTCAATTTTTTCCTTCCATTTTCCCTGAGCAACAATCAGCCCTGTCACTGGGTCCAACCCTGCCCCATGCGTGAACAACCAAAACTTGGACCTCTCGGGCCAGTCCGCTGTCTGTGGAATGATCCCGTTATCAAGCAGTTTTGCTTCAAAGGCTTCCCACTTAGGCACGGCAGCCTTGTAGCCACCTGCCCCCAAAGTGTGGTGATATCCTTCTTCCCAGCATTTAACTTATTTGTTTTCGATCGGGCCACAGCGGCCTCCGATTTTCTTTGCTTCACAAATGTGGGCCACTGCTGTTGTATCTTCACTAGTGGTCCAGTGAATTCTGGATCTTGTTCCTCCGCCTCTACATAAGCTTTCCATAAGTTTTTCTTCCAGGTCCGGAATTGTTCGGCCATCTTAATAAGAGTCCAATGCTTGACTTTCTTCTTCAACTGCTCGGGTAGACCTGGCGGTAGGTTGACCTTTGTCAAGAGCGTGTCCCAACACAAATCTTTTAGGGTATTGCCAACTTAAGTAGTTGGCTTGTTCTCGTCCTTCGGCTGATGCCATTCTTCAAGGGTGATCGGGACCAAGTCCCTAACAACAACTCCGCATTGATTTATATATTTGCGGCGGCACTGTAAGGGTTCCATCGGTTTGCCACTATCACTAACTCTGTCGATCACTATCCTTTGACCCTCCTTCAACGGCTTCGTCGGGCCTCGTTTCGACACTGCTTTCGACCCTTTACTGCGGATGATTTGCTCGATCCGGAGGGCTAAAAGAAAAAATGATTCGTTAATAACTGCAATACAACTCAAATAATACATCTAGTGTGATCGATCAACAGAGGCTTAATTAATATACCTCGCCGGAGTTTGTTAAGGGCACTTTCTCTCTGCAAATTTCTTCTTCCTCAACTCCCTCACCGGAGTCGTTCAGAAATTGGGAGCCGTAATCATCTCCGGTTACCGCATCTTCTTCACCGACAGGCGCGGCTGCACGTCCTGCTATAATCTGAAGCATTTCCATTTCACGCTCCTCGTCTCTGGCGGCGACGTCCGGACAAGTTGGATCCATTTGCTCTTCACGCTCCTCGTCTCTGCCGAAGGCGTCCGGACAATTTGGATCCATAGGTCAATGTCCCTGCAATCAATTTTGTGAAAAGAATATGAATCTTAAAATTTGCATCTTAGCAAATGTGAATGCAAAATTATAGCAACTACTCCCTCCGTTCCAAATTAATTGACGCAATTTTAGTATAAAGTTGTACTAAAACTGCGTCAATTAATTTGGAACGGAGGGAGTACTTAGCAAATTTAAATTCAGGAACTACAATTTAAAATTCATAGCAATTACAATTTGATTTTACTTCTATTTGCTCTAACAAATTTACCTAACACTACACATGCATTTAAATTTACCTAACACTACTTTTTGGAGAGGGAGCGCGGCGTCCGTGGGGAGCGACGGCGTGGATAGGGCGGCGGCGTGGGAGGGACAAATTTGAATGTTGCTATCACAATTTTTGGATAGACCTAAAATTCCTAACACAAATTGTTTCTAACACTAACACTAACAATATTTCCTACCAAAATATTTTGCTAACACAAATTGTTTCTAACACTAACACTAACTAAAATTCCTAACACAATTGTTTCCTAACAAAATTTGAAGGAAGGGGAGGGAAGCAGTACCTCGATCCGCCGGCGGTGGTGGTGGAGCGCACTGGTGGTGGTGGTGGTGGAGCGCGCTGGTGGTGGAGCACGCCGGTGGTGGTGGCACGGCGGCACGGTGGCACGGCGCACGGACGGAGGGCGCGGGGTCGGGGAGGCGCGGGGTCGGGGCCGGAGACGGAGAGGCGACAACGGCCGGCGGGGAGCGCGCGTGGCGGCCGGGCCTCAGGTGGAGGCGACAACGGCGGGGAGAGGGCGGGCCGGGCGCGCGGCGTCGATCTCACCGGCGGCCGGGGAGAGCGAGGGGAGAGGGCGGCGGCACGGCAGCCTGGCGGCAGGGGTCGAGGGCGGCGCGTCGGGGAGAGAATGAAAAGAAGAAAGGGCGGAACCGCTCAAATCCTCGCGGAAAGGACGTTTGGTCTCGGTTCCAGACACGAACCGGGACCAAAGACCCTTTGGTCGCGGTTGTAACACCAACCGGGACCAAAGGTCTGTCTGGGCCGCGAAAAAGTGCGCGCGAAGCCCAGCGGCCCTTTGGTCCCGGTTGGTGTTACCAACCGCGACTAATGGGCTTTTTATTTTTTTTCTTGTTTCTTTTTCTAGTTTCTATTTCTGTTTTCTTTTTTTGTTTCTTTTATATACTTTGATTTACATGCTTTTTGAATTGTTTTTTTCTAGTTTCTTTTAAAATGTTCCAATATTTGAAAATCATATCTTTTTCTTATTTATTTTATATCTATTGATTTAATTATCTAAAAATTGTAATAATTATCTCTTTATTTTTAAAACATCCTTTCTTATTTCTGAAAAACATATCTTTTCTTATTTCTTTTTTATCTATTGATTTAATTGTCTAAAAATTTGTAATAGTTATCTATTTATTTTAAAAACATCCTTAACATCCCCACACAGTTACATAAAAGGTTGCATAACACAGCTACACATTTCTACATAAGCGGACTTGCTAGCTCTGAGGACCATCAGAACGAACGGTGCGGATTATTTTATAAAACAGAAAATGGCAAGGTGCCTAATTATTATCTTATTTTATATTTATACTTATTTATTTATTTATTAGTATCAATTATTTTACTACCGCACTCCGGCGAAGGAAACACACAAACTGCAACTGCTTAATCCAACGGCTCTCAAGCTCTCGCAGGAAACACACGATCCGCGTACTTGTTCCTGATTGGCTAGCCGAAGGGAGTCATTCGCTTGATCCAACGGCTCCCAAGCTCTCGAAGGAAACACACGATCCGCGTACTTGTTCCTGATTGGCTAGCTGGAGGGAGTCACTCGGAGAGGCGGGTCTATAAGAGAGGCAGGAGTACACTTCACATCCATCATTGGCAGTACACGGGTAGCAGAGAGCAAGATTTCTGAGAGGCAGGAGTTCCTAGAGCGGAGGCTGAAGGTGAACCCTCCCCTCGGTCGGATCCAAGCAGCGGCAAGGATCTCTGATGATTAGCAACATCCCCAACACTTGTTCGGACGGTTGCAGATCATCAGAGACGTCTTGCCGCTGTTTGGATCGAAGGCCGATTTGCCGTCTCATGACCACGCGATTATTTGCCGATTTGTCGGTCAGAGTGGCCACTGGAGAAGGTAGGCAACCTTTGCTTTACAGATTTGGCCAGCGCTATAAGATTTTCTATTTTATGGCTCGAGGAGAGCGAGGATGAAGATGATATCTTCATGCCGAATGAAGAGAGCAAGAAGCTGCAGCAGCGGCGGCGGCGTCGTCGTCAAAGGGCAAGGGTGCTGCGTCGTCGAAGGGCAAGGGTGCTGCGTCGTCGAAGGACAAGGGTGCTGCGTCGTCGAAGGGCAAGGGTGTTGCGTCGTCGAAAGGCAGGAGTGATGCGGGAGGCTGCGTCGATGGTAGATGAATTTTCTTTTTCTAATTTGAAGAGTACCATGTTTCTTCTCTGTGTAATTTATGTTGTCAATGTAATTTGCATTCGGATCCCTGCATACGTCCGACGGTGCATTTGATATGCGGGCACTCAGGAGCCACCGTCGGGCTGTATGTAGGGGAAACCGTGTGTTTTGTTCTATCTACAAATCCTTCAGTTCATCGACCGAATGCAAATCATTCGGATTCCCGTCATACAGCCCAACGGTGCATTTGATATGCAGGCACTCACGAGCCACCGTTGGGCTGTATGACGGGGAAACCGTGTGTTTTGTTCTATCTACAGAATCCTTCAGTTCATCGACCGAATACAAATCCTTCAGTTTTCAGAACACAGTTACATAAAAGGTTTCATACATTATTACACATCACCAACAACATCCCTATCTAGTGTTCACTTTTCTTCGTGTGTGTCCCTTTCTTCTGATTGCGCCGTAGCCATGGACAATCTTCATCATTTAACACGATGCTTGGGTCAGTTTTCACTGCGAAGGGCCGAATTTCATCAAACTTATTGTAATCTTCTGACATGTCTGTCTTGTCCTCCACTCCCACGATGTTTCTTTTCCCTGAAAGAACTATGTGGCGTTTTGGCTCATCGTATGATGTATTCGCTTGCTTATCTTTTCTTTTTTTCGGTCTGGAAGACATGTCCTTCACATAGAAAACCTGAGCCACGTCATTGGCTAGGACGAATGGTTCGGTGTCGTACCCAAGATTCTTGAGATCCACTGTAGTCATTCCGTACTTCGGGTCTACATTTACCCCGCCTTCCAGGTTGAACCATTTGCACCAGAACAAAGGTACCTTGAAAGAAGGTCCATAGTCAAGTTCCCATATCTGCTCTATGTAACCATAATATGTGTCCTTTTCCCATTGTTGTTTGTTGCATCAAAGCGGACACCACTGTTTTGGTTGGTGCTCTTTTTATCTTGGTCGGCCGTGTAAAATGTATTCCCATTTATCTCGTACCCTTGAAAAGTCAATATAGTCGAAGATGGTGCTTTGGCCAACAAGTATAGCTGTTCTTCAACAGTGCTGTCATTAATGAGACGTGTTTGCAACCACCCGCTGAAAGTCTTCATGTGTTCTCTTTCAATCTTCTTCAGGCTGCTCCGGGCATTTAGAGCGTAAACTATTCATGTGTTCCTTGATATACGGAGCCACCAAGCTGGAATTATGTAGAACTGTGTAGTGTGCTTGATTGAAAGAATCCCAGTCCTTACACATTATTGCTTTCTTTCCTAGCGTGCCTTTTCCACGCAGTCTCCCCTCATGGCGCGATTGAGGAACACCGATCGGCTTAAGGTCAGGAATAAAGTCAACACAAAACTCAATGACCTCCTCTGTTCCATAGCCCTTGGAGATGCTTCCTTCTGGCCTAGCACGGTTATGAACGTATTTCTTTAAGACTCCCATGAACCTCTCAAAGGGGAACATGTTGTGTAGAAATACAGGACCGAGAACGTTAATCTCTTCGACTAGGTGAACTATGAGGTGCGTCATAATATTGAAGAAGGATGGTGGGAACACCAACTCGAAGCTGACAAGACATTGGACCACATCCTTCTGTAAACTTGGTAGAGTTAATGGATTGATCACCTTCTGAGAAATTGCATTGAGAAATGCACATAGCTTCACAATGGGTACTCGAACATTTTCCGGTAGAAGCCCCCTCAATGCAATCGGAAGTAATTGTGTCATAATCACGTGGCAGTCATGAGACTTTAGGTTTTGGAACTTTTTCTCTGCCATGTTTATTATTCCCTTTATATTCGACGAGAAACCAGACGGGACCTTGATACTGCTCAGGACTTCAAAAAAGATCTCCTTCTCTTCTTTGGTAAGAGCGTAGCTGGCAAGACCTTGATACTTCTCTGGATTCAGGTGGTCGTCTCGTTCGTGCATACGTTGGTGGTCCTGCCGTGATTCCGGTGTATCTTTCGTTTTCCCATACACGCCCAAGAAGCTTAGCAGGTTCACGCACAGATTTTTCGTCACGTGCATCACGTCGATTGCAGAGCGAACCTCTAGGATTTTCCAATAGGGTAGCTCCCAAAATATAGAGCACTTCTTCCACATGGGTACGTGTCCATCAGCGTCATTCGGAACAGATAGACTGCCAGGACCCTTTCCAAAGATTACTTTTAAATCCTTGACCATGTCATATATAACATCACCATGAGGGAATTTAGGATTCGTCCGGTGATCTGCCTCACCTTTGAAATGCTTGCCTTTCTTTCTTACGGGATGCTGTTTTGTAAGAAATCGACGATGCCCCAGGTACACATTCTTGTTTCCCAAATGTATACTTTCAGTCTCACTTAAACAGTGCGTGCATGCATTGTATCCCTTGTTTGACTGTCCTGAAATGTTACTAAGAGCAGGCCAATCATTGATGGTTACAAACAACAACGCTCGTAGGTCAAATTCCTTTTGTTCGTGCTCATCCCACACAGGTACACCTTCGTCACGCCACAACTGTAAAAGTTCTTCAACCAATGGCCTCAGGTACACATCAATGTCGTTGCCGGGTTGCTTCGGGCCTTGGATGAGCACTGGCATCATAATGAACTTCCGCTTCATGCACAACCAAGGAGGAAGGTTATAGATACACAGAGTCACAGGCCAGGTGCTATGACTGGAGCTCTGCTCCCCGAAAGGATTAAAGCCATCTGTACTTAGACCAAATCTTAAGTTCCTTGCGTCAGCTGCAAATTCGGGAACTCCCTGTCGATTTTTCTCCACTGCGACCCATCAGCGGGGTGTCTCAGCATCAGGTCTTTCTTACGGTCTTCTTTGTGCCATCGTAACAACTTTGCATGCTCTTTGTTTTGGAACAAACGTTTCAACCGTGGTATTATAGGAGCATACCACATCACCTTGGCAGGAACCCTCTTCCTGGGGCACGGCTCGCCCTCATCACATCACCAGGGTCATCTCGCCTTATCTTATACCGCAATGCACCGCATATCGGGCATGCATTCAAATTCTCGTACTTCTCACCGCGGTAGAGGATGCAGTCATTGATGCATGCATGTATCTTCTGCACCTCTAATCCTAGAGGGCAGACAACCTTCTTTGCTTCGTACGTACTGGGGGTAATACGTTATCCCTTGGAAGCATCTTCTTTATTATTTTCAGCAAATTTTCAAATCCCTGTCAGATGTACCATTCTCTGCCTTCCATTGCAGCAATTCCAGTGTGGTACCAAGCTTTTTCTGGCCATCTTCGCAAGTTGGGTACAACAATTTTTTGTGATCCTCTAACATGCTCTCCAACTTCAACCTCTCGTTTTCACTTCCGCTGTTTATCTGTGCATCAAGAATGGCCCGACCAAAATCATCATCGGGCTCATCAACAATGGGCTCATCAACAATGGGCTCTTCTTCAGCTTCGTCTTCCCCCATTGTAGTATCACCGTCTTCAGTGAACGTAGGATAGTTGTCATTATCCTCTTCTTCTTCATTTTCTTCCATTATAACCCCTCTTTCTCCGTGCTTGGTCCAACAATTATAACCGGACATGAAACCGACTGCAACAGGTGGACGTGAATGGTTTTTGAGGTAGAGTAATCCTGCGTATTCTTGCAGACACTACATGGACAAGAAATAAAACCATTCGACGGCTTGTTTTTCTCAGCCACACGGAGAAAACTATGCATGCCATTAATATAGTCGGGACAGCGTCGGTCACTGTACATCCATTGCCGGCTCATCTGCATTATATAAATATATCAAAAACCATTACACTACATCATGAATATATAATAGTGACCAAATTAATTAATACAAGTTCATCACATTAAAACCAAAGTAAAGTAAATGTAATACATAGTTCTCATAAAACATACATTAATTGAAACTAACATACAACTATCTAAAGAATTTAAATCCAACAACAAATGCGATCAAAATCGCAACTAAGGTAATTATTGAACCAACAGCATAATGATACCAAGCCTCTTGACTAATGGCATATTTTCTAATCTTTTTAATCTTCAAGCGCATTGCATCCATCTTATCTCGTGAGCATCGACGACGTCGGCAAGCTTGAACTCGTGTTCATCGATGATGTCGGCAAGCTTGAACTCCAATTTCATCTTCTCTTCTAGGCATTGGAGATGAAGATCTTCACTTCTTTTCAATTTTGCTTTCAAATCATTGTTTTCTTTTACAAAAAACTCGACAATAGGGTCGGTTGGAATTTCCGGTTCAACTACCTCCTAGATAAAAGCGTCTATGTCAAGTTGGTAGGTATAGTTGTTATAAACACGAAATGAAACAAATAGTTATAAAAATATACCACATCCGAATCATAGACCGGACGAGGGCCGACGGGGGCGGATATCAAAACCATGACACTATACATATAAAAAACATAAGAAAATTATACAAGAAATAACTATGCATTTAAATCATACAAGTAATTTTTCTTTCAAATAAAAGATAAAAAAAGAGGCTCACCGAGGTGGTGCCGGTCACGGGACGGCGCGGGCTATCGACGGCGGTGAGGACGGGGACGGAACGACACTAAAACCCACAAATAATAAATTAATTTGAGCTCAAAATGCATATAAAAAATGAACTCTCTAACTTAGGCATTTCATCAAACACCTAGCTAGCACTACAAAAATGAAATGAGCTAAACTAGCAATGAAATGAGCTAAAGTTGCAACGCCGGAGGAAAGGATGATGTTGCTAACCCTTGAATAGATGGGTGCCTTCAATCTTCACAAATGGTGAAAAAAATGGGGATTAACTTGAGTGATGGAGAGGAAATGGAGGAGAAAATGGTGATGAACTCGAGCTCAAAATGGAGATGGAGCTCGGTGGAAGATGATATATGCAGGGGAGACACTTTGGTCGGTTCGTGTTACGAACCGGGACGAAAGGGTGCGCTGGGCCCGGCTCTGCACATGCCGCGACCCTTTGGTCCCGGTTCGTGTTACGAACCGGGACGAAAGGGTGCGCTGGGCCCGGCTCTGCACATGCCGCGACCCTTTGGTCTCGGTTCGTAACACGAACCGGGACGAAAGGTCCCTGACGACCCTGCTGTATCCCATTCGTCTCGGTTCATATTTTGGGCGGGATAAAAGGCCCGAACGGATGGTGGTTTTTCTACTAGTGCGGTTTTATCACAACAAACGAGCTAGCCTGAAATAGTAATTGGACTATGCAACTAGGACGTAGACGGCAATTAGTGTAAACTGGCTAGTGGTGGAAAGTTCGACAAAAAGTTGCCTGGCGAGAAACCTCTATAGAAAACTGGCAAACATCGAAAGGTTTTTCTCCTCCTAAAGCATATTCACCTTTGTAAATCCATGTGCCTTCGTAAGTTGAATTGTTTATGTATCTTACATGTTTCTTTTCTGCAGTTCCTCCCTGTTGCTGAAGGAAAAGGAATGGGCAACCTGGAGAAAAAGCAAAACGACAAAATCTTGAACAGTCTACTGGCCAAAAACTTCGAGGAACCATTGGATGTCAGCAAGGCAAGCTCCAAGCTTAAACGTGTCTTACATTCTTTTGCCTAGTCCAGACATCTACCAACAACTGTGCATAATTTTGGTACCAGGCAATCACGATGTACAAGGTGAAGAAGGACAACAAGAGAGGAAAAGACAAGAAATCATCATCCCGATCAGATAAGTTGAAGCCTGGAAAGAAGATTCACAAGAAATCTTCGAAGAAAAGTGCTTAGGTCACATCATCCTTCTTCGCAGCGGTGCCCACCCTCTGGCTTGATCAAACACCTCGGATGGCACCACCATGAGTCTTCTGGATCCGCGACGGAGAGCCTTCCGTTCTTTTTCCTTCTGCAGGCCAGCCCAGTCATCAATTAGACGGCACATAAACTGTACCACAACAATAGGTTCTGAAGGGAAAATCCCTGAAAACATGCTTTATTTCGAGTTTTCCAAACAACCCAAAAGAATGCTGCTACACCTACAGCCCAAAAGCAATAGGTTTTTTTTTTCCTTCTGCATTCGTTAAGCTTCAAATCTTTCTCTTTCGCCCTCTGCGTCCATTTTATTTCTTTCTCCTTATTTATCGCATTTAACTCATCTTTCCATCTATTTCTTTGATTCACTTCAAAAGCATCTAAACCGTATATTTCCCCCCACATATCCAGAGTATCTAGTTGTTCAACTAGATTCTTGGATCGTTTTTTATTTTCACCCACAATATTCGCATCCCAGCCTTTTATATTTCTCCTCAGATTCCCCAGTCTCCATTGCCACTCATCTAGACTTGAATTTCCATTGAAAGGTAAGTTCCAAAATTTTTCTATCACTCCTTTCAAGCTCCCCCTCTCAAGCCAGCACAATTCGAATTTGAAAGGTGCTGCAGGCCTGATTCGGTGATCATTAGAATCAAGCAAAAGCGAGGTATGATCTGAGATATTTCTCTCAATGGCTTTAGCTATACTCATAGGGTTTTTGGCCCACCATTCAGGACTAACCAACACCCTGTCAAGATTGACATAAGTGGGATTTACCCTGTTGTTAGACCAAGTATAACTCCTATTTGTGAGCTCTAATTCGATCAAGTTGTTATTATCAATAATCGCATAAAAACCATCGACCATTTTCCACATGGTCCATCAGTATTTTTTTCCTCAGCATTTCTAATCACGTTAAAATACCCCCCCCCCCCCCCTATACACATAGGTGCTTGACAAGAATTGCATACTTGGGAGAGGTTAAGGAGAAATTCTTCCTTGTCTCTATCATGTGCAGCCCCATATACAATAATCAAGTTCCATACAAAACCATCATTTCTATTATTTACTAAAACACAGATAAAGAAACAATTTTTTTCTATATCCAAAATGTTTAAATTCTTTTGACTAATGCCAACCAAAATCCCTCCAGACCTGCCATCAGCATCAGTCCAGATCCATTCAAAATCTCGACCTCCTCCTAATGGAGTAAGGTCATTTCTCTGAGTTTTGTAACTGCGTTTCCTGGATTCCAACGAAATCCAGGTCATAGTCAGCTATATTTTTCCTAAGCGGTTGCCTTCTACTTGATTTTTTAAAACCCCTACAATTCCAAATGTATCCTCTCATCTCTACTTACTCATTTTAATTTTCCCTTTTATTATTCCTCTTTTAAGCTTTACACCACTGTCAGTGGGTAAGTTGCTTTTTGTTCTTGTTTCTCTCTTGACTGTTTTCTACAAAGATTCTTTGTAGACGTTCGAGAGAATCCATTTCATCATCCGTGTCATCACCATTTAATAAATTAGATATGTCCTTGCCGTCAGCCTGGGACTGACTAGCATTAGATGTCTCTGGTTTATCCATTGTTTTTTTCTTACTACTATCATGTAAATCATGTCTGGCTTGTTCCATTTTTTAATCAAAGAAATGTTATGTTTTTCTCATTATCATGTATCCCAAGGACACGCCAATTTTTTCAGCAATATTAATCAACACATCATCAGGAGTGGAAAGGACCGTATGATAGATTTACCTGGAGACTCCAAGTTCCTCTTCTTTGTTTGCTCAACGCCTTGTTCAGCATGCTTCCCTCCTCATTCTGCGATCCCAAGTGTCTTGTGCTTCTTCTCAGTAACGCAGCTTCTCTTGCCTTCTTCTCCTACGCAGATTCGGTCTGTGATTCTTCCATCTGTGTTTCAGGCACTTCTTCTCCTTCTCCATCATCTCCTAACACCTTGCTTTCACTCACTGAGTTTTGTTTCATATCAAACGATCCCATTCCTTCCTCTGAGTTGGTTTTATTCATTCCTGAGACTTCTCGATTTGCTTCTCTTGTTCTGCAATCTTAAATTCCAGAGCTTGAATCCTTTCAGCAATTTTCCTGTCTACCTCCACTAGGGGCGGATCTATGTGTATGTCAGGGGGGCCGCCCCCCCAGGCTGAGAAAATTTTGTGTATTATCCACTGAAATTTGACATATTTTGGCTAAAAAATACCTATTTTCGCCCCATTTGCCCCCCCCCCCCCCCCCCCAATCTGGCCCAAAAGGCCTTTCTAGCCCATTTGCCCCCCCCCCCCCCCAACTCGTTTGTCCAAGCTCTGCCACTGACCTCCACTTGGATCATCTTCTTCACTATTTCTGAATATATGAAGTCAAAGTCAGCCATCATTGCCTGAGTATTTTGTTGCTTGTCTCACTTACATCATCACTCTTCTCCATCATCACGGTATCATTAGTCGCCTGTTTCCCTGCTGCCACAGCAATTCTTCTTTCTTCAGGTTGGTGTGGTACTGGAATTCCACACGATCCAAGATTCATGTCGTCAGTCTTTTCCTCCAGGGTCCAGGTTGGTGTAATCCAAGTCCCTTTTGGGTCTGGTGAGTGGTCGTCCTCAGCCTCTGATCTCAATGTGCGCACGGCATCAAGGAAGCTTCGAATTAGCGAGTTCCCAGTTGTAGAGGGGCTCGGGGAAGGTCCTGGACATAGGTGCAGAAGATCGGGGAAGCTGTTACTTGATTCACCAGTTGAACCGTTGGAAACTGGATCTGGGTGATTGCGCTTGGGCGTGCTAGTTTGCTCACTGATTCCTACATCAAACCTAGGAGGGTTGACGTAAAAAGCATCAGAACGAGGGGTGGAGGCTTGGTTCTTGGTTGCATGTATCCCTGCATCGTTACATGAGAGCGGGTGTCACGACAATTTGGTATCAGGTATGTCGAGCAGAAGTATGAGGTATGTCAAGAAAATATTGTATATGAGCATGATTGTTTAACATGGGAATCAAGTAGTAGTACATGAACAGAAGGGCATACGGTGTGCATGAGTATAAGGTATTAGGTATGTCAAATGAGTCAGGTATATGAGCATGTGGGCATATAACATAGGGATCAGGTATGTCAGGCATGTTAAAATGTTGTATGACCGTAAAATGGACATCAATTTAAAATTACAAATACCTGATTCGGAGCTAACTTGTAGGATAGTCTGGCCGACCGAAACGACGGGATCATTTCTTGCTGCAAAGCTGCTTGGATTTTCATGATTGTTCTCAAACTCGGATATATCATACAACAGCTCGACGGCCCTCTTGGCTTCTGTACTTTCAGTTTCATTCTTGCAAGCAGCCTGCAATGGATATATATGTGTATTCATGATACTTGTTGATAACAAAGCTGCCCAGCTGAGGTACATCTGTAATTTTTAGTGCTAGGAGTAATGAATCTTACAAAGTCCTTGACAATTGGGTGGTCGGGGTTAATTTCGAAAATCCTTCTTCCCTCATAAACTCCAAGCTTGATGTGTCACCAAGTGTTTGTGCTTTCATAAAGCTGTCCATTTTCAGAAGCACACATCAGAAAATAAGCATGGGGTTCTCCAACACAAGTATCTGTTCATACAGGAACTAATGCGTGAACCTACCTTTCCATGTTGGCGGGCCAACCAAACTTGCCAGATACAAGTACACAAGGAGAAGAGCTCCGGCGCTTTGATACTTGAACCTTTGCCACCTCAAGCCGCTGTTTTACCCAATCACACAGAAGAGTGTATTCCTGCTTTTTTTCTTTACTGTCCTCGTCTTCATCACCTGGAAAACACACATATATACATTATGTGATGGAAATATTCGTCAAAGAGTGTACAAACAAAGAGAGAAGCTGTCAAAAATTTCCTCACCCAATTCTAGGTCCTCTTTGCTTATATCAACAAACAACTTCTCTTTGTAGGTCTGTAAATTTTGAATTTCCACCTCACCCTGGAAAGATTAAAAAAATCGTGTTACACACAATATTCAGCATAAGCATCAGTGAACAAATTGATATGGTCCATGTTCTTGGTTTCTATGAAATTCAAATCAACACAGACAAACAATTCTTGGTTTCTATCAAATATATATGGTCCATGTTCTGGTGAGGACAGAAATAACTTTGTTCAGTGGTTATATGATTTACAAATTGATGACCTTGATAATTGGCTGTTAGTGGGAGACTATAATTTTTACAGATCACATCGTGACAGAAATAAAGGGGGAGCTAATATCAATGATATGTATCTATTCAATGACATTATCAGATCTCAAAATCTAATAGAACTACCTCTTCACGGTGCCAATTTACATGGAGCAATATGCAACAAGATCTTTTATTAGAAAGATTGGACTGGTTCTTTACTTCAAATAACTGGACTTCTTGCTTCCCTAATACATCAGTAAAAGCTCTGTCTAGACCTGTTTCGGATCATATTCCTTGTCAAATTTCTATCCAAACTGGAATTCCTAGAAGTAAAGTATTTCGATTTGAAAACTTCTGGATAAATCATCATGGCTTCAAAGATACAGTTAAAGGGGTGGCAAGTCCCTGTCAGAAATTCAAACCCTGCTATGACCCTCAATGCAAGACTAAAAAATGTTCGAAGGGCACTGAAGCTATGGAGTAAATCGATTTCTAGATTATCTCTCCTAATTGATAACTACCAAATGGTTCTAAAAAAATAGATGAGTTGGAGCAATTGAGAGCCTTAACTGTCCCAGAATGGAATTTCAGGAAAATTCTAAAAGGACACATCTCAAAACTACAAGGATTCAAACAGCAATATTGGAAGAAGAGGTGCACAGAAAGATGGATTAAATATGGAGATGAGAACACAAAGTTTTTCCATCGAATGGCTACAGAAAGGCACGGGAAAAATGCAATTGCTGCTATTACTCTGCCGGATGGAACTCAAATTGAAGATCATGATGGTAAAGCTCAAGCTTTATTTCTGGCCTACAAAGATAGATTGGGAGTTACTACTGAACATCAAATGAAATTCAACCTGGCATCTCTGTTCACTCCTCTATCAGATTTAACTGTAAAATACCAATTGATAAAGCACCATAAAAACCTGTTGGGATATAATTGCCCCAGACTTCTATAAGTTGTTTCAATACTTTTTTGAGGGACATGCAAACTTAAAATGTATAAACAGCTCTCTGATTACACTTAACCCAAACAAGCCATCACCATCTTCAGTAAATGATTATCGCCCTATATCTCTTCTAAATTCATGCTTGAAATTAATAACGAAAGTTTTGGCTGACCGTTTACAACTTTGGATTACAAAAGTGATACATCCAAACCAATATGGTTTTATTAAAGGTAGAACAATACAGGACTGCCTCGGATGGGCCTTTGAGTACATACATCAATGTGAACAATCAAAAGGGAAATAATCATTTTAAAGCTTGATTTCGAAAAAGCTTTTGATATGATGGAACATGACACAATTCTCAGTATACTTGCTCATATGGGCTTTGCTAATGTCTAGCTGCAATGGATGAAAACTTTATTACAATCTGGTCACTCCTCGATACTACTTAATGGAATTCCTGGAAAGACTTTTCATTGCAAACGTGGGGTTCGGCAAGGAGACCCTCTATCGCCATTATTATTTATTGCAGGAGCAGAACTGATGCAATCGGTGATAAATAAAGAATACCAAGAAGGGAGGCTGCATCTACCGATTCCTTGTGGTGGATATTTTCCAATTATTCAATATGCAGACGATACGATTATGGTTATGCAGGCGTGTGGTAATCAATTATCTCATCTCAAGAACATCTTACTTGACTATGCCACATCGACTGGGTTGAAAATAAACTTCCAGAAATCAAGCTGGTTCCTATTAATATCACAAGTCAAAAAGCTAATGAACTTGCTGCTATTTTTGGTTGTGACGTTGCAACCATGCCTTTCACTTACCTTGGTTTGCCAATGGGAACTACCCGGCCAACAGTGACTGATCTACTACCTTTGGTGGACAGAATAGAGAGAAAGGTGACCACTACCACTTTACTGCTCTCTCATGCAGGTAAATTAGCTCAAGTGAATGCAATCCTAACATATATTGCAATGTATGCAATGTGTACTCTTGAGATACATCCGAAAATCAGAGAACAAATTGATAGAATCAGAAGAAGATGCCTATGGAGTAAAAAAACTGAAGATGGTGAGAAATGTTTATCTCTTGCAGCCTGGGATCTTGTTTGTAAACCCAAAAATAAGGGAGGACTTGGGGTGCTAAATTTGAAAACTCAAAACCAAGCTCTACTTTTAAAGTTTCTGGATAAATTTTACAACCGAAAAGACATCCAGTGGGTTAATCTGATTTGGTCCACTTACTATCAAAATAAAGTACCCATGCCACTGAGGTTTGTGGCTCTTTTTGGTGGAGATCAGTGATGAAACTATCCCATATCTATAGAGGAGTGGCCTCTGTTTCTTTCGGACAAGGATGCACAGCTCTGTTTTGGAAAGATGAATGGAATTCCAATATTATGCAGGATAAACTGCCCTGTTTATTCTCCTATGCGATGGATGAAGATATATCAGTGGACAAATTTTACTGGACAACAAATGCTTCAGATCTGTTTCACCTACCGCTCTCACAGCAAGCACATCACGAATGGCAACAGCTTCAAGGATTAATTACTGAAAATCCTATCTCTACTGAGAATGATATATGGGGATATAAATGGGGGCAGAAATACACATCCAAATTTTTTTATACATTCTGCTTTCAGAATATTACTCCCCCAGCTCCGTTACTCTGGATATGGAAATCAAAATTATGGCCAAAGTTGAAATTCTTCTTATGGCTATTAATGGTTGATAGATTGAACACTAGAAATATGCTGAAGAGGAGGAAACTAAACATTGGAAATAATTACTCCTGCCTGCTTTGTGGTACGGGACAAGAGGAGACACTTGAACATCTATTTTTTCTATGTGACTTCAGTGTCTCCTGCTGGTCTAGAATCAATTTCAACTGGGTTACAGGTGCAGACAGACTTGATATTCTTGCTCAAACCAGGACAACGTATCAAGGACCGCTATTTGTGGAATTCTTCACTCTTGCTGCTTGGAGTATTTGGAAAGAACGCAATAATCTAATTTTCAACAGAATTCCTCCAACAATATAGTCCTGGAAAGCAAGGTTTAAAGCAGATATTCTTCTTCTTCGGTTAAGGGTTCCGCAAAACCTGGTTAACACAATATCTAGTTTTAGTGACTCTTTTTAGTTCTTCGGTTTTCTATTCTTTGAATGCTCATCTTGGCGGTGGGCAATGTTGTTGGCACTTCCTGACCGAAGACCAACACGGAATGCCCGCCAGCGTGACACAACAGATGCAGTGAAAGTTCCAGGGTTCATTTTTTGGTCTTACAATCCCTAGGGACACAAAATTTCAGATTAATCTTCTCATCTAATGGCGAGAGCACGGTATCAGCGGCACTTGTCTTGGCATGATCATATCGGTAGCTTCTTCTGGTCTCGAGATGACCTGTTGCATCTTGTGTTTGTCAGTTTCACAAGCGGGGAGAATATTTTCTAGACAATGAAATAGCTAGTTGCAAGAGTTCAATACCGTAATGAATATGTGCTTACACTGTCCAAACACTGTGAGCCATCCGATGAACAAAACAGTAATGACGTGCGCCAGGTTGCTCCCCTTCATAGCTGATCTTAGATATCTAATGACGTATACGAGATTCAGAATCAAGCGAGGGTTGGGAGGAAGGAAATGGCCACGTCCCTTGGTCGCCTATATATACAGAGAGCACACGCCTATATATGAGGAAAGAATATTAATTGGCACAATGCGTATACAATTATTGCGAGATAGTATCTTGTAATTACAGTCAGCAAAATCGTACGCAGATCCATACACATTTTTTTAGGAATGCATGCACTCAGCAAATCGTACAATTATACCAGGATTACGAGATCGCACTTTTTTGTTATGACTGCATGCAATCAGCGGGATCCGTTGATTATTATCAGGTGAGATATTCGGGCCTAAGCTTACAATATGCGATGTTTTTTCTTCTCAAATTTTACGACTTTATTCAATCACAATCAATCTACTATCTATATCTGAAAAAAAAGTATATATTCATATCATGGAGATATCAATTACATCCAACCACTATAACAACGCAATGTCCTAATGGCATTACGGATGCGCACAATCGAAAACAAGAAAAAGCTAAAAAAAGGAAAAGTCCCGCTACAGAGTTTCAGTCTTGTAGCAGTACAACCACCACCAAGACAACATCTGATGTCCAAGCTCTGCTAAAACAACACTTTCAAGAAAGAAATAGTGCACAAGCGCCGTCGTCGTCCGATCGAAAATCTTGGATTTTCACCCTGTAGATAGTCCCGCTCTCAAAAGAATGTATTCAACAAAACTATTGCTAGACACAACCAATTAAGTCCAGACCTTGGATTTTCACCCTGAAAGGTAAGACTTTGAACTTCACCTGTGTTGTCGCCCCCACTTACATACCGCTTCTACGATTCCTGAAGCTCCAAGCAAGTTCCTCATCGCCACAAAGGTTCCAATCACCATTACTAGTCCTCCAACCTCGGCTTACATGACATTCTCCGTCTCTGACTTCACCATGTATTTGCCCATTATGGCAACATAAGCAGAGCTTCGCGCGCTCCCTCCGGCGCGACCGAATCCCATCATATCCAGTTGTCTCTAGGCATAAACGTCCATGCGAGATCGCGGCGGAGCATTTCGGAACCCGACACTCTGGCCAGATCAAAAAGAACATGGGTCAGGCAGATCTTCACCTTGTCACAATAGGAACCGTAGGATCACCGCCTTTATTCAGGCCGAGCCCCCACGCACGGCCATCCCGGGACTAGATGTGGGATCAACCACAACTAGTCCTGGCAGTCCGTCTTCGACGAAGAAGGCCAATGCCGTCATACCTATCCTCGTGCCGGCGTTGGCCGAGCCTAAAGGCCGCGGGTGGTCGACGGAGTCGAGGGCAGCCGGACGACCTCGGCCCGTTGGATCCCATTGGGCACAGACCGGGGGCACCGCCGCCATGCATCACACCATTTGCCGCCGTCGTCATGCTGACCTTGGCTGCCATCGTCGAGCTGACCTTGGCCGCCACTTGTCCGCGCCGCCGCCATCGATCAGCCCAAATTGGGGCGCCTCCCCTTCGGATCGATCTCCGACCGAGATAACACCGCCGCCGCCACGCAACGCCACAAGGACGGAGCTCTGCGATGCCTCTAGCGACGACGGTGGAAGGAGGGTGTCGTGGGTTTGTCACATCAGGTGTCATGGATGACTTCGTAGGTGTGGGATTACGCGAGTCAAGCATCTCCGAGCTTGGGATCGCAGGAACAAAGGGCGAGTCGCCATCCACAGGGCCTCCGCATAGCCTTTCCTCAAGGACATACTCAATGGATTGGCCTTCTTCGTCTTCAAGAGGTAGCGACTCGTAGTTGATAGATTCTTCTTCTTGGTCCACCGTTACCGCGACTCATTCTTCTAAGTCGCCATGTTGCGATGGATCTTCTGACTCGCCGCCAATTAAGCCGACGAAGACATGGACAGATCCAAACGGGATGATGTGGCCGGTTTCCAGGTAGTCAGCTTCCGGCCCCCAGCTTGAATCGTCAATGAGGGGTGTGTCATTGACCGTGATGATACGGCCAACAACAAGATCTTCAGTTCCCTTCATGGATCCTGCGCGGAACGTGACGCTCTTGACCGCAGGCCCCACGGTGGGCGCCAACTGTCGTGGGTTTGTCACGTCAGGTGTCATGGATGACTTCGTAGGTGTGGGATTACGCGAGTCAAGCATCACCGAGCTTGGGATCGCAGGAACAAAGATCAACACAGATTTACCCAGGTTCGGCCCCCTCAATGTGAGGTAAAAGACCTACTTCCTGCCTACCCTAGATTGGTATTGATATGATAATCGAGGTGTTACAATGGAGGCGATCCGATCTGGTACTCGCCGTATGAGCTAGGGTTTTTTGGGGCTTGACCCTCTAAGTCCTGCGAGTCCTCTTTATATACACAGAGGCTCGCCAAGTTACAAAGGAAACTTCCCCCACAAGGAATACGTCCACAGAGGCCTATTTGGAGACTACTTGGTCTTCACGTCCTCCGGGATACGTCTTCTAGATCTTTCCCCTTATGGCGGTTCAATACTGGGCTTGCTCCCAAGTGGGCCTTTGTCCGTGCGAGTAAAGTAAGTCGCAATGGGCCGCGGGTTAATCCAAAAGTATTCCCCCGACATTAGCCCCCAAGATTGGTTAGGACTTTACGGTGAGAATCTTCTGACCTCTTGAAATGGTCACTGAGCCGCACTGCAAACGTTCTGACCAATCTTCTGACTTATGCGATTCAGAGCTGTGACTTATCTGTGCGACTCATTCCCCTTCTGGAAATATTCTGTTTCCTTTAATTGCGGAACGTTACTCGTTTTGCGGGCGCAAATTGTGCCGTTGGTTGCGAGCGCAGATTGTGCCGTTAGTTGCGGGTCCATTCAGTTATAAGCTGCGGCCGCCTAGGTCATTATTCACTTGCCCTTGCAATCTCCTCATCCCTAGCCGCGCCGTCTTCTTCCTCAATCCGAGCTTAGTTCCCCAATCCAATCTCCTCTTCGCAATGGCGCCCAAGGCAAAGCCATCTGACGATAAGCGCAAGATCTCCTGCAACTGGGAAGGATCCTGGGTGACGGAGGAGACTCTTACGGATCTTGCCGAAGCTGGCTTCTTGCCGCCGAAGGAGGACAGCGTCTGGCGGGCGCCAGGCAATGAAATCGAGCCGCGCCCCAAGCCCAACGAACTGGTAATGTTCGTGGAACACGTGGAGCGTGGATTCACGCCGCCAGGTTCTCCCTTCTTCCGCAATCTGCTGCAACGCCTAGGCCCCCGTCTTCATGACATCGGGCCCAACTCAATGCTTCAGGTGAGCAATTTTCATGTGTTGTGCGAGGACTATCTTGGTATAGCCCCCAACATCGATCTGTGGCTGGCCTCTTTCACCTGCAACAGCCAGCTTGTCTCCAAAGGCGGCGCCTACGTTCAGGTCGGCGCCATCTCTCTTCAACGCCACAGAAACTCTTGCCTTCCCAAGCTAGCCCTGGCGAATCGACCCAGGGCTTGGCAAAAATCTTTCTTCTACTGCCAAGACACTTCACCGGGGGCACTCGCCTCCCCTCCTGGTCTAACACCCCCTTCGTGCCCACTGAGGCACTGAAATCCAAACCACGGGATGCCTCCATGTCCTTTATTAATGAGTCGCTGATCAAGGTCCGTGCCTTGATTAGTCATGGCCTTACTGGCCTTGATCTCCTTTCTTGCTGGACAAAGTGGCGTATCCAACTAGTGAGTCCCCGTCAACGGTCCTTCCTTGAATGCTCTGGCACTTCTGCTGATGTTGATCGTGTCAAGGCCGCGACTGGGAGCCAGAAGACTGGGTGGAATTCATCTCCCGTGTGACGGAGGAGAAAGACATCTACTTTGGTAAGGTGGGGCTTGCCCCTTTTAGTGTTAACAACAAGCCTTTTGAGGTAACTTTTCTTCCCTGTCTTTTTGCCTTTGTAGTTGAGTCGCATTCCTTTCTTAATACTGCGACTTATATTTTCCTGATCCAGGCTGATGAGAATTACTGGTCGCTGCCTGCGACCGACGCCGGCACTGCTGCTCCCAAGCGTGCCACAAGAAAGAAGTTGCTGCCCGCTCTAGAGGGCAGCGAAATTGCTGGTGTTCCCTCTGTCGCCACTGCGGCCTCAGAAGGTGAAGAGACTGAACTGGACGAGGATGACAGTCCAGTGCCAGCCGCGAGTTCTGCTGCCGCGGCTGGACCAACTCCCCGTAGAGCCTCCAAGAGGCTATCTCGTGAGGAGCCAGAGCTTGATGCTCTGGAAAATCCTGAGGCCACGAAGCGTCGCAAGCCTGCTACGGGCGCGACCTCCTCCGCTGCCAGGCGTGTGTACAAAGCCACCGCCTCAACTGAAGAAGACATGGGTCCCCATTCTGGTAATTTCTGATGTCTTGACATCTTGACTGCTTATTCTTTTTCCTCTACTGACACGCAAACTTCTGCTCGTAGATTCTGGGACCCAAGGCCTGTCATCACCGTCAAGTGACGACCTTATGGCCTCTGTGAAGATGGCTCCAGAGTTAGTGACTTTCTTTGCGCTTATAACACTTTTATTCTGGTTTATGTGCTTCTTCTTCACACAATGCCCTTGCTTTTTGCAGAAGTGCGGTTAAATCCGCGACTGAGCCTGGAGTCGTTTCTGAAACCGTAGTTGAGCCGCGCTTATCACCTGCGGCTCATACCGCCATGGTGGAGGGCGTGGCCACCACTGATGACTTGGCTACGGCCTCTGTTCTTGACACAGCTACCCAAGAGGTGGCTCTGGAAGACGGAACGGATCCCCTTATGATCCAAGACGTGGAGAAGGTCAACCCTTCCTCCATAATTGCTGATGCACCGGTGATTGAGTCGCAGCGGCTGACAGCCGGCGGTCGCCAGTTCTGCGTGCTGAGGTTGCTTCCTCCTCCTCCATGAGCCGCGCTGAGAAACTGTCAGAGGCCATCATTGCCTCAAATGACAAGCAAGCCGCGGAGCTCCGCAAGGCGCTGTCTGACCTGTCTGCGGCTTACAAGGTAAACTTTTGTCTCCACTTATCTGTCTCTAGCCCCCAAGATCAAGTTTCTTCTTTGACTGTAAAGGGAGACTTGATACTTCTCTTTAGTTGTTGATATGTACTTACTAGCTGATGTATTCTTTGTAGGAGCAACTAAGCTCCGTAACAGCCGCAAGACTCGCCTTGGAAAAGCAGTTGGGGGAGGCTCCTTCTGAACTGGAGAGGCTGCGCGAGCTCCTTGGCCAGCGTGACGCTGAGCTGAAGAAGAGGGAAACCAGGATGGGCGAGCTGTCTGATGAGAGCTTTAAGTTATCTGAACAAGCCAAAGCCACTGAGCTGCGGCTTAAGAAGGTTGAAGAAAAGTTCCAAGAGAGGGTCCAGCAGCTGGACCTCCAAATCAATGCTCAGAAAGACGCCATCGCTGAAGCCAACGAGGACGCAAGGCTCAAGGCTGTTGCCATTGGCGATCTTGAGAAAAAGTTGGCAAAAGTTTCTGATGCCCATAACCTTGTCCACGCCAAAGTTTGTATCATGACCCAAGAGTTGGCTGGTATGTGTTGCGACTTGCCGCTGTATCGTGGTATCTGACCACCTTCTTTTTGTATGTAACTGGACTAACTGGCGGACATCTTGTTGCAGGTGAGGATTCTGCACTTCAGCGTGCGACCACTCAAGAACAGCTGAATAACATCCGCGAATTTACGCGGAGGACTTGTGATGCCATGAAATCGCTGTCTAAATGTCTGCTGCCGACCAAGCCAGTCCCCGGTGATTCTGAAGGCTTGCTGAAAAGACTGCTTAAGGCGCCTCAGTTCTTTTTGGACTGGAAGGAGTCCTCAGCTCGCACCGGTGCGGCTCATGTTCTTGCTTTGGCCAAGACATACTATCCTTCTTTTGATGCTGCCAAGGTTGCACAAGGCAGGCCCTCGAAGAAGGTGGATGGCACCGAGCTGAAGGCCTCAGAATATGCGGCGACTTGGAAGAACATGCGCGGCCATGCGACTGAGCTGGTGGAGGGGATAGATCTTGCGACCTATCTGGGCAAGTATAATGCAGATGGAAGCAGATGGGAGAAGTTACCCGCTCCATCATCCAGTGCGGTGATCCCGCAGGAAAAGAACCCTTCACTGGGTGTTTCCAGCTCTGCAGCCCCCAAGCCCGCGACGGAGAAGCCGTCCAGCGAGCCTGCGACTGCTCCTTCTGGAAGCTTGGTAAGCCGCCTGTTCCTCCTTCCCACAGGCCAAAAGCTGCGCACAAATGAAGAAGAGAAACAATGGTTTGATGATCTTGGCCCTTAGCGGCCTGTAATAATTGTTAGAATTTATGTGTCATAAGACAATGTTACGGTTTGCTTAAGTACTCTCAGCAGTACATGTTTCGACCAATAGGCTGGTCCTTATGATTTGTCTCGGTTTTTCCTCACTTAGGCCCTTGCGCGGCTCAGTATTTCCCAGGTAAAAAGTGCGTGTTCAGGGTCGAGAGCGGCCATGATAGGCGATCAAACTCGATTGACGCCGCACCCCCAGTACTTTGGCCGCATAGTGCAAGTCGCATCCAAGAGAGGTTGAGTATAATCACGATAAATGCCACTCGTTTGGCGATCCCAAGGAATAGGCCGCGCTAAAAAGCTGCCGCGCCCCCAAGGAACCAATGATTAAAAAATAAAAGACTCACAACTCAATTGGTAGTTTGAGATGCTTTATTTCAGAATCATTATATGATACATAGGGTCGGTCGCGCCTAGGTGGCGACCAGAAGTGATGCTTGGGTCGGTTGCGCCTAGGTGGCAACCAGAGATGTTACATGGGTCGGTCGCGCCTGAGTGGCGACCAGAAATGGGTCGGTCGCGCCTTGTGTGGGGACCCCGGACTAGCTGTCCGAAATACCCGATTATGCTTAACACAACGATCCCGTGATCAGTCTGTCGTTGCACATAATCCGAATTGGATACCAAAGTTTACATCCATTACAATACCGAATTAAAAGTCTTACATAAACGGTCGTTTAGACCAAAGTCTTACATAGGTGCCTTCATGGGCCAAACCAAAATATCAGCGGAAGCTACGGCGTAGTAGACATCATATTCTAACGATGACGACCCGACAGGCAGCTGACTTGTGGAGATCCTTAGTTTGCGTAGAAGTCGCCATACTCCTGCTCGGCGTAGTGCTCCTCCTCGTAGTCTGGCTAGGACAATAGCCAGGGACGAAACCAATATGAGTACATTTGAAGGTACTCGCAAACTACCCCCAACATGAGTATGCACTAGTTTTATCTTACTTTCATACTTTTATTTATTGAAAATATCTCTATATCTTTATTGAAAAAGGTAAGAAGAGTTTTATAACTATCTTTTAAAAGAAGTCACCATCTCATTTGTTTCTCCAAAAACCCTCCTTTTCCTGACCATGGCTCACCATGGTCCATTTATTTCAACAACTCATACCACTCCATTTGGTATAGCTGTGTAACACCATCTCCATTTCAGTTTCTTTTAAACTGAAAAGCTTTTCCAAAAACTTGCACATGGTCTAGGACAGCCTCCCAACTGTCCATATCCGAGGACTCGGCTATTCGAATAGTTTTACACTCTGCAGAGTTAGCACGCTTTTCCCACATCTATCCGGCAGCTCATCGTGTCCGCCACGTCTCGCCATACAGGGTGTATGCGAAGTAAGCCGCCGACCATAGCCTGTGCTTTGCTCATGCTAGTATAGGACCCTACCGCTATGAAATTATCAACCTTTCCATCGACACCCAGTCCAGATTCCCCGTCGGGAAACCTAAGTGTGAGGACTCGTAGTTCTGCCCGGCGAGCGAACCCTTCAATCCCCCATCCTCAGATGCCAGGACCCAGGTCAGGGGGTAGGTCGTCATGACCATCCCCTCATGGAACGAGGTCATCCTCGTTGTTGAGGCATCCCATACTAATATGAGCAAATTATATGACTACGCCCTTTTCCCATATGTGGGTAAATGTGGTCGCACAGGGTATCGGTTGGTTGTCATAGTACTAGGACACACTGTGCATTTTTCATAAACATCACCATCTCCACTTCTCCATTCCAACACCGACATCTCGGCATTCCATAATCACTCAAGTATTTCCAAAGGAGTTTTGAATAAACCATGTTTATTTTTCCCAACCTATAATTTTTATAAGCTATCTTATATTTCTACATAGGGTGGCAAATAATATCCATATACTTTTTGAAAAGGTTTTGTAAATCTTTGTTTTAAAAGTAAAACATGTTATCAAAGTAAATACATATATTTGGGGTGCAAGCTCAGAGAGTAGCTTGCCTTGCTCGGCAAAGTGACCTTGGTCTTGATCTTCAGATTCAACAAACTCTCCTTCCTCGATAAATCCGACAGCGTTCTCGTCTAATTAATTAAACAAACAAATACAAACAATCACTAGATTACTCAAGCAACTTCACACCATAACAATCATAATCATCACAAATAGCTACTGCACACCTCCAACAATACAATTTGGTTTCAAAATAATTGAATTAAACATTATTTAATTATGTCCAAAATTATGGCAGAAACTTGTGGACCATGCTTAATTGCACAACTTGAGTTCTGTTGGTCACAAAAATACAAACTAAATTTCTATAGAAATCTACTGATGTGTAGAAGACAACACAAATTGATTTGGACTAATTGGAGTTACCAAACTCCCTACATAAATGTTTTAATCCAGTAACTTAATAATCAAGTTTTGGCTACCAATTAAGTTCTGTTGATCCTAAAATTAAACCCTTTTAGGGGTAACTAAACATGGCTAAATGTGATCTAACAAAATTGGCTCTAAACCATTTGGGTTTACCATTAAACATTTTTAATTGTTTTAGTGCAGAAGGGTGTTCTAACTTCATCTTTATACTAAACAATTATTACTGCACAATTAATTCTACAAAAATTAGGGAAGCTAAAACAACGTAGTACTAAGCTAGAAAAATTGGTTTGGAATTATTTGGACTAACAGAGTATCAGAAACAAACAAGTTTAGATTTTAAACCTTCTGTAGTATTTTTAATAATACATTTTTATTATTCATCTAAATGAAATGAATCCAATTGGGTTGGTTAAACATTTTCATAAGCTTTCCAGAACAATTGGATTTGATTTATTTGGAGCTATAAATCTTGAGATATTAAATTTACAAGTTGGATACAGTACTGTTTTCATATTTCAATTTAAACAGAGAAAACCTAGTTATGGATAATGTTTAAATTTCTGACGAGTGGGGCCTAAATGGCAGCGGCACAGCGCGCGCGGGAAATGATTTAAAACCTGACGAGCGGGGCCCGCCCGTCAGTCTCTCTCTCTCTCTCTCTTAACCGAAGCGGTACACTACCGTTGATCGAAGATCAAACGGTCCACGCTCGTCCACGTCGACGGCGGACGGCGGCGACCTAAATCGAGCGGAGCCGAAGCTCGGCGACGGCGAGGGGGATGATTGGCTCACCTAGGGGGCTCGGGAGGAAGCGGCGATGACGTGGATCGACGGCGGAGGTTCGGGCGAGCGTCTGGCGCGAGTTGCACTTGCTGGGACGGCGGGAATCAACGGCGGCGAGCTCCTGAACTTCCTCGGGCACGGGACGGCACTCCGACGATCTCCTGGCGACGCTCTGGTGCACGAAACAGAGGGGAACAAGGTGCGGGTGAGTGCGGTGATCATAAGGATGCAGGTAGTGGCCAGAGAGGGGAGAAAGAGAGGCCAGCACGGCGCGGCCGTGGTCGTCGCCTACCTCGGCACGGCGAGGTTGCAGCGCACTGCCACAGGCAGCAGCGGCTTCACGGCAGAGGCTCCGCCCTCCTGGCGGTGCACGGGAGAGAGTGGTGAGTGAGAGAGACAGTGGGGCGGTGTGGAGAGAGTGCGGGGCTGGGGTGGTTATATAGCCGCAACGCCGGCGTACGGTGGTCGCGGTCCAGCGGCGTCAAGAGAGCGAGAGAGACCGGTGCGTGGTGTCTGGGGGTCCGGTCATGGGCTAGGAGTCACGGCGTAGTGAATCGCGTGTCGGGGAGCTGTGAGGGGGGCAATTTGGCCGGCGCCGTCGAGTTTCTCCGCGGCGGTGCAGAGGGGACAGGGGCGGCATTTGGGCGTGAGAGAGCTCTCCTCTGCTTGCAGAGCTGCAGAGGCACGGGGGCGAGGGAGAACGCGAGCAGGGGGGCCTGGGGGGCCTGGGAACGGCGAGGAGCGCGGCATCCAGCGTCGACACGGCGACGGCGGCAGTGAGCTAGGGGAGAGAGGTAGGGGATGGCGGTTTTGCAGAAAACCCCCCTGCCTCCTCTTTTCTCTGTTTTCTTTTACTTCTTTTTAGTCCAGTAGCATTTTAGGATTTTATTTAGGGCACCTAAACATTTTAGAAAAATTTGCAAATAATTGTGGGGCCTCCCCATAACATGTAGAAGCTCCACAATATTTGGCTTTGCAAAATAAAATGTTTTGAATCATTTTTGTTCATAAAGTTTTAGTTATAGTATTTTTGGTTATTTCAATTGTTTTTACTTTTGAATTTCTAAAATAGGTGTCAAATATTATTTGAGAGAGATAAGCAGTAAGGATGAAATGGGAGGGTTTGCATTACCACTCCACTGAATTTTGTTTGAAACAATTTGAGTTTCCCACTTGGAGAATTTGTGTGACACATGTCACATTCATTTTTCTTCTTTCAACTTTTATTTTATTCCTCTTCTTTTCTTCACGTTTTTCTTTAGAGCAAGTAACACACATTTAGCAAGAACTAAAATAACACAAGCAACAAGGATTAATTACCACAAGCAACAATTTACAAACAACACATAATAATCAACAAAAGTTTTTGTTGGCTCTCATTTTTGGATTAATAACATTGATTAATAAGTTTGGGATGTTACACCTTGGTGGCGACCAGAGATGTTACATGGGTCGGTCGCGCCTGAGTGGCGACCAGAAGTGAGTCGGTCGCGCTTGAGTGGCGACCAGAAATGGGTCGATCGCGCCTAGGTGGCGATCAGAATGAAGTTTTTAGCCCTGAGTGGCCAGCTTGATGATGTAAACTCTTAATGGTTTTGTTGCGGCTGCTGATGGCAACTCGCAATGCCTGGGATGTGTCCTTATTGGCAATGGCTGTAGCCTTTGACTTCCTTGCCTCCCTTGCGGCCGTAATCTGAAGTCGCAAGTCAGGCAGGTGCCTTTGGCCTCCACGATGTCATCAAAATTCTCCTGCGACTCGCGCATGGGCGCGCTCTCTGCGATGCAAGCTGCTCTGGCCATGGCCTTGTCGCCTTCTTCGCATTCTTGAGCTATTCTTTTGTCGCCATTGATGGTGATGACTCCCCTGGGGCCTGGCATTTTAAGCTTTAGGTACACATAGCACGGCCTAGCCATAAACTTTGCGAATGCTTCTCTGCCAAACAGCGCATGATATGGGCTCTGGAAATCTACAACCTCGAACCAGATATACTCGCTCCTGAAGTTGCTTTGTGTCCCAAAGGCGACCTCCAAGTTGATTCGCCCCAATGGCTGAGCTGATATGCCTGGCACGACACCGTGAAACGTTGTTCTTGATGGGTGTAGCTGCTTTTCTTGGAGGTTCATTCTTTTGAAGGTTTCATAGTATAATATATTGATGCTGCTGCCTCCATCCATCAGCACTTTGCTCAACTTGTATCCTGCGACTTGAGGGGCAACCACCAGCGCGAGTTTGCCCTCTTCATTTATTTCTCCTGGGTGATCCTCGCGGCTCCAAACTACTGGCTGCTCGGACCACTTTAGCCACTGTGGGAGCTGGTACTATGGCGTTAACAGCCTGATTGCGTCGTCGCAGCTTTTGCTCCCTCCTTGAAGTATTGACCACAATGGTGTGATACTGACCCAACTGTTTTGGGAACTGTGGCTGATCTGGCTGCGGATTTGGGACGGCGTTGTTGCTGTTGTTGCCTCCGCCGTGGTTACCTCCCTCGTTGTTTTGATGATTGTTGTTTGTGTTGAGTGGTTGCCCATCCTTCCACTTTTTGTAATGATAACACTGTGCCTTTGTGTGGTTGGGTGGTTTCCCATCTTTTCCTATATGGATGTCGCAGGGGCGGTTAAAAACCTCTTCCAAGTTAACTGGGTGAAAATTCCTTCCTCTGCCGCTGCTTTGCTTGTAACGAGTGTTCGTATTTGCGACTAACCCTGAGTTTCCTTCCTCGTTTTTGCGCTTGTTATAACTCGCATTAGCATTGCTAGCTTGCTGTTGTTGAGGCTTGCTACTGGCCTTCTTTCCCTTGCCAGTATTTTCCTCTTCCTCCCCATCAGATGCGTCCCTGGTTTTATCCGAGCTAGCATACTTGTTGGCCGCCGCCATTACCTCGCTTAGGCTCTTGACTTTGTCCTTCATGCGACCTAGTTTGTGGACCAGCGGCTCAAACTTGCAATTTTTCTCCATGACAAGGACTGCTGAACTGGGTGGTATGTTATCTGAGGAATGTATGATTTCTGCGACCCTTCTCATCCAGTGGCGACTCGACTCACCTTCCTTCTGTACACAACGCTCAAGGTCCTCTATACTGCAGAGTCGCTTGCATGTTCCTTGGAAATTTTGATAAAAGCTTCCTTCATCTCATCCCAAGAGTTTATTGAATTTGGCGGCAAGTTCTGCAGCCATATATGAGCTGCGCCTTCTAACATCATGTTTAGGTACCGTGCGCAGATCTCTTCGGATGCGTTTAGGATGCTCATGCCCATCTCGTAATTGTTGAGCCAAGTAACAGGGTCCATGCTTGCGTTGTAGTTGGCGACCTTGCGAGGTCCTTTGAAATCTGCAGGAAACGGTTCAGACCTGATTCTTTCGCTGAAACAGACTGGGCCTTTGAGTCGCGACGATAGATTGGATGAAGCTGGCCTTCCTATTGGATTAGCCGCCGCGCGCGGCTGCACAACTTCTATGGGTTGAACTTGCTGAGGTTGATTTTGAGCCGCAGGTTGATTTTCCCTTTGTCGCCTAGCCGAACTTGAAGTCGCAACGTGCGGCGACTCCGCGTGGATGCTTCTCTCCGCCGTTGCTCTGCTATTGTAGGGGTGGAGTGCAGCCGTCCCGCGTGTTCGGACATGTTTGCCTGCTGTATTACTGCTGTGCTCAGCATCTCAATGGCGCGCGCCTCTCTGTCCATTGGTGTGTTTCCTGCTGGCGCTAACCTGGCCAAGATGTTCGTAGCCGCAAAGAGATTCTCCACTGGGCTAACATAATGTCCTTGCGGCGTGTGGAACCTTTGAGGCTGCTGTGGCGACTGCTGAACAAAGGTTGGCTGCGGCAATGGCGGGGGCATGATGGCCCTATTGTTAGCTTGTACTATGGCCCTTGATCAGGTATTTCCGCTGCTCTTGGTGCTGCGAAGGACGGAACCGCTGGTACAACTGATGGTACAGCGATCGCTTGAACCGCTGGCGCGGCTAATGGTGCCACGGACCGCATAACCATGGCAGACGGTGCCATGTGTGTGGGTACCGCGACTGATGGTTGTGTGACTCCTGACCATGCGACCGGGCGCACTGTGTTGGTGGCGACTGATGGGATCGCGTTGGGTGGTGCCGCGGGAACCGCGATTGTTGGTCCAGCGGTAGGCGATTGGAACAGCTCCATAGGATTTACTGTTCCTGGCTGCAGGCGACTCGCATGGCGTCTGTGTGGCAAGGTGGCCTGTACTCCTTGCAAGTATTGGTTTCCTCGATGAGTCGCAGTTGCTCCTGTTGGAGGCGCTGTTCCTCGCGCGCCAGCCTGGCTCTCTCATCTGCGATTCTCTGGACTTCATCATATAGCCCGATCCTGGTAGCCTCCAATTCTGTCACTCTAGCGGCCGCGTTAACCGCAGATATTGGCGTGAGCAACACACTTCCCTGTGGCGGCGTGACCGCTGCGTCGGGGGCTACCCTTGACCCTGATTCCGCGGGCGCAACTCCGGGTGGAGTCTCTCTGTTTGCGACTCCTGAGGCCGCGACTCCTGGCGTTACCGCAGCGGATGCCGCGACTCCTGATGCGTCTAGCGCGGCTTGTTCTGCTGCTTCTGGCGGCGTGGGGGCTAAGCTGCCTGGTGGCATGCCCAGCCCTTCGTCCGCTTCTGTGGTCCTGTAGACCCCTTCATGTGCCGATCTTCTACAGAGGGCGAGTCGCCATCCACAGGGCCTCCGCATAGCCTTTCCTCAAGGACATACTCAATGGATTGGCCTTCTTCGTCTTCAAGAGGTAGCGACTCGTAGTTGATAGATTCTTCTTCTTGGTCCACCGTTACCGCGACTCCTTCTTCTGAGTCGCCATGTTGCGATGGATCTTCTGACTCGCCGCCAATGAAGCCGACGAAGACATGGACAGATCCAAACGGGATGATGTGGCCGGTTTCCAGGTAGTCAGCTTCCGGCCCCCAGCTTGAATCGTCAATGAGGGGTGTGCCATTGACCGTGATGATACGGCCAACAACAAGATCTTCAGCTCCCTTCATGGATCCTGCGCGGAACGTGACGCTCTTGACCGCAGGCCCCACGGTGGGCGCCAACTGTCGTGGGTTTGTCACGTCAGGTGTCATAGATGACTTCGTAGGTGTGGGATTACGCGAGTCAAGCATCTCCGAGCTTGGGATCGCAGGAACAAAGATCAACACAGATTTACCCAGGTTCGGCCCCCTCAATGTGAGGTAAAAGACCTACTTCCTGCCTACCCTAGATTGGTATTGATATGATAATCGAGGTGTTACAATGGAGGCGATCCGATCTGGTACTCGCCGTATGAGCTAGGGTTTGGGGCTTGACCCTCTAAGTCCTGCGAGTCCTCTTTATATACACAGAGGCTCGCCAGGTTACAAAGGAAACTTCCCCCACAAGGAATACGTCCACAGAGGCCTATTTGGAGACTACTTGGTCTTCACGTCCTCCGGGATACGTCTTCTAGATCTTTCCCCTTATGGCGGTTCAATACTGGGCTTGCTCCCAAGTGGGCCTTTGTCCGTGCGAGTAAAGTAAGTCGCATTGGGCCGCGGGTTAATCCAGAAAGTATTCCCCGACAGAGGGCTCACGAGAGGGGGCGGACTGGAGGTGGCAGGCGGGGAGCCTCAGCGCGGCTTTAGTTGATCAAAATTGAACTAAAGCACAACACTTTTTATGGACCGGAGGAAGTAATATGTCTTTTCAAGAACAAGCAACCAAACGTTGCGTGTCTTTTTATTTAAGATTTTGCAAAGAGTTTTAGGGTATTACAACATGCCCGCAGGCCCACCACACACACACTCATACAGGTCTACTCCTCCCTAATACCCACTGTTCTGCGGCACGCTTGTTTCTTCTTCTTCGCCAGGTCCCACAACAGAAGCTCCTCCTTCGTCAGTGAAACGATTTGCTGTAAGGTCATGGATTTCTGCTCAAAGGTGCGAGCATTTCGCTCGAGCCAGATGCGTCTCATGCCAGCCGCTGCAAGAGTCACGATGTCCTTTTGATTCTTCGCTGGTTGTCGATTGTAGAGAGAGAGCCACCACCCTCTGACGGTCTCCCGTGGCTGTGGAACAATATCCACTACGCCCAGGTCATTGCACAGGTTGAACTAGAAACACCGGGACAAGGGGCATTGTACAAGCAGGTGGTCGATGTTTTCAAGGACTTGGTCACAGAGTGTGCACCTATCCAGATGATCCAGACCTCGTCTTCGCCTTCTGTCTGCAGTCCAGCAGCGATTGCGGAGAGCAAGCCAGCAGAAGAGCTTTTCCTTGAGAAAGTATGCCAGATAAGCAGAGGAGGGTGAGTATGCTCCGTTTGACTGGAGGGTGAGTATGCTCCATTTGCAGTCAAACGCCAAGTAAATGAGTCTTCAGTCTCGGATAGAGGTGGTTGTGTTTGCAACAGGTTCCAAAGGTTTATGAACTCCACTATGGCCTAACCTGAAAGTTCCCCTTTGATGTCTCTGATCCACTGCTGGTCCAGAAAGCATTAGCAACCGATCTTGTTCTTGCCCATTGGCCTCGGATGAACTCCAAAAGAGCAGGAGCAAGATTTGCAGGACTTTGCCCCTCAAGCCATCAGTCAGTTAAGAATTTAGTTTGTTGCCGTTTCCTACAGTGCATTGGCATGCAGCCTGAAACATCTCCTCAGCCTCCGAAGAAAGAGTGAACTGCAAGTCTGCCCAAGATCTTGCCGGTCCAGCTCGCTCCAGCCATGCATCTCCACCTCATGCTCAAAGCAACATTGAGGAACTTCAACTTGTGGATGTCAAGTCCACCAAGAGCTTTTGGATTGTAGACCTGCTCCCAGGCAACTAAACATTGTCCCCCTGCCATGCCGTCTTAACCGTCTATATGCTTGATCTGACGTCTTAAATTGCTCCAATGTTGTATCATGTGCCATGCCAAACAAATCGCGCAAAAGAAAAAAATAACATAGATTTTGATTCCATCACGCACGGTTTTCCCTAAAATCCTGACGCCACAAGCAATAAATCGGAAATCAATCGGGTCTAAGTACAACGAGGAAACTCCCGTGGCCAATTAATTACAGGAATCAGTGAAACTGCTGCATGGAGATCAAATCACCAGCAACTAATTACACGTATACGGGCAAACGGCCGGGAATGAAATCAATCGGGATGAGGTGAAACTAGAGCGCTACGAGGCGACTAGCGAGGCGAACAGGTTTTCCTACCCTAGCGCCGCCGCCGGCCGCCGTCGCCGCCGCAGGCCACCGGTGAAAGAGCTGGGCCGCTCTCCTTCCGCTTGCCGCTCCGGTGGCAGGAGGGAGGGGACCCTGTTTTTTGCATGGTAACTAGGGTTAGGATGTTTTTGGCATGGTGCGTCGTTGGGGTGGTGGGAGCGGCGCCGGGCAAATAAGTCTGCCTCAACTCTACTCCCACACCGGCGTTGTTCTTCATGGTGGCGTCTCGGAGTTGGTGGCACTGTGTGCTTGTCGATCTTTCAGATCGGTGGCTGTAGGGTTCATGGATGGTGTCGGCGAGGCGGCGGCGGCGACTCCATCAGATGGGTTTTTCCTCTTGCTCTGTCCCCGTTGCTGCGGCGTTGTCTCCGGCGCCATGGTGGAGCAGAGAGGATTCGTCCAGGAGTACGTGCAGACGGTGATCCGCACTGGTGACAGCTGGAAGATGATGCACCTTGTGGTGGGTTTGTGGATGGAGGCTGATGGTTCTGGTTCCCTACTCGGACGTCGTCGTGCGGGGGTGCCAGTGCTGAAGTTTGATGGCGTGTCCGGGGTCGTGCTGCCCCGGTCTGATTCTTTCAACGGTAATGGTTTGTCCTATGGCAAACTACTTTGGAGGTCCGAAAAGCTGATGATCGGCGATGGAGCCGCGTCGAGCTCGGGTGAGAAGGTGATCTGTCTATTTTTTCCTTGGTGGCTGCTACGGTGGTGCCGAAAAAGATGGATAGACGTTGGTTTGTCACATAGGTTTATCCTATCTTTCCAGATCTGTAAGATCGGTGTATACGTACTTTGTATCTCGTCTTTTATTTATCAATGAGAATCGTTTTACCATGAAAAAAAAATCAATCGGGGTGACTGGATGCCTGGCACCATTCCATTCCGGTGCAGACGCACAAGAGCGGCTCGATCTGCCTCGCTAGGCTAGCTAGCTCAGGGAAAGCATGTGAAACGCAAGGGTGTGTCTGCTTGACTAGTTAGCGTGCACGTACAACACACGTCTCCACAAAATGCAGCAAAATATACATGTGTATGTTGTCTTGAAAATTTTAAACCATTTACAACAGCATTTCTAACCCATACAACGACATGATATACTTGTCTCATAGTTAAATAAAAGAGTAAAAAACAATTTGATTACTTTTAATAAAGCAGTCCAATTTCTTTGTAGTCAATGCCAATCATACAAATATGAATTTATGAATGCCAATATAGGCTCTCCATCCATGTGAGCTTAATTTGAAGTTATTTTTCAAAAATACAATGTTGGTTTAGTCAACTAATGCATCATAATATTTTATTGAAATACATATAACTTTTCCTAATCAATGTGGTACTTTGGCGACATTAACAACACTTACTTGAAGAGTAAAAGACAACATCTGGCTACTCTCCAAGATTTATATTTGTATGTTCCAATCAAAAAACATGCAAAAAAAACTTTCTGTAAGCACTACTAAGTAGCTAGTATGGAGAGTATCTATCCTAAGTAGTATTAAATATGTATTACGATAAATAAACATATATTCATTCTGAATGCAAGTAACCGTGCAAACCTGAATAATTTCATTCAAGCCGGTCATTGATGTCACATGAAGCAGAAACTGCATAAGTAGATAGAATGGTTGCCTAGTGGTGAAATAACTATGTAACTCTGAGTGGAACAACTTGTGAACAGAGATATTAAAAAATACAAGGGTTTTTTTATGTAAACAATTTCAACTTTATCTCAAATCTTTCCATCATTTTATTCAGGTTTCTCTCAAAAGGAAATAACATAATGGCAAAACATGTATTTCCTATCACAAGTTTATGCATGGACAGTTTAATTATATGGTTTTTGTGACCATAGTGATTACTCAGGGTGCCAGCATCGACTTGATATATAGTCAGTAGTAAGAAAAACCGGGCATCCCCCAGTTCCATTCAAAAGAACGAAACTTCCAAGTCTTACAGTTGATCAGATTTATTACAGCACGCGAGACCAGCAAAGCTACCGGCCTAGCAGATGCAAAGCATCAGACTCATCTAAAACATAGTCGCATTACAGACGCCAACAGAACAACCCACAGCTACAGCTAAGGCACCAGGAAACTGCAACTTAGGACAGCTTCTGCACCACCTTCCAGTGGTTCCCATCTTCAATCATCACCAACGACGCCTTCTCCAGGGTTTTTGCCAGCGCTCGGGTAGTTGCCTCCCACTCTTCATCCGCAGTGAAATTTTCCTTTTTGATCCTGAGAGCAACACCGGATCTCTCATCCTGATTCTTGCCAGGTCAGCAAGGGAGGGCTTTGAGCAAGCTCCCTCAACTTCTCCACCAGCGAATCCATCTGAGATTTTGCATCTCCTGAGAACAAAACCATCCACAGGGAAAGTGTAGAGGCAAGTTTTCTCCACAGGACCTGCATACCAGTCCGAAACACATTAAAGCATATATCATTTCTATGTTTCCATAGCACCCACATAACGGCTGCATGAATCACATTCCTATTTGCATGCTTTAATTCGCTAAGCCATAGACTGGCAATCTTCTCATAAGTAACATGTGAGCAAGATAAGTTTGTCAACCTGCACACCACTTTCCAAACCTGAGAAGCAACCACACATTCAAATAGAAGATGGTTACGAGTTTCAGTTTCAGAACAGAACACACATGTTAGATCATCTACATGTTGTCTATTCGCTAGATTATCTCTAGTAAGAATCTTATTGTGAGAAACTAACCAAAGGAAAAAATGGATTCTTGGCGGTACTTTGATTTTCCAGAGAGCAGGAATAAATTTTGGAGTAATCCCCCTAAAGTTAACCACCGCATACAGGGAGCTCACAGAGTAAACTCCCTTAGAATCAAGTTTCCAGAGGATAGCATCATCTTCATTATTAAGATTAAGAGAACTAGCTATCTGTAAAATTTCATACCACTGCAGCATTAACTGCTCATCGAAACATCTCCTAAAGGTTAGTTTCAGCTGAGACCCATCCCATGCATCAGCAATGGTGATGGTTTGTTCATTAGAAATCACATAATTTCCCAATATTGGATTGCAAGGCTAGAGCCTCCAAACCAATGATCCTCTCAAAACTTAATTTTCTTTCCATTACCAACCTGCCACTGATAACCCAGTTTAGCAGCATTAGCAGCCCATAGCACTCCTTTCCAAAAGGGAGAAGCACCCAGGACAGAGCAAGAAAAAAGATTCGGGTTATTGACATCATACTTATGATCAATAATTTGTTTCCAGAGCTTGTTCTCATCAAGATGGTACTTTTTAATCCAAGAAGCTAACAGGCAAAGGTTCAACTCCACTAAATTGGGAATCCCTAACCCACCAAACTCTTTTTTCTGAGTAACAAGCCCCCAGTTCGCAAGATGGTATTTAAAATGGCCCTCATAATCATCCCAAAGGCAATGTGCCATTTGGGAATTTATTAGGGCTATGGCCCATTTCGGAAATTTAATAACACTAAGCAGGTAAAGAGGAATGCTAGCAAGCACACTTCTTACGAGTTCTAACTTAGCTGCAGACATAAGCCGCCCCCTCCACCCCCCAGCTTTCTTGATAAGTTTGTCTATAACTGGTTGGAGGTCTTCTTTCCTTAGTTTCTTATAATGCAGAGGAACCCCCAAATACTTCAGAGGGAACTCACCTAACCTACAACTAAGGATTTGAGCAAAAGACTGAGCTTCATCCTCAGAGACATTAATTGACACCAAGTCACACTTGTGAAAATTAATTCTCATGCCAGATATTTGCTCGAAACAAGAGAGTAGCCATTTAAGGTTTAGAGCGCCAGTTCTCTCTTTTTGAAGGAAAAGAAGGGTATCATCAGCGTACTGCATGCTAATGACCCCCGACCTATTAAAACCATGCAACAGACCTGTAATCAGATTGTTGTTGGCCGCTCTAATGAGCATTTTTGTGAATACATCTGCCGTGAGATTAAACAGGAGGGGCGAAATAGGATCACCCTGCCTCACACCTCGACCAGCTATGTAGAAATCACTGTTAACATCATTGAGACGAACTCCAAAAGAGCCATTCTCAAGCAGAGAGTTAACAAGAAGAATAAACTTATTACTAAAACCTCCGTAGATAACATCTTTAAAAGAAAAGATCTATCAACCCTGTCGTATGCTTTTTCGTAGTCCAGTTTAAAAATAAAACCAGACTGTCACTACGAGCCACATCATGAATAATTTCATGTGCCGCAACAACACTTTCTAAAATAAACCTGCCTCTAATAAAAGCTGTCTGATTTGGAGAGATTAGATCTTCACAAATCTGACCGAGTCTATTAGTTGCACATTTAGAAAAGATCTTAAAGCTGCAATTGATCAAAGCGATCGGCCTGAATTTCTGTATATGTACAGCATCAGGTTCTTTTGGAATAAGAGTCAGTAGACAAAAATTAAGTCTAAAGAGGTCTAATGACCTTTTATTCCATGCAACAAAAAGATTAAACAGATCATCTTTAATTAACTCCCAGAAATGCTGGTAAAACAGGAAAGGTAAGCCATCAGGGCCTGGAGCGCCATCAGCATAAGAGCCGAATACAGCCTCCTTAACCTCCTGTAAAGTAAAGTCAGCATCGAGGAGATCGTTTTGTTCATTAGTCACTTTATCCCCCGCATCCCAAAAGTCATCCGCAAGATCAACATTGATTTTTTGTTCAGCGCCAAATAAGTCACGATAAAAATCAGTAGCAATCTTGAGCATACCTTCGGTATCTTCAACTGGACCAGAAGGCCCATGCAGCATAGCGATGTTTTTCTTCCTCCTTCGCTTATTAGCTTGAGCATGGAAATACGCCGTGTTGCGGTCCCTTCTAAAATCTGCTTTTCCCTGGACCTCTGTCTAGCTTTTATCTCTTCATTTTCCAGATACCTGTAAGCTCATCAGAAATAGATTTCATCCGAGCTTTAGAATTCGGAGACAGAACAAGAGTTTCAGAAATAATGTCTAACTGATCAAATTCAGCAATAAGTTGTTGTTTCTTTTTAAATTGAGCAGCTTCGGCATTAGCACACCACCCTTTCGTATATCTCCTGAGGTTTCTAACTTTAAATTGCCAAACATCAAGAGGATCCGTGTAACGACAAGGAGTCCTCCACGCTTTTTCGACAACTTCTTTAAAACCATCTATTTGAAGCCACCATTTTTCAAACCTATATTGTTTGATTTTAGGAATAACCAACGCTCCAGTATCCAAGATAAGTGGAGTATGGTCACTACCTATCCTAGCTAGAGTTTTAACTTGACTCGCAGGGTAAAGACTATCCCAGCTCGTCGAAATGAAAACTCTATCAAGAGTTGCCATTACTGCATTCTCTTGATTGTTACTCCACGTATACATCCTCCCAGCACATTTTAAATCTATCAGACCGAATTTATTAATCCAGTCATTGAAAAGGTTGACCCAGTGTTGATTAACAACACCAGAACTTTTCTCGCTACTACTTCTAACTAGATTAAAGTCCCCACAGATAAGTGTGGGTCCTGTCCAGCTAGAAAGAATATTATGTAGCTCGTTTATGAATTCTAACTTATGTTCATCATAAGCAGTTCCATAAACCGAAGTAAACATCCAAGTACTAGCATCTTTTTTGTTCTTAAGTAAACAAGATACTGCATACTTGAAGATGTTCACATCCAAGACATCAAACATATCACTGTTGACACCAGCTAGGATACCACCAGCTGTGCCAACAGCAGGAAGCCAGTTCCAAGTATAAATACCTTGACTATCCAGAGTTTGAAGTTGGGAGGCATTAAAATCCTCTTTTTTGTTTCAGAAAAACTAATAAAATCAGGGCGATGATCTCTAATGAGTTCCCCAGTCCGAAAAAGCTTATCAGGTCTATTTAGACCTCTATTGTTCCAGATGAAACCTATCATCTAAGGTTTTAATTTCACATATCTCCTATCCTTTTTCCTACTAGACACCTCAAACCAAGGTGAATCAGGAAAATCGTCTACTACTTCATCTTCGGCACTAATGTGCGATGAAGCTGGAACAAGATCATCACCATAATTGGTAACTTGTTCCGGGATAAATTCCTCTCCTCCAACATCAATGTTTTGAGGCAACATATCAGGGTGACTGTCCCGAAAGTTCTGTATTTCAGTTTCAGACACCCGCATAGCATTAATATTTTCAGCTATTTCTGAATTGTTTGCTCCTAGAATAATCCCAGCCATCCTCGCATTTTGCATAAGGCAATTATCATCAAGAACAGCAAAGGAATTACAGAAGCTTTTAGATTTACCTGTAGGAACTTCCAGATTTTTCTGTTTCAACAGATCTTGTGCTTTCTGGACCGTAGTCCTACCATCTCTCTGAATGCGAGCACTCATTCTCGGGGCCATCACTGGACCCCATTTCTGTTTCTTCTTTTCCTCAGCACACATAACCAGACTTGACACCTCCGCAGAATCTTCCTGAACTTTCTGTGACAGACTAGCATCAACAGTTTCATTCTTCTCTTCTTCAGGTTCTTCATCTTCAGATTCCTCGAACTGTGTCAGCAACTGAACACAGATGTTGCTTTCAGGAGCAGCATCTCTGACAGGCAACGATCTTGTCTCAGTTACACCTTTTTCAAAACCTTGTTCATGACACTAGCTTCCAGAGTTTTTTCAATCCTAGAGGAGCTTCCAGCAGCCACAGTTTTTGTTCCTCCCTTGCTACCTCCCGTAGCCGAGTTTTGCAAGGCACCATCAGTGTCCATGTCACCTTCAGCTCCTTTTTTAGGTGGCTCTTCAAATCCTTCACCTAAGTCATCATCAAGGCCTTGCGGGCTGTCATGGTTGTTTTCATCTAACCCATTGTCATCCACAGGTGCTTCAATCTCAGAATCAGGCTCAACTTTAAACTTTAGCAAGTAAAAGTTTTGCTCCACCTCGAATAGACGGTCTCTTGGTATCTTGCTGATGTCTCTAACTGACACTTTGATTCTCAGAGTTTTATAGAAGCTTCTGAAAACTTCATGCCAATCAACATTCACCATGACTCCAAGAGCAGAGGCCACTCTAGCAATCACCTTCCAAGTCCACCATTTTGGAGGTAGGCCTTCCACAGAAATCCAGACCTCCATCATTTCACCATAAGCTGGTAATTCACCACCCCAGTCAGAAAAGGAGATTGACACACCCTTCTTCTTCAAGTTAATGGATGGATATTCTACCAGATCCTTGATGTTCTTGTTGGGGGGGAACCTGACCAGAAAGCGTTTTGGATCCAGCTGTCTAATTTGCCAGAAGCAATTTGTCTTCCACATCTCAGTAAAGCTCTGTTCAAGTTCCTGCTCCGTGAGCTGACCTCCTTCAATATTGACTATGCCAACATTATCAATATTCAACCACTTAATTCCTTCAGGACCCTCCACATCAAGATGGAAAAAACCCAGACCGACATTGGCGCTTCCCCAATACTCAGCCATTGGCATAGGTTTGTACCAATCAGCGCAGGAGTCCATATGGTGACCAGGCTTCCCACAGATGAAACAATTTTTTGCTTTGGGGCATAAACCCACATAGTGTCCTGGTTCACCACAATTGAAGCAAATAACATTCCTATATTTCGGATCCATAACTGGTCCAGCACTGTTACTCTTAGCAGCAGATTTGTCAGAGCCATCGCTAGAACCTTGCGAATTGGAGGGGTTTGCAGGCTTCTGCTTCTTCTTCGCTTTGCTCTGATTACTGACAGCAAGAGAATCCCCCTGTGAAGCACTACTAGTAGCTTGCTGCACAGGCATCTGCATCTGGAGAGCTGCAAATTGACCTGGTTGTTGCATACCCATCATCTGACCCTGCATCAACTGCTGCTGCGGGGGAGCAAACTGCATCGGATATGGTTGCCACTGACCCATCGGAAAAGGTGGAAACATACCCGGCGGCATCATGGGGTACATAGCCTGATTTGCAGCATCACCAAACTGTTGCAGAAACTGACCTTGCCCTGCTTGGACTTGCTGTGGTGCCGGCCTTGGTGCAGGAGGACGTACACCTTGTTGGACTGGGGGGCGCCCCCGCCCAGCACCATATCGACCAGGATGAGTCCCGCGACCTCCTCCGCCAGCCATCTTCACCACTTCCGCGAACGTGAGGCGACCCGCGGCGCCCCACCGATCCTTAGAGAAGGAGAACCTCTTCGCCGGTGGCAGCCACCTCTCGTCACCGATCGGATAGCAATCACTTGGCTGGAAATCTCTCTTCTCGAACAAGTCCTTTCGAATCCAGACCAGGAATTTCGATCTAGAGGAAACCCTAGCCGGACGAGCACGAAAGGGGATTGTCCTTGCCCGGCTTCCCCAGATCTAGGCTCGAAAGCGTAATCTCCACAGACATAACCGCTGCTGGATCACCGAGAGCACGATCACCATTGATGTCGCCACTTGTCCTGCATCCCACCTCCGAAACCCTAGCCTCTCTGCCGCGTGGGGCCCGGCGATTCAAAATTCGATCGCACCCAACTTGGCGCTCCGCTGCCGGCTCCCTCGTCGGTGATGCCGCAAAGCGACCACACGGAGACGGGGACCGGCGGCCACGGCCACCCGCCGTGTCCTTCCCCACCTCCGCCACCACGCAAGCATCAACCCGCTCCAGGCGGTGGCTCGATGGAATCTGCTCTAGGCATGGCGATGGCCGACTGGGAGAGAACGGCGGAGGCGCTGTTGGCCGGAGGCGCGGGCGCCGGGACTGCGAGATCGGGGGCGGAAGGCGGCGTGCGGTGGACGGCATCGATTCCTCCAAACTATCGTACCAGATGGACACACCCATGATCCACTCCTTGTGGCCTCTGCCTGGTTATGTTGTATACACGAGAATCAACTGTATCTTCTCATCCCACTCAAAACAAGTGTACTATGTCGGGAGCAGAGGAACATGAAGAGCTCACAACTATATATAGTCAGTAGACGGTACACGACAAGGAGACCCGTTGTCTCCGCTTCTATTTAATTTAGTTGTTGATATGCTGGCTATCTTAATTTCTCGTGCAAAGGAGGATGGCCAAGTGGGAGGTTTAGTTCCTCATCTTGTTGAAGGGGGGGTCTCAATACTCCAATATGCGGATGATACTATTTTATTTCTTGAACACGACATTGCGAAGGCCGTGAACATGAAATTAATACTGGCCTTGTTTGAGCAACTTTCAGGGTTAAAAATAAATTTTCACAAGAGTGAATTGTATTGTTTTGGCAAGGCCAAGGATGACCAGGAGAA
This sequence comes from Poa pratensis, assembly GCA_947311845.1. Taxonomy (NCBI): domain Eukaryota; kingdom Viridiplantae; phylum Streptophyta; class Magnoliopsida; order Poales; family Poaceae; genus Poa; species Poa pratensis. The sequence goes on along the minus strand of CAMZMU010000100.1, from coordinate 21,968,120 downwards.
GTACCGTCGGATTTTTGGTTGCGAGATCGGCTCGTTACCTTTTAGGTATTTGGGAATACCAATACACTATAGAAAACTACTAAACAAGGAATGGAAAATAGTTGAGGACAGATTTGAGAAGAAATTGGCGGCTTGGGTCGCAAGAATGTTGTCATACGGTGACCGTCTTGTGCTTATAAACTCAGTTTTAACAAGCCTCCCAATGTTCTTACTTTCCTTTTTCGAAATTCCAAAAGGAGTTAGAAAACGGTTAGATTTTTATCGTTCTCGGTTTTTTTGGCAAAGCAATCAGCTCAAACGCAAATATCGGTTAACTAAATGGAACGTGGTTTGTAGGCCAAAGGATCAAGGTGGTTTGGGAATCTCGGTTTTAGAGGAGCAGAATAAATGTCTTCTTAGTAAATGGTTGTATAAAATTTTGAATGAAGAGGGAGTATGGAAAGAGTTATTAGTCAACAAGTACTTAGGAGATAAAACGTTGTCTCAAGTGCGAGTTAGACCTACGGACTCTCCTTTTTGGAAAGGAATTATGAAGGTAAAAGATGAATTCTTTAAGCGTGGAAGATTTTTGATTGGTAATGGGGAGCAGATTCGGTTTTGGGAAGATAGCTGGTTAGGTCCAGTTTCTCTTCAAGCTGAATATCCATCTTTATATGCCATTGCGTCTAATAAGCACAGCACGGTGGCTAATGTTCTTGGGACAGTCCCTATTAATCTCCCTTTTCGCCGGGTACTAATAGGTAATAATAGAACAAATTGGATCAATCTAGTGGAGAGGTTAATGCGGGTGAACCTCATTGACGAGGAGGATAAATTTAAATGGACTCTTACTTCTAATGGCACCTTTACGGTTAAGTCTTTCTATGAGGACTTATTAAATGGGCACACTAGATATTTGCGTAAGTATCTATGGAAGTTAAAGATTCCGTTAAAAATTAAGATCTTCCTATGGTTTCTCAATCGAAAGGAAATCCTGACAAAAGACAATTTGATTAAAAGACGATGGATAGGTTGTAAGAAGTGTGTGTTCTGCGATGCGGATGAGTCCGTAGAACACCTTTTCATTAAGTGTCCTTTTGCTCGCGATATTTGGCGCTTAGTGCACTTCACCTTCAACGTCTACCCACCTACAAGCATTGCTAACTTGTTTGGTAGATGGTTAAATGGAATAGATAAAATCACAAAAGCCCGTATTCGTATTGGTGTTGCGGCCATTTTGTGGGCTATTTGGAATTGTAGAAATGACATTGTTTTTAACAAATCAACTTCAACTCATTATATGCAGGTTATTCACAAGGCGTGCTATTGGATCCACTCATGGTCATTCCTTCTCCCTGCGGACCAGCGTGGGCTTATGGATGCCGGATGTACCCGTATTCTCACGGTGGTGCGGGTTATCTTCAGCCGGAGTGGATGGTTTCAGCCTAGACGTCTAGATGCTTAATAATATTTTGTTTGAGTGGTTGATCTTTGTAGCCACCTTAAGTGACCCATGAATTGTGAACTTGTTTCTTTGGATGGTTAAATAATTGCGGTGGGCTGTGTGCATCTCTTGGATGCAGAGGCCGGGGATCCGCACCCCTTTATCTAAAAAAGTAGACGGTACACATGTGCAGCAACCTCTTTCGTGCAGAGCTAGGAGCCACGCGCCGACTTGTTGACCACCTTCATGATTGTGTTCAACACGGGGGCAAGGGCAACATACTACGATTCGTAAAGAAGAAGTGATCAAAAGTACAAGGTCGGCATAGGAGATATGATGTGTCAGAGGCAGAAGGCACGGAGAAGTAAAGATATTCCAAGATAAACCCATTCCGATGCCTATAAAATCAGGTGCATCGTGTCTATAATACAAAAGTGTGATAGGTTTCTTCGTATTTCTTCCGCCGACATCGCTTTCTTATTCCTATTAAAATATCCCTGGTGTGGGAGGGGCGCGCGCTACGGCTTTGACCTAACGGCCTCCGTTTGCTGGAATCAGAATAGTTGAGAACAAAGTGGCGAATGGGTGCGTAACGCGTGGGAATCTGCCGAACAGTTCGGGCCAAATCCTGAAGGAATATCCACTGACTTCATGCACGGGGACTCGACCATCAATCCTTTCTTGTGACAGGCTGTGACTGGGTGCTCTGAAACCTCCTTAAAAGGAGGGGCGGTGGGGTAAGGTAATTGAAGCAGCTTTGGTGCGTCCCACCCCACTAACTAGTGCTTGACTTGACTTTCCCCGCGCCCTATCCAATGAATAAGGAGAAGGCCGGCCTATCAATGACCGAGCCAGTCTGATCTCCTTTATACTTACCTCAAACAATGAGCGAAGTCGAGATGTTGATGAGAAAGGGGCAGCTAAAACATGACTCCAACTACGACAAACCTAAGACCAGCTTTTCTTACTTTGTCCGGAGCCATTTTCTTTTCCTTCGAACCGTCTCCAGAACCAGAGCCCCAATCCTTTGCTCCCGCTCGCGCATTCCCTTTGTCTAAACCAATCCGGAATCGAACTGCATTCTGTACAATAAAAATAGACCAGCTTTTCCACTTGGATCTCGTCTTGCTTGCTCGGAGAGAGGAGAAGCTAGCGATCACTCTGCAATGATACCGGTGGACGAAGTACCTATCTAGAAGCCAAGGACAGATGGCTAGTCTGAAGACATTGACCATCTGGAGCGAACGAAAGTTGGCGAAGTTAGTGAGAGAAAGCTTGAAAGATAGGATTTAATCGTATGGATTAGTTTAAAAACATAGAATAGAGATTTAATAAGTCAAGTCCTTTGAGAGCAACTCATGTTCAGCCTTGTCGGAATAAACGCCGAAAATGGGCTTTGGCTCCCGAGCGCCACGGCTCTCGATATCACTGCCACTCATTTGTACCATCAGGCCATCCGTTCAGTCGTATGTGTACGTGTATATGTTTCGTCAGACAACCGTATTCCAACCAGAACAGTGCCCATATATCCGTATACCGGTCATGGTCATTAATTCAAAAGCATCTTGTGCCAGCCTGCCAGGCCTCCTCATCCTGGGCCGGTAACTTGGATGCCCCCACTGCTCCCGCAGTCCATGGCCGCTTCGTCTGCACCATGCTGTCTCCCCGGGCTGCATGACAAGTTCTTCGGCTGGACCTGGCTGGGCACCGCCCACTGGTGTTGGTGGTTCAACATCAGCGTGGTACATGGCTGAGAATATTGAAGATTCTGACCCGCAAGCATGGTACGTATTCTAAATAGCTTGTGTATTTTTCTCGCTTGTGTCTAGGTGTTGAATAGGAATCACTCAAATCCACGACAGTCAGGTCCATTCTATATTTTCAGCAAGCTAAAAACTGTTGCTCGGTGCTGTAATCAGAGAGTTTTGATGAACTAGTTGTTCGTATGAATAATTTGTATAGTTATAGTGAGACCTAGGGTAATTGCATGAATACACTGGAAAGATAAATACGGAAATACATTGTGGAGGATAAATGACAATTAGCTCTTAACATTTGAGCTGGTCTTACAAATTAAATAAGAGAAAATTGCTTATATACCATTGACAACATCTGCAATGGCTTATTTACCATCCAACAAAGCCATAGTGCTTATATACCGAACACGAACAAATTCTATTGCTTATTTGCCATTGACGTTAGTCTTCCGTTACTGAGTCTTTGTTTTCCTGTCAGTCTATTCCAAAATTCCAATTTTACCCTCAGTTCAGAAAAAGAAAAAGAAAAACAAAACTCAACTCACGCACGCACACACCAGACCACGCCCAATTTCCACACACGCACGCGCTACCGCCGCCGGCCTCCAGCGAGCCTCATGGCGGAACGGCCGCCGGCGCAGCCACCTGCCGCCGCTCCCCAACCCCCGCCGGTGCCAAAGATTCTCGTCGCGGCTGCACCTCCAAGCATCTCGTCCACTGCAGCTTCGACCCTCTCCACGCGACGCCTCATGGCGGAACCACCGCCGGCGCTCCCCCAGCCCCTACCGCACATTCCCGTCGCCGCGCCTTTGGCCCTCTAGACCACCCCGTCTTCGACGGCCTCCGCACAAGGCTAGCTGCGCCGACCTCTCCCAGCGGCAGGGGGATTCCGGCGAGGTGGAAAGTGGGGCAGGGGCGCGGTCGGCCGAGGCCCTCCCCAAAATCAACTCTTCTGTGGCCGCACTTGATACAGCAGCTCCTCTGCCCCAGATTTCCATGCCCTACGAGGAGGACGGCGTGGCTGACGAATGCGCTAGGTAATTTCTCGGATTTTCTCTATTTTTGCTGCAGTTTTGGGTAGAAAAATGGCCAATTGACATGATTACATCATATACAGGATGATCCAATCAATGGGGATTCAACATACTGAGGGTACTAGCTCAAACATGAGGGATTTGCTTGCTTGTATTAATGGAACTTCCTCTTTCCTCTATGTTCAGAGAAGAATATATATCTTGAGTATGTTGATTTCAATTGTTGCTTATTTGCCACTGAGGGCAAGAAAGACATTTTGGCCTCTTACTGGAATGAGTTAACACTAGACTAACAGCCAGTGGCAAATAAGCATTACAATTCGTTCGTGGTTGGTATATAAGAGCTACAGCTTTGTTGGATGGCAAATGAGCCATTGTAGAGTTTGTCAATGGTATAGAAGCCATTGGCTCATTAAATAATTGATAAGAAGTTAATTATCTGATCATCTATTGCTTGCGCAGGAGAATTGTCCTTTAGCATGGAGGGGGCAATTCACCCGTGGTGATTATGGAGTACCAACGATGATCCTAGAAGCTGTTGCATCCCAGGACCTTCATATTTGGCATGCTTTCTTTGGAATTGCTGGGTCAAACAATGACCCTAATGTGTTGAACGAGTCCCCACTATTTTTTGACGCATTGAAAGGAGAAGCCCCTCAACTTCAGTTTTCTGTCAATGGGAATGAGTATACCACAGGTTACTACCTTGCCGATGGTATATACCCGGCCGGAATGGGCTGCCTTCATGAAGACTATACCAGTTCCCCAAACAGAGAAGCACAAGTTGTTCGCCAAGCACCAAGAAGGGGCAAGGAAAGATGTCGAGCGTGCTTTTGGAGTATTGCAGTCCCGTTTTAGCATTGTTCGCTGGCCTGCACGTCTATGGAAGAGAAAGAGTATTGGAAGGATCATGCTAGCTTGTGTGATTCTCAACAATATGATAGTCGAAGACGAGGGAGAGCAGGCCACCATTCATATTGACTTGAATGAGAATCCGGAGGCTTCATTTGCTCTACCTCCTAAAGTGAATGTTGGTGGTTTTGCTGATGTGTTGCGTAGAAAAACTACTATCCGTGCTCGTCCACAACATACCCAACTTAAAAATGATTTGATGGAGCATATTTGGCATAGGTTTTGAAATAGCCATCATAATTAATCATGGTAGGGTACTGATATCTTTGTATGTTCCTATTTCTTTTTTTCCTGTAACATCGAAGATCACAGGATATCTTACATGTTATTATTTTCAGGACTATGCTATGATGGGTTGATGATGCAAATGTTTAGCTGCTCCTTTCTACCAAAGTTTGAACAATGGCTTTGTGCCTTTATCGTCGTCATGGTGCTATGCGGTTTCTTCTATTTTGCTGGAGATCATATCTACTATTTTGTTTTGTCAGTGCTTTCTTCTAAAGAGTCATGTAATGTTGAAGTGTCGAAGTCTGGTGCTATGCGCCATTAGTTGTTGCTCATTGTCATCAAGATCAAAATTGACGACTTGTGTTTGCCGAATATCTTGTTTAGTGTTATGTTTGATTAAAACTTCCTCATAGACTCTGCTTAATGTTTAAGTGTCAGTATGGTGCTGTTTACTGCTTGCTTATTAATCAGTTTCCTTGATATATCTTGATGGAGTGGATGGTGCATATGTATGTTGACTGAAATGGCTACAAAGATACATGTACAATGGATCACAGTAGATAGTATACACATGCAGTCATTAAATAGTTAACCAGCCAGCCTAAAAGCCAGCCCATTGTACATGTAGCATTCTGGCTATAAGCTGGCTCTAAACAGACGTGGCATAAACATAGAGCTGGCAGCGGGCTTTGTTATTGTACTTGCTCTTATCCAGCACGCCAAGTAAAAGGACAGAGAAGTCATCGTATGGTTGCAGGCTAGTAGGCCATGCACAGTTCTAGCTGTGGCGTTGCACAGTGAGCTTCGGCACTATTTATCTCGCGATCTTGCTAGTTCATCCCTAAAGCTCGGCCAACTCCATGGCTGCCATTGCCCTGCTCTGCCTTTGATTAGGTGCCCAATCTGCAGGCAGGCTATGGTGCGCACATATGTTGTTCGTCGTCAAGGAGGAAACCAGGGCCGGTGTTTTTGCAAATGCCCCGACTAGGTAAGCAAAATAGACAGTTAATTTAGATCATATCGTTGGGCTGGCTGTAGGCGCTGAATCAAGAATTCAGCTCGTACACACACTCGCAAATTCAGAGAGGAAGACAGTGGTTTTGGTGCTGTGTACAACGTACAGCTTTTCTGGTTTTTCCCTTTGTTATTTGTAGTTCGATTACAACCCTAACAATCGATCCTATAATCATGGTGATGACTGAGCTTACTGAACGTGCCATCCCACGTTCGTCAGGTCATAGCCACGGATGCCTTGCGTCGTGCGAAATCCTGTGCCATCCCACCGCGCAACGAGCGCTAGCTACTACCAAGTCCAACTCGAGAACAGGCTCTGCGAGTCGACCGTTTATGCAAACTGAAAACGAGCTAAACCTGAACCTAAACATCTAACTGAACTTTGTCGGAAACGCTACAGTAAAACTGTTGTCTGAACTTTCTCGTCAGGCTTACAGTTCAACATTTCTCCTCCTAAGCCTGACGAACAGATGTTACCTCCACGACGCCGAGTTTCGATCTCATCTCGATGAACTTGACGTGGCCCAACACCTTGGTAAGGATATCGGCGAGCTGTCCATTGGTGCTCACGTGACCAATGTCGATATTGCCGTCGTCGATGCACTCACGAAGGAAGTGGAATCTGACATCGATGTGCTTGCTCCTGTCGTGGTGCACTGGGTTCTTGCTCAGTGCTATCGCCGACATGTTGTCGACACGCAGCTTCGTCTTCAGTGGAGCGTCGCCGATCAGCTCGCCGTGGAGGCTGCACAGCCAGACGCCTTGGCATGCCGCGGATGCAGCTGCCACGTACTCCGCCTCGCACGAACACAAGGCCACCACCTTCTGCTTCTGCGAGGTCCACGTGATCGCACTGGTGCCAAGGAAGAAGACTGTCCCCATCGTGCTCCGGCGATCGTCCATGTCACCGGCGTAATCGTTGTCGCTGAAGCCGATCACCTCCGGTGCTCCTCCTGAGCCTCGCTTGTAACAGCAGCTGTAGTTTGCAGTTCCTTTGTTGTAGCGTAGGATCTGCTTGACTGCTGCCCAATGCGGTGCCGCCGGTGCCTCCAGGTACCTGCTCACCATGCCAACAGCAAACGTGATGTCGGGGCGTGTGTTGCAGAGGTAGCGGAGGCTTCCGACGACGCTTCGGTATTGCGTCGTGTCCACTGCATCGTCGGGTGCCTCCTTCCCAAGCTTGAGGCGGCTCTCCATTGGCGTGTGCGTCGCGTTGCACTCTGCCATGCCTGCAGCCTGCAGGATCTTGGCGACGTACGTGCTCTGACAGAGGGTGATCCCCTCCTTCCGTCTGCACCACCTCGATACCGAGGTAGTACGAGAGACGCCCAAGGTCGCTCATGGCGAACATGTTCTTCATCTCCTTCTTGAACGCGTCGATGTCGTTGTCGCTGGACCCGGTGATCACCAGGTCATCCACGTACACGCCCACGATCAGTGTCGACGTGCTGGTGCACCTCCTGTACACCGCGTGCTCAAGTGGGTTGCGCTCAAACCCCAGGGATGCGAGCGATGCGTCGAGCTTGGCGTTCCAAGCGAGCGGCGCCTGTCGTAGCCCGTACAGGGCTTTGCGCAGCCGCAGAACCGTGTTCTGCTTGTTGTCGTTGATGTACCCGGGAGGCTGGTGCACATACACCTCCTCCTGCAGATCGTCGTTTAGGAACGCGCTCTTGACGTCCATGTGGTGCACGGACCAGCCACGGTGCGCGGTGAGGGCGAGCAGCAGGCGCACCGTCTCCATGCGTGCTACAGGTGCAAACACCTCGTCGTAGTCCATGCCTTGCCGCTGTGCGTAGCCTTTCGCCACCAAGCGCGCCTTGTACTTCACTCCCATGTCTCGTTGCTCTGGACGGCGTGCATCTCGGCGTCCATCGCCTTCTTCCAGCACTCATGTGCTAGTGCTTCTTCGACAGATTCAAGTTCCTCTGCTGCAACAAGGCACATTGCCTCGTCGCCGTGCACCTCCTGCTCCAGGTTCATGACGTAGTCCCTGTAGGCTGGATTGGGTTGCACGATGCCGTCACATGCTCGTGTCACCATCTTGTGTCGTGGAGGCGCTGGTGCAGGGGAAGCAGACCCGTCTTCTTCAGGTTCGTTCGCTGTGACAGGAGAGCTCGAGGAAGGACTGCCACCGGCATGGCTTGGTGGTGTCGTTGGAGAAGAGCTCGCGGAGCGTGGCGTGTGGGAGTGACGTGGAGGGTATGCAGCTTCAGTCGTTGTCGCTGCAGGCACTGGTACAGGACTCGTGGACACCTGTGGGTAGATGACCACCAGGTGTTCGTCCAGGTTCGGCGCGTCGCGCGCCGTCGTTGTCCAGTTCCACCTCCTCTGTTCCTCGAACTTGACGTCTCGAGTGACGCGCACCTTCTTCGTAGCTGGATCGTAGACCCTATAGGCCTTTGATCCTTCCTCGTAGCCGATGAAGATCATGGGCGTTGATCGATCGGCGAGCTTGTCGATGCCGGGACCGACACGCTTGACGTGCGCCACGCACCCGAAAGTGCGCAGGTGATGCACAGCTGGCTTCCTGCGTCTTGCCGTCGACGCTGCGTGTAGGAGCTCGGTTCAGAAAGGTACACCGCTGTCTTGACTGCCTCTCCCCAGAACATGACGGGCACGGTCATGCTTTTCAGCAAGCATCGTGCCATCTCCACCCTCGTCTGGTTGCGCCTTTCCACCACGCCGTTGCACTTGCACTCGAACCCGGCCGGCGCCTATACCATCCATACCCGGTCACCATTCTTCACGTGCCCCTTCGCCTCTCCGCGTACGTAGGCCACCGACAGTGGCGGAGCCACACATGAGCTGTGTAGTCAGCTGACTACACAGTTTTTTGCCTAATACACAAATAAAGCATGCAAAAAAAATTAAAAAATAATATAAATAGGTGTATTTGACTACATAACTCTACAATGACAACACAAAGTTGAAGACCTGGCTCCGCCACTGGCCCACCGAGTTGGTCGACCTGTTTCCCAACCCGTTCTGCGTCATCCGCGACGACTCCACGTCTTGGTCGGAGCCCAAGCCCGTCCTGCGCCCTCCCGCCTGTACGCACAAAGTGCTCGAACGCCGCCGTCCGGAAGTCCGGCCTGTCGAGCTTCACCGCCGATCAGGAGCAGCAGCTTGTGCTTGATGAGGGAAGGCGGCGACGTTGTCCTTCACCACGCAGTCGAGCCGGAATCGCGCGTGCCCCCGCTCGGGGAATTGGAGAGGATCATGTCGAGCCATGCATTAATCAGTTCAAATTTTTGTCTTGGTATCTGGAATTTGAGTTTGTGGCCTTGTATACGAGTACTACTTAACTGGGACGTCATGATCTCCCTGGTCGCGATCGACTATAGCGCGTGTGTTAGGGCGCTGCCGCCCGGGGATGTTACCGACGAGGCCGCCGACCGACAGGAGCGCGGCGTCGATCCGCACGTCGGCGCGTGGAGACTGTACCTGTTGCGACTTGCGACCATGTTGGCGAACTCTAGATTGATTGGTTGACGCCTGCAGGATGATGAGGTTCAGGATGAGCACGTCCATGTCCGCGGGATCCAAGAACCTCCTGGTTTTGCCGATTGCCTCGTCGATGGCAGAGAAGATGACCAGCTCGGCCTCCTCGCGCAACGCCTCTAGGCTCCTGTCCGGGGACATGCAGTGGTACACTGGTAAGCCGCAGGCACCTCTCGCCCTGACCGATCGATCAGCCGCATCATGAAGTTTATGCTCTGCTCGTCGTACATGTATGGCAAGAGGTGCGCCTGCTCGCGCACGTCGCCAACGGCCGCGGAAGCGGGGGCGTCGCCGGAAGCAGTCGTCGTACTCCACGAGGTACGCCTCCTGCGGCATGCGCTTCTAGGATCGCTACCATGAGAACGTAGACCGGCGGCTGAGCTCGTCCGGTACGTGCTGCCAGAATCAAAACGGCTGCAGGTACGGACTGGGATTCGGTGACTGGCCCGCTGTAACTGTCCCCTTTTATCACCGTTCGCGTCCAATCCAATGGTTCAGATTGATCCAAAAATTGAGATCGAAATTCAAATTTTTAAAAAAAATCGAAAAAAATCAGTAAGTTGTATATGATCCGTTGTGTATCCTGAGAAAGTTTGGCTTCATTTCGATAGTGTTTATCATTAAATAGTGTTTTCTATTTCGATCTTAAAAAGTTGTTAACTCATAAACGAGTGATCCAAAAGACATGAAACTTTCTCAGAATACCCATAAAGACATATATAAGTTACGGAATATTTTCATTTTCTTCTGAAATATTTGAATTTTGAGTTCAATTTTTGGATCAATCTGAACCATTGGATTAATCGCGACGGTGGATAAAGGAGGGCAGTTACAGCGTGACTGGCCATGGACCAGTCACTGAATCCCAGTCCTGCAGGTACTGCACCCGCACCAAACGCAGGGTGAGTTCTATTTAGTATCGCTTGTTAGTTGCGAATGAATCTGTTTATTCTCACCGTTGAGATAATCTAGCGCTAGTTGTTGAGATAATCTTGTTTCTATCTCGAGTAGGGGAGTTGTTATAAACCGCGGTGGCATTTTCTCGTAAATAAGTAGATGTGTGACACCAGGCATTCACCAAGCCACTTTAATAGTAAAGATAAGAGCAGTCAAAGTTTATTTCTCGTGTTGAAGTTTAAGTCATTTTTATTATCTAAACAGTGTCACCGTCGTCAACTCACCGAGACCCGTTCCACACGGCGCTGCCCAAACACTCATCTACACGAGCAATTAACCGATCTGCAGCCTCGCGCGCCAACTGCCCCAAATTCATTAAACTGCACCTCGCCGTTGCCACATCCACTAAAACACTTTCAGTTAACCGGCCATACTCTCGAGTTCTCTCCTAAGCTCCCGCAGTTCTGATCGATATGTTAGCTCAGGAGGCAATCTATACCTAGCACAGTTCAATACCAAGCATTGCTTCTTCATACGATCCGGTAAGTAACCACATCCACCGTACATGATATGTAGTTTTAATTCAAATCCGCTATCCCAGATGACATATTTTCAGTCTTTGTAGAGAACACAAATTTCGGTGTTCCGAAAAGTCACTTTTCACGAGATTTTTATTTTTATTTTTACATGAGTCACAAACAATAGCTTTTTTTGCGAACAAAAAAGAACGGATATACACCTGACATTTTTATGGAATTTTGAAATTGAAAAGATAGACATTTTTATGTCTGTAAAGAAGACAATTTTGGGTCTTAAAGAATGAATTTTCACGAGATTTTTTTTTGTATTTCTACACTGGTCATAAAAAATGTCTTTTATTTATTGTATGAACATAAAGTGTCCGAATATACACCGGAGATTTTCTCGGAATTTTGACATTTCAAAAATAGACAAATTTTCGTCTAGGTAAAAAGACAAATTTTCGTTTTCTGAAATGACTTTTAACGAGATGTTATTTATCTTTTTATATGGGCCATAAAATTTTACTTTTTGCGAATTGTGTGCGAACATAACATGTCTGGATATGCACCTACAGACATTTTTTCGGCATTTTTACATTTGAAAAATAGAAAACATTTAGTTGTGTGAAGAAGACAAATTCGGTCTTCCGGAGCGACTTTTCAAGAGATATTTTTATTTTTACACAGGCCATAAAAACTTTTTTTCATTGTGCGTGGACATAAAATGTGCGAAAATAAACGAGATTTTTTTCGAATTTCGACCCTTCAAAAATAGATATTTTTTGTCTTTGTAAAAAGACAAATTTTGGTGTTTTAATGACATTTCAAGAGATTTATTTTGGTTTTTGTGTTTTTACATGGGGTATAAAAACGCCTTTTATGCAAATTGTGTGCGAAAATAAATGTCTGGATATGCACAGACATTTTTTCCAGAATTTTGAAATTTCAAAAATATATTTTTTTCTTTGCAAAAGAGATAATTTTTGTGTTCGAAAATGAATTTGCATGAGTTGTTATTTTTGTATTTTTACATGGGCCACACAAAAAATGTATTTTTTGGCAAATTGTGTGTGAACTAAAATGTCGGTATACACCATACATTTTTCGGAATTTATATTCTGAATTGTGTTTTTTTTCTCAATAGTACCATCTAGCCCGGCGAGCAAAGTGAATTTGCAATGTATATCCCACTATGAAATTTATAACTATAAAATGAAAGCCCATATTCAGAAAAACTTAATAATTACAAAACTATATTCCACGTAAAGAAACCTGATAATAAAGACATGTCACGATGCCCATTATTTTGTACGCTGTCGTAACTTTATTCTTACCGTCACAGGTTTTTTTTGTTTCCTCTAGACCAATGATAATGATACCACGCTAAGTCACCATCCCTAGGCTAGATCCTTTTTTTTTGCAGTATCGTCAAATCAACTTGCCATCTCCAAATACTCGTACTAGATTACCGGTGGCATCGATTAGCATATTATTTCACACTTAATAGTCTAGCAATTTTTTGTTTTAATAATTATTAGTTAAACGAAACCATTTTGAACACAACATGCCACCTCGTCCTGATCGGAAGAGACTATTTATGTAATGTCGTTCAAACGGTTAGCATATTCAGCTCAAACCGAACAGGTCACCATAACGTGCGTACCTGAAGTCCTGAGCTCTTTGCTTTGGTTTATTTCATAAACTGCTTTGGCCAAGTTCAAAAATGTCGATCAAATCTCGTTAAGTGGAACCCTAAGCAGCGGCACTTCATTTAGTACAAGAGAAGCAACCCCTAGTCAACCAGAGCAAGTTGAACCGCATGTCAGGCCACTCAAGAACAGTGTTATTCATAAATGCAACTTCGTAGAGTCTCTGGCACATCAGCCAATCTCTTACATAAATGCAACTTCTACCTAAGTCGTATTGGATGGTTATTCAATATTCCAGCATATAGTAACAGTCCAGGCACATATCCCAAGCAGAAAACGGACGGCACTGATAACGAGAGCCAAGGAGCTCGGGAGCCAAACCTCTGCTTCCCCTCTTTCTATTGTAGGAAAAAACGCTATCTTCTTTTATTTTGAGTTTCTCACTGCTAGCAATCATTAGATCATCTTTCTATTTGTCTTGGGGTCATGTGCGGTAATATCAAGCAAGATAAATCGAGCGCCATAATTGAAGGTGCAAAATGATTTATTTACTTTTTTGAATCGGGGTTAAAAGATTTTACTTAACTCGTTAAGGAGATTTCATGAGGTTTGGCATTAAAAAATAGTTTTCAAGTCCAACAAAGGCCGATACAAGAAAGGGACTAATCTCCCGGCATAAAACCACTTGAGTGTTTTGTCCCAACAATGACCTAATTCTTGTCCTCGTCTTTGATCTTGGTCATGATCACCAAAGACATGGAACTCTTGTTACGGAAGACCCGCCCGTTTCTTTCTTACATATTATTTCTTCATCGATTCCTTTGTTCAGAAGCATACTACAGTAGGACCGAACTATCACAAATGTAAGTTGCGGCGTCCAAATTTTCTCAACGACTAAAACAGAAGAAACGAAACGGAACTGCACTGATGGCAAAGCAAGCAATCGTCACACTAGTAAGAGATGAGCTGGTTTTATTCATGGCATGGCACAAACCTTGCACGTACATGATCATTCGCTGGCAGGCAGTGTCGCAGTGACTAAAGAGCATCGACTGAGTACATCAAGGCAAGGCAGCTTATCCATCATCAAGGCAAGTTAATAAAACTAAGACCGATTTTATTATCACAACAAACAAGCCATATCTGAAGCAATTAGACTAGGGCCACTAGGCAACTAGGACGAAGACGGCGTAGATGATGCCGGGGATGTAGCCCAGCAGGGTGAGCAGCAGGCAGATCCAGAACTCCACCTGCACGCATGCATGCAGCAGACGACCATGAAATCGATGCCATGAAACCACTGGACATGGCAGCTCAAAATAACGCAGATCGTTTGGTAAAGCTTACGCCGACGCCGAAGCGGAGGAAGACGCCGAGCGGCGGCAGCAGGATGGCCAGCAGGATCTCCAAGAACGTCTCCGAACCCATTGTAGCTAGTCTGTCGCTGTCGATCAAAGCTCAGTTCCTTCTCCTGCTCTCTGGCGGTGCTATGCGAGAGCTGCTTCAGAGAGAAGAGGGATTAACTGGCGAGTGAGCTATCTACATGGGAGGCCAAGGGCTCAGGTCAGCGAAGGGAGAAGGGTCGACGTGGCTCCTCCGGCGCGACACGTGGCCCGTGATCGGTGGACACCTGGCAACCTGGGTCTCTTGGCGCCGAACAAGCTTGGTTTGCTTTGGAAGTTAGCTCCTCCAATACGTGTTCGTTTTCCACCTGGTTGACTGTTGCGTCGCTCTTAAATTCCTTTGAACATAACCTAGTTGTGCCTGCTGCTTGAATATGACGCACTACAGAATCCTTATCTGAAGCCCAGCCGAACATCAAAAGTCGAGTGAATTAAGCTCCGTAAGCATTCCATTCTTTTGCTGCAAGAGATTTCTTCAGTCAGCACCGCGTCACTACCACGCGCTCATAGCATAGGCATGTATATATTGGTAGGAAAACTTAACATCACATCAGCTACAACACACTACCAGCTTACTACTTCGACAACTTTCAGTTTTGACGATTTCTAGGGACTTTCCATGTTCCACGTGAGCTAAATTAAATTATAAGCAACAATTATTCCACACTTCTTTCTGCAACAAAAGCAGACCAGCAACATTCTTCGTCTATGCCATCTCACTCCAAGTTGTCCGAATGCGGTAGCAAAAAAAAACATCAACGCCACTGTTCGTCTATGCTGATCACACTCGACAGAATGCGATAGTTACCAACCAAAACAATCAGTTAGGTGCATCTGACTACTAGTACACCAGTAACCTATAAATTTCCATATGTAGTATACGATAAGGAAACAGAGGACTAGCAAATAATATCCGTACATTCCATCGACCATTATACACACGGACAGCAGAAACTTCGGTTAAGATTCTGTTCACGGCTCGCTAAGAACAGAAATACAAGCAAGACGAAGCCACGCAAGAGTTCCAGGGGGGCCTTCCTTCCAAGGAACACACCAATGAAGAGAAATGGATTTCATCATGCTGCATATCGATGTTGGGCTCATCGGTTACCACCGTACCCTCCTCTGCCTCGTCGCTGCTGCTGAACACGTCGCTGCTGGCCCTGGGCAGTGTTTGACTGCTGAGATGGCATGATCCTCATCCGCTGCTGCTTCATCTGTGCAAAGAGTGCGTCCATTGTCCTTGGCTGCTCCCTCTGCATCTCCTTGCCCTAGAAAAAGATTAAAACACATTATAATAATTTCTAAACTATGCAATATGCTAAAAGGCTAAGAAAATATTTAGATAGGTTTGCATGCATTGCAACTTGGCAGGAAATGAACCCATGAAAATACTTTCCTAATGCAAGTTCCTAATTCCTATGTCTCTGGGTCAATATTGACAAGAATACACTTGAAAAACTAGAGTCAACACAAGACATAGGACACTGTGTCAGAAACCAATATAGATGACAACAGAAATGGTTGTCCAAGAAATAAAAGTATACTGCTGATTAGGAAAATAAATGGTTGTCTACATTTGAAGCCTAGAAATCGTCAAAATAGGAAAAACACATGAATAAATCGTCAAAATAAGAAAAACACATGAATAAGATATAAGAGAGAGAGCATAAAAGATTTAAGAGAGAGAGCATTGAACTTCGCTAAGGAAAAAATGTTAGCAGCCATTGGACTTGGGCTGCTCAGAAAGTCACAGGAGGCAGCAGCTACAAATACAAGGGAAGTGGCTACGAACAACTGGGCTTGGATTAGGACTGTGTCGGCCTCCTCACTTGTATCTCCTCTTCTCATGTTCGTGCTCCTCTGCTCCTATATAATGGCTTGAACCTCCGAATCCATGGCTTGTAGTTCAAATCGATGAACAATTATGTACTGGTTGTGCTGTTAACATTTGGTAATCAGAGCCAATTGTTCCTCCATGCAAATGCACAAAATTTTCTACTCAAAATTTCCCAAAATCCTCAAATTCGAGCAAAACAAATTTCCACACCAGAGGCTTTGATCCAGCCTATTCCAGCCATGTTGCATGGATCAGCTTGGGCTGCCCGCCAAGATCGAGCGTCCGCGTTGGTGGAGGACCGGCAGCAGTGACTCGCGGAGTGGACGGACCAGGGCTTCAGGCGTCGTACGGAGTGGGAGGACAAGGTGGCACGGCGTCGCACCGAGTTCACCGCCCACATCCCACGTCGCGGCGCAGGTTGTATTGGAGGTGTCTATGGCCATCGCGGCAGAGCCGCAGAGGTGAAATGCAAAATGTCACCGGCCATTGCATCATGAGGATCTTGCCCTTGCGCCGACGACCACAACTGCGATCATCATCTCTAACCTAGCTCTCGCGGCGCCCATCCGCATGCCCAGGAAGAGAGAACAGTGCAACAGGGGCCATGACAGCGCCATCCGCATCCCTGACGAGCGGCATTCCTTCGTTACCACCGTCTATGATCATGCCTGCGACCTCGGCCGTGCCCCTCTCTACTACTATGGCGGAGTATATAGCAGCCATGGCGAGTCCAAGCACGCACATCACGCTCGGTCCTAGAGCGCCGACTTCAGCGACTACCAAATCGGCGGCATCAACGATGCTCGAGTCTGACCTTATCATGGGGCCACCAGCGATCAGATCTGCACTGTGCCACGAGCCTACCCCTGATACACAAGCAGTCACGCTAGCACACTCAATATCATGGACTCCAGCGGCTCCGGTGCATTGGTGTCCATGTCGGCACCGTTTCACAAATCTGAGGACGCTGACACTGCTGGGACACATGAGGATGAGTAGCAGCTGGCTTGAGCAAGTGTGGAACGGCCATTCGCAGTCACTGCTGCAAGGGATGTGTTGGATGATCACAGCATCGTCACCGGCACGTCTTCAATGCCACTCACTCTGGTCACACTCGGTGTCGACGACAGACGTGCTGACAACTCATTCAAGGTCTAGTTGCCGCTCAAGCTGTTAGTGCCATTGTCCAAGAGCAAAGAGATGTAAGTGTCACCTCTACTGCCAGAATGCACTCAGGTCATGGCCACATGGAGCACATCTTTGAATCAGCTTCACGCAAAGTACAATGGTATGTATTCCGCTAACTTTCTTGTTGCCATGGGATCCGGGAGAGAAAACAGGGGGGGGGGGGGGGGGGGGGGGGGGGGGGTGTACTGACAGATTCTGCCTGCAGCAAAGATATTGCTTGGGGTACATGTGTTAAGCAATTGGAAGCAGATTTATCAGGCAGTCTTGACCATGATGAAAAGTCGAGGTATGCAAATACTGAGACATATTTGCATTGGTTTATTCAATTGTCTTGTTCAAGAGTGAACGCCATAGGCAAGTATTTCTGTCAGGACATCCACATGGGATTGCTCAAGTACCTGTTCGACAGCGTTGGCCCTTTCTGTAAACAATACATGGAAAGTCGTGCTCTTGTGCTCCTACATATCCTGCAATTTGTGCTGAACCAGTAGCCTTTGAGGACATCCTGTTAAGATCTGTTTGTGCTGTTCTGAGCAGTGTTCACCCTCTGTACCCTTAAGTGTCGACATTGGTGGCATGTTCAGTACCTTACCACTGTGCAACTGTCACTGCTGGAATGGTTTTTCCTTCTGGTTCTGTTTCTCAACCATGGGACTTCGCATGGTCCATCTTGTTTGCCATTTTGAGGACCATTCAGAGCACACCTGAGTTTTGGTCATGCATCTTGTGGTCACGAACTGCAGTGTTACTTCTTCTTGCCTATGGAAATTCAACATGGAAGGGACCAATGGAGCAATGGGATCCAGGCATTGCAAATACTGTTGATATCTGCACTCAGTTTTGCCATGTTTCATGTCACCTTAGGGCCTGTTTGTTTCAGCTTATAATCCAGCAGATTATATAATCTGGATTACATAATCTGGATGGTTGCCAAACAGGTCCAGCTTATAGGTCCAGATTATATAATCTGGAGGCCAGATTATGATAATCCAATAAGCTGGCCAAGAGATGCTTATTCCAGCTTATTCCAAAAGTCCAGATTATATAATCTATAAGCTGAAACAAACAGGCCCTTAGTTCTACTGCAGTTGCAATAAAGCAAATTACTTCAGGATAGTTTCAACTATCCACCACGAACTATGCTCTTCTACATGGTCATCCACATATCCAGGAAGCAGGTTTCGTTATGGACAGAATTAGTCCCTCATTACTGGATTACTTGTTGCAATCTTGTGATGCTGGACACATATATGTAGTGGTTTTGCTTCCTTTTCCTGTGAGGTGATTGCCAATGAAAATCCTGGAAGGCCCTTGCTCTATGTGCAGTCCTTTCTTGCCATGGCATTATTGAGGACAAATCACAAGCTCATGGCAAATATTTTTCATGTTGTGAATCTGCTATCAAGAGTGCAAGATGTTCAAGACTCCTGAAACTCGTCAGAAGCAGCGAACAAGGTGATACATTCAATGACTCCTTCCTTTCTTTAGTCTCATTGGTACTGCTTCTTGAAGAGTTGCTGTTATCTTGATCCTGGTGGCCACAATTCCTTCGGACTTTTCACACAAGCTGAAGCAAAAGAGAGGAGTAATGCTTAAGCTCCAGCCCACTACAGCTTCCACAGCCTCGACCATGCTTACTACTTCGACAGAGTCTGTGCAGACCAAGACTACTATCTCGAATTCTTCTTCTGTGACCAAGGGCACATCGGCAACAACTACTACCTTGGCGTCTTCAGGAGCAAGTCGGCGCTGTCTGCTACCTCAACCTTGTCAAGGTCTGCCTCAATTACAGCACCCATCACGACCTCAGTGAAGTCATGAAGTATCAGGTACCGTGGGATCCAGGCGGTTCAACATGGCATCGGCTTGAGGTCAAGCCAAAATTTAAGGAGGGGGGAATGTTAGCGACCTCCCCTACCCTCGCCTGGGCTGGGCCATGGGATGCACCATTGGGTTTGGGCTGCTTGGGAAGTCACAGGAGGCAGCAGCTACAAATACAGGGAAGTGGCTACGAACAACTAGGCTTGGATTAGGACTGCTTCGGCCTCCTCGCATCTATCTCCTCTTCCTCTCGTGTTTGTGTTCCTCTGCTCCTCTGTAATGGCTTTAACCTCTGAATCCATGGCTTGCAATTCAAATTGGTGAGCGATTGATATATGTACTAGTGTGCTGTTAATACTAAAGCCGGTGAAAAAATAGATCGATAAGGTTTAAATACTACTCCCTCTGTTCACTTTTATAAGGCAATCTAGTTATTTCAACATAAACTAGATACGGATCAAAATGAGTGAATCTACATACTAAATATGTCTAGATACGTGTATTTTTGAAAAAACCTAGAATGCCTTATAAAAGTGAACGGAGGGAGTAGTAGATAACAGCAAAACTAAGAAACTTATCACCAAATACTAAAAAACAATTATCACAGTTTGTATTGGTACTCTACTTAAATTCCATATTAATTTGTACCTTGCTGTTCTGTGGTTGATCACTTACAGGCCTCCTCTGTGCTGAGGTTGATGGGGCACTGCATCCAGAAGAAAACATTAGTGGCTCACATATGCAGGAGTTATGTCAAGTACAAATAATCATGTGCAACAGAGGACCAAAAGCCAGATTGTTTTAATAGTCTGTGCTTCATGGTAAGGTGAAGCACGCTTACCATACACCTTCAAACTAAGAATTCTCTAATTTTTAAATCAGGTGCACATACCATGTTTAGAACAAAGTCAAACAGAAACGATAAAGTTATGGTTACATCTGATCAAATACTGCACATGTGTAATAAATCCTCTTGATCCATATAGCCCTCAACATCTATGTTGTTACATGCACCGCATTTGAGTGCAGATGATCCGACAATTTTCCAACTGACACAATTACTGCTTGGTTGAACCGATGAGCTCATAATTGACAAGTTAGACTGCTGAGACAGAACCAACCCAAAGGCATGCAAGGGATCCTGAAAAGTGATTCCATCAGTTGGCCCTGAAAGGGTAGCCTCCGTACGACACAACATACTGGAATGATTCTTAACCAGAAAATTCATGAGATACCATGATATACCATTACCCAGTTGAACTGTACAAACACGCCAGTAACATTGTTGCTGAGAACCAGTGAACAATGTAAATATAGAGCACCTGCTGACTGAAATCCAAGATGACGACGCTCGAAACAATGCACACCACTATGGATACAACCAACTAGGCATATAACAACAGCAGCAGAAAATTTCCAGAGAAACAACATTCCACAAAGTTTCATGTGTCCACTAGCCTACATTCACAATGTTTTCATGAAAAATAATATCTTCTGCACTATGGAGCTAGTGGTCAAAACCACTTTGACTCTGCATCAACAACTCATACAAAGAATCTGGTGTCCAGTGAGCAGTGGTTGTGATGCTAGAAAGCAACATATCCAGTTCCTAAAGTCAGCAAACGAGAGCAAGGCACCCGTCCCAAACAACTAGTTCTGACCTCCCAAAATAGCACCTCTCCAACTGCTAAAGTTGCATCATAAATAGCCCTATTGTATGTCAGGCAACAACAGATGTACATCCAAGGTGCTCCAGCTGCTTCATAATTTTGATCATGACAACCATAATAAGTGTTATGTGTAGCTTTGTGAGGTTTAAGGACCATATATAACCGTGCAATTCAATATGATCTGCTCGGTTTACTGCACCTCTTACTTATCATCTATTTCATGCAGTTTCAACCAAAAAGTAGGCCTTGTGCCACAATAATACGAACTTGGTTGCTGTTTAGACTTCCATATGACCCAATGGAACATGGATCGCAGCAAAAGATGGGTTCAATGAAAACAACAGCACCATAACCATTCTCAACCAATCAATCCAAAGGCGGTTGAGACAAAGTATTTAATGGGTGCTTCAATGCAGTAAACCTTCTCATGAACAATAAAGAACCATCTTTACCTGTTCATAATTTTTTGTGTTCAGATAAAATGGTAAGAGGACTGTACAAAGACAAAGATAAGAGTGTAGTGATTTGCTGACGATACCTTGTCTTGTTCCATCTGTCAGCCCTACCACGCACTGGCATTGTAGCAGCCTTCTTTGCAGCCTGCTTTGTGATTTGGAACTGATTTCCATCAAGATTTGTCCTCCTTTGTGCAAGAACACCCTAAGAAACCGAAGCAGCATTAGAGAACGACGCATAAGGCAACCCATAAAACAAGTGACGTAGAGTAGGCACAACATACTTGTCTAATAGATGATCTAGACTCGATAAACCGCTGAACCTTGGCATTCCCTTGATTACCGTTACCATTCTGGAAGGGACGCTTTTTTATCTGCGATTACAAAAGGTATAAGGTAATCATCAAAACTTGGAAGTGCTTTAACGAATGTAAGGAAACATGGGCACTTGAACAAATTAGAATGCCTACCGGCAGTCTAGGGCTTTCTTGCCTGCAGGAACTTTTTTCTTTGACATCTTGATAATATCCTCTGTATAAACACACCACGGAATACCAAACCATGAGCAAAATGAACTCTAGGATATGAATTAGCATGGCCGAATAAACAGCTAAAATAAATAGCATACCCAGAGTCATGTCCATCTTTTTCTCAGTAAAAGCAATAGCTTCAGCGGTGAGTGGCACTGATTCCATATCTGAAAAGAACCAAATTGCAAGAATTAGGGCAAGAACCAATCGATCCAGATAAGGTTCATCTTGTCACGTTGCTGACGAGGTTGCATTAGTCTTCTTTAAACTTGGATTGGAAGCAAGTGCACTCATAACTACTCTGCTTAAACCTGGCAACTCCAAATACTTGCATGCCCAGACATGCTCTCGCTAAGGAGGATGAAACTAAGTGAGGCGGATGAACGACACAAACCCATCCAGCACAAACATCCACAGCGCGCAAGAGTATCGACGGTCAACGATAATCCACAAGGGCTGCAAACCGATCTGAGACAGGGACCCCGGTATCCTAGAATTGACTGCGCCTGAACATCCTCGTGAAATTCCTAGACCTAGCGTGCACCGCGGGCACAGGCGAGAACCGACACACCCGAAATTTGTAGAGTCTAACTAGTTTGGATTCAAGTAATCACTGTCTGACTAATGGCTCATACCTGAAACCAGTGTCCAGGAGCGGGCGCGGGGTGGAGGCAGCACGGATGCGACGAGGTAGAAGGTGGAGCGACAGTAGAGGCGGCGCGCGGGAGAGGTGCGAGGCGTCGGCGACGCGGAAGTGCGGCGGCGGCGGATTTGGGGCTGGGAGCACGGGATAGGTCAGGACTGGAGGGGGGAAGAAGAAGAGGTCGGATCCCCCACCAGAGTTTGGAACCGACTCCAGGCGGTCAACTGAAATTGTGCACATCCGCCTTTCCTATCCTCCAAAGGCCCAGATTAGCCCACGTAGCCCGTATCGTCTCGTCTCGTCTCAGCACACACCCACTGAGGGGGCTCTATGATTCAAACGATTTTTAAAAGATTTATGTAGGATTGAAATCTTATGTGAATTTTTCTACTGAAGCCGTTTGATTTATCGGATAATGTCCAATGGAAAAAATCCCATATGAATTTTGTAGTGTAAACTTCATATAAAAAGGATAAGAAGTCTAACAGAATGGAAAATTCCTTCATCACAATCAGCACCTCTTTGCTTCATAGGATTTGGAAACACACGGGAACAGAAATATTGCATGAATAGTATGTCACGACACTTAAATTTCTGCATGGACTAAAAATGCAGGAATCATGTGTTGTTTGGTTGCATCGCAGGAAAAAGTAAAAAAAATGAAAAAGGTTGAGTGGATGTCATAGTTCTCATAGACATACAGAATTTTTTTCAAAAGGTCTCACCTCTTGGTAGAAATCCTATAACATTGTAGTGTAGGAATCCATAAGAATTTTGGAGAACTCAATCCTTTGAACCAAATGGACTATATAGAAAAAATATTCTATGGATGAAAATCATATACAATTCTTTTGAAAATATTTTGAACCAAAGAGGCCTTCAAAGGAACCTGCCCTTACTATAGGATTCAATTAGACATGCCTTTTCATCCGATGTTTCCTATTTCTACAATTTTCTTATCCTACAAATCAAAGGAGCCCTCGGTGTCAATAATCCTGAACTACCGAGACAGAGGATGTCCCACATTCACCACATGACTTGCTCGTGCTTGTGCTGCCCGTACAAAATAGCAACTTCAAAGAGAAATTAGGAACACCACGGGCGGATCTTCAGCAACCAGAAAATGTCCATTTTAAAATTTAAACTTGTAGGGGTAGCTGAATCAAACCCTGTAACAGCTTTGCACGCTAGAAAAAAATTCTCAAAGGGGATAATTTCTATTCTTATTGTTCAAGTTAGCCCACATGTCATATGTATCTTCTACCTCTGGTCTCTCTCCTAGTCAATTTCTATATCTAATCTGCCGCAAGTATTGGTCGCACACCGCGGTGACGACGCGCTCGGATCCATACACCCGCCCCATCGAGGGACATCGATACCTCCATGTCATGGTCCCTCCTTCCAAGCAGCGCCACCAGCTCGTTGTTCCCGAACATGGAAGCAAGCTCGACGCGACTAGGTGCATTCCACCTGAAATTTGTCTCCCTTAACACAGGTGGTTGGCAAGTTCTTTTTTCAGTAGTGATGACCCCACGACAATATCAATCTCAATTAACACATGACGACGGTGAGTTCTTGCAGCGTTAGTGACATCGCATGATGTAGGCGACGTCAAAGAGCAAGGGTAATAGATACAGGAGGGTCACAGGCTCACCGGGATCACACGGGGATTCTCATTGGAGGTAGAGGGGCTCAACATCGTTGACATGGTCAACTACGGTGGCGGTTGAAAGGAGGTTTCTTCGGGAGAGTGCTCGGGGGGCTCGTGGCTCCACAGGGAGGGCTCAAGAAGTACATGTGGACTATGTGGTGCTCCAAGAACGGTCGGCAAAGACCAGGACACGACGGGGGAACGAATCGATTGTGGTGGCCGACGAACGGCGTCAAGGAAGAAGAGGATGAAAGCGAGGAATAGAGCAGCGTCAGCTCTTCTTCCTTCGATGGGGTGTAGAGGACGATGTGGGTGGCGCTATGCTAGGTCAATCTGGAAGTTAATGTAAAAGAAAGAGGTAAGGAAAGATGATGAATATGACACGTGCGTATAAAATGAACTTTATCCTCAGCAATCCCAACTGGTATTCAAAGTTGAGAGTTCGACTTAGGTAACCCAGAAGTTTAAATTTTAAGATGGACTTCTTCCTCCCCAACCCCAACCATGTGACAAGGCTGAGATCTTTTTATCTCAAGCGAGGCCGGTCGAGTATGACGCGGAAATCTACAGATGCTGCTGCTTGAATATGACGCGGTTCATGCAGAATCTTTACTCAAGCGAGGCCGGTCGAGTGGATTAAGCTATGTATGCAGTAGACTTTGTTGTTCAACGCTGCGTCAGTACCACGCACGCATATTGCTTTTCTGGCTTGATTTACTCCAGTGTTTACCCCGACGCCACACGTACTGCTGCTAATTGATGTCCAAGCGGAAGAGCGAAATCACGAGGCGGCCATGACACATTGACGCCCGCCCGCCCGCTGCACTGCACTGCAGGCTAATCTCTGCACGCCACAAATTAATCATCCAGGCATCCAGCTCCTAAGTTCGTCTTTGACTCACCGTGTCTTTTTTAATATAAGATGTTTATCTTTTATCCATATGTATCTAATGTATTTAGATATGTTTTAGTTTTTATTTATTTTTAACACTACAAGAAATGTGTTGATATATGACCTTTTCATAATGACGGTGGACAAATTGGTCATAAAATTGTGACGATTTTAGACGAGATGGTCACACGCCGCTTAGAGGGGACAAAACCCTGTAAAATTACGACGATTTAGTCAAGAAGGTCATAGTAGAAATCGTCATAATTTTCACCAAGCAGTCTTTGGCTTTATTTTTAGTCAACTTTGACCAGCTATGACCATTTAGAATCGTCGTAGACGTTCACAATTGTAATTATGGTTGCCATGTCATCTATTGTGCCCATGTGTCAGCAGCCATGTCATCCATTGTGTCCATGTGTCCTGCTGACATGTTACATTCTGCTTACGTGTCATTTTTTTTTGGTTCCCACGCTTTTGTTGGGCTGCTGTGATATCTTTAAACACGAATGGGCTCAAACACACTTATCTCTCTGTGATGGATCCGTGGCCCATATTCTAGATGGATCCGTGGCCCATAAGGGATAGGTAGCCCACGCGCGCTAGGAATAAATAGTCAAAAATATACGCGAGCGGGGACTCGAACTCACGACCGTGCGCTCACTAAACAAGCTCTCTGCCGCTACGCTTCCGAAGTGATCTTGCTATGTCTAGGGATCGTTTTTATTTATCTCTTTTCTGGTTATCTCTGGGTAAAGACACAATACGCTCCAATAGAGCTGTGACTTAGGCAGAAATTGAACTCTCCAACAGAGGACGGCCGTGACCTGCGTATGGGGCTGGGGGCGGCGGTGACCGGCGGAGGGTTCTGGGGCCGCGTGAAAGGACAAGGATGTCGCCTAGAGGGGGGTGAATAGGCGATTAAAACTTTTCCGGTTTAGGCTTGCTAATTGCGGAATAAAACTAGGTGTTTAAATTAACAAGCCAACAACCTAAATAAACTAGGTTCACCTATGTGCACCAACAACTTATGCTAAGCAAGACAAGTAACAAGGTGATAGCAATATAGAATACTTCAAGCACGAAGGCTATCACAATGTAAAGTGCATAAGTAAAGAGCTCGGGTATAGAAATAACCGAGGCACACGGAGACGAAGATGTATTCCCGAGTTCCTCCTTTTTAGGGGAGTACGTCTCGTTGGAGAGGTGTGAGGCACCACAAAGGTCGATCTCAACGCCACAAAGGCTCACCCTATTCTCCGATGAACCGCACCACAAAGGTTTGGTTCACCTTCCACTATCGGAATCCTTCGAGGCGGAAATCCGGAGCCTTTCAACAACAATCCGGGGCACAACCCACAACGGGATTGGGGGCTCCCGAACAGCTACAAGTGACCACCAAGGGTCTCAACCACCACACGGGCGTCTAGGGTCCAAAGACCCAAGAGTAACAAGCTCACAAGCTTCAACTTCCACGAATCCTCGTGGAGAGTACAAACCTATGCACAAAGCAAATGGCAAGAGCACAAGTGCTCAAATCCTTCACTCTCAAATTCCAACAAAGCAACAAATGCTTATGGGGGAATAAGAGAGGAAGAACAAAGAGGAGATGCATCAAGAACTCCAAGATCAAGATCTACTAGGTTCCCCTCACTTAGAGGAGAGATGGATCGGTGAATATGTAGATCTAGATCTCCTCTCTCAAATCCCTCAAAGATATGCAAGAATCATGGGAGGAAATGGGAGAGGGGCAAGCTTTCCAATGTCAACAATGGAGGAGAGAGAAGGGGAAAACATGCTTGGAAGAGCTGGCTGGCTGGAGGTGGGTGGAGGGGTATTTATACCCCTCCCAGAAAAACTAGCCGTTGCAGACAGCTTGACACCGGAGTCTCCGGTCCAAGTGACCGGATACTCCGGCCTGGGGCGGAAACTCCGGCCTCCTGGGCCGGATACTCCGGCCCCCACCAGGGGGTGAACCACAACCAGCCACGGAGCAGCACGGGCAGAGATTCCGGCCACAGAGGCCGGAAACTCCGGACCAGGGGCGGAGACTCCGGCCCAAGGGCCGGATACTCCGGCCTAGGCCAGGAGCTGAACCTCCAAAAAATTCGACAGGGAAACCCAAGGACCGGAGACTCCGGTCCAGAAGACCGGAGACTCCGGCCTGAAAGCAGTGAAACTGCAAAACCTGAAATGCAATAACTTTCTCGTCCGAACTCCAAATCAGGTGAATCCAATTGCGTTGGAAATATTAAGGGTCACAAATATAGAGGAGATGCCACACATGGAAGGTGTGGACCTTATCTCGAGGAGGACCGGTAATATTTCCAACACCGAGAACGCAACAAGTTTTCCATCCGGACTCCGTTTCCAATGATCTTGGGCTTGCTCCGAAGATAATCACAAGCACAACAAGATCATGCATATACACATCATAGTCCATCATGTGAGGAGGAGAACACAAGAGGAGAGTTTGACCTCTCTACAAAAGACGAACCGGTAAAACCTCCAACATCAAAAACATCACAAGATATTCAAATGAAATCCGTTTTTGATGAACTAGAGCTTGGCATGGAGATGAACGCAAGCTCTAAATTCTCACATGGATAAAAGCCAAATAAGAACCAAGAAAGATGATATGCCAAGTATGCAAAGGTTTGAGCTCTCCACAAAGATGCGATCAAGTTACTCACTTGAGAGCCCCTCTTGATAGTACGCCATCTATTCTAAACCCGGTCTCCCACTAACACCATGAGACCGGTAAAATAGAAACCCTATCAAGATCATACCTTCGCCTTGCGCATTCCACTTGAGTTAGATGATGACGATCTTGATCTCTTCAAGTGGACCACCTTTCTTGATTGCGCTTTGATTGGTGAAAATTCACATAACGCTCCCCCATACACCAAGATGGGAGTGCTTCTCTTAGGAACATCTTCACTTGACCATTATCTCCAAATGGGTTGCAAGCTTCAAGCATATGATATCTTCTATATGTCCATCTTGAACTTGCACATCTCAACCTTGATGACGATCACCACTTGACGTCATCCTCCATGAGCTATAACAAATCTTCCTTTTCATGCAAGCCCGTGGAGAGATACCTTGAATCCAACATATGGAGATCAAGCGATGCCAATGGACAAACCTACAAGAATAACTCAATACAAACATTAGTCCATAAGGATTGTCATTAATTACCAAAACCACACATGGGGCAACACATGCACTTTCACCGCGGTGACCGGCGGAGGGTGCTGGCGCGTCGGTGACCTGCAGTGGGGCCGGTGGCGGCGACATCGACTTCGGCGGGGGCGCTCGCGGTGAACGGCAGAGGGAGCTGGGGCGACGGTGACCGGCGGAGGGTGTTGACGCGGCGGTCACTGGAGGAGGGGGATTTCACGGCGGTGACCGGCGAAGAGGCCGGTGGCGGCGACATCGACTTCGGCGGGGGCGCCTCGCGGTGAACGGAGGAGCAGGCGCCTTCAACTTCGCCCCAGTCCGCCGCCCGTCGGAGAAGGAGCGCCTCGCCGTCGAAGGTATGAACCCCTCTCCTCTCTCCCCTCTTCTTCCCTTCTTCCCTTCTTCTCCGTCTGGCCGTCCACGGTGATAGCACTAGCTGCGCTTAACTGAAGAATAAAGCAAGTCAAGACAGCAACTTTATCTTTTATTTGGGTTTCAAAATCCATTGTTTCAGATGCAAAAAATCTCTCTTGTTAGACGCTATTTAGACTGATTGAATTCCACTGTTTTTTGTTTTGATTGAGGAATTATGGTATAGTGTGTAGTGTTGTTGTATGAGTTAACTGAAAAATTTCTGTCCTGCTGCATACTGTCTAGTGCTGTTGTATGGGTTTCAAAATCCCTTGTTTCATTTACTAGCTTAGCTTGTTTGGCAGAAACTGCATACAGTGTTTTATGTAGATTCACAGCCTTGGGTATGCCGAGCTTAGCTAGGGTCTTTCCTGGTTTATTTTGTTTTTTGGTCGCTACCTCGGGTTTGTTTTGATTTGTTGCAACATGTTGTTGTCTTTTGCAGATGGATAAAAGCTGGATCAGAAAAGGGGTTAGAAAGCTTTCCAATGAGCATATCAAGGGAGTGGAAGGCTTCATGCAATTTGTCCGCACAAAATTTGCCAAGGATGATGCCATTTTTTGCCCATGCTGCCAATGCAACAACCGTAATGAACATACCCAAGGCAGAGTGGAAGACCATTTGCTTATTTATGGTATGACCAGCACCTATGACAGATGGATCCGTCATGGAGAAGCAGCGCAGGAAGAACCTCAACATGCTGAAGCTGAAGCAGAGCCACACCATGGTGGTGATGAAGGCATTGATTTTATGGAAAATGTTTTGCAAGAGCATGCTGGTTTGGAGGAAGAGGATGGGTTTGAGGATGACAGAATACCTGACTCGTTGAAGGATCTGTATAACTCTGAAGACCATGTTGATGGACAAAGGTCAATGTTTGCCGAGGTGTTAGAGGAGGCGAAGCGCGCAGCTGTTGAAGGGGGTAAATTTTCAAGATTTACCTTCACCGTGAAGCTACTTCACGTCAAGTCCTTCTACCGGATTAGCAATGCTGCATTCAATGCAATACTCTGCCTGTTGACCTTGTAGTTCCCTGGTAGCAGTGTTCCCAAGGATTACGAGGACGCATTGCGCGTAATCCGCAAGCTTGGGCTTGGATATGTCTCTATACATGTCTGCCCAAATAACTGTGTGCTGTATCGAAAGGCCTATAAAAAGTATGACAACTGCCCGAAATGCAATGCGTCGCGGTGGAAAGATGCTAATGGGAAGAAGTCGATACCGGAGAAGGTGTTGAGGCATTTTCCGTTGAAACCGAGGTTGCAGTGGATGTTTCTCTCGGAGAAATCATCAGAGGAGGTACAGTGGCACAAGCTCAAGCGGCAGCCTGTGGAGGATGAGCTGAGCCATCCAGCGGATGGAGAGGCATGGAAACAATTTGACAAGGACCACAAAGAATTGTCTATTGATGTGTGTATATGTGCTAAGTATACATGTGCTTATGCTGCTACGTTGTCATGTGCTTATGCTGCTTGTTTTTTCGATGGATGTCTTTAAATTTGCTAAGTATATTATTCTACTAGGATTAAATGCAAATGAAACCTGATAGCACACCTCAACCAAATATGCAAAGCATAGAATTGTGTCTAGCTTATGCTTGTAATCTGGCAGTTGAAATGTATCATTTTAGTCTGGATAACTGGGTTCTTCTACTAGGATTAAATGCAAAGGAAACCTGATAGCACACCTCAACTATTCATCTAATGGTGGCAATTTTTTTGGTTCATGTTTGTAAAGAAGCGCCAATGACCGAGTATGAGAAGATTAGGGCTAGAAACATGATGAGGAATAACCAAATATTCCGATCACTTGGCATCGGTGCAATTGCTTCAATGATTAGGAGACGCAATGACGTTGAAGAAGTTAGTGGCGTTACCAATGATGACGCAGCATCTGCAATAACAAACGGAGAAGGATCAGACTATAATCCTAAAGATGATGAAGATACGGATGGGGAGGAAGTTGCTGACAGTTTAGTGGTCAAGACTGTCAAGGTGCCAACTCTTTCTTTTTTTGGAGGGTGGGGGGAGTAGTTGTATACTATAGGATGTATTTTCTTGCTTTCCCTTCATTCTGTGATTATATAGTTTTCTTACTTGTGATCTAATGCTGCTGTCCTTACTGTTTGTACGAGGATCTGAAGGTTTCTAAGAAGAAGAGTGCTGCGGTTAAGAGGACAAGCAAGAGGAGGACCCGCTCACAAACATCTGCTCCGATGGCTCCAGTTAGGGTGTTAGCCCCAAATCCAGAGGCATCAAAGAGGATGTTTGAACCTGATGAGGCTGCCCAGTTAGAGTCACAAGACAGAAAAAGAAGGCAGTTGTTGTAACCAACCATGACGAAAGAAACCATGGAGAAAGCCTGCTGCACCATGAAGACAGCAACCATGGAGAAAGCAACCATGGAGAAAGCTCGCTGCACAAGGATGATCGTAGTCCTTCAGTGGATGAAGAAGGTACTGTGCACATGCATCTCAGTCCAACTGCACCTATTGTCACGAGGAACAGCCATTGGACTCTGCTGTCATTTCTGAAGAACCTGAGCCGCCAACACGTGCTGAAGGCAAGTTTTTAATCTAGTACTCTTCTTCTTATAGTAGTTCATTTTCCAGCTGTAATCAATGCATCTGTGTCTGCCTGTTCAGCTTAATTGATTGTTGTATGCATCTTTTTCAGGTACTCTTGTTGTGGCCAGGAACTATAGAACTGGCTCAGGGTTACACAACCTGACAAAATCTCTTGGAACTAAGTGACGATTGAGATTGCTGATGGGATGAAGCGTCCGGAGAAGCCTGCACAGGCTGCCAAGTTTGCATCAGAGGGTGGCTTCCTTGCAAGGAAACATACGCCGATACTTCCACATTTCAAAGAGTACAAAAAGGACAAGACCCTTGTGAAGGACTTCATCAGCAAAGTTGGCGTAAGCTCATATCTATTTTGTTGCTGAATGTGTTCTTCTCTGTTCTAAATCTCATATGACTACTAATGTTCTCCTTGCTTGTTTGCTGCCTTTGTAGGCAAGTTTCGAGATGAACACTGAATTGACAGTCAATCAGGAGGCATGCATGGATATCCTCAAGAATGTGTCCAAGAACAGACGTCATTATCTCAAGAAGGAGTATTTTGATAAGGTACAGGCAAATCAGGTCAGCATCAAATCCCCTGTTGCATACGTAACAGATGCTGAATGGCAAAGCCTGGTCAAGCTGTGGTCAAGTCCAAAACACAAGGTATGTTTGTCACAACCTCTACTGTAAACTGTTAAGATATTTGTTGTTATTATTTCCCCTGCATATATTGATGATGAAATGTGCCCATCTGTAGGCTACCTGTTTATCAAACCAGAAGAATCGAAAAAAAGTTAAATTTGGCCAGAAAACTGGTTCCCGCTGCTATGTTGCCCATGTGCATGCTATTGTAAGATCAACACTTTCGTTTTTGCATTAGACATAAGTAATTCCTTTATACATAAGTAACTATTGTCACAATAACTTATGCTTGGATTCTTGTTGAACAACATTTCAGAAGGAGGAACGTAAGGTTGAAGAGTTGTCTGCATTTGACATGTTCCAGGCCACCCACTATAGCAAGAAAGATGGATTTTCGGAGGATGTTCGAGTTGCTATAGTAAGTCACACTTTCAGTCTGTAGGTATTTTTACTTGGACCAGCATGTCTTGTACCAAAATAGAACAACATTTCTAGGAGAATATCTGGTTGCCATTGGCAGCCCGGAGATCATTCATTGACGCCTTGCATCATAAGTATCGATTGCTTATTCCCCTAGAAATCTTGTGATGCTTTGAAACTGTTAATGCTGGAGCTAATGAATTTTTATGGGAGCTTTCATTTTCTTGTGATTTATACTTTGTATGGAGTCCTGCTATGTTGCATTTGCTTCTTTCTATGTCCCCATTAGCCAATTTGTGCCTACTGAGTAATAATGAACATATCTATCTTGCTGTTCCACTATGAACCAAAAATAGATGGATTTTTCTATGTGCTCCTTGTTTATTAGCCGACATGGAGCTAATATAGTTCACTGCTTTGATTATTTCCAGGCTGCAATGGAGGAAAAGATGGCTGCGCCTGAACAAGAAGGTGAGGCGCCAAGGTCCGCTGCTGAGATTGTTGCCGAAGTTCTGACCGACAAGTGCCCATCAAACACATTCCTGAAGAATGTGGGCCTGAAGTCAAGCTCTAGTAACAAGTTCACTAAGTCCAATGCTGCTGTAACTGCTCAAGTGCTTGATCTGCAAGGGAAGCTGGAGAGGTCCCAGCAGCAAAGTGAAGCAATGCTTGAGGAAATTGCTGCAATGAAGAAGAAAGCACAAGAAAATGAAGCTGCGCAAGCTGAACGTGACAAGACCTATGAGTTGCTGCTGAAGAGGGCGGAAGAAAATGATGCAAGGTTTGCTCACATGCTGGCGATGTTTGGAGGTAAAACCAGTGGGAATTAGTGTTGTCATCTATGCACTTGTCGTGTACCTTGGTGAAGTTGCTGGATTCGACATGTTGGCTGTTTTGGTGAACTTGGCCATTTTGGTGATTTTGCTGGTAACTTGGAACCTGTGAATGTATTGTCAAATGCTGTGAAGTTGGTGACATGTGCATTTTGGTGATTTTGCTGGGAATTTTGGAACTTATGAATGTAATGTTCAAATGCTGGGAAGTTGGTGAATTGTGGATGTAATGTTCTGCTGTTTATTCAAATACTTGTCTATCTGTTTGAAATCTATTCATATGGCTGTTGTTTTTCGGTGCCTAAAGTGGCTGCGCCCAGTACTTGCTGGATCGAATAAAGGCCACGGCCTGGCCCAAACAATGCCAGAAATGGAACTGCAAAATTCTGTATTTTTTTTTAAATGAACGAATACTGGACTGACTCAAAATTTATATGGGCTCTTATAAGGATACGGCCCAAATCAAAATTCTTAGGAAAAAAATCTAATTTCAAATTCTCTTGTGAAAAAAGGTCGTACACAGGCTAAGGCCTAATAAATAAATGGGCCATAAAGGCCGAGGCCCAATTAAGAATAAGGCTGAAATTGTTGGGCTCGGCCCACACAAACCAACGAAGTGGACCGGGCTGATTTTGATTTACGACGATTTGGTTTCGTCATAATCTTGCCACGTAGGACAGGCCACGTAGGATCTGATGTGGCGTGGCCGGACTGCTAGTGACGAAATTAGATCGTCATAATTTTGTGACGGTCCAAAATCGTCATTCTATGACGATTTCAGAAAAAAGGTCATAAGTTTTGATTACTGACGGTAGATTGACGACGATTTGTTTTTGGTCATAAAATTGTCACAAATGAAGAATAGTGACGATTTAGTGACGAAAATAGATGGTCATATATCAGCATATTTCTTGTAGTGTAAAATGAAGGCAAAATAGTAGTGCCAGCCATTTCTGATCAGATAGAGTATTTCTGTTGTCGGTGGGCAGCTCGATCAAGTCTGCCACTCTAATAACAGTATCTGTCAACTCTGTCACGGTATCTGTTTCAGATTACTCCTCTACTTTACTTTGCACCACTGAAAAATGTTGTGCTCGGCCGGTGGAACGGATAACCGGAAGACTCAGGACCCTGACACGTAGCGGGCGAGGCTGACGCAGGTGCGCCGCCGTGTCGCCGGTGGGACGGCCAGCAAGTCACGCATATCCCCTAGCTAGTGTTCCAAGTCGGCACGGTTGTACGGCTGATGCATGGCTACCCTCCCTCCCCCACCGGGCTAAACAAACTGCTGATTGGTAGCGACGCCCGGTTAAGTAGAAAGTGAGCATATTTCTTCTTGTACTGCCGGTTAAGTAGAAATTAACGTTTTCATGGTAATTTAATCGCCGCTAGTAATTCATTGTCATCACTGTTTTATCATTTCCACACGCACATGCAGGGGCGGACCCAAGTGCAGCAGTGTGGGGGCCTTGGCCCCCACTCAAAATTTTGATTTCCTATGATATTTCTTCATATTTTAAAGAAATTTCTTCAGATTTTGCAAATTTATACAAGAAATGCCCCCAGTCAATTGATTTGCCCCCACTCCTATTTTTTTCTGGGTCCGCCCCTGCGCACATGCATATCCATTAATCTGAGATTAATCAGATGGACATGACATCGTGGTTCATACAAAATCAGGGGCATCATCTGATGATGATCCCTGTTACCAACTGCTATCATCAAAGATCCACATGACAGTGACGCTCGACGATCTGCAACCTGTCTTGTTCTGTCATCACCCTTGTCCTGACTGGATTATACGACCACCTTCAGTATTTTTATTCGTCCCGCTTCATCAAATCCAAAGGGCAAAGGGATGTGACTCACGCGCTATAATAAAAAAGATCAGGCAG
Organism: Poa pratensis; assembly: GCA_947311845.1. Lineage (NCBI taxonomy): Eukaryota > Viridiplantae > Streptophyta > Magnoliopsida > Poales > Poaceae > Poa > Poa pratensis. The sequence continues at coordinate 21,933,143 of CAMZMU010000100.1, read as the reverse complement.
GTGGGTACCCTATCTATTTTGGCCGAGAAGAACGAACAGAACTTCATGGACCATCATCAATGACCCCACTACTTTGCCCGTTCGTCATAACTCATACGGATGGTACTCTGCCTCATAGGACGGCTTTTGTCCCATGTTCTGCCCACGATATCTCACTCTGCATCATAAGTCATGAGCCGAACAAAAAACAACTATTTCGGACAATTGAATCATTAGTCTTAACAACTCTTCGCTCGTTCTTTTAATTTTAAAACTCTTGACTGGCCGAACTTGAGCCACGAGGGGAAACGTCAAAAGCATATTTGATCTCCTATACGCGCTATTTATTTTGTTTATTATTGGCAGTGTTCCTAGTCGGAGCAAAAACTCGTCGATGCGGCGTTGAGATCCAAGAAAGTTTCCGCAACATTATAAACTCTCGGAATGAAATGCTATTTTGTTTTTGCGCTAGATCGAAAAACGTATTACAATACAATGAACATGTTTCGACATATATGAAGAATTTTCTAATGTGGACACGGTTTTTTTCAAGCTTTCTAAGTTGATTTATAGAACATGTCGTAAATAAACCTGGTCATGGCCAGCCCGGCCCGACAAGCCCACCCCGAAAGCCCGACGTTGGACGGGGCTCGGACTTCACTTTTGCATTCAAATCCCGACTCCAAAGCATGAAAATAGGTATTAATATACTCGGAAAATAATTTATTTAATATATTTTTATACAAAATAGACATTTTTTGTGTGTCTCACGCTGGCTCGGGCTTCACTTTTGCATTCAAAGCCCGACCCCAAAGCCTGAAAATAGGTATTAATATACTCCTAAAATAATTTATTTAATATTTTATACAAAATAGGCATTTTTTGTGTGTCCCAGGCCAGCTCGGGTTTGGCTTTTGCAGGTCAAGGTTTACAAGCCTGGTCCAAACCCTGACCTGGCCCGAGGTTTGCCTAGTTGTAGCCGTAAAACACTCATAATCGACAAAGCTGCTAGAGAAGACGAGTAGAGGAGGTGGCAGTAAAAATGGTAAGGTGTAAGTCTCATGAAACTTGACAATACACTAGAGCACCGGAAAATGAGTCATATGTATATTGAAAAAAATATTTTATTGTGTAGATCTAACGTAGTATCGACATTCAATGAAACAAGTGAAAGTTGCATATTTCTCAACCTTTTCATCAGGGTACTCAACATGATTCATATCAAGCAAGAATTAACAAAAATATATTCACATCATAGTTACATGGAAATTTCCTGCCGTTTCTCTCCATGTTTAAGCTAGTAAGATGGTGTGCGACGTTTTGAGGGCCGAGCTCCATTGAGCTCGATTTTTGAAAAAAATCACAATTGGTATTTGAAAGTTTTAGTAAAACTGGGAAAAAAACATCTCATTGTAAATAATGTTGAACTCTATCATTGTGCACAATCTCAATGCAAAATTCGGTGAGCAAAAGTGAATGTGTGGATATGGATCGATGAACAGTGCATATTTATAAAATTTTGTAATTTTAGTAGTTTTTTGTCATTTTGTTTAGTCTACGACGTATTTTGCACACTAGTAGAACTCGACATTATCTACATTTAATATTTCTGTTTTTTTTTAACTTAGAAATGTTCGAAGGAAAAAATGGCTCTATAGAGTTCGGACTCCATTTACACTTTTCCCGAGTAAAATGCCCATATTGTAGTACTTTATTGCGTAGCCACTCCATGCCACATGCATCTCCATTGGCTGTACTCTACTCTACCCGTCGCTATTTCGTGGTGAACCAACTGAGTAATCCAAGTTGGCATCATTTCGTACCAACATAAGAGCAAGATAATAATGTAGCCGATTTTCGGCTCTATACCCATGCCCATGTCACTTAGCGCCATCACTTAGAGCCGAAGAAGTATGTAATAAGCTGACTTCTATTAAATGATTAAATATTTAATTAATGAGTGCATGCGCATAGATACGCTTTGCATGCAAGACCTACCGCATGGAGAGCGCCTCTCTAGCGCCAGTGTGCAGGGTGTATGCGGGCTGTTTTCTGTGCTGTAGCTCGGTGACACACGAAGTGCCCGCTCTCTTCCCTCTCATCCTCCCTCTCCTCCAACTAGTATTTTGCTGACATGTACTCCATCCGTTTCAATTTAATTGACTTGTCATCCACCATATGTGGATGTATAGATACATCCACATATGGTGGATGACAAGTCAATTAAATTGGAACGGAGAGAATAATAGCTTGTAGCCAGCTGACTAGGCTCTATTATACTTGCTCTAAGGAAATCAAGGGATCATGGGTGCGCAGCGTGCACCTATCCGGCGTATCTTAGACCTGAAAACGGTTGATATGCAAATCGAAGCAAACCGGCAATCATGGATCACGCCACAAAACACCCGCTTTGATATGTAGCTGGGTTAATTTGTTTCGGAAACAGATCTTGGAAGCAAGTCGCAAAGAGGGTATCGCAATCAATCAGTCAGTTAGACATAATATTTTTTGCAGTAATGGTGCATCCACCCCGAACTCACTGCTGAAATCGTGGATAACGCTACTTGTGCATTTTTTTTTCCTACTCCCTGCTTGATAGTTGAGGTTCGCAGCACGGAGAAAATGTATGCACCGTCGGAACAACGCGTCGGTACCACTATACTCTCTCCGTTCAAAAATAAGTGTCAAAAAGTGAATGCGGACGAAGAGAGTACTACTCGCTCGAGCGGCAAGCATCGATCGGGGATCGTCGGTGGACCGTGTAGATCTTCGAAGAGAAAGATGTCAAGTGGAATCAAGGCCGCTTTAGAGCATCTTCACCGGGGGCCTCCAATTGACTCCCCCAAAGGCCCATTGGCGGTCCGGACGGCCAAAAACGCCACCAGCGGCACCCCCAAAGGGTCGCCCCGAGCAAAAACATATCCGGCACCCCCCAAGAGGCCTCCAAATTTGGAGGCCCTCTCGGGGGTGCCGGACATGGGGGCGGACATGGCCCTGACAGGGCTGGTCCGCCCGTCATACGCACAGCCGCGCACAGGCGTTATTAATCACGCCGTGCAGGAGGCCGGTGTGGCCGCGTTAATGGCACGCAGTCGTAGGCGGTTTCCAACGCGACGCGACTGGACGCCGGTGCGCCTGCTCCCACGCAAGCCATTAACGGCGGCCATGCGACGCGACGGCTCCCCAGGCGGCCAGGCCACGCGGTCGGCGTTGCGGATTTCCCACGCGTCGCATTTACGCCGGCCGCACCGCCCCTCGCCATGTTAAAAGCCGACGCCCGTGGCCGTGCTTATCCACCCCGCCCTCCTCTCCACCTTCTCGCCCTCATCTCCAACTCCCACCGTCCTCCACCTTCTCGTCCTCCTCTCCACCTCCGGCGAGCCCGCCATGTCGTTCAGCGGTCGCACCATCTTGAGCGAGGACGCCTGGGAGCTGCACCGGTACGTGCTCCTCGCGCCACACGACTGCCGGCTGCCCAAGCACTGGTCCATCTCGGCCGGTGGCCTCCCCGTGCCACCGCTGCCCGAGACGGACGAGCAGATGGGGCGGTTCATCGCTCGTCGGCGCAGCTGGATGACGCCGGCGGAGCGGCGCCTTCCGGAGAACGACGATGGCGAAGCCAACTGGGGCCACTGGATGGAGCGCTTCGAGTGCGAGCGGGCGGCTGTCATCGCCACCAACGATGGCCCCAGATCGCGCGACACGCGCTACAACACCGCCGGCCGCAAAGAATGGTGGGGAGCAACCAGCCACACGGTTGCCTCCACCATCGAAGCTGCGCGCCGCCACGCTGCCACGGGCAGCCCAATCCCCTTCCGCCTCCTCCCACCGGTGCCGCGCTTCCCTCCGCGCCAGGTTGTGAAGGTGGAGGGCCGCTCCTCACCGCGGAGCGGTGGTGGCGGCATCACCATCCGCGAACGCCGCCAGCGTTCGCCACCACGCCCGCGCGGGCGCCTCTTCCTCCGTCGCCCCAGGGCGGATGCAATGCCGGTGGAGGTCATCCCCTACGGCTACGACGTGCCGTCCGAGATGCGGAACGAGCACGACGGCGATATCCCGGGCTTCCTGGCGGCGCTCTCCGAGTCGGCGGCGGACATTGAGCAGGACTCGCCGGGCCTCTTGGCAACCCTGGCGATGACAGCCTCCTCCTCCTCCGGCGGCCCATCCAGCAGCCACGCGCCGGGCAACGAAGGCGCGTCCTCCAGCCACGTGCCGCGCCGCGACGGAGCCTCCTCCAGCCGTGCTGGCTCCTCCGCGGCGACGGTGAAGATCGAGGACGACAGCTGGTGGGACACCGTGTAGGCTAGGCGGCTAGGGTTAGGTTTGTCAAATTTCGTTCAAAATTATTGTAATATATAACAAATATGAATGAAATTTGAAAACCTTTTAAATTTCTTTGCATTTTTTGTTAAACTCGTTTAAATACAAATTCCGCCCGCAAGGTGATCGATGTATTGCTCAAACCTAGGGCCGTTTAGGGGTGGGCCTTTGGGGTGTGCCGCTGTGGGCGGCCTCCAAATCTCGGGCGGACACATGTCCAACACCCCAATTGGGCCTCCATTAGTGGGTGCCGGACACAAATTTGGAGGCCCGGTGGAGATGCTCTTAAACCAGTAGCCAGATACTTCGGGCACCGTCTGGAATCATCAACACGCGCCGACCATGACAGACACGCACACGCACCCGTTGCACAGCACTGCAGGTCTATGCAACAGCCATTAATCCTCCAGGCTCCACCTCCTTTTGCAAATTAAAGAGAGGCCGACATGGCACACGTACGAAATGGATATGTGTGTGTGCTACTCCTTCGCACGTGTGGCACTGGCAGGCAGGCAGGTCAAACCGTGATGATGTTGCCGCATCGGTCGATCGGCACGACGACACGACACGTAGCGAAAGGGGCGAGGCTAGCTGATGCAGGCGCGTCGCCGTGTGGGACGGCAGCACGTCCATTTGCGGTCCATGTCGGCATCTAACTAGTACGGCCGCGCGCCGATTGGCGGCTACGGTAGTCATCCACTTCGACAATGTACTTTTTCGACATCGACTACCTCCTCTTCGTTCGTTCGTTCGTCGTCAATACCGTGTGGCACTGCTTTTCCCTTGCGTAACCGGCCGGTTGCATTTACGTGCACCCGCAGGTTCTGCCAAACCTACGACCACATCGTCCTTCACGCCTTGGACCGCATCGGCATCCACATACTCGATGCAAAAATTATTACAGTACGATATGAACATGTTTAAGACATGTGTGAATAATTTTTTAACGTCGATTCTGATTTTTCTTCTTCAGTATTTCACTATTTTGACTGAAATAATATGCCGTATGACACTACAACAGAGAACTGGATATCTCCCGGACACAGCGTCTTGGCTAATAGGTCTATATGCACCCATTATGAAAAATATATTTTCAATGCATTTAAAAATATCGATAAAATCCAAGCAAAAATTCCAGGAGTATACCAGACATTTCATGTCCACACGAAAAGTTTCGCAAAGTTGCACCCCCGAGAGGTCTCCAAAGTGGGGGGCCTAGTCAGGGTGCCGGACAGAATTTGGATCAGGCCGGACTGTTGGGGGGTGCCGGTGGGGCGAATTTTCGTGTCCGACACCCCAATAGGCCTTTGGGAGGACATGCTCTAAATGAGGGGTTTTTGCATAGTGGGTGCATGTGCATGTGTCAAAACAGATATTCCATATTTCTCTACCTTTTTCATCCGGTAGTCAACAAGATTCAGGTCACGCAACAATTAACAATAATATATCGGCATCATTAGTCAACCATCGCGAATCTATGCTTCCTTTATAATTTGTTCGATTAAGAGAAATGGCTCATGTTGGGGGCTAGCGGGGCGAAACGCTTGAGCGTCATTTTGCCACGAGAGTAGGCTTTCGTATTAGAGCCATTATGGCTCGTTGTGACCTCTAAAACTCCTTTTTAATCGATGATGATCAGGCACAACTTTTGCCTTGTTTCAAAAATAAATAAAACTACGGAATATGGACAAATTTGTCACCGGTGATCAAATTGAAGATGATGCTATGGAACCTATTATAGAGTTGTGCATTATTGAAGAAAAAAAAAGGAGTGCATAAAAGTCCAAGCATGTGGTACTCATAAGATAGAGATTCATTTGCCATGCAGATAGTAATAATGTTGAAGCCCAGCCGAACCTTGGAGTATGATCCCTTTTCCAGCCTTCCTTTTTCGGTGCGTGCGCTTTGTTCAACACCGCGTGAGTACAACGCGCACGCATATAGTACTACTGGGTGGAGTATATCCCGATCGACGCGCCAAGCATCGCACGTACTGCTCGCGTAGCCAGAAGCTGATGCACCGTCGTCAGGAATCGCCGACCATGGCGAATCTCGTCTCTGCAACAACAATTATTAAGAGGTAATAATCCGCGAGGCTCCACCTCCTAATTAATTGCTTGGTCCTTGACTGGCTGTAGCCTTGGCCGGTGCTAGGAGTCCGTACGTTGCTTCCTTCTCTAGTCCATTCGCACGTACTAGTAGGTCAACTCTGTTACAGTACGTACCTTGTACTACTACCGCATGCTACTCGTTTCAAACAGACAGCAACGTGTACGTACGCTCAAGTTATGAAGTTAAAGAAGATAGATCTGCTTCTGTATGCAGGCGATCGAGGACGAACGAAACGGATAGGTACGGTACGACTCCTATTCCTTCACTCACACGTGTGGCACTGGCAGGCACCTGGGGCTCTACTCTTGCAGGTCAAACCGTGATGTTTAATTTGCCGCATCGGTCGGCACGACGCACGACACGTAGCCAAGGGGCGAGGCTCGCTGCAGATGCAGGCGCGTCGCCGTGTCGCGGTAGGGACGGCAGCACGTCCACTGGTGGTCCATGTCGGCACCTAGCTACTGTAGTACGGCCGCCAAATGGGTGGTGTACGTGTAGCTGACAGGAACACGTAATTGTTCTAGTAGATACATTTTCCCTCCCCAAATTAATTAGATGACTTTTATTTTTCTACTCCCTCCTTATCTAGACATGATACATACACACTTTGACAAATGGAAGTCATCTAATTTGGAAGGAAAGTCATCTAATTTGGAACGGAGGGAGTACAAATTTAGACAAAGTTGAGACATCTTTTATAAACCGAGTGTACCACTATTAGAGCTCATATTCACACCGTCCCTATTTAGCGGACTACAACTCAGCTGCCCCGAGAGTGTGTAACCGATTTTTCCTCCTGTATCCGGCCGGTTCTCGCAAAACTGGACTATGCATGGCTTCTTCCCTAAAGCGCGTCTGGTTCTTGCAAAACTAGGGCCGCAACTCGTTATTGGACTGTGTCGCTTAAGCTCGCTTGCACCGTGCATGACCCCATCCACGAAATTCCCTCTACGACTTTGGAGATGTCAGCCCACTAATTTTTAGCTCGATTTCTCTCTAGTCATACTCATAGAGTCATAGGCATAGTACTCTCTCCGTTCCAATTTAATTGACTTGCTATGCACTACATGTGAATGTATCTATACATTTAACATGTCTAGATACATCCACATTTGGTGGATAGCAAGTCAATTAAATTGGAACGGAGCGAGTATTTTGGTACGTACAGTAGTAAGGTTTGGTAATTTAGCTCATAACCTATCTCTACAAACTTCTTGCTCTCACCTCTACATACTCGTTCGAAGGAGTAAATACAAATATCTAACGCCTATCTCATACTATTTCGCTACATCCTCTCTTTCGGGAGATGTCGCACGACTGCCACGACGACACACGTGCCAGGGAGGCTGATGTATGCATGTTCTTGCCGTGTCGGCGTCGCCGTAAGGAGTGAAAAACGATGAAACTTATCTTTTCCTAAAGTTCAGCACAAATAACCTTTTACCTCGAGATTAATTTTAGAACTAAACCGCCGTCATGCTCTATACCATGACTTTATGGTCATGAGCGTCATGTATCTTTTTTTTTTAAACGAAGGTAAAAGTTTTGCCTTATACATTAATTAAGATGAAGCTCCGGCGCAGCGGCAGAACGCAACAGTTGCTCCGGCGGAGTCCCAGGGACAAGATTGTTGATGTCAGCGAAGCCCGAGCATGGAGGGGGCGAAGGAGCGATCGCGGACGCAGGAGGTCGGCGGGGGCGGCGAGGCCGGGTTGGCCGCATTCATGGGCATGCGACCGTCGGCCGGAGGCCCCGGAGGCGACAGCGACGCGGCATCGGCAAGAGGAGCCGCTACATACCAGTAGTAGGGGAGGGAAGAGGGCGACGAGGCAAGGCCGGATCTGCTCGCGACGGTCAGAGGGGATGCCGGTGCGAGGAGATCAAGCCGGCGGCGGCGCAAGTTTGCCCCTAGACGCCATGGTCGTGAGGCAGTCTCCTAGCATTACGCCCTTTCGAACGAGCGTCATGTTTATATGCTTGAACATTTATGTACTAAGTCATGCGACAACATATTAACCATGCAAAAATAAACAACAAGACCGAGGGGGGAGACACCACCCTGTCTTGTCATTAAGGTACAATTGTGACTCAAACCCGTGACCTGATGTTTCGTGCTTCAGCCTGCCGACCATCGAGTTCACAGCCAATTTTTTTTTTGAAATGTCAACATAGCCCAAAGCCCATACCCCATATGTCAAATACTAGTGTTTTTTGGTTTTGCCAATTTTAACACACATTGTGAAGCCTAATTTCTACTTAGATTCGTCAACATGTGGTTTAGAAATTAGAACCAAACAAGCCCGAAGTTTGTTGTCTATTATTACTCTCTCTATCCATTATCCAAGCCAAGCCAGCTAGGTAACCAGTCCATATTACTTTATTGCGTGGCCACTCCTCCCCTAGGCCCTAGCACTACCTCGTCATCATTTCCAGGTGAACCAACTGAGCAATCCAAGTTGGCATAATCCAGGTGAGCCAATCGAAAAATCCAAGGTTGCATCATTTCCTACCAATATGAGCGACGAAGCGTCCATGCAAAGAAGGAATCATTTCATGGGCTGCACATGCCCGCGAGCGCCTATTCCGGGGTCGATGTGCAAATAGAAGCAAAAACGGGCATTCACGCCACTGAAACACCAGCTTTGATACGCGGGTTGGTTTTGTTTCCGGAAACAGATTTTGGAAGCAAGTCGCAAGAGGCTCTCGCAAGTTGCACATTATTTCCAATTTAGCACACTTTATTTGACCTGTTAGGTTGCATGTTTGGGAGCAAAGTATTTTTTTAAAATATTTCAAGAAAACTACGGTTTCTGAATTTCATTAGGAAAAAAAGGTAGAACATCGCTGAATTGTGAGCGAGAGAACTCGAACTCGGGTGTGTGGGGAGCCCTCCCCACCGCTGGACTATGCCTCGGTCTCTAGTGTAATACACTTTGCATATTGATTTCTTCATGATACCAAAATGCGCAGTACTGACAAAAGATAAGAACTGCATAAATGTCCAAGCATATGGTACTCATAAGATAGACATTCATAATTCATTTGCCATGCAGAATAAATATGTTGAAGCCCAGCCGAACCTTGGAGTATCATCCCTTTTCGAGCCTTCCTTTTCGCTGCGTTTGCTTTTTTATGACACATCCAAACTTCCTTCATATATTCACCTCAAATCCACGTACACAGTACATAGAAACAAGAACAAAGAAAGAACTAAGCGAAGAGGATGAAGAACCAGAAGCATCGGGAGCACCGGCCTCGCCGGCGTCGGAGACGAAGTCGACCACCTTCCTTCTTGCCGCAATCAGGGAAACTTTTGCTTTGTTCAACACCGCGTGAGTACAACGCGCACGCATATACTGCCTACTCGCTACTGGGTGGAGTATATCCCGATCGACGCGCCAAGCATCGCATCGCACGTACTGCTCGCGTAGCCAGAAGCTGATGCACCGTCAGCTGGAATCACCGACCATGGCGAATCTCAGTATACCTTGTACTACTGGGTGGAGTATACCTTGTACTACTGCATGCTACTCTTTTCAAACAGACAGCAACGTGTACGTACGCTCAAGTTATGAAGTTAAGAAGATGGAGATCTGCCTCTGGATGCCGACATGGCAATGCGAGGACGAACGAAACGGATAGGTACGCGTGTGGCACTGGCAGGCACCTGGGGCGAGGCTAGCTGCAGACGCAGGCGCGTCTCCGTGTCGCGGTAGGGACGGCAGCAAGTCACGCACGTCCACTGGTGGTCCATGTCGGCACTTAGTACGGCCGCCAAATGTGTGGTGTGTAGCTGATAGGAACACGTAATTAGATGACTTTTATTTTTCTACTCCGTACATGTTATAACATGTATCTAGACATGTTACAAATATAGTTACATACACATTTTGTCAAATGGAATTAATCTAATTTGGAATGAAAGTCATCTAATTTGAAACGGAGAGGGTACAAATTTAGACAAATTTGAGACATGTCGCTTAAGCTCGCTTGCACCGTGCATGACCCCATCCACGAAATTCCCTCTACGACTTTGGAGATGTCAGCCCACTAATTTCTAGCTCAATTTCTCTCTAGTCATAGTCATAGTACTTTGATACGTACAGTAGTAAGGTTTCGTATCCAAGTGTTTTACCTCTACATACTTGTTCGACGGAGTAAATACAAATATCTAACACCTTATCGCATGCTCCCTCTATCAAAAAATAAGTGTCTCAAGTTTGCCAAAAAATGAATGCACATCTACTTTTTAGTAAACTTGAGACACTTATTTTTAGACAAAGCGAGTACTATTTCGCTAAATCCTCTCTTTGGGAGACGTCTCACGACTGCCACGACGACACACACGTGCCAGGGAGGCCGGTAGATGCACGTTCTCGCCGTGTCGCCATAAGGAGTGAAAAACGATTAAACTTACATTTCCGTTAAGTTCAGCACAAATAACCTTACCTTCAAATTAATTTCAAAACTAAGCATCTGTCATGACGGCGTCATGCTCTACACCATGACTTTATGGTCTTTTTTCAGATAAAGAGGGCTCCGCCCCGATTTCATTAATGAAACCACAGCTATAGAGGTTTACATCCACAACGCGTCAACCACCAGGAAAACCACAGCAACCACCAGTAACAGCGTAAACAGAGTCTCGACGAGACAGACTAGGGAAAGGAAAGTAAAGAGAGCAAGAAAAACAAGGAGGAAATTACAAAAACCAGATCCTATCTACTCCTGTAACTCCAACCGCCAGTTTTTTTGCTTTATTTGCGATCCTTTTCTCCAGAACGTCTCCCGTCTTTTTTTTTTCCGCTTCTTCCATCTTCATCACATTGTCACCTTGGGTATCCACGGGGTCCAACTTCTTCTAGCACCAAAGATTTCTTTCGCTACCTTCTCCAGGAGTCTAGCGAAGTACACCAGATGATCCCTTGCGGTTTGTTTCACCTGAAATAAACCCCACCATTGTATCCAGTATGAGATTCTTAAAATAACATCCAGTGGCTTCTCTGGCCACTTCTTCTCAAAACATGCAGCATTCCTGATTTTCCAAATCCCCCACAAAATCGCTGCAATTCCTACCGACCATGAACCCCTTAGTTTCTTATTTTTCCTTCTAAGCCAAACTGATACGGCATGCTCAGCCGAAGTGAATTGGAAGCCTGTTCCAAATGCACAGCCAACCACATTCCGTATATACCTACCTAGAGGACATTCAAAGAATAAGTGATTAATGGATTCATTTTTGCCACAAAATAAGCATGTTTCCTCACAATCTCCCCCCTGTGTTTCAAGACATCTCTTGTTAAAATACTTTTATTAAGTATCAACCAAATGAACGTCTTGATTTTCAGAGGTAGTTTAATTTTCCAAAGGAATTTATATGGCACCACTCTACGAGATTGCATAGCATTAAAAAAGACTTAACCGAGAAGATTCCTGAGTTGGTTAATGTCCATATCAACCTATCAGGTTCCTCACTTAGTGTTATGTCTCTGAAAAGCCTTCTCATCGACGCCCACTGTTCTCCTAACACTCCTACCAGCGCCCTTCTAAATCTAAGCGAAGCCCATCCTCTGTTAACCACTTCACTGACAATTATGTTTTTGTACAGAGAAGTGGTAAAGAGTCTTGGGAACTTTTTAGATAGGCTCTCGTCAGAAGTCTAATGATCTTCCCAGAAACTTGTTTTCCCCCCATTTCCTAATTGTATTCGACAACATCCCCAGAAAAGCTTTTTAACCTCCATCAAGCCCTGCCAGAAATGAGAATCACCATTTCTTTTGACAGCTTGATAAAGAGTGATCTTCTCCAAGTACTTTTTTCGAAGTATTTGTTGCCACAGTCCATCTTCATTAAATAATTTCCACAACCATTTTGATAAAAGAGCTATATTCATTACTTCCAAATCTAAAATACCAAGTCCACCTTGTTCTTTTGGTAAGCAAACAACCTCCCACCTAACTAAATGATATTTTCTCTTCCCTTTTTCTCCACTCCACAAAAACCCTTTTCTGGTTGAGTCCATCCCTTCTTTGGCCCCAATAGGTACTCTATAAAAAGAGTACATATAAAGGGACACTAGATAAGGATGAGTTAATCAAGGTAACTCTCCCAGCCATCGCCGTCATTCTCCCATACCAAGGGCACAATTTCTTTCCCATTTTGTCACCAGTAGGTCTCCAATCCGAGATTTTAATTCTTTTTTTGTCTACTGGCACCCCTAAGTATTTCATGGGTAGAACATCGGAATTGCAAGTGAGAATTTCTTCAAATTCTCTAATTCTCCCGGCGGCCTCCCCTAAGCAATAAATATCGCTTTTGTGGAAATTGATTTTCAACCCCGACATTTGCTCAAAGAGACACAAGATGATTTTTAAGGTTTTCGCTTGTTCGATGTCGTCTTCCAGTAGTAGGATTGTGTCATCTACATATTGCAGAATAGACACGCCTCTATTTACTAGATTTGATGACAAACCATTAAGCAAACCCCCCTCTTGTGCTCTAGTGATCAGGATTGCTAACACATCCACTGCCACATCGAAAAGTAACGGCGATAACGGATCCCCTTGTCGTAATCCCTGATAAGTTGTAAAATAAGGTCCTATCTCCCCATTTACTTTCACTCCTACCTTGCCACTTGTTACTACTTTCATTACCTTATCAATAAAACGAGTTGGGAACCCTTTCTTTTCTAAAGTTTGAACCAAGAATGGCCATTTGATTTTGTCGAATGCCTTCTCAAAATCTATTTTAAACAGCACCCCTGATTTCCTGTTTACATGTACATCATTCATTACTTCATGTAACACACAAACTCCTTCTAGAATATATCTACCCTTCAGAAAAGCAGTTTGTGTGTTTTTAATCACTTTTTAATGACTTTATGGTCTACAGCGCCATGTATCAATGTTGCTTGAACATTTAAGATCTAAACTAAGTCACGCGACAACAAATTAACCGTGTCAAAATAAAAGTTGAAATGTCAACATGGCACATACCCCATATGTCATATACTAGTAATTTTTTTTTTTGCCAAATTTAACACACCTTGTGAAGCCTAATTTCTTGGACACATTTCTATAACCTCCACACTTACCCAACTTAGATTTGTCAACATGTGGTTTAGAACCAAACAAGCCCGCGAGCACTACCTCGTCATCATTTCCAGGTGAACCAACTGAATAATCCATGTTCGCATAATTTCCTACCAATATGAGCGACGAAGCGTCCATGCAAGAGAGATCAAGGAATCATTTCATGAGACGCACATGCCCCGAGCGCCTATTCCGGGTATCTCAGCATGGACCTGGAATGGTCGATGTGCAAATAGAAGCAAACCGGCATTCACGCCACGGAAACAGCCGTTTTGATACGCAGGTGGGTTTTCTTTCCGGAAACAGATTTTGGAAGCAAGTCGCAAGAGGCTCTCGCAAGTTGCACATTATTTCCAATTTAGCATACTTTATTTGACCTGTTAGGGTCCATGTTTGGGAGCAAAGAATTTTTTAAATTATTTCAAGAAATCTACGGTTTCTGAGTTTGGAAGCAGTGTTCTTTTTTATAGAAAACTCAGTATCCTAAACTATGGTTTCAATACCATGATTTTGTTGTGTTTCTCAGTTTTATAAAAGAAAAATGGTCCGAACCTCCTTTTAGATTAGAAACTGCAAAATGGTGCAGTATAGCAAATACTGCAGTTTATAAAACTACGGGGAACCGTCACGCAATTTTTTTTGTTCTGTCGTTCTAGGTCTGGCGGTATTTGCGTGTCGGGGAACCGTCACCAATAATATTTGTGGCGGTTTACCCCTTATAACCAACAGGTTTTCACTGTCACTATTACCTGAAATTCCAGTAGTGAAAGTATTCAAACCATGCTATTTTTAAAATCTGTGATATTCTAGTAATACTTGAAAAATACTTTAAGGTCAAACACACCCTATGTTTTTAAATACTTTGAGTTGTTTGAATTTAGCAAAAAATATACTACTCTCTCCGTCCATAAAAGGATGTCTCAACTTTGTCTAAATTTGTATGTATTTAGACATGATTTACTGTGTAGATACATGCACATTTAGACAAAGTTAAGACATCCTTTTATGAATGGAGGGAGTATTATATATTTCAATATTTACAAAGGCGCACTAATTTTGAAGTATATAAAAAGAGGTCCGGACGGCTCGCATGACACCGAACCTAACACGCCTCCCATTTTGAATTATATCTAGATTGCTGTTAAGTTTATAAACTATTGTGGTAATGTTGCTAGACTGTTGTCAAGTTATGAAGCTCGTACTATCTTGTTTATGAACTATTGATGTTAAAGTTGATTTGTTTTTTGGTATTTTGGTGTTTCCGTTGGAGCAAATCCGCTAAACTTGTATTGTATTGGAGTTTTACGGAACAAGTTTAGCTGATCTGCTCAAGCGGAAGCCCTGACATATCGTAAAAACTATTAGGCCATAATAACATAATAATACATAGATTCAACATAGAAAAGGAGAGATAAATTTTTACATCTCCCTGACCCCCTGCCTCTACCCATGCTTACACTATTATCCCGGTTGTCATATTTTGTTCGTGTAATCGACGTCTTGTCGTTGTCGACCACCGTGTACATACGTTGACACAGAAGCAAAGCGTTGATTTCGCTACGGAAGATGGACACATTTGTCACCGGTTTTGAAATGGAAGAGGATGCTCGAGAGCAATCATAGAGCCGTGCAATCATCGTATTGTTGAAAGAAAAAATGAACCCTATAAATCTCTTAAATTAGAGTCAAGCAACACTCTAAAAATCACATCACGCTGGCAAACCAAACCAGATTAAATTAATATTACTATACGTAGACGTAGACAGTAGACCAGAGTCCCCAAGCCGTATACACCCGAGAGCAACCGCGCAAGCACTGGATATACAACCAGAGAGCAAGAATACACAAGCTCACTTTCCCCTCTCTCCCCGTCACTGTTCGAGAGAGGCGAATCGCGATTTTTGGACGCCCTTCGCCGATCCACCGCGGGCTCGCCGCCGCGCCGTGGGATTCCTCCCCTCCGCCGGCCGCTTCGGCGGCGGGAGGGTGGGGGATCCCCGGTGCCGGCTTGTCCTTTTGGTAGGGTAGGGTGGTGTTCCCGCCGGCGGAGCCCTGGAGGAGGTGGTGCTGGTGGCGGGTGGTTTGGCGTCGGCGTGCTCTCCTCCGGCGGTGGTGCTCCTTGGAGCCTGGCGTCTGCGCGCGCGACTTCCTGGAGCTCGAGGCCCGGCGTGGCTCTCGAGTTCCTCTGTTTCCCCTCAGATCCGCGGTGGCGGCGGATCTGGCGGCCGGAAACCAGAGCTGGACGAGCTCCTCAGCTCCTCCCTGCGGCGGATCCGAAGGCGGCCGTGGTAAAGTGGCGTGAAGATGCCGGGGGGACGTCTGCCCTGGCTGTTCAACGACTAGATCTCCGCCGTGGTGCGGCGGAGAGGCTCGGCGGCGTCTTTCAAGGGACAAAGTTTTCCCAGGCATCGGCAAGAAGGAGGTTGCTGCTCTTCGTCTCCATCGCCGGCGTAGCTGCGGTGCTCGGTTCCAGCTCTGGCTCCTCTACGTATTTTCCTTTTCGTACTGTCTGTATACTATGTACTCTGTATGTGGTCTTGTGGTGAATATACGTGGAAAATTCAAAAAAAAAGCACTGGATATACAAATACGCTACGTACAGGCGTACACACGTGACGTGCACACTCTGCTTCCACTCTGCTTCCGCTGCTGCTGCTCTTCAGCTCGCTAAAGGCCAGCCCAATCGCCTCTCCCCACTCTACCTTCTCTCTCCCACGCGCACACCAAGCAAGCAGCAGCAGCGTCATCCGAGAGAGGACAAGCAGAGCCAAGAAACAGAGGAGGAGGAAGAAGGATCTTCGCGCGCGGGCTCGCGAAGATGCAGCACGGGGGCACCAGCATGCTGGGGATCGTGAACTTCATCACCTTCCTGGCGTCCATCCCGGTGCTGGGCGGCGGCATCTGGCTCGCCTCCCGGGCCAACTCCACCGACTGCATCCGCTTCCTGCAGTGGCCCATCATCATCATCGGCCTCGCCGTCATGGTCGTCTCCCTCGCCGGCTTCGCGGGGGCCTGCTACCGCCAGACCTGGCTCCTCCGCGTCTACCTCTTCGCCATGTTCTTCGTCGTCGTCGCCCTCCTCTTCTTCATCGTCTTCGCCTTCGCCGTCACCGACCGCGGCGAGGGCCAGGTGGTGATGAACCGCCGCTTCCTCGAGTACCAGCTCTCCGACTACAACGGCTGGCTCAGGAACCGCGTCGCCGACCCGGAGTACTGGGCCACCATCGCCGCCTGCCTCCGCGACGGCCACGCCTGCAAGTCGATGAGGAAGTTCGCACGCGACCCCAACACCGGCATGCTCGTCCCCGAGACCCCAGCCATGTTCTACGGCCGCCAACTCTCGCCGATTCAGGTTTGTCTTTCTCTACCGACAGACTCACTTCTTTCTGTTTCCGCTGCTCTTCCCATGTGATTTCCTTCCATGGAAAAGATTAGAACTTTGGTCCTGTCCAGCCAGATGAACCAGGCGGCTACAGTTATTCATCGATTCTTCTTAGCAAAGCCCCAGTGCCAAGCCTGCCAGTAGGAAATTTGGGGAATTTTTCTGCTCAAAAACATTTTTTGGGGATTTCGTTGCAAAGAGGTTAAGTGAGGCGATTGAGCTTCATATGTCTTCAGCTCAGCTCTGCATTCATTAGCAATTATTGGCTGTTATTGTTCAACACGGCTTCCAGATTGCTTGCAATAACTTTAGGATATTCCAGTTTACTGCTACTTGGTACCATGTGGATCTCGAGATGAGCTTTGCTCCCCCCTTTTAGCCCTTTTGCTTAGCAAGTCATGCATGACCTTTGAGAAAAGGAAATTGTTAATCCTGCATCCTTTTTGCTTCTCCCTGATTTGGGGCAAAACCAGCAACAAGAACGTGCCACTGAACTTTAGCACCCTCCCTTCCGATTCCATGAAACACCTTTCTCCAAAAGCAATCTTTTTTAGCCTTAATTGGTTCATGGAATTGCTTGACATCACAAAAAGGAATTGCGCGCCGAGATTATACAATGAGTGCTAGTAAGGACAGACGCATACCACGGGGGTGATTTGAGATTTCATACATCAAGAATTATTACCACCGGGATTGGGTTGGACAATGTGTTTTAGGGATGATTTTTTTGGCTGATGTGAACAACTAACTCAAAAAGTAGGAGTATGCTTTTTGTATGGAACAAAGCATGTAATGCCTTAAGCAATAAGAATTGACTTGGTGGTCAATTTGATTCCTGGTCTTTGTCACTTGGTTTCTCTCTTCAGTATCCATGATGCTGCAAGGAAAAGATAGACACTATTGCAGCGGTAATTAGTAGAATCTCCATGTGTGGTGGTGATGCTAAGGGCATCTCCAGCCGTTCGCCCCCCCAGGTTTCGATCCGGCGGTTTTTTGGCTTAGCGCCGGCCGTCTCCAAAACCTGGGGGAGGCGAACTCACCAGCCGTTCGGCGGCCCAGGAAACGGCACAGTTCATATCATTTGAAACGCCTTCTTCCCGCCCCCAAAATATAGCCCGAGTTCGGCGATCACGGCAGCCACAGTTGGGCAATATTACAAAAACAGATCAAAGAGTCTCGATCAAGGCGCAGTCGGGCGATTCACGGCCACATGCGGCGTTCTGCTGATGCACAGATCAGATAGAGGCCGGCGACGGCACAGCAGTGTCGGCGGCGTCCAGGTCGATCGGCGTGGTGGTCGGAGCCGGCGCAGAGCTCGGGGTCGGAGCCGGCGCAGAGCTCGGGGCAGCAGTGTCGGCGGCGTCTCGGCTGGGCTGGGCAGGCGGTGTCTCGGCTGGACTGGCCGAGCTCGTCTCGGTCGTCTCCTCCGTCGGGGTGCCGTAGGTAGTGTCCGACGGAGCCGTGCTCATGTCGCTGAGGATGAGCCGGCGCTGCGCCATGTACCATGCCCTCAGCTCGGGGTCCATCGCGTCCGGATCGGCCCCCGTGAGGAAGGCGAGGTCGTGGTTCCTCTTCTTCGCCACGGTGCCGGTCCTGAGGAGCTCGATCTTGACCTTGGAGTTGGCCATGAGCGCCGACCACCTCTTCGCGGTGATGTCCTCCCTCTTGCCGGCGTTTGCCTTTGCGTCGGCGAGACAGGCCTGGATGGACGCCTGGAGCTTTGCCGCTGCCGGCTCGGCGTCCCTCGCCGCCTTGGCTTTCTTGTGACCCATCGGTGGCCGGCCATCAGACGCATCAGACGCACCGGCGCCCGGGACGTACTCCTTGCCCTTGCCGATCCCACGGCGCGTCTCCGCCCACTTCTCGCACCCCTCGATGACGACGAAGACGTGGAGGTACTTGAAGTCGGTCTTCTCGTCCTCCTTGTACGCCTCGAGCATCCGGACGATCTACATGGCGGCAGGACCGGCAGACCGGCACAAAATGAGCTACACGGCGGCGCAAAAGAAAGGAAACACGGCGGAAATTCTCACCTCCATCTCGCGGTTGGCGCCGCTCTTCGGCCTGTGCGACACCTCCTCTTGTATGCCGTGCCACTTGTTGCAGGCGGCCTGGATGTTCTGCCAATGGTTGGCCATGGCCTTCTGGCCGCGATTGATGACGCAAGAGGCGTAGTCGGGGTCGATCATCCGGCGCTCGTCGTACTCCGTCTTGACGCGCTTCCAATAGTTGTCCAGGACCTGGTTCGCGCCGGTGATCGGGTCGCAGCTGACCACCTTCCATGACTCGGCGAGCAGGATATCCTCCCTGCACGACCACTTGATGCGCGGCTCGACGGGCGGCTTCGGTGCCGTCTTGGCCGGCCCCTTCCTGGGACGGCGGCCTCCTCCGCCACCATTGGCCGGGTCCTCTTCCTGCGTAGGCGCCGTCGCGTCTCCTTCTTCCGCCTCCGCCTCCTCCTCCGCCTCCTCTGTGCCGGCGCCAGACGCACCTTGACCGTAATCCCCGCCGCCCTGCGAGAAGAACTCCACACCGCCCTGCGAGAGGAAGCCCGGGCACGCCGCCGCCGCCGCCGAGCCGGTGGTGATGATCTCCTCCATGAAGGGGCCGGTATCTTGGCCCAACAGGGACTGCGCGGCGAAGGGGAGGGAACGGCGCAGCGATGGCGAAGTTGCGTAGCCCGGGGAGCCGACATACATCATCGGCGCATGGTGGGGGAAGGTGGTGTTGGGGTTGAAGCCACCGTGCTCGTCGGCGTACCCGGGGGAGTACTGTGGGGGCGTGATCCAGCGCGGCGACGGCGACGGCGAGGCGACGGAGTTCTGGCTCCAGCCGGCGAACTGCGCAGGAGGACGAGGAGAGAGGCCCGCGACCCTGCGCTTGGCCGGCGCCGGAGTTGGCGGCTCCTCCAGCTCCTCCACCTCTTCTTCCTCGTCGACGGCCTCGGCCTCCGCCGCCAGGTGCGCGGACAGCTCCCTCTGCCGCTGCGCCTTCTCCCTCGTCCGGCGCTGAAGGTTCTCTTGTTTCAGGCGCGCCTCCTCGGCGATCCAGGCGGCGTTGCTCATGCCCGGTGGCTTCTCCTTCGGCGCCCTCGGCTTCCGCGGCTTCTTGCCGATCATGGAGGCGCCGACCATGGAGGAGGAGAAGGCGGAGGAGGCGGCGACGGCGCGGGGGCCTGTGAATCGGGCGGGAGCCATGGCGGCCAGATCTGTGCAAAATGGCGGGAACGGGGCGGGGGAGAGGTATATGTGGGGGGGAAAATGGAGGGAACGGCCAAATTTATGGAGGGAAATCGCCTTCCCTCGCTGACAAGCCTGGCCCGCGGACGCCTTTTGCCCCCCAGGCCGAACCCAGCAGGCTGGGGTTGGGCTGGGTTCGCCGGCGCGAAACGGCGCTAAAACCGGCGCCAAATCGACTTCTGGGGGGCCGGCTGGTAGATTTTCGTTGCCGCCGGCGCTAAAAAGGCCTCCTGGGGGGGCTCTGGGGGGACGGCTGGAGATGGCCTAAGGATAAGGTCATTTTCTTAGCTTTTTTTTTAGATACCAAACGAAACGTAGGACCGAGATATTTGTATGATTGAGGGATCAGGACGCCCAAAGCGTGACCAGGACAGCCAAAAGCCAGATGCGATGTGCCACATTTCAGAGTTGTAATTGGACCATGGAAACCTTGCCCAGTTGCCTTGCTTCTTGTCCTGATGTTCTCTGTGCTGTCTCCTCTTAACTACCAGCCTGCTTGTTCTTTTCCTCGGCTACAATCTAACTGCAGAGCACTTGAAAAATACACCAACTGCCCCTGTGATTTATTTTTAGATAAAGTCTATATACTAGTGCATTATGGGTTGCATCTTCTGTATTCTAATGCGGGTTAGCTAGTGCCCATGTCTGCATAGATCTGGTTTTATGGAGAAGTAATTGTTGGGTTGTGGAATCAAGCTGTATGCAGTTCAGTGCACATGGGGACATAGTTTGTAGGACATATCCTGCCCATGAAGGCATAACTTGGGGCCGGTTCATGGTTTTCTGATAACAGGTTGGATGGCTTTGTTTATTCTGTGCACGCACACATATGCATGTTCTGGATTATCTCATATGTTAGGCTTTAAATTGAACTGGTGTGAGACAATTTGGCTTTCGGTATAGGATATTAAGATCAACACTATTAAATATGTGTTTGTGTTTGTACTTGTCATATATTTGTCTTCATTGGAGGTCGAGGTTCTGCTAGTCTAGGTGAGGACAAATGGATAAATATGGTCTCCATGACCCAACTGTTGCGACCACTCTCATGGGGAACTATGCTTTGTTACTTTATTCTTATGGTAGTTGTCTTCATCATGGGTGTACAAATAATGCTTGCAGATAAATTACTTTTCCATGTAGTTGTTGTCTGAAACATTTCAATTATTTCAGGTTAATGATCTGTCTCAGGCTCACCAACGAAATAATAATTATCATGTTTCATCTTGCTTGATTCATTGGGATCTCAAAGCATCAGCCCAAGTGGATGAACTGTAATATTGCATATAGACGACTTAACAACTACTGTACTATATTCCATACTAAAATTCATTTTGTTGTGATTTCATTTTCTCCTCTGTCCATTAGTAAGTTTGAACTGCACAGCCAAGTTCGGATCTAGTTTAGTAGTTTTCAGTATATCGTTCAGATTTTACTTGTGATTTCTGAGGATACTAACATCAATTTTGCAACTGACAATCGCAGTCTGGGTGCTGCAAGCCACCGTCGTCATGCGGATACGGCTACCTGAACGAGACATTCTGGAACACGAACACTGGTGTCTCTAATGGCGTGGTGACCGACCCCGACTGTGGCAAGTGGAGCAATGACCAGCAGACGCTCTGCTTTGGGTGCGACTCGTGCAAGGCGGGCGTCCTCGCGGGCATCAAGAAGAGCTGGCGCAAGGTGGCCATCATCAACATCGTGGCGCTGATCATCCTCGTCATCGTCTACGTCGCCGGCTGCGCCGCCTTCCGCAACGCCAAGAGGATGGACAACGACGAGTCGTACGGCATGGCGAGGATGACCAAGTCCCGACCGAGCAGGTTCCAGTTCTAGGCTGCTGCGGCAGGACCGGAAAGACTATTCCTTGTACAAAGTGCCACTGTGGGGGCCTAAACTATACTTCTTGCTGAAATGTGGGGTGAACAAAAGTTGATGTTTGGGTTTTGTGACTGCTTTGTTGTTTAGGTAGGTCTATTCTGTATTGGGGGTACATGATGAGGTTGGAAGGAACAAGAAGAGTTGCCTCACTTAGGATGTACTATTATTATTCTGCACTTAGAGATTTTGATTTGTCATCTTCCTTAGAAGATTATTATGTTATTATGGTTGAAGAAGGGCAGGTCATGGCATCAGTGTCAAACTATCATATGGCAGATGTGGAGCCGCGCCGCCTGAAGTCTCTCTGATGATCTAAGCTAGCTAGCTAGCTAGAGAAAGTTTGTGGCTTAATTTTCCTGAGAAAAGTGGTAGTAGCTAATTATGCTAGGGCCGGCTGGCTGGGTGCAATTGCTAGAGCTACTACTCTCAATTTGTTTTTGTTTAGGAAAGTGACCACACATGTTGTTTGTTCTAAGGCACTGTTCACCTATCATGGATTCAAAGACTAAGCAGGAACACAGAAAAGCAGGGGTGAGCAGTTCAGTGTCAGCTTTAGGCATACCTGAGCATTAGCAGTGTGGAAGTGGACAACCACCACTCCGATTCTGAAGACATGATGCGCTCCTACAATGTGTAGCCACTCCTTTATTGATCTGCAAATCCAACAGGAGATCTGTACATGATAAATAACTTCCAGTCAAAAGATTTTTAAATGTTAAAAATAGACAATATCTTTCAACAGGGCCAATTCGGTCGGTAATATTTTGCCATGTGAACTAACTATGTATTAAGGTCTGAAGACAGTATTTCTAATTTCTTAGTATTGTACATATATACATGTATTGGCAGCAACACGCAATGATATTGCTATTTCAGCATAAAAGCATGCAAATGACTATCTGAAGTTTTTTTTTTTAGATAAAAAGGGCCCACCAGCCCCGGTTTCATTGATAAACAAAGAAACCACAGCGGTTCTCAAGGTCTCAACAGAGCCTAGTAGCAAAGAACAGAAAGTAAAACTAAAGAGTTTTCAGCAGCCAAACTCCTAATCTTAAGCCTTATTACAAAAAGCTAGGTTTTCAATGGCAGAAAGCCTAAAGAGAACTACAGCAGCAGCGCGGCGGGGGAGAGCTCCATCACGGACGTGTGCTTGATCTTCTTCAGTGGCTTGTCCGTTGGAGCGGGAGACCAGCATCCTGTTTCCAGCGGGGAAGCAGGGCTCAATATGATGGTCTTCTTTCCTTCTCCAGGCCACGAGATTGATGGGGAGCCAGGAGTCGGCTCAGCCTGAAAGACGTCCATAGCAACATCCTTCTTGCTCAGCCACATTCCAGGGAGAGAGGTTCCCTCAGTCTCCTTGCGATTGCCTGACAGCACGCCTCGACTTGGGGATGTGTCTGTTCCTTGAAGATGATTTTCCAACTCTGAACAGAGTGGAAGATCCTCCTTAGCACCTGTTTCATATCCATCCAACAAACACCGCTAAAGGTTAAATCGTTTCTGAACTTCCAAATGTTCCAAAGGACGGCAGCACAAATGGAGTTCAAAGCAGAATTCTTATTATTAGAAACCCAAAATCTAGCTACCGATTCAAAAGAGTTTCCAATATTGATCTCAAAGAATTCAGATATGACAGCCCAGTTGTTTTTGGCAACTACACATCCGAAAAACAGATGATTGATAGATTCTTTTTCTGAGCAGAAAGAGCACTCCTCAGGTTTAAAAATCTGGCGTTTCCTAAGGTTGTCTCTTGGCATCAGCTTGTTGTGTAACAAGAGCCAAAGAAAAACATGTACTCTGGGTGGAACCGCAATGTTCCATATGGCAGGTATAAAAACAGGGGAAACTCCACGATAGTGGAACATTGAAGTTCAAACAGCCGAACATTGAATATGTATCCTTCTGAGCTCAGATACTTCCTTTTCAAGCATGTAGACTGATATCATATCATGAAAACAGTAAGAACTTTTGAACATTCAGAGGCAAGAGTTCAGTTTGAACTCCCAAAACGTCTTATATTTAGGAACAGAAGTGGTAGTAACTAAAAGATTTAGTGCTATGCGACCAATGCCCTGCTCTGTAGCTGTAATGCACAACCGCCTTCCAATAGTCATACAAAACTAGTCATGCCAACATCATGGGGATTCACTGAGGCCATCAGGTGCAGTGTCCAATTGTCCACAGAGGAACACATTAAGAAAGAACAAAAAACTTATCTCCCATTACCAGATAAAAGTACAGAAGTGCCTACAGGAAGTGGTGTATTTATTCCCCAAATGATGTTTTAACGCTTCAGTGCTGTATAAATTTATCATCTCATCCAGAATTCAGTCATTCAGACAACTGTTGGTGAATTTATGGTCATTCTGATAACAGTTCACACATATGGTACATAGAGTTTCAGTGCTAAATATCTCCAAAGTAAAAGAACATGGCCTCAGTTATTTGTTTCAGAACACTTGGGAGTAGTGGCTTCTTTTTGACCACCGGAGACCGGACTGCCAAATAAAAACTTGAAACCCTGAGGTATGCATATCTGATGGCATGAATCTCTCATCAGCGTTCGCTCTCGTGGGTTTTCCTCTGAGCAGGATACACCAAGCGCAATCACTGAAACCAAACATTCCTCTCTTCTGCTTCTCAACATGGTCACATCGGCAGCACCCAAGTCTTTTGCTTCTTCGCGTATCCAAATTGTTGGATCGACTATCTCCATGGCTCTGTTGCAAAGAGCAGCTACAAGCAAATTTTCCAAGGAATCTTTGAACACGTCATCAGTAGGTCTCCTGGTGAGAATCCAGTTTGCCGTTTGTTATCACTGGTTCCAGTTTATCCACACGCATGACATATCCTTATGTTGTTATTATCTTCTGAGTGTTGACTTAGTGGACTGACAGTGACACCAGAGAATTTCTTTTTTTTTTTTTGAACAGGAACTGATTTCATATAACCAGAGTACCCAGTACATATTACAAACAAGTCCAAAACGAAAAGGAAATTACACACGGACCCCTGTAACAAGCACAGAGCACCCTGGGCACCCAGCAACGAACGCAATCAGCTCCTCCGCTGACCCAAGACGCCTACGCGACGCCGCCGTCGCCGTACCTCGCACCGCCGAAGAGGAAGAGCCGCTTCATGTTGATGATGACCGCAACGCCCGGCCGCCGCTGCGCAGCGACAACTTGACTCGATGAACGAACTCGGTCCCGGCACCGCCTCCGCCGCACCACCCATCTTCCAGCCGACGGCAACCTCGCCCAGGCCAGCCACCGCAAACCACCTCCAGCGCCTGCGCCCCTCGCCACCACGGCCGGCCGGCGCAGGACCACCAGAGGGAACCACCAAACCCACCTGCAACAGCAAAAACGGATCGGCCACCTCCACTTCCTTCTCCCCTCGCCGCCGCGGCCGGTCGGAGAAGCGAAGCCAGAGAGCACACCCGGAGAACCACTCGAAGCTTGACGGTGGCGTCGACAACGACACCACCAAGACGAAGAGCAAGCCCGAGGACACGAACCCACAACGGCGACGACCTCTCCGCCATGCCGCCGCCGCCAAAGGGCACAAAACCGCCCGATCCCGTAGATCGGCGGGACAGACCACCTCCCGCAGCAGCAAGGAGGGCGAACAACGCCGTTCTCACCTCAGCGCAGCCAGCAGCTACTCCAAGGGGAAGGGAGAACAGCACCTTATTTCCTGTACGCGGTCGCCGATCCTTCCTCCCGACGCCGCCAGGACCTAGACTACTCCTAACTACACACCAGGAGACAAGGAACCAGATCCCCACCGTCCCCCGCCGCCGAAGCGACGGGAGAGGCAGAGATCTAGCCCTGCTCCGGCGAGGAGGAGGAAGAAAACTCGGAGTCGCCCTTTTTCGCCGCTCTGAACTGTAGCGGGAGAGAGGGGAGCAAGGAGGCCTCTCACAGCCGTCGGCCGGCCACTTTATTTATTCATCAACGACACCAGAGAATTTCTGTACGGCTTTGCTACTTCAGTTTGGTTGTTCTCTCTCCCTTTCAAGAAAACTTTCTTTTAGTCAGCATGATGTGTGATCATATGATAATACGAGTCATCAACATGATGCAGAGTGGTCTAAGACTTGACTCTGTTCATACCATTTCAAGTTGCTGGGCCCAAACTATGTTAGGAAAGCTCAGTAGCTCATCAGTCACCACTCACTAACAAGCTTACTCCTACAATACAGATTTTTTTTTTCGAAATGGAGGTTATACCCCAGCCTCTGCATCAAGATAATGCACACAACTTTTTTTTGTTTATTAATAAAGAAGAAACCAGAAAGCCTTACAAAGAAATACATCAATCAACTGAAAGCCACCTTCCCGACGACAAATGTCGCAACACCTACAAGATTGATGAAGGGGGTGGACCTGATCAGAGCCATGTGCTCTGACCTCACACACCTACACGCACATCATCTAATACTGATGGGTTACCTAGATTAAGCATTCAGTAAACATGATATGTTTCTATAGCTAGACAAAATTCTGATTCAGTTATTCAGAAAATAGCCCATGCTGGTTTTTGTGAACAAATGTGTGATGTACTCACGCTGTTTAGACTTCATCATGCTTATAGGCCTCTTGAGTTCCTAGTGCTCATGCTTATACGCGTGTACCATTCATTGTTGTAGGAACAAAAGCTTCTCTATATATGTTCGACTGATTTCATTTGCAACTAAGCCGAGTGCATGTCAAGGTAGCTAGCTAGCTTGCGTCAATCTCTGTGTTTTAGTTAGTAATTCTCCACCATGTTAGTACTCATAAGTAACTACTCCGTAGTATAGTTGCAACGTTCAATTATGTGAGATATGGGAGGATACCAACACGCTAGCAAGCAAGGTACTCCAGGTTGAGAGCAATCAGCACAAAGTGTGGCTGCGCCTGCCTCTGAGACGATGTAGGCCTGTGGTCACCTAAACCTATGAGCATGATGTATTGTTTTGTCTCGCTATCATTATATCCCAAGCCATGGGTCTAGTGGGGACGTGGCGTGCGGTGCACAGGTCTGCTTCGCAGCTCCGTACATCGTAAAGGAAGCATCGACGAAAGTGCCGTGCTGCATGCTGATCGTGTCTGCCCCGGTGTCATCTTCCCACCGTCACATGGGGCGTCCTATGGACGTCACGGCGGGAGATATGGGCCGACGCAGCTTCTCAAGCCCACTTCGCGCTACTCTTGAAGATTGCACCGAATGGGCAGGAGGCCAGCCAGCTAAAAGAAGGAGCGCGTGTTGGCCAGACGTCGAAGAACTGAATCCTGAAACGACTCGATTCCATTTCCCCCTTTAACCCCGCTCACCACTTGGATGTTTTGACATCGGGATCTGGCTCTAAAACCTCCGGTTATTTGTCTCAGTAAACAAACTTAGTGAAATAGATAGCCTCAGCTGGGATTCAAAACGACGAAACATATAATTTAGCAAATAAAAAGGTGTGACGCTAAGATTATCTATTGCTTTTGCTTCCCCTGAATTAGCAGTCAGCAAACATGCTAGGTTCTTTCCTAAACACAAAGCTTGAAATGATTCGTCACAACTTAGTCAGCCTGCGAAACGGCATCATGATATAATTTATCTCCCACAAAATTAACTCATATTTCTCTTTTCCATAACATAGTATTAAATAGCTCTAGTACTATACCTAAGCTACCTAGGATAAGAAAATAGAATAATAGACAGTGATTCCTTCTTCAGAAATCATAATTGACCTTGATTCCCTTCACATGAACTCAAAATTTCAAATTTTATAGATGAAAAATATTCTCTATGATGAAGTGCTTCTATAATATAAGAACCTTACAACATTAAGAGAGTACAAGGGAAAATAAGCAGCAGGTGATTCAATTGCAGCAATTAGCAAACAATTGCTTACCTTGTAGGTTCTGCAGAGTGGCAGTGCAACTACATATGATTATTCCTCTGTAGCCATTCTGTGATAGATATCTATGAATTCAACAGAAGCAAAAGACGGTACAACTTTAGCACAAATGTAACAAATGGATTAGACTAATGAATCAGTAGTACCATTAGCTCAGCTGGTAATTATTCGACATGCCAAACCAGCATTATTAGCAGTTAGCAAACCTTTTCAATTCTACAAATATTTGGAGACACCTTTTATCCCTATTTTATGTGTTCATATGTCAGCAACAACTACATACGACATATATAATACATGGAGAAACAAACATGAGCAAGAGATCCACATCTACTCCAGAATACAAGCATCTAAACGAGTACCTGCAATGTAATTTCCCAATGCATCCTAACATATCGTGCTATGACATTTCAAATGGCATAACTTTTGGGGCATCGTATTTTTCGATGATTCTTCTCTTGTGAAATTTTAAGCTCAAGACTGGGCATCATGAGCTGAACACTGGCAGCCTAGATTATGTTCTGTAAACCATAGAGCCCAGCACCTTCTGCTAGGATTACCGAATCAGAATCTGCTGGTGAACTATTTTATTTATGAAGATGGAATAGTCCTGATAGTCGACCCATATTTAGATTCTTCCCACTCCTACTTGGAGATCGATCTTCTGTGTCGGACTCGCCTTTCTTCATATGTATTGCTTTCACCAATATCCTGGTTCTTGGTGGGAGTCACCCCTCAACCATAATAGTGAATGACCTCTCCATCTCCTCCCACACTTGTTGTACCCCCTTTTCATATTCCATACTGACATGAAGGTTCAAGATTAACTTATATGTGTCAGAGTCCAACTTATAACCCTATTCCTCCATCCGCCGAATCAAATTAATTACATCTGTCCATTTCTCAGTTGTCTTCAGAATGTAGATGTATGCCATATTGTTTGGAGAGCATCCCGTGTCCTCCATGTCATCCAAAAGCTCATGAACTTTCTCCGTTCGCCTTATCTTACAGAAGTGTTTCATCAAAGTATTGTAGGTAGCAACATCTGCTTGACAACCACGGTCATTCTTCTCACAAAGAATCTCGAGTGCTTCTGGATTCTTTTTCTTGAAGCACAATTGGTCAATGATACAGTTGAAGATCGTCACGTCGGGATTGATCCCTTTCTCCCACATTTGCATGTAAACAGCTTCACCGAGGTGCCAAGTTTGCCACCTCTGGTCCGTGAATGTATAAACGTACCATAAATGAACAGGTCCGATTTGTGCTTAGATGCAATGATCTGGTTCCAAACCCTTTTAGATCAGTTAGGCTTCCCTTGACACACCAGCCATTGAGAATGATGTTCCAGCTCTTTATGACAGGAGGGAACTCATCTTTCTACTGCAGAAAGAGGGCACTCAAAACCCCTCAACGTGCTTGTACCGACACAGCGACATCAGAAGTATCTGGAATCCAACAAGGTCAACCTCGGAACCATACTCCTCTCTCTTTTAGAACATCTCGATTGCCTCCTGCACCTTGTGCGGCATACTGGTTCAGCAGAACGGCAAAACATCCTGTTGGTCACGACCGAGCCGCAGTACTCTTCAGGGATCTCGTCGAAGAGCTGCCTCATCAGCCTGACCTTCTTCACACACCCAAGGATGTCGAGCCACCCAGTTGAAGAACGACATCGCCTCCTGGCAGTTGGAAATCTCCTTCGGGAGCACTTTGAGAATGACATCCTCATCTATCTCACGGGCAGACTGACGGATATCCTTGCCGAGGTCCGCGTCGGCTTCGCAGGACTTAATGATTCTCAGAACTTTGGCGGCGCTGACGTCCCAGGAGTCCTCTGGACTGCTCGTCTAGCAGAGTGTCTCAGTGACCGTTAAACATATCCTCCTGGAAGAAGGCTTGGGTGGAAGCGTGGAGGCGAGGCTGCACCAGGAAGCATCTCGAATGCATTCGATCAAACAGTTGGCGTGCGGCCGTGCGTGTAGCAAGAACGCCGAGCAACCTAGGAGCTTCACACGAACAATGCCTAGTTTAGCAATAAGAAGGCGCAAACTGACAGCGGGAGGAGAAAGGGGTGGATACGACGCGCACCGGAGATGCGGTTTTTGGTCCTAAAGGCGGCGGCTAGCACGGCGTACGCCGGCGGCGGCGGCATGGTACCTGCCAGGGGTGGCCATGGGGCAGAGCAGGCCGGGAGCACGCGCAGGTGGCAGCCTCGCGCTGGAGCGAGCCCCCGCTGGTGGCGAATTCCCGGCGGCGGGAGCACGTGCCGAGGTATATTCCCTGTGTTTTTTTCCATTCCTTTTTAGTGGAATCGATGGGGACAAACGGCAAAATGAAAAAAGAAACAATTTTGGGACTTAGTCCCCTCTCCACTCCGACGGCAAAGCGGCGGCGCGGCGAGCCCGACCACTCAACTCCGCCTCCACCTCCTTCCTCGCCGCAAGCTCCTCCGATGGCCAAAACCCAGAGACCCGAAGCTCCACGGACGCCGATCCGGACACTCCCCAACAGGTGGCGCCATCCAGAGCCCGGGAACCGACAGAGGCGGCGCAGCGCCTCCAGCGGGTCCGCGCGAACCTCCGCCTCCCTGACCGGCCCTTCGCGGCCCCTTCCGCCGCCCACGACGCCGGCCTCCACGCCCTCCGCCTCCTCCCCTTCGTCCGCCTCAACCTCTCCGTCTCCGGCGCCCCGCGACCCACACCTGGCTGCAACGGAGGATGGAGCTCCGTCCGTGGAAAGGAAATCCAGGTCTCCCTCGATGCATTCGCCCATACGCTCTACCTGCCGGGAAGACCTTCCTTCTGTCCCCCGGCCGGCGTTGACCCTGCCGCCGTGGCCTCCGCCGCCCAAGAGTTCAGAAAGGTTTACTTCCCGCTGAGGAAACACTACCACTTGGTCAATGCGTCGTTGGGGGCTGTGAAAGATGGTTGCGCGCATGATATTGACTGGAAGGTGCTAATCTGGGAGGTAGTGATGGCGGAGATGGAGCAGCTCGTTAGAAGAACTGCAGTGACACGGTGAGCTACTACGGTTTGTATCTCCAGAGGCCGGAACTCTTCCAGCAGCCACCGGAGCCCTCCGTGCCGGATTCGCCAGCGGGGTTGCTCCCACAGAGACTCATCTGGGTCGAGAGGCGGAGCCGTCCGTGCCAGATGTTCTAGCAGCACTAAATGAGCAGCGAAAGTGTTGCTCCGAGTCCCACATGCCGAGGGCTGAAGCAAGGTCCGAGCTGGTCGATGCGACATCCAAGAAGATTCATTCGGCATTTGAAATGTTTGACGCGACATCTAAGAAGATCGATCTCATATCGAAGAAGTTTGACATGCAAAAGATTGAGTCGAGTTCCACATCCAAGAAGATTGATTCGGCATTTGAAAAGTTGGCTACCGTATCAAAGAAGATTGATGCCACATCGAAGAAGTTTGACTCGGCATCCAAGATTATGGCTGCCACATCGAAGAAGTTCGACTCCGCATTTAAGATGATCAATGCAACTTATAAGGTGACAAAACCACATCCAAGCAGCTTGATGCGAGGGCAAAACAGCTTGGCGAGAAAGATGACAACATGCAAGCAATGGAGTCGCTCAACCAAGCATTGCTTACAAAGGAAAGAAAAAGCAATGACGAGTTGCAAGGTGCTTGAAAGATGCTCATAGAGGTAACTGAGGAACCAATGCCGCCTTTGCTGATGCCTGCATTTGATTATATCTTACTCCCTCCATTCCTTATTATAAGGTGTATAGTTTTTAAAAAAGTAAAACTTGACTATCTTTGTCTAAAATTTTATCCTTAATTTAACTTATGATCGATCTATTGCATTTTCACAGGCTTTGCAAAAATTCACAATGGGCCGGTCACATATAGTTGTCAAAAGGATGAGCGAGCTTGATTCTAGATCATTTGCAAATGCTTGTGCAACAAATGTACCACATGAAGATGCAGAGTTTAACTCCGCTATTCTTTGTTCAAAATGGCAAGAAGAAATTTCAAACTCTGAGTGGCATCCTTTTAGGATAATCACGGTGAATGGTAAACCAACAGTATGTAGAATGTAGAAACTCTTTGTTACTGTTCCTAGTTTCTATGCTCTGGTAGTTATAACCTTGAGTCATTAATTTCTCGAAAATTAACAGCATGCTTTAGTACAGAATACCAAACAGTTATGTACATGATATCCAAGAATTCCATCTATTTATGCCAACACCTTTTTCTTTACATTCACTAGCTAACATTTCCATGATTCCACCTGAAAATGCATACCTTCTTTCCCTCTTGTCTAGGAAATTCTCTTGGAGGGAGATGAGAAGCTCCCGAGTTAAAAGAAGAGCATGGCGACGAAATCTACACCTTGGTAACCAAGGTGCTGCTCGAGGTCAACGAGTACAACCCCAGCGGACGCTACGCCTTGCCAGAGTTGTGGAACTCTAAGGCAGGCCGGAAAGCGACGTTGGAGGAGGCAGTTAACCGTGGCAATCACGCAAGAGGAAGCGCTGATCTGCAGGTTGGCCGGGTACGTCCTGCTGTGCTAATGTAGTAGTAGTAGACTAGTAGAAGTGCCAGCGTATTAGTTAAGAGGTTTGTAGTCGTTTGCTGCCTCTTACTGATCATGGTACTAGATTAATTAGGCGTGATCGCCTTTAGGTCGGTAGACAGAGTTTAGCAAGATGCTCCTGTTTTATAGCCTTGGCATGCGAATTGTTTTGAACATGACTTCACTATACAAGAGGTAACTAAATTACTGCGAATTCATCGACAATATAATTTTTATCATGGGTAGTTTCTGAAATCTTTTTTCTGTGCTTTTCTTCTTCTTTCCTTGGATTTAACTATTTATTTTGAAATACCAATGTTGTTTACCTAAGTGATAAGTGTAAGCCAAAAAATACGATGCTCAAAATAAAGCATCTTCTACTAATTAAATTATAGTTATGATGATTATGCATTTACTGTCTTTTGGTTTTGCTATGCACGCATCCCATTCCCTGAAATGCAGTTTTATCATCATTGTACAGAAATCTATGAGTGGTACAAGGGACTCCAGCGTTATTGTCCTTTCAGGCTTCTAGACAACTCTATTATGTGTTCCAGTTGTACTAAGGCTTGTCTAATAACAGAATCTTGACTGCCTAAGCTCCATCTTAGCTGTGAAATACAACCATGTGTTATGAGTTTCACTGGATTTCATCATAGTAGTTCTTTGAATATTTGTTGGAGGTCATAAGCAAAGAGATAGAAGTAAGTACATGGAGTGTGGTATAGGTTATGCTTATTAAATTTCCTATAGCTTTGAGGAGTAAAAGACTGTCAGAAATTGATGTGGCTGGAAACTTTAGAACATTGATTGGCATGTCTGATTCCAATACTTATATTTTTTTATCAAATTTCCTATAGCTTTAAGGAGTAAAATACTGTCAGACAATGATGTGGCTGGAAACTTTGGAACATTGATGTCCCTCTAAATTGCAGCATCTTTCATGGTACCATGTTGTTACACGCGTCAGATATAATGCATGCTCTGTATATATTGGTTTATAGTACTAAATATTCTCTGACTAAGAGCTAAATAACCTGATGCTATATTCTCTATTGAAAATTCAAACTGATCCTTTTTCATGAAATTTAGAAGGTTTTTTCAAGTGGTTCACCTCTGCATTGACTTGGTAGCTATGATTGCTAAATAAGTAGGTACGAGATATATTTATACTATACAGTTTAGTAATGTCCTCTCTCTCACACAACTTTATGGTTCTTCATTGATAAATATGAGCTGAATACCGAGGTTTTGAGTCAGAATCCTGAAGACTCTTTTATATCATTTCCAAATTACACAACAGTTTTGTTTTTGTTAATGTTGAGAGTTATAAAGGTTGACTAAGTTTATAAAAAAGATACAAATATGTTAAATATCAAATCAATATTATTAGAACCATTATGAAATATACTTTCATATTAAAAACGTTGATATTTTCTTCTATATACTTGGTGAAACTACAGAAATTTTGACTACGACCAAATAAAACGGTAGTGATATGGAAAAGATGGAGTGATTGATTAGTGATTTTTTTCCAACTGAATTTCTACCCCTTTCCATTTGAAGATAAACGGAAATACAAACAGTTATCGAGTCTTCAAACAAACTGAAAGTAAAAAAGTTTGAGGGTTAGAGAGAGAAGCGAGCTGGAAGAGAAACCCACTTCATAACTCCCGAGAGGCGGCTACTGGATGAAAACCTGACAACCGTCACTACACCAACCCCTACAAGTATCTCACCCTTGATTAGTGATCTGGCTGGTGGAATTAATGCAAGTATTTAAAACCTTGTTGCAGTAAGAACTAATGTGCAAAAAGGCCAGTGCTTCCATAGCCCCCCAAAGGCGAAGGGGTATCTTGAGCAGAAACCCAAGAACGGCTGAGATTTAATCTTACCCGTAGAGTCGAGCCGAACTAAGCTGTTTTTTTCCTATGGAGCCGATTCAAACCTGGTTCTCCCAGCACACGGAGCAAAGCCGCTGTACTACAGCTGTCTGGGTGACATATTAAGCATCTATATAAATAATATTATGGGAGGGGCAATTTGGCACCTGAGCTAACATCCCAAGGGTGTTAAGGGTAGACCAAGCTGGCGTGATAGGAGTGTTTCATGTGGGTCCGCATGACCAAAAGGTGATAGAAGTATACTAGATGGCTATGAGTATTGCGGTGAGACGACATATATCTCAAAGGGTTGTAGCGGCAGACCTATATATCTCGCAAGGAGAGTTGCATGTGGGTCAACACATGGGATTAGACATGTGTGAGTTCACATGTCCCAAGGGTGCTAAGGGTAGACCAAACTGGAGTGATAGAAGTGTTTTCATGTGGATCCACATGTCCAAAACACTAGTAGGAGAATGCTTACCACTAGCTGACAGGTTTCGCCTACTGCTGGTGAACTAGCGTCCACCAGTACAGCCTGGCCAGTGGTAATGTCTCTCGCTGGTAGCGTTACCACTGGCGTCCATACTCATACACCCGCCACTAGTAGAAGGCATACCGCTGGCGGTCTTTCACGGATGCTCGCCGGTAGTAAGATTTTAGGAATTAAAAAAAATAAAACCATATTAATTAATCTATCTTTTTTGAGAACACAGTACAACACAGACGCTCACAAATACGCACATACACTCACCCCTATGAACGCACGCACGCACACCCTACCCCTATGAGCACCTCTGAAGGACTGAGCCGGCAGATCTTGAGGTTGACGAAGTCACCACAGGCGTCTCGCTGTTGACGGGCACGTCACCTACCACTGAAAGAATAGCGCCGGAAAATCCTGGAATAAATCCAGGTAAATGCAAACGCCCATGCCAAGTCTAGGACTTGAACCTGGGTGGGCTGGTTCCACCACAGGGAACCCAACCATCAGAGCCAAGCTCCGTTTGCAATTAATCTATCTCTACTATATATATTGTTAACGGTGATGGTCGACGGTATGTCAAAACCAGCGAAACGGTACATCGATCTAAAAGGCTGCGTGTAACCGTCACGTCGATGCATCATGCACGCCATATCCACGCGATTCGACTGAAGCCCATCTCCAGGCAATTGGACAGCGTCCGTCGCCGCTCCGTAGCATGTCTTCCTCCTCCCGTTCGGTTAAGGGTTGCAGCGACCGCTCCCTCCAACTCCCAGTCAGCCGCCTGAAAAAAAACCCAGTCAGCAGGCGTGCATTTGGTCTGACTGCGGGTCTCCTGAATGGCTGTATGGAAGAGGCGAAGAGCACGCATATGGTTCCGTCTAATCCATGCATGCACATAGTTCTGTGTGGCTACAGGTAGTCTTCTGGTAACGTAGCGGACTGATTTTTTTACCTGCTAATTAAGCTATGCTGAGCAGCACTAGGATACATTGACTCCATGAGTTTTTTACACACACAAGAAATGTGTGAATACGCAGGCAAAACATTTTAAATTAGAAAAAGCTAACCGTGTGTTTAAGGTCAACACACCATGCAAAAATACAGTTGCGATAGAGAACCCTACATATACCACAGCAACAGAAGAAGAAAAACATTAATGTTTGATATTATAGATATAACACAGCAACATATCATATAGGAATAATACTAAGTTATCATAGATATAACAACGTATCACCGTATATATCTTATTCTTGAGCCAAACTTAGTGTTGTGTCAACTTGATGTTACTTTGGATACAAAAAATAAAATTAGTCTACGCAGTTCAATCGACTTTGGGACAAAATTGGGATCATGTCAACCTTATTTTAACCAAGATTTATCTTTTTTCCACTACCGTTGCAACGCACATGCATGTTTGATATTATCATTATATGAAGTGTGAAAAATAGTTTAACCATTTATTTTTATATCTTTCGACATATCCGTAGCAACGCACGGACATTTAGCTAGTTTATCTAATACATTCAGACACGTCAATATCTAGCAATTCAAATACTCCATTACATCAATCAATAATACATGTCATTCTTCAATAGTCCAAATACACCATTACATTCAATAGTCCAAATGATTCGCCATCGCGATGTTACCGTCGCCACAGCCGCGTGTCTATGGCGTCGTCGCCACAGCCTCGTGTCGATGGCGTCGTCGCTGCCACAGACTCGTGTCGATGTCGCCACAGCAGCCCGTGTCGTTGCCGCAGCCCCAATGTCGTCGTCGTCGCCACAGCCCCGTGACGACGTCCTCGGTAGGCGTGCATTTGGTCTGACTGCGGGTCTCCTGAATGGCTGTATGGAAGAGGCGAAGAGCACGCATATGGTTCCGTCTAATCCATGCATGCACATAGTTCTGTGTGGCTACAGGTAGTCTTCTGGTAACGTAGCGGACTGATTTTTTAGTTTTTTTACCTGCTAATTAAGCTATGCTGAGCAGCACTAGGATACATTGACTCCATGAGTTTTTTACACACACAAGAAATGTGTGAATACGCAGGCAAAACATTTTAAATTAGAAAAAGCTAACCGTGTGTTTAAGGTCAACATACCCAGTGGCGGAGGACGAAAAAAAACTGAGGTCGGGCCAACTCTAAAGTGTAAAAGATCAATATTCTACAGAAAATTAAAGTAGTCTTGACACATTAATATTCTACATAATCCTAAACATAATCAGTTAGTACAATAAAAATAGAGACAGATTTAAATAGATATAGATCCTAGAAACATACCGATAATAAAATGAGACGATTTTTTAATTGACTAGATAAGAATTTGAAGAAAAAATGAGTGAAAAAATCATGCTATTAAATCCGTAACTAAGAATTTGGGAAACAAAGAAAATCTCGCGTAGTAGCCAAGTGAAGAACTGAAGATACGTGATCTTTTAAACTGACTAGCAAAGCTAGCTAACTACCATTCTACCAAAGCTAGCTAACTACCATTCTACCAATGATGTCTTTTAGTTGAGAAGAAAACATGGAGCAGTCAAAACAGTGTGTTGTGTCTTCTAGTCTATTTTTCTATTGCGTTTTCTTCTAGCTAAGCTCTCCTTGATCGTTGCATGGTTGGGTCGCGTGCTAGTGGAATGTGCCACCGATTCAGAATACGTATACGTGAACTTTTTCCTGGAATCAAGGTCGGGCGGCCGCCCGACCTCGCCCGAAGGGGAGCTCCGCCACATACCATGCAAAAATACAGTTGCGATAGAGAACCCTACATATACCACAGCAACAGAAGAAGAAAAACATTAATGTATACCAACATATCATATAGGAATAATACTAAGTTATCATAGATATAACAACGTATCACCGTATATATCTTATTCTTGAGCCAAACTTAGTGTTGTGTCAACTTGATGTTACTTTGGACACAAAAAATAAAATTAGTCTACGCGGTTCAATCGACTTTGGGACAAAATTGGGATCATGTCAACCTTATTTTAACCAAGATTTATCTTTTTTCCACTACCGTTGCAACGCACATGCATGTTTGATATTATCATTATATGAAGTGTGAAAAATAGTTTAACCATTTATTTTTATATCTTTCGACATATCCGTAGCAACGCACGGACATTTAGCTAGTTTATCTAATACATTCAGACACGTCAATATCTAGCAATTCAAATACTCCATTACATCAATCAATAATACATGTCATTCTTCAATAGTCCAAATACACCATTACATTCAATAGTCCAAATGATTCGCCATCGCGATGTTACCGTCGCCACAGCCGCGTGTCTATGGCGTCGTCGCCGCAGCCTCGTGTCGATGGTGTCGTCGCTGCCACAGACTCGTGTCGATGTCGCCACAGCAGCCCGTGTCGTCGCCGCAGCCCCAATGTCGTCGTCGTCGCCACAGCCCCGTGACGACGTCCTCGGTAGGCCAACATGATCTGACAACATTAGCAAAACACTTGAGTTTGCAATAAAACTTGAGCATGTTCACAACGAAATAATCCAGATTAAACTTGAGCAAGCATTTTAGAACACCACATGTACAAACAGAGGTGCTTATGCGACCTTATAAGCATAAGCAGATGATCATCAACAACTTGAGAACAAATAATAAAAACATGTTTAATATGTAAACAAGCCACTAGAATTCACTGGAAAATTAATAACATGCATACTAGATTGAGAGCATCAGCAAGCAATAAAGTACAGTCACTGGTTTTTAAATAGCACACTGAATAAATGACAGCAATAGTCAAATTCAACACAGGAGTACTTGTCAACATCGCTACATATCAATAAAGCACATGGTGAGACTTTACTGCCCCGAACACTCCTTATAAATTGGGCATGCTAATGTGAACGATGGGATGCAAAACATGGATACAGAACAAAGATTTTGGTATAGAATTGCGGTGTTAACCAGTTTAATTAGTTAAACCTACAGGTGTGTTTAGAAAACTGACAAAATAACACTACTAAGCCAAGTTCAGAAAATCACACACAAAAGCTGTTGACCGAAAAGATCAAACAATCAGCCTACATACTCGACTCGGATCACTCCATAAGTTTCAAATGATGGGGCATATCAAAACACCTAGTTATTCATGCAAATTAGCATGCAGCGAAAGAGAATTGCTAAACGATAAACATGAAGGGCAGGGAGATCACACATAGGATTGTCCAGTACAACCAAAATCATACCTTGGAGGCAATAACATGTCCCAGCTTCCCCTCCGAATCCCCATCTCCTAGCAATAAGGCAGCACCACCTCACAATCACATCACACAGCCAGATTTTCAGATATATGCTCTGAGTACAAGCAAAAATGTTCAGATCAATTCAGTTTTGCAAAAAGTTCACTGAACTGAAAAAGTTCAGTTACTGTGGCTGCAAAAACATTGCTACTCCAATATGAATAAACAAGATCTTGCTAAGCAATATGAATACTCCATTCAACAGATCCTACAGAATATTCAAATGTGATGGAGAAGAAGAGGAGATTATCAAAAGCAGGCTTAGGAACATGAATCGTGGTAGCATCCTCACAGCACGCTTTGCACAACATATGAGCAGATTATTAAATGGAAATCCTCCAACTTGGCACAGCATCCTGACAGGAACTCTCGTGTTGTTCCAAAAAATTGCATACTGTGCAGATAGATTAGATAAAGTTGGAAACTCTCTGGATTCCTAATTCTGAATCTTATAAAAAAATCTGGGCAAACGAGATACATACGATGCTTAATTATCAGTCGTCCATTGCGTGCTAAGCAATTTTGTGTGACTGTATGGTTGATAACCCTTTGGAGGATTGCCCAATGAACTAGTGTATGATGTACGTATCTAGCATTAGTATTATTTTTCATTTCCAAGCACAAACACACGAGGGCAAGAGTAGTACTCCGTATATACTACTACTGGTTGTGAACACTGGCTAGCGAATACTACTCTGCAGTTTCCTGGCTGCGGCAGAGCAGGATGAACAAAACGTGCAGACATGACACGGAACCCTCCACAGAGCAAGAATTCACCATCTTTTGGCGATTGGAAATGAAATAGTGCGAGGAGATGGGTGGAGGAGTTTCTCTTCTCACCGGTTTCTTTTGGCGACAGGTCGGGGCTCCTCCTCTTGCCCTTGTAGATGGATGACCGGAGTGGTGGCCGTCGGCAGCATCAGCTCCGGGCGGACGCCGCCGGCAATAGCAACCCGGGTAGGTCACCAGCTCCTGGCGGACGGCCTCCTTGCCCTCCCACACCTCCTCCGCTGACTCCAGCCGCCGCCGCCGCCATGCCCTGCATCTGAGGAGCTAGGGCTTGAGATGGGGACGCGAACGGCGATTCCACCCCGTGGAATAGGGAGAGGGGGGGAGCTGGTGCCGGGGCAGTGGTCTGTACCGTGGGGAGTGGCTGAAGGTGGCCTGATTCGACCGGCGACGAGCGGCCGGAAAAAGGGGATCGAGCGGTGGTGAGGCAGTGGCTGTGCTCCCTATGGCCACATATTTCTTTCTTTTTCCCGTCTAACGGCTCGGCTCGATATTTCCCGGCTCGACGAGCCAAACTGAATTGGCTAAGAAAAAACAGCTCGATACGATTATGCAATTGTGGACTTGGGGCCTATGGAAGCACAGCTCGTGCATATATTCCTTATTAAAAGGTGAGGCCACCATGATGAGCATCTTTCCCTCAGAAGAGGTCATTGTTTTCCCTTGTTTCTCTCTCTCAGGCGCAAACCTTTTGTTTTCTCTCTCCTCACCACGCTCATGTAATGTGAACCGAGCTGGAATCCTCGGGCTACCCGGAGTCTTCCCGTCAATTTAAAGATTTGTCTAGGCACGTGGGGAGTATTCGTGTTGTCGAAAGGTAACTGCAAAGCAATGCTTTTGCATCCTACACTTTGTTTTTTTTTCTTTTGCGAAACACAGTACAACGCAGAGACGCTCATATACACGCGCACACACTCATCTCTATGAACGCACGCGCACACACTCTACCTCTATGAGCACCTCCGAGAGACCGAGTCGGCGGGTCGAGTCTTGAGATTGACGAAGTCACCACGGACACCTCGTCGCCTCCCACTGAAGAATATTCCGCCTACATGAAAAATATCAGCGTCAAACCTGGGTTGTGGGCTGGGCAAGTTCTCTCCTACACTTTGTTTGGTGACTTTCTTTTGTACGGGGTTGTATCATACGGTTCGATGTATCTCGTCATTGTGTTACTTTTGCTCCTTTTGTCGCGAGACAGTTGTGAATAGATAAAGTAGAATCCGCTTCCAGAATAAAAACGGGGAATAAAAGATCTGTCCACTACCTTCCATTTGAAAGCATTGCCCTGTTTCTTCTTCGTCTTCCCATAGTGTTCGCAGAAGAATAGCTGCTTGGAGTTCTGAAAACGGAGGTATGTTACGTCCATACATTGCGTTCTTTCTTTCTCTGCTACTATAGATGTGTTGGTCCATTTTATTTTGAGAGTTGCTATACGATTACGATTATGTGCCTCCGATACTCATCCGATGAGTAGATCAAGCCGTCCCTGTACACCATGGGAAACAAAATATCCGATTCTCGTTGGGCGAAATCCATCCTCTTGTGTTGTGTATCTTTGTTGCGGTCGCGTCGTTGAATTCTCGTCTGATCTGTCGTCGGGCTCCCCCTTCTGTAGTTTTTCTCGTTCTCTATGGTGCGATGGTCGGAGTTGTGTAATCTGTTCTTGTGTGCTTTAATTAATGTAATACATATACTTTCTACCGTTTCGAAAAAGAAAAACTGGCTGACTGAGTGGCTCTAATTTCCTTCATGCAGTGAGCAGCCGTGCTGTCGTTATTCGAAAGTGGGTCATTGATAGGTATGAGCCTTCTTTCTTTCCACTCTATATGCACATCCTAGATATATCATGCATATATCTCGTCAAGTAGAGGGAGTACTTAACTTATTTTCGGCAAATGTATATCACAAAGTTCCGCGTTTAGTTTTAAGTTTTGATCCAAGTTACCCACCACATGATGTTATCAGAATCGAGGACCCACAGCCTCGTGCCTAATCAAATCAACGCCAAGAGTACATTCGAAAAAAAAAAGCTGCCATGGCTGACTTATTGTTCATAACTAGTTATATAAATAAAAACAGTCCAGTGCAGGCGCCACCTGCTATTTCCCCTAATTCCATTCCATCTTCCCAGATATTTTTAGACCGTAGACCGTAGGTTGTTTTTTCCGGGTAGCCTCTCGAATAGAGTAGGGCATTCCAATAATTTGTAATGAAAAGATAGTTGACCAGTTTACCGGGTCCAAAATCATATATTGTCCTGTTTACGAGAAAATTTGGTCCGAAAAATCGCAAAAGTGAGAAGACCCGTCCCCACATGATGTTAATCCACCCAACACAATAAACACACACCTCCTGCTTCGGGGCAGGCACCCTCACTTACACCATGTGTCACCAAACCACACACGATCCACAACACGCGCTGCACTACACAGTTGTCTCGTAGCCTTATCTACCCAAACATGCCCGCAGATCTCGAACATCACGTCAAACTCGAGGTCGCCTCCTCGACGTAGCGGCAAGAATGACCTTCGCATGGCTTGAAGGTGAACCAGCCTGGTCGATGAACTTTTTTTTTTTTTTTTTTTTGATTTTCCACTTATATTCATACGAAAAAGAAAGCAGTACATAGTCGAATACAAGTAGTAAACATACAGAGAAAGAACAGAGAGCTTCGCTGCTGCAGATCATCAACTTCATCCTTCAGGACGCCGAACACGCGAGACCTCCATCGCCGGAGACGACGCAGGATCCAGCCGCCGGCCGCCCTCTCCAACGGAACGGGAGGAACTCCAGCCCAAAGGCTTTGACGAGCCGCTTCATCCACCAGCTCCACCGAGCTGGATCTGTCGCCTATGAACGACCATCGGCCGGGGGAGGCCCCCGAGCAACCTCCGCTCCAGATCCACGACCACCGCCGCAGATCTTCCACCTGCGAGCCTCTCATCCGCGCAGCAGCAGCCTCCGAGCTCCTCCGCACGCCTCCAGAACACCAACCGAAACGCCCACCGCAAAGAAACCACCGGCGCCGGAGGAAGCACCGGTGGACCAGGGCAGCACCCACCCGCCGCCATCGAGGACGACGACGGGAGCGAGGGGAGGATGCAAACCCGCAAAAAGACGGCGGAGGCCTCCCCGCCTCGACCTCACCGCCCGAGATCCGCCCTATCCACACCCTATCTACACCGCCAGGGCACAGATCCGGGGATTCCCCCACCTCCCGCCGCCGGAGCGGCCGGCGGAGGGGAGGGAATCCCACGGAAGCGCCGGCGGACGCTGGCCGAGCCGGGGTCGCCCTCGAGTCGCCTCTGGAGAGAAAGGAGAGGAGAGGGGGACGGTTTCCAGAAATATGCGGTTCAGTTGGTCGATGAACTTGGTGCCCGCACAGCTCCTGCTTCGGGGCGGGCACCCTCACTTACACCATGCGTCACCAAAACCGCACACGATCCACAACGCGCGCTGCACTACACAAGTGTCTCGTAGCCTTATCTAGCCAAACAACTGCCCGCAGATCTCGAACATCACGTCAAACTCGAGGTCGCCTCCCCGACGTAGCGGCAAGAATGACCTTCGCATGGCTCGAAGGTGAACCAGCCTGGTCGACGAACTTGGTGCCCGCACAGCTCCAGGTCGCCACCCAAAATACCGCGCAAGGCCACAACCCAACCCCATTGGATTGTGGGAGATCGAGGCCGCCTCTCGATGTACCACCACCACCACTCGGAGTCATCGCCTACCCCGGCCACAATGTCATCATGCCCGGCTTTCACGAGCCCATTGCACTGCGAGGGGTAGAACTCCAAGGTGTTGCCTTCAAGAAGGTAGCGATGCAACCATCACCGCCACCCACTACAATGGTGCTTAGATTTTTACTAGGAGCTCTCAGGCCACTCCCGCCGGTCGGGATCTAAACTCCCTAACGACATGAACAGGAAGGAGAACAACT
Organism: Poa pratensis; assembly: GCA_947311845.1. NCBI lineage: Eukaryota > Viridiplantae > Streptophyta > Magnoliopsida > Poales > Poaceae > Poa > Poa pratensis. Next base: position 21,889,321 of record CAMZMU010000100.1, on the reverse strand, counting down.
CCCGAAGGCACCTCCCCCCATGGGAACCGACCAGAGTTGATGCGAGTTTGCTCGGCTTATACGAAATCCGTTTTTGATAAGCTTGAGCTTGTCTTGAAGATCACGACAAGCTGCAAATCCTCACATAGAGAAAGCCAAATAAGAATCAAGAAAAATGATGCCACAGTATGCAAATGTATGAGGTCTCTACGAACGATACAATCAGAGGGTGTTTGTTAGTGTTGTGTTTGTGTCTAATATTATGTAGGAGTAGGGTTACGTGGACTTGGTGTTGTAATAGGTGTGAACAGGGTACGTGTAGTGTTGTAGTCGAACACGCTGTATCCTAGGGCCTCCCATATAATGAGGTGGCACCACATGTTGTAACGTATGACGACTTGATAGCAGCAGGCGCGCAAGGGGAGCCGACGGCTTGTGCCGGCGACCAAAGCGGCCGGTGCAGCGGTATCATGGGGAGGAGCGCCCATAGTCATGCCTCGTAGATGTAGGCGAGTTCGCCGAACTTTTTTTTCTTTATGCTGCGATGGCTTGTTACTCGATAAATCAATTAGGCGCCTAACGACTGCAACAAGTGGTATCAGAGCGAGGTTTAAGGCTGCAGATTGTTGATCTAGAAGAGTCCGAGAAAATTGATCAGTCGACGGAAGTCGCGGACTGCAATTCCGGTGATGGCTTCCATGGATCGGCAGGGATCAGGTTTTCTCGGTAAGACTAAAAGCAATCAGATCGATCCGTTAACTCGACGAGATGGCGTGCAAGGCGGCGTGTGAACGGACGCACATGGGCCAAGGTTGTTTGGAGCTAGCGTTGCATGTTGCGTCCACGCGCAGCGATTATAGCTGGCCAAACGGGCCGTGCCAAACGGGCCAGCCCGAGGCACGCAAAATTTGGCACGGCCCAAACACGGCCCGACACGAACTAACCGTGCCGTGCCAGGCCCGTGGCCCGAGCGTGCTCGTGCCCAGCTTCGATATGAAGCACGGCGTGCGGCACGGCACGGCACGATTAGCACCGTGCCCTAATCGTGCCGCCGCCGCCGGCCGTTCTCCGCCGTCCACCACCCCGCGCCGGCCGCCCTCCGCCGTCCACCACCCCGCGCCGGCCGCCCTCCGCCGCCACCGCCTTCGCCGGAGCTCGTCCTTCTTCTTCCTCGTGTCGCCGCCCTCCTCCCTACTCATCTTCTTCTTCCTCGAAGGCTTGGCGCTCGCCGGAGCTCCTCGGAGGCCTGGCGCTCGCCGGAGCTCTGTCGTGCCGTGCCGTGCCCGCCGGGCCGTCGTGCCGCCGCCGTCCTCTCCGTGCCGTGCCTTCTCCAGAGTTGGAGCCCGTGTGCCGGCACGGCACGGCACGATGCAACCGTGCCGCTCGCGTGCCGTGCCGGAGCGTGCCGTGCCGTGACGGCAGTTTGGCCAGCTATAGCAGCGATGCGTGCGTGATTGCCAAGGGCATGCAAGCGGTGGCAGGGCATCCAACAAAGGGGCCACAAGTGCGTGCTCCCCTGGTCTACACGCGCGCACACAGATCGATTGGAAACCGGATTTGTTTGTAAAAAAAGGGATCAAGTCCCAGGTGGAGACGTACGGGTCGTGCTCTCCTCGCGCTCGTATCGGAGGAGGAGTCCTGCGTCTTTAAAGGCTGCAGCAGGGCAGGGCTAGAGATAGAGCCGGCAGATCGATTCAGCGAAAAATCCATCAAGGAATTCCATCGGAAGTAGCAGTAGCAGGCACGTTGGGCAAGCTAGCATCGGGAGTTGAGCCAAGCCAGGGAGCAGCCATACGTGAAGCACAGGCAAAAGGAGATCAGTTTGATTTTTTCTGCTACGTGCACACGGAGTATAGCAGCTCGGTTATTTCTTCAAGGGTCAGCCGTATCAGGAAAAATCATGGCGCCAACGGGTACCAGATTTGAAGTGCAAAAGTTCGACGGAACTGGAAACTTCACGCTATCGCAGACAAGGGTGAAGGATTTGTTGGCACAACAGGGATGCTTGAAGGCGTTGCGGGATAGCAAGCCAGCTAAGATGGATGCTGATGACTGGGAGGAGTTGCAGATTCAAGCAGCCGGAACCAAACAGTTGTGTTTATCGGACCAGGTCATGTATCATGTGATGGATGAGAATTCACCCAAGAAGGTTTGGGAGAAGCTGGAGAGTCAGTTTATGTCCAAGACTGCGACGACCAAGGTGTATTTGAAGCAAAAGTTATACAGGCTGAAGATGCAGGAGGGGTCGGATTTTGTGGAGCACATGAATGCCTTTAATCAGGTTGTCACGGATCTAGCACGTCTGAGTGTGAAGATTGACGACGAGGATAGGGCGATTCTTCTTTTATGTTCGTTACCATTGTCCTATGAGCATTTGATCACTACGTTGACGTATGGCAAGGAGACCATCAAGGTTGAGGATGCCACTGCTGCGTTATTGTCCTATGATATGAGGAAGAAGAACACCGTAGAGGAAGTCGCTCATGGTGAAGGTTTGCTGGTCAATGGTGCACAAGGCAGAAAAGGATACGTGGCTGGGAAGAACAAGAAAAAGGTGTAGTGTCACAAGTGCAAGCAGTGGGGACATATCAAGAAGGACTGTCCAGATCTCAAGGATGGGTCAAGTGCTAATGTAGCAACTCATGGTGATGACTCGGACGGCAGTGGTGATGTTCTCTTAGTGTCAAATAGACGTTTAACCAAAGGTGAAGCGTGGATGTTGGATTCAGCTAGCTCTTTTCATGCGACACCCAATAGGGAGTGGTTCTCTACGTACAAGTCTTGTGAGCTTGATACAGCCTACCTAGGGGATGACACGGGCTACCGTGTTGCTGGAGTAGGTGACATCAAAATCAAGATGTTCGACGGAGTAGAGCGGGTGCTTCGGGGAGTCAGGCATGTGCCAGGGCTAAGGAGGAATCTAATTTCTCTTGGAGTTCTCCATGATGGTGGTATGGTATTCCGTTGTGATCGGGATAAGAACACCATGAGAATCATGGAGGATGAGGTAACCGTGATGACGGGAGAGAGGACGACGTCGCATCTTTACAACTTGCGAGGGAGCACTATTGCAGGTGGAGCCATGGCGAGTGGAGTTGCGGGAGTAGCAGCTGTGTTCCATGGACGCGGCGGGTCTGCGGCAGACTCGTCGGGTATCTCTCGGTAAGCTACGAAGAAGACAACCCAAGTCCGGAGTACATGGAAGTTTGACGCTTGGACGAACTCAAGGTGGTGGAGAATATTCGCCAAGGTGGAGTTTGTTGTGTTTGTGTCGAATATTATGTACAAGTAGGGTTACGTGGACTTGGTGTTGTAATAGGTGTGGACAGGGTACGTGTAGTGTTGTAGTCGAACACGTTGTATCCCAAGGCCTCCCATATAATGAGGGGGCACCACATGTTTTAACCTATGGCGACTTGATAGCAGCAGGTACGCAAGGGAAGCCAGCGGCTTGTGCCGGCGACCAAAGCGGCCGGTGTAGCGGTATCATGGGGAGGAGCGCCCATAGTCATGCCCCGTAGATGTAGGCGAGTTCGCCGAACTGCGTTAACAAATCTCGGTGTCGTCGTCATGCTGCGATTGCTTGTTACTCTGTAGATCAATTAGGCGCCTAAGACTGCAACAGTTAGACTTTTTTGTTGGCTTTTGCCTTTGGCTTATAAGCCACAAAAGCTCCTAATTAGGTGATTTTGCATTTTGACTTTTGGCTTATACCATAGTAAAACATAAGTCCAAAGCCAAAAGCACCTATTTAGGTGCTTTTTGGGCTTATAAGCCAAAACCAAAAGGTAAGTAAAAAGCCTAACCAAACACCCTCTCAACTTACTCATTTGAGAGCCCCTCTTGACTGTACGGTATATATCCAACAATTCTGTTTCTCAACTAACATCATGAGACCGATAAAATAAAAACCCTATCAAGATCATATCTTTGTCTTGTGCATTCCACTTAAAACTAGATGATGACGATCTTGATCTTCTCAAGATGGACCACCTTTTTTGATTGCGCTCCGCTTAGTGAAGATTGAAGGGTTATTTAATGGATTGCCCTCAGTTGTGCCCACGACCTCAGTTTTGCCCCTAATTGCGAATCGACCTCAGTTTTGCCCCTAGTTTGGTCGCGTCTGCTCTACTTTGCCCCCGACGGCAAGTTTGACGTCTGTTGGCGTTACTGACAGTGGGCCCTGAACTTACAGGTTTAAATTCGAATTTCAAGTTTGAAAAATTCGAAAATGTGAAAAAAATTCCAGGTGTTGCTAATGATATAGGAAACAACTTTGCCAAAGCGATTTTCCAAATTCTTATGTCGTTTGGCCTGGGTAAAAAAGACAAATTTCCAGATCTGACATCTAGATCGGAGATCTAGATCTAGAACAGTGCAGAATTCGAAAAAAGTCAACTTTCGAATTTAAATGTGAAAAAAATCTCCGATGTTGGCAATGATATAGGAAACAACTTTGCCAAAGCGATTTTCCAAATTCTTGCGTCGTTTGGCCTGTGTAAAAAACACAAATTTCTAGATCTGATATCTAGATTTGAACCGTGCAAAATTCGAAAAAAGTCAACTTTCGAATTTAAATGTGAAAAAAATCTCCGATGTTGCCAATGATATAGGAAACAACTTTGCCAAAGCGATTTTCCAAATTCTTATGTCGTTTGGCCTGTGTAAAAAAGACAAATTTCTAGATCTGACATCTAGATTTGGACCGTGCAAAATTCGAAAAAAATCAACTTTCGAATTTAAATGTGAAAAAAATCTCCGATATTGCCAATGATATAGGAAACAACTTTGTCAAAACGATTTTCCAAATTCTTGTGTCGTTTGGCCTGTGTAAAAAAGACAAATTTCTAGATCTGTTATCTAGATTTGAACCGTGCAAAATTCGAAAAAAGTCAACTTTCGAATTTAAATGTGAAAAAAATCTCCGATGTTGCCAATGATATAGGAAACAACTTTGCCAAAGCGATTATCCAAATTCTTGTGTCGTTTGGCCTGTGTAAAAAAGACAAATTTCTAGATCTGACGTATAGATCTAGAACAGTGCAGAATTCGAAAAAAGTCAACTTTCGAATTTAAATGTGAAAAAAATCTCAGATGTTGCCAATGATATAGTAAACAACTTTGCCAAAGCGATTTTCCAAATTCTTGTGTCGTTTGGCCTGTGTAAAATGAAAAAATCGTAAAACAATGTGATATACGTGAGTTGATGGGCCGGCTTATTTTCTGGGCCGTCGCGTTGGGCCGTGGCCTATGCGCGTTAGGCCGAATTTGAGTTTGGCCGAATTTGAAATATTCATGAAATATTCAAAAAACATCAAACAAATGCAAATCCAGTGCACATGGTTTGTATATATATAGTAGATGTGTAGGAATTTTTTTTGGCTGATTTAGAGATGGTCGAAAAAAATGTTGCTTACAAATGGAGCCGTTTAAACTACCTTGAGAGCTCATTTGAACTCTATTTTGGTGTGAAATATGAAATTGTCCAAAATCTCAGCAGACCTTCCTTTTGGTGTGACTAAGAATGATCTAGGCTTGTGGAAATGCTGATTTGGTTTGAGTGCGGCCGAATTTGAAATAATCATAAGATATTCAAAATACAAGAAAAAATGATATTCCAGTGCACATGGTCTTATTTTATCATGTACTAACATCTCCAACTGATAAACAAGGTCTACACACAAATTGAACAAGAAATGCTTCAATATGGTGTGAAATCACACATCTCAAACTATGAACTCTATAGTTTGATATGTGAGATTATGAAGCACTTCTTATGTAACATGTATGTAGACCTTGTTTATCAATTGGAGATGTTAGTACTTGACAAACTAAGGCCATGTGCACTGGATTTGCATTTTTTTGATGTATTTTGAATATCTTTTGAATATTTCAAATCTGGGTCAACAAAAGTCAACCGAATTTGAAATAATCATAAGATATTCAAAATAGAAGAAAAAAATGATATTCCAGTGCACATGGTCTTATTTTATCATGTACTAACATCTCCAACTGATAAACAAGGTCTACACACAAATTGAACAAGAAATGCTTCAATATGGTGTGAAATCACACATCTCAAATTATGAACTCTATAGTTTGATATGTGAGATTATGAAGCACTTCTTGTGTAACATGTATGTAGACCTTGTTTATCAATTGGAGATGTTAGTACATGACAAACTAAGGCCATGTGCACTGGATTTGCATTTTTTTTATGTATTTTGAATATCTTTTGAATATTTCAAATCTGGGTCAACAAAAGTCAACCGAATTTGAAATATTCAAAAGATATTCAAAATAGAAGAAAAAAATGATATTCCAGTGCTCATGGTCTTATTTTATCATGTACTAACATCTCCAACTGATAAACAAGGTCTACACACAAATTGAACAAGAAATGTTTCAATATGGTGTGAAATCACACATCTCAAACTATGAACTCTATAGTTTGATATGTGAGATTATGAAACACTTCTTGTGTAACATGTATGTAGACCTTGTTTATCAATTGGAGATGTTAGTACATGACAAACTAAGGCCATGTGCACTGGATTTGCATTTTTTTGATGTATTTTGAATATCTTTTGAATATTTCAAATCCGGGTCAACAAAAGTCAACCGAATTTGAAATATTCAAAAGATATTCAAAATAGAAGAAAAAAATGATATTCCAGTGCTCATGGTCTTATTTTATCATGTACTAACATCTCCAACTGATAAACAAGGTCTACACACAAATTGAACAAGAAATGTTTCAATATGGTGTGAAATCACAAATCTCAAACTATGAACTCTATAGTTTGATATGTGAGATTATGAAACACTTCTTGTGTAACATGTATGTAGACCTTGTTTATCAATTGGAGATGTTAGTACATGACAAACTAAGGCCATGTGCACTGGATTTGCATTTTTTTGATGTATTTTGAATATCTTTTGAATATTTCAAATCTGGGTCAACAAAAGTCAACCGAATTTGAAATATTCAAAAGATATTCAAAATAGAAGAAAAAAATGATATTCCAGTGCTCATGGTCTTATTTTATCATGTACTAACATCTCCAACTGATAAACAAGGTCTACACACAAATTGAACAAGAAATGCTTCAATATGGTGTGAAATCACACATCTCAAACTATGAACTCTATAGTTTGATATGTGAGATTATGAAGCACTTCTTGTGTAACATGTATGTAGACCTTGTTTATCAATTGGAGATGTTAGTACATGACAAACTAAGGCCATGTGCACTGGATTTGCATTTTTTTGATGTATTTTGAATATCTTTTGAATATTTCAAATCTGGGTCAACAAAAGTCAACCGAATTTGAAACATTCAAAAGATATTGAAAAAACATCCAAAAAATGCGAATCCAGTGCACATGGCCTTAGTTTATAATGTACTAACATATCCTAGATTTTGAGATCATTTGGAGAAGGTCGAAAAAATGACAGGTTTAGAAATGGGGCTGTCTGGGCTACCTTTTGAACCATATTTTATGTACTTGCTTCACGAAAATTGCTTTGGCAAAGTTGTTTACTATATCATTGGCAACATCGGAGATTTTTTTCACATTTAAATTCGAAAGTTGACTTTTTTCAATTTCTGCACTGTTCTGGATCTAGATGTCAGATCTTGAAATTTGTTTTTTTTACAGATGCCAAACGACATAAGAATTTGGAAAATCGCTTTGGCAAAGTTGTTTCCTATATCATTGGCAACATCGGAGATTTTTTTCACATTTAAATTCGAAAGTTGACTTTTTTCGAATTTTGCACGGTTCAAATCTAGATGTCAGATCTAGAAATTTGTCTTTTTTACACAGGCCAAACGACACAAGAATTTGGAAAATCGCTTTGGCAAAGTTGTTTCCTATATCATTGGCAACATCGGAGATTTGTTTCACATTTAAATTCGAAAGTTGACTTTTTCGAATTTTGCACGGTTCAAATCTAGATGTCAGATCTAGAAATTTGTCTTTTTTACACAGGCCAAACGACACAAGAATTTGGAAAATTGCTTTGGCAAAGTTGTTTCCTATATCATTGGCAACATCGGAGATTTTTTTCACATTTAAATTCGAAAGTTGACTTTTTTCGAATTTTGCACGGTTCAAATCTAGATATCAGATCTAGAAATTTGTCTTTTTTACACAGGCCAAACGACACAAGAATTTGGAAAATCGCTTTGGCAAAGTTGTTTCCTATATCATTGCCAACATCGGAGATTTTTTTCACATTTAAATTCGAAAGTTGACTTTTTTTCGAATTCTGCACTGTTCTAGATCTAGATCTCCGATCTAGATGTCAGATTTAGAAATTTGTCTTTTTTACCCAGGCCAAACGACATAAGAATTTGGAAAATCGCTTTGGCAAAGTTGTTTCCTATATCATTAGCAACACCTGGAATTTTTTTCACATTTTCGAATTTTTCAAACTTGAAATTCGAATTTAAACATGTAAGTTCAGGGCCCACTGTCAGTAACGCCAACAGACGGCAAACTTGCCGTCGGGGGCAAAGTAGAGCAGACGCGACCAAACTAGGGGCAAAACTGAGGTCGATTCGCAACTAGGGGCAAAACTGAGGTCGTAGGCACAACTGAGGGCAATCCATTAAATAACCCAAGATTGAAAATTGCTCCCCATAGACACTATGGGAGGGAGTCTTTTAGGCACATTTTCACTTGACCATTATCTTGATAACCACCACCACTTGAAATCTTTCTGTATGAGAAGTATGAAATCTTCCTTTTGATGCAAGCCCATGTTCCCCACGCTGAGGCTGGAAGCGCCGCTAGATATAGGATTTAGTTTAAATTCCGTTTAAGTTTAAATGTTGCTTGTGAAAAATGATCAAAAATGAAAATGGGCCGACGGTTTGGGGATGCTGGTGTGGGCAGCACCCCAGATTTGACCGGAAAGTGTCCTAACACCCCTAAAGCGGACATAATTTAGGATGTGCCGGACATATTTTCGAGGGTGCAGGTGGAGATGCTCACGCCTTGTCCATTTTGGCAGAGAAACAATGGCGGGAGCGCAGCCGGTAGTGGTGTTCTGGTATGAATGGGGGATCCATGTGATGGTGTTGCTGAGCTTCCTAGTGCAGGTCACGCTTCTCCTGTTGGCAGATATCCGTCGACGCAAAGACTGGGCCGTGGTAAAGGTCATCATTTGGTTAGGGTACACGGCGGCCGACACGACGGCGGTATACGCCCTGGGGCACATGTCCGTACTGGCCAGGACGCCTGAGCACCACCTGATGGCGCTGTGGGCGCCGTTGCTGCTGGTGCACCTTGGTGGCCAGGACAACATCACCGCCTATGCTATTGAGGATAATCGGCTGTGGCTTCGTCACCTGCAGACCTTCGTGGTGCAGGTCCTCGGAGCTGCCTACGTACTGTATGCGTCTTCTATCTTCTCCCTGCCATCTTGGCTCCGTTGGGCCACCATCGCCATGTCCGTGGTCGGGGTTCTCAAGTACGGGGAAAGAGTGTGGTCGCTATGGAGCGCCGACAAATATTCCAGTAGCAGCCTATCCGCCACGAGCTACAAGGATTTTCAGGGTGAGCAGAAGGAAGAAGATTTTCAGGGTGAGCAGAAGGAAGAAGATTCACCTATACGACAGAGGGACCCTCCAGAAGACGATGCATGCATCATAGCTCACTCGCTGTTGCACATTCCCAAGCAAATGTTCAAGGGGCCGACACGCTACGTGAAAATCAACAGACGTGCCAGGACTTATACAGCAGAGTACATGTACAGGGTCGTCGAGATGCAGCTGTCGATGATGTACGACCTGCTGTACACCAAGGCCGCCGTGGTGCACACACTGTTTGGCATGTTCATCCATGTCATCTCGCTGCCTTTGACCGTCTTCGCACTACTCATGTTCCATACAATGAGGCTGAGAGGCGAGGATGCTGTTTATAGAGAAGAGGATGTCATCGTCACCTATGTTTTGCTCACCGGTGCAGTCGTCCTGGAGGCCATGTCAATTCTGAGGGCCGTCTTCTCCATGTGGACAGTCGCGCTGATGTCCAAATGGAAATGGCACAAGCTTGCGCGTATGTTTGCATCCGCTGAACGGCGCATCAACTTGACAGTTATGCAACGACTTTACCGAAGTCATCCATACTGGTCGGGCGACATGCGGCAGCACAACATCTTCGACGTCTTGGATTACTCTGGCCACAGTACAGGCAGCAAAATGGCTACATGGATGGGGCGGGAGGACTGGTGGGACTCCATGTTTTTCTCCGGGTCCACGCCTGTGGGGCAGACTATCATCAAGCAGGTGTTGGACCTAGTGTCTACAGCTAAAGATGGCGAGGTTGACCACATCAGCAGAGCACAGGGCCTGCATGCTGTAGAGACGTATATTATATATAATATTAGTTGTGATGGGTTATTTTGGAATAGGAAACTGAGCAGCTTGATCTCCGGATTACAGCTGGAACTGGCTGATAGCATCCTTGTGTGGCACATCGCCACCACTGTCTACATCAACTGGTGCCTAGAGGATAAGCGACCGCGAGAAGAATTTCCGGACAATTTCGGTTCGGACTATATCCATGGGTCGAATGCGCTCTCCAATTACATGTTTTTCCTGCTTGCCGCACGTCCCTACATGCTGCCTTACCCGTTACTCGCGAGAGTTATGTCCAGCTGTGCCACGATGCTGTCGGCGGTGATCACGAAAGATACAGCATGAGGAAAATGATGGAAGTATCTCCACCTCAACGAGATCCTGAAGGAATCGTCATTGCTGTCTCGTCTCCGGTCAACAATTCACCGGACAGAAGATCGGAACAACATTCCACCAATGTAACATGGGACAGAGGGTATCAGCTTGCCAAAATGCTGATCCACATGACGCTGGCCAGGAATGGGACACATGTCGTCATGCGGATGATTTTCCAAGTGTGGGTGGAGATGCTGTGCTACACTGCCCACAAGTGCGACGAGAAATCTCATGCCCAAAACCTCACCAACGGTGGTGACATCATGACCATCGTTGCCCTTCTGATGCTATACATGTCAAATGGTTTTATTGCGACGAGGCTAGTTCATCTGGAGGGGGCCACAGACGACGGTACTCATTGACTGCACCAATGTGAGTATCTTGGTTTATCTCAGAAATTATCCCTTTGATCATGCACGTACGTCTCCCCCACATTAATTTATACTGATGGTGTGCTCATGTGTCTATTGACAGGTACGTGTCGCCAAATTCGGGTGCATTCTTTCTACTAAAACAAGCATCTCCAAATGTGTTATGCAGTCCTCTCGAACGAAACGGTGTTATGCACCGGCGAGATCGTTTTATGTTGTACCAGCCGGAATGCATTTCCATTGTATTTTGCATTTATGCAGCTATTTCTGTTATCACTAAAACAATTTGTATTGCATTTTCTATGGTGATTCTTATGTTAATTGGGTAAAGAATATTACTGGAAGGACAAAAATAACTCTTTCATTGCACTGAGCTCCCAAATGGTTGTTATTATCTACTGAGTGGTGACAGTGCTACCAGAGAATTTCGGCACAAATTTGCTATTTCAGTTTGTCAGCTTTCTTTCCCTTTCGAGAAAACTTTCTTTTGGTCAGCATGATGTATGATTATACAATATGATACGAGCCGTCGACACGATGCAGGGTGGTCTAAGGCTTGTGTTCATACCATTTCAAGTTGCTTGGGCCCAAACTATGTCACGAAAACTCAGTAGCTCATCAGCCACCACTCACCAACGAGCCTACTCTTACAATACTCTCATGGGTTACCTAGATTAAGCATTCAGTAAGCATGATATTTTTCTATACCTAGACAAAATTGTGATCAGTTATTCACAAAATTAATACATGCTGGTTTTATGAACAAAATGTGTGATGTACTCACACGGTTTAGACTTCATCATGCTTATAGGCTCTTGAGTTCCTTGTGCTCATGCTTATACGCACGTACCATTCATTGTTGCAGGAACAAAAGCTTCTCTATATATGTTCGACTGATTTCGTTTGCAATTAAGCTCAGTGCATGTCAATAAGCTAGCTAGCTATCTTGCGTCAATCTCTGTGCTTAGTTATACTCCATCATATTACTACTCATTAGTAACTTGTATAGTTGCAACGTTCAGTTATATGAGATATGGGAGGATACCAACACGCTAGCAAGCGAAGTACTCCAGATTCAGCGCATTCAGCACGCACTGTCGCCGCGCCTCCCTCCGAGACGAAGTAGACGCTCGATGACCTAAATCTTTGAGCACGATGTATTGTTTTGCTTACTATTCGGTATATCCCAAGGCATCGATCAAATGGGGACGTGGAGTGCGGTGCACACGTCTTCTTCCCAACTCCATACCTTGTAAGGAAGGTTGTCACCATCGGCCAAATTATCGTGCTAGATATGAACATTTTGAGAAATAGACAAGGAGATTGAGCAGCATCAATAATATATCAGCTTGCTGGTGTCAGGAAAAAACACTTGGAAATCTTATCACTAGACGTCTGACCCAATTTAGAACTAGACAAAATTCTTGTTATCGCCTAATTTGACGAAAATAAGTCTTAGCATTATCTTCTTCTGAGCGGCTAATCTACGAATTGGTTTTTTTTAGAACATATTGTGAACTATATATTTTTACAAATCTCATTTTTTTTGCTATTTTGTACAATTATTAACAACAGAAAATATACAGTATAAAAAAAATAGCCTAATCATATAATCTTGTGAAAAATTTATTTTGAACTGCATAAACATTTTTCTTCCGTATAAGCTTTTTAAAACCCCACAAAAGAACATTGGTTGAATCATATCAATATTTTTTCAACATTGTGAGCAATAATTTTGTTCGTATGAATTTTTTTAAACCTCACTAACACAAATTTTTTGAACGCGAACATTTTTTTAACCTTATGAGCAATTATTTTGTACTAAATGAGCATGTTTTCTCTCGTATAAATATATTTTAAAACCTCCCGTAAACGCTATTTTTGAATTCTACAAAAAACTTTTTCAACCTTGTGAACAATTATTTTGTACTTCATGGACATTTTTCTCTCGTATGGACATTTTTTAAATCTCGCGTAAACGCAATATTTGAATTGTACAACAAAATTGTCAACCTTGTGAAAAATTATTTTCAACCTTGTGAACAATTATTTTGAAACTTGTGACAATTATTTTGTACCGTATGAACATTTTCTCTCATATGTACTTTTTTAAACCTCACCGATATATTTTTCAGATACAAACATTTTTTTCAGCTTTGTAAATAGTTCCAGAACACGTTATGGACACAAGCCAATCTCGATCATACCGTCATGCAATTATAAGTTCCCATAAAAAATATTTACGTACTGCAACAAATTCCACGTCTTATAAAGTAAGTGTTTAAATGTTTCAAAAAAAATATTCTGTTTTAAAAGTAATGTAGGTACAGAAGAAAATAATAATCATGTTTTCTAAAAGTAACATACAAGTATCACAAAACTTTTTTTTTGTAATTTTAATAAAACTGATGTTACGTATATGAAAAAGTATAAATAGATATAAATATAAATTTTCATGTACCGTAGAAGTAATTGTCATACCCAATATTTTTGGAAGAACAATGCATATAAAGCATAATTCTTAGTTAAAAAATATAGTGTGGAAAATAACAGGAAACAAAACATAAAATAGGGAAGAAAATTGGAAACAAACATATGATGAAGAAAAAGGAAATAAAAAATAAAATTAAAGACAGTAGAAATATAAAACTCAAGAGAGAACAAAAGTTAAAAAGGAAATGTGAAAAGAAACAGAAGAGAAGCTAGGTAGGAGGGATATTACTATATTAGTGCAGGACTACAGGACGCCACATACAGGAAAGGCCGTTATTTTGATGTGTTCCAAATTCATATTAAGATATAAAGTGAGAGGCTAACTTCGGAGGGGTTTTCCACGTTAAAATCTCGTGTCCCCTTTGGTTTGATCGTTCCGCTCTTCGTCGTTTATTTGCTATCGTTTATAACAAAGGCAGCCACAGTGGTATGAAATACTCCGGGCCAGGCCCAGAAAGGAAGAGGGTACGCGTAGGCAGGATAACAGAAGCCGCGAGCGCTGAATAGGATTTGCCCAATGGGCAGGAGGCCAGTCAGCTAAAGGAGGAAGCACGTGTTGGCTCGACGCCTCAGTCGGGATTCAAAAACATATATTTCAGCAAATAAAAAGCGCTGCGCTAAGATTATCTATTACTTTTGGTTCCCATGAATTCAACAGTCAGAAAGCTGCTAGTTTCTTTCCTAAACAAAAAACTTGAAATGAGTCGTCACAACTTAGTTAGCCTGCTAAACAGGCATCATGATATTAATATTTCTCCCAAAAAATTAACTCAATATTTCTATTTTCCAGATCATAGTATTAAATAGCTCTAGTACTTTACATACATAAGTTATCTTGGATAAGAAAGCAGAATAAAATAGTATTCTATGATAGATCTATCGATTCAACATAAGCAAAAGGTGGTAGAACTTTAGCACACAAATAAAACTATAAAAGAATTGGATTACACTAATGACTCAGTAGTACCATTAGCTCAATTGGTAATTATTCACCATGCCGAACCAACAGTATCAACAGTTAGCAGACATTTTCAACTATAGAAATATTTGGCGACACTTTTTATCTATGTTTTATGTGTTCATATGTCGGCAACAACTACATAAGACATACATAATACATGGAGAAACAAATATGTGCAAGAGTTTCACATATTCCCCAGAATACAAGCATCTATACCAGTACTTGCAATTGAACTACCCAATACATCCTAACATATCCTGCTATGAAATTTCAAAGAGCATAAATTTTAGGGCCTCACCTTTCAACGATTCTTTTGAATTGTTTTAAGCCCAAGAATTGGCATCATGACCTCAGCCTATATTATTTATGTTATGTAAATCATAGTAGGGCTCCTGATGAGAATCCAAGTTGCTTTTGTTATCAGTGTTCAATTTATCTACGCATGACATATCGTTATTGTTGTGATTATCTTTCGGAGTGTTGAGTTTGTCGGGGGGTTACCCCCGAGTAGGGTCATGATGTGGTATAAGCTGTGTCCAAAGGTGGACCAAGGTGCAGTAAAACCGACTTAACCGAGCCCAGGAGGGGCCGGGATATGGTGTTGACAGGAGCCGGCATATACTCACCGAGATAAAGGGCTCGAGATAAGGGATTCGAGGTATCGGATCCGAGGTATGGTGACCGGCATATGTATGTCGGTATTCTATGTGTTTCTCTTATGTGCAGAAGAGACAGTCCGAGGAAGGGAATCCGGCATATCCATGCCGGGTTAAGGAGAGGAGGCTTGGAAGCCAAGCCTCTATCACATCCCGTCTGGCACGGGAGCGCCTGACACGGGAGCATGCAGAAGGAGCGAGGTGACAGGCTGCACCTGTCTGTTGACTGCGGGATATCCGGAGAAGAAGCTACGGGGTAGGCATGTGTCTGTCATGTCCTGTCCCTGGCCGAGGATACAACCTAGGTGGACTGTGGAGTTGCAGGAGATGGGCGTGTCGCGTCTTGTCTCTGACAGGAGCACCATCATGACATCCTCGTTGGCGTGGCTACAGTATCGGCAGAGCCGGCTGACACGGGCATACGTGGCTGCAGTGCCGGTACGGAACCGACTTAGAGACTCGGGGCGCCGGTATATAAGGCGCCCCAGGCCCTCCTGCGGGAGAGACGGCCAAGATACGGCAGAGACACACTCAGAGAAAGAGGAGAGGGCAACGGTGAGAGGCAGAGGCATTTTCCCTCCCATTGCTCTGTCTTCTTCCTCACAGATATCACCATTGTTGAGACATACAGCTCGAGGAGCAGCTTGTACCATTGGTACCGAGACATATACAGAGAGAGAGACAGGCTGCAGTAGGGGTGTTATCTCTCGCGAGAGCCCCGAAGCAGGGTAAATCCTTGTGTTTGTTTGTTCTTCTGTGTGTGCTTCTTAGCGCGCTAGCCCTCCCCGGATTCCACCAGCGTCCATCGGCCCCACACTTTAGCCATCCTATGGCATCTGCCGTGACACCACCACGACAGTTGGCGCCCACTGTGGGGCTAGCAGCGGCGCTGGCTGGTGTGTTCATCCGGACGGGTTCCGTCATCGCCTCTGGCGAGCGCGTGGTCAGTGGCCTTGTCCACAGACTCGGCTCGCTGAACTTCATCAACGACAACGCGGGCTGCTTCGGTAGCAGGCCGTTTCCGAGGAACGGCTGCCTCGTCCTCTTCGGGACGTTTGAGGTCTACGTCGCCACGGAGCTCGGCTGCAAATACCCGGAGCAGGTGCTTGTAGCAGAGGATCCCCCTGCTATCTGTGTGGCTCTCGGCCGGCGTAGCACTCGCCCCGGGAGCTGCGCAGAGGTTTTGATGGCCGGAGTTACGGGAGGTCCCGGCAGAGGAGTACCCGACAAAGATGCCGGCGCCAAAGCTGCTCCCAGGAGCACCAGGTCAGCGAAACTGCCGCTGGAGAGGAACCAGAACCTCGGTGACCCGGCCAGTACATCCCATGTACCGGCCAGGACGGCTCCTCTTGAAGATATGATCGAGAAGCTAGCTGTACCGGTAGCTACCGGGACAGATGCAGCCTTGGCACAGGCCGAGCTAGAGGCACATCGGCAGAGCCTACATCAGGAGGCTCTCGCGATGTCCAAGATGAGGAGGGAGTTCGGGATAACTCTCCGTGAGTACAACAAAGCTCATGGTTTTACTCCGGTAAATCCTAATCCTAGTCGCATAGAAGAGGTGCGTACAAGGGGCAGAGGCCTCAATACCGTGATAAATAGAGATGTTAGATCAAGTTCTAGTAAAACTCCTAGTCATGTGTCGGTGGAGAAACCCAAGTATAGTTCCCCTGCTAAGACTCTTAGAGCTGCCGAGGCAGGAAGAGCCGAGTTATCTGGCTTATCCGGAGAAGCTCTCCGTAAGCAGCAAGACCGGGTTAATGAGCTAGTAAGTGTTGCTGTGCAGCAAAATGAGGCTTTTCGTAAGGATAACCCGGCGGCAGGTGGGTCCCAAATTGTTCACTCGGCTAGAGCAGCCGGTGAAAAATCCAGGGGGCAAGCTTCATCACCACATGTCGGTGGAGATCGTGCCCGGAGTGTGAACTCCGGTGGAAACAGGCAGATACAGGCATATGATCCGGCATATGCTGGACATCAGGTGGCTGGGCAAGGCAGTGCTGGCAGGGGTAGAGGCAATTCTGGTCCGGGTAATCCAGATGCTGGAAATGTTAACCCGGCTGGCCGAGGTTATCCACCTCGGTATTCGACACAAATTCCTGCCCAGCAGCAGCAAAACATAGCGCAAGTTCAGCAGCCACAAGGTGGTGATCAGATGGCTAACCGTTATGATGATGGTAACTCGGCTATGGAGAGAGCCGGGTATCAGAGATATGAAACTGCGTTGGGATCCCGGTTGGGACCTCGGCAGTTATCCCCAAATGATGCACGCTACAAGTTGGACCGGATTTACATGTCCGAGATGCTGGAAGAGCAAGGCCCACCTGGCCCTGCATGCTTTGGACCTCGGATCATGAGGGAGCCACCAGTGCCTCACTTTCAGTTGAACCGAGGCGCGAAGACATATGACGGCAGCACCAAGCCGGAAGATTGGCTGACAGATTATGTGTCGGCAGTGCATATTGCGGGAGGAAAGCGCCGATGGGCGGTGAGATATATCCCGCAAATGTTGGAGGGGCCAGCTCGGATCTGGCTGAACAATTTGCGTGAGGGCAGTGTGGACTGCTGGCTGGACTTTGAAGAGGCCTTTGTTAGCAACTTCTCCAGTACGTATAAGAGGCCGAATCGTCCTCAGCAGCTTGCCATGTGCAAGCAAAGGAATGATGAAACTGACCGGGATTACTTAACCCGGTGGAGTACTATTCGCAATTCCTGTGAAGGGGTTGTGGAGGCACATGCCATATCTTGGTTTGCCCAGGGGTGCCGACACGGCTCCATGCTCTGGCAAAAATTGCAGAGAGAGATGCCATCCACTTTGGCTGAAACAATCCGGATTGCAGATAGTTATGCACTGGGTGATCCGATGCAGCCTCTGCTGAACTCGGCTGAACCGAGTAGAAGATACCCGGGGAATAACAGACCCGGGCCAGTTAGGCAAAGTGATCGTCAGGATTTCGGTAACAAAAGGAGAGAGCCGAAGTATCGATATGGCTCAAACCAGGTTGCAGCGGTGAATCAAGACCAAGCAGATGATGGTGCTAGCCAGCGTCAGAGGACCAGTGGCCCTGCATGGGGCCAAAACCAAGATATGAAGAAACCGTGGAGTGACCCGAGGAAGCCATTAACATATGAAGCAATGTTGGATGGGCCGTGCAGCTATCACACGCTTAATCCGCGCATGCCGGACAATCATTCAACTCGGCAATGCAGCTGGTACCAGCGCACATTGAAGGAAGGTGGAAGTTCCGGAGGAAATCAAATGGGGGCATCTCAGAGGTCTCCAGTGGCATACCCTCAGCAGAGACAAGCAGTGCTTACCGGAGCAAACACTATCCCGGTGAATGCACCGGCACAAAGGCCTCCAGCTCCGAAGCCTGTAAACCAAGTAAATGTCGGAGGTAACTGTGGCAATGCTGGTCCCGGTGGCCAGGGTGAATATTATCAGGGTGATTATAAAGAGGCTCACCAGAGCTATGTGGTGTTTGTGACCAAGCCAACTGACAAGCGAAGTTTGAACCGGCGTGCACTCGAGGTGAATGCAGTTATGCCGGCTGTGCCGAAGTATATGTACTGGTCTGATCAGGAGATCAGCTGGAGTATGAAGGACCATCCCCGGGTCATGCCAAGCCCGGGAGGATATGCACTGGTGGTGGATCCGACATTCATTGGGCCCACCCTCAATGTTAGGTTCAGCCGAGTTCTCATTGATAATGGGAGTGCCATCAATATCATGTACCGAGACACCATGGTGAAGATGGGTGTCTCGGGAAACATGTTACAGCCAAGTTCTACAACCTTTCATGGTATCGTGCCGGGTGTCTCGTGTGCACCTATGGGCAAGATTTGGGTTGATGTGTTGTTTGGCACTAAGGAAAACTGCCGAACTGAGAGCATCCAGTTTGAGGTGGTGGACCTCGAAAGTCCATATCATGCTTTGCTTGGCAGACCGGCACTGGCCAAGTTCATGATTTCTACGCATGTGGCTTACCTCAAGATGAAAATGCCGGGTCCTAATGGCATAATTACCATCTCGGGTGATTACAAGCGTTCCTTGCAATGTGCCTCGGCTGGCTCGTGTCTGGCCGAGTCATTAATCATTGCTGCAGAAAAGAAGAAGATCCATGAAGTGGTGGCACTGGCGCAGTCCGCGCAACTCGGAATGCCGGGTATGGGTAACCCGGAACAACATGCGACATTCCAGGTGCCGAAGGAGACAAAGAAGATCAATGTTGACCCGGCTTTCCCGGATCGCGATGTCATCATTGGTACTGGGTTAACGGAGAAATAGGAAGGCGAGCTCAGTCACTTCCTCCGTGAGAATCGGGATATCTTTGCTTGGTCGAATCAGGACCTGCCAGGGGTTCCGAGGGAGTTGGCTGAGCACTCTTTGTTTGTCAGGCCAGATATGAAGCCTGTGAAGCAACCGATACGACGTCTGTCGGATGAGAGAAGAAAGGTGGTGGGAGATGAGCTAGCCAAGTTGCTTGCGGCTGGTTTCATCATGGAAGTACTGCACCCGGACTGGTTGTCTAACCCGGTCCTGGTAGAGAAGAAAAAGGATGAACACTTAGTGGCCAAAGTGTGGCGCATGTGTATCGATTTCACGAACTTAAACAAGGCATGTCCTAAGGATCCATTCCCGCTGCCTCGGATCGATCAGGTAATCGATTCTACAGCCGGGTGTGAGCTGTTATCCTTTGTAGATGCATATTCTGGTTTTCACCAGATACCTTTGAATCCTGCTGATTAATTGAAAACTCCTTTTATTACCCCTTATGGGGCTTATTGCTATCGTGTCATGACCTTTGGCTTGAGAAATGCCGGGGCTACTTACCAGAGGTGTATGCAGAAATGTTTGCATGAGCAAATAGGCAAAAATGTGCAGGTGTATGTCGACGATGTCGTCATAAAAACCAAAGGTAAAGACACTCTGATTGATGATCTCAGAGAGACATTCATAAACTTGAGAAAATACCGGATGAAACTTAACCCGGATAAGTGCACATTCGGTGTGTCGGCAGGCAAATTACTCGGTTTCCTCGTGTCAAGCCGAGGTATCGAGGTGAACCCGACAAAAATCCGTGCTATTGAAAGCATGAGGTTACCGGCATGTCTCAAGGACGTGCAGAAATTCACCGGATGTTTGGCATCCTTGAGTCGGTTTGTTAGCAGACTGGGAGAAAAGGCATTACCTTTGTATCAACTCATGAAGAAAACCACACACTTTGTGTGGACCCCGCAAGCAGATGCGGCGTTCACCGAGTTAAAAAAGATGCTAGCAACTGCGCCGATACTGGCCTCACCATTACCCAAAGAACCAATGTTGCTCTACATTGCAGCCACCAACCGGGTTGTGAGTGTGGTAGTGGTGGTGGAGCGAGAAGAAGAAGGCAAAACCGTGCAGAGGCCGGTATATTATTTGAGCGAGGTAATCTCGTTATCCAAGCAAAACTATCCTCACTACCAGAAGATGACATATGGTGTTTATCTGGCGGCTAAGAAGTTGAAACACTACTTCCAAGAGCATTCAATCACCATGGTATGTGAGGCTCCTATCTCGGAGATCATTGGCTGTAAAGATGCAACTGGCCGGGTAGCCAAGTGGGCTATCGAGCTGTCCACTTACACTCCTCACTATGAAAGAAGAGATGCTATCAAATCTCAGGCACTGCCGGATTTCTTGGTGGATTGGGCCGAAATGCAATATGAGCCACCACTGCCGGACTCCAATTACTGGAGGATGCACTTTGATGGTTCTAAAACCAAGATTGGTTTGGGGGCCGGGGTAGTTCTTACCTCGCCAAAGCGGGATCAGCTGAGGTATGTGTTGCAGATTCATTTTGCAGCATCTAACAATGTGGCTGAGTATGAAGCATTGGTCCATGGGCTCAATGTGGCCAAGGAGATAGGAATTCGCCGAATTGAATGTTTCGGGGATTCGAATCTGGTAGTACAGCAAGTCTCGGGAAATTGGGACGCTTTGGACGCCAATATGGCGCTGTTTCGGTTCCATGTCCAGAAGATCTCGGGATTCTTTGAAGGATGCGAGTTCAAGCATATACCTCGGGAAGAAAATGAAGCTGCCGATGTATTATCCAAGCTAGGCTCATCGCGGGATCCAATTCCACCCGGGATATCCTTGGAGCATCTGAGGAAGCCGTCCATCAAGCCGTCACCAGAGTCTGAGTCAATCTTTATCCTGGTGCAACCGGAATCTGGAGCTGTGCCCATGGATGTTGATGTCGAGTGTGTTTGGGAGAATCCGGGGACTGATTGGCAGAACTCGGGGACTGTTTGTTCAGTGTCGGAGGAAGCAATGTCGGTTGATCTCATGGAAGTGGATGATCCGGTCCTTCCTATGCGTCCTGTGCTAGGGTGGGCACAGCCAATAATGGCGTATATGATGGACGGAAGTTTGCCAAGTAATGAAGTTGAGGCTAGGCAAGTGCAAAGAAGATCCAAGGCATACACCATCATTAACCAGGAGTTGTACAAGAGAAGCGTGACCGAGGTATTGCAGCGCTGTGTCGAGCCGAAGGAGGGGCAAGAAATACTCTTGGAGATTCATCAGGGAGAGTGTGGTCATCATGCTTCCTCAAGAGCTTTGGTGGCTAAAGTATTCCGGCATGGATTTTACTGGCCCAATGCTTTGAATCAGGCATAAGATATCGTCCAGAAATGTGAGGGATGTCAAAGATTTGCTAAGAAGACCCACCTGCCAGCTTCGGTACTCAAAACAATTCCAATCACTTGGCCCTTTGCAGTTTGGTGTCTGGATATGGTGGGAGAATTCAGGCCAGCCCGAGGTAACATGACTCATATGCTGGTAATGGTGGATAAGTTCACCAAATGGATCGAGGTAAAGCCAATCAGGAAGTGTGACGGTCACACTGCTGTGTCCATTCTGAAGGACATCATTTTAAGATATGGTTACCCTCATAGCATTATCTCGGATAATGGCACAAACTTTGCAGTGGGAGAGTTTGCTCGGTTCTGTGCGGAAAAAAGAATTCGGTTGGACATAGCCTCGGTGGCACACCCAGAGGCAAATGGCCAAGTGGAAAGAGCAAATGCACTGGTGTTGGCTGGTATCAAAGCCAGGTTGATTGAACCACTGTGGCGAACTCCGGGATGCTGGATAGAGGAGATACCAGCAGTGTTGTGGGGTCTAAGGACCACACCGAATCGTTCAACCGGATATACACCATTTTTATGGTTTATGGAGCAGAAGCGGTCTTGCCGACCGACATGGAGTATGACTTGCCGAGAGTGGCGCTGTACACTGAAACCGAGGCAAAAGAGGCTCGTGAAAATGGTGTTGATTTGCTCGAAGAAGCACGGGAATTGGCTTTGTCTCGGTCAGCTGTATATCAGCAAAATCTCCGACGCTATCATAGCCGGAAGATCAGCCCTCGGGTATTCCGAGAAGGAGATTTGGTGCTGAGGCTGGTGCAACGCAGTAAAGGCCGACACAAATTGTCACCTCCGTGGGAGGGACTGTTCATTGTGAGCAAGTGATGGAGGGATAATAACCCGGTAGGCCCATGAAGAGGAAAACATGACCCGCCAGGCAGGAGACCCGGCGAGGCCAGTTAACCCTCAGCATAGGCCGGGTTACGGTATTGGGCCGGCATCTTGGCGGTAACCCGGTTATGCATGAAAGATGTTCCAGAAGGTTCAAAGGCGGTTCGAGAGGCGGTTCTGTACTTGGAATACACGAAGGACAGAAGAGTAAGAATAGAACTCAGAGTTCGGGTAGAACCCGGCTTAGCATGTACGCGACCAGGAGGCCCGGTATCTATATAAACCGGCCCTTGGCTCATAGCTAGCAAGACTTTTCGTAACCCCAAGCTTTAGGCGAGAGAGATATCGAGACATATAACACCTGTAACCTAGATCGAGATCCGGCTCTGTTGTAGTAGCCGGGTTATCGAGATCGAGACCAAGATTAATAATAAGATAGCAGGAAGTAGGTCTTTATCTCCTATGGAGAGGCTGAACCTGGGTAAATCTTTGTCCCCTGCAATGCTAAACAATCACCCAGACACCAGAGTCGCCTTGCCCAAAAGTTTAAGCTGCTTTCCAGTAGCATCTGCCGTGTTTTCTACCCCACGACAGTTGGCGCCGTCTGTGGGAATCGCGTCCAAGGGTGTCACCATCATGGGTGAAGCAAGGCAAGGTGTCGAAAACTTCGTCTTTGGCCAGATCACAACCAATGAGCAAGGAGAGCTTATCGTTGATGATTTTGGCTGGGGACCGGATTCAGATCTACTCGAATCAGGTGATGTTATTCCGATTGGAAAATTTAATGTTTTTGTGGGCATGATTACAACTAGATCTGCTAGTGATGGAGACTTTGAATCTGTATCAGGAGCCGCCACAATTGTTCAATCTGATGGTGAGGAATCAGTTGGCACGGCAGAAGTTGAGCCGGCCCTGGACACGCTGGGGGAGCAACTGGATGACCCGGCGCAATTACCGGGTGACATGATGGAGCAAGCCGAGTCAGAATCGATCTTGCAGTTATTTGAAGGCCGGTTCGGGTATGATGTAGAAGAAGAGGAAGATGTAGAGCAAGGATCCAGTCCAAGCCCGGTTCGAAGGGTAGCAGTTTACACCGCGCAAGAATCACCATCAACCGTTGTTCTACCGGCCTTTACACCGGGTCAACAGCAGCAGTTGCCCCCAATATTGGAGCTGGCTGATGGAGACCCGGCTTCAGTTTCAGAAGAAAGTGATGACACGGCAAGATATAGAAACAGTTTTGGGTTCTTACATAACAGGGCTCAAGACGCGGAAAGGAGTAACACGGCTGCTGCACCGGCCTTGTTCAACAATGGCTTGGTCTTAGATCCATCAGCACTTACGAGGTTGGTTACCCCAGAAAACGCAGCAGTTCGAGCCATGGAGTTGGACACTGCACGCCGGGCCTTGGAACAGATGCGCAGAGACGCAGAAGCAGAAAGAAAAGAGATAGAAGCAAGAAAGAGGCAAGTAGAAGAGGAGGAAAATCGTCTCAACGAGGCAACCCGGGCACACCGGAGGAGGCATCAGAGCCGGCTGGGCCTCGAGGAAAACATAGCAAATCCAGTACCCGTGGCAGCATTGTTTAGAACTCCAGAGGATCAACCCATTGGTGCCGCTCAGGTGGCACCCGTGGTTAGGGCAAGTACAGAGCAAAATAGAGGAACAGGGAGAACTGGTGTGGCAGTAGCCGCAGCGCCGGGTTTACCCGCTGGGGGAGCCAGGGGAAATCCGGGTCTGCCGCCTAGAACACCAAGATTTCACACGCCGGCGGGTCATTTCTCAAACCCGGCGGATAATGTATATGCAGCCACCTTGGCACTTGATAGGATTCCATTAGGAGATACACCAGCAGAGATTGAAGCCCGGCGTGCCATTGACATGTTACGTACTGCAGTTGTTCAGCAAACCCAGTATTCGAGGGAGAAAAGTGCGTTACATTCAACAACATATCGTAGCAAGAGCCGCAATGGAGGTAACCCGCCATTGGCTGGGCCTGCAGCGGCGCAGCAGCAAAATCCAGCCCAGCAGAATCGCAATCAGAACAATCAGCAACATCAACCCGCCCCAGCAATTTCAGTGGCTCAGCAGATAGTTAACAGATCACGTGCGGGAAGAAGTCAAGCTAATCCAAACCCGGCAGTACCTGCAGCTGGAGTACCTCAAGGAGGGCCGGGTCCCGCGCCAGCGCGTCTGCAAGTTCACCAGGTAATATCAATATTTCGTCAAGTTCTTCTAACTTAGCCGGGCCAAAGTGTCTTTCAGAAAATATCAGAGCGGAGCCTTTCCCTGAGAAGTTCAAAGAGCCAAGCAAAATATCCAACTATGAGCCAAGTATGGACCCGGCAAGCTGGTTGAGCAGTTATGAGATGGCAATGTGCATACGCAATGCCACGGAGAATGTTTGCGCCAAGTACATGTATTTGATGATGAGTGATGGAGCAGCAAAGTTGTGGTTCAAGAATTTG
This sequence comes from Poa pratensis, assembly GCA_947311845.1. Taxonomy (NCBI): domain Eukaryota; kingdom Viridiplantae; phylum Streptophyta; class Magnoliopsida; order Poales; family Poaceae; genus Poa; species Poa pratensis. The sequence goes on along the minus strand of CAMZMU010000100.1, from coordinate 21,864,127 downwards.
CCAGAAAAATCTATCAATTCCTGGGATGAGTTGAAGGCAGTGTTTATCAAGCATTTTCAAGGTACGTGCAAGCGTTTGTTTTCCATTGAGGATCTTGATCGTTGTGTACAGAAGAAAGGCGAGTCAGCACGTCATTGGATGGGCCGGGTCACGGAGATCCTGCACTCCTCATCTGGTATTGAGCCCAAAGGACGCAATTTCATCAATGGAGAAAACTTGTAAGTACGCTCCACTGGTCCAGAAGCTGGGTCGCATGAAGGAAGGACACCGGGTTAAGCCAGTTACTATGGCAGAGTTGATGGATGCTTGCAATAGGCACGCAGCCACGGACAAGACCCAGGATGAGAATGAGGAAGAGAAAGGGAAAGGAAACATGAATAATGGTGGAAGGAATAATAATGGCTCGGGAAATAACAACAACAGTAATCAGAATCAGCATAAGCGCGGTCATCATGAGGGGAACTCAGAGTTGGTGGCCAACACCAATACCGGGTTTCAGAGGCAAAGGATGGATGGAACTATCAGGAAAATAGAGGTATCAGGAAAATAGAGGTTATCAGGAAAACAGGGGTTACCAAGGCAACAGTGGGAATTATAAGTGGAAATAATTATCAAGCACCGCGTCCAATGAGTACTGAGGAGGCTTTCAGGATGCCGTGTCCTAGACACAGCAAGAACGGAAGACCCGCCAATCATTCTTTGGCCCAGTGTGTGGATCTGAATAGGTGGAAAAACAATGAGGTACAGAGAGCTTTGCAAGGAGCAAATAGAAGTGGAGGACCCGGCACGGGTGGTAACCCGGCCTCGGGCCTTTGACAGGAGCAAACGCGGTACCTACGGGTAACCCGGGTCAGAATCAGAACGCAAGCAACCAAGGTGGATTTTCGCAGCAGCCAAGGCAACTTGGTCAGTATCATATATACACTAGTGGCACAACTAAGAGAGAGAGGAAAATAGTCAAGAGGGCAGTTAACACAGTGGTTGCTGGAGTTCCAAGATATTTGAGATGGTCAGAGCATACAATTACTTGGAGTAGGGCAGATCATCCAGAGGTGGTGGAGCACCCGGGTCTGCTTGCGTTGGTGTGGCTCCCCAAGTTCATGGCTATGAGTTAAAAAAGGTTTTGATGGATGGTGGCAGTAGTATCAACATTTTATATTGGGAAACATTCATACGCATGGGTTTGAAACAGTCACAGCTTCAGAAAACATCACAGTTTTTCATGGTATAGTTCCTGGGAAATCAGCCACACCAGAGGGTAAAATTTCGTTGGAGGTTGCTTTTGGCGAGTCTATTCATAATTTCAGATCAGAGTGGCTCACTTTGAGGTAGTGAAGTTTCCAAGCCCGTATCACGCATTGTTGGGAAGGCCGGCCTATGCCAAGTTCATGGCAAGGCCGTGTTACGTTTACTTGCAGTTGAAAATACCGGGTCCCAAGGGGATCATTACAGTGCATGGTAACAGAGAGATTGCAGCTGAGTGTGATGAGGGGGATGCAGCCCTGGCAGAGCATGCTTGTGCTAAGGAGGAGTTGAAAGCTTACAGATCAAAATTGACCCACAGGATAACACGGCACTCAAGAAGCCCACAACAGAGGATGATAGGGCAAAGTTCAAAGCAGCAAAGATACTAAGATGGTGGATTTCGTGCCTGGAGATTCCTCCAAGCAGTTTTCCATTGGGACCAACTTATCTGATAAATAGGAAAGCGCGCTCATCGAGTTCATCCGTGAGAATAGGGATGTTTTTGCATGGACACCTAGTGACATGCCAGGCATTCCAACTGAACTCGCTGAGCACAGCTTACATGTTGATCCTAAGGCAAGGCCGGTAAAACAGGGATTGAGAAAAATGAATGCAGAAAGAAGGAAAGCAATTGGAGAGGAGATAGCCCGGCTTTTGGAGGCCGGCTTTATCATGGAGGTGTTTCATCCAGAGTGGTTAGCTAACCCGGTTTTGGTTCTGAAGAAAAATAATGAGTGGAGGATGTGTATTGATTTCACGAGTTTGAACAGGTTTTGTCCCAAGGACCCGTTTGCATTGCCGCGTATTGACCAAATAGTTGATGCAGTGGCAGGTAGTGAGCTTTTGTGTTTCTGGATGCTTATTCAGGGTATCATCAGATCAAGTTGAACAAAGAAGATTGGGAAAAGACGTCGTTTATCACCCCTTTGGTGCTTTTGTTACAAGACCATGACTTTTGGGTTGAAGAACGCAGGAGCAACTTATCAGAGGTGTATTCAGAATTGTTTTCATGATCAGATTGGGCGCAATGTGCATGCTTATGTTGATGATGTGTGATCAAGTCAGAAAAAGCCGAGTCATTTATCAAGGACCTTACAGAGACATTCAAAAATTTGAGGGAGTACAAGATGAAGCTTAATCCTACAAAGTGTGTGTTTGGAGTTCCAGCAGGAAAGTTACTTGGTTTCATTGTGTCAGAGAGGAATCGAGGCAAACCCGGAAAAAATCAGAGCTATTCAAAGTTTGAAAAAGCCAGAGGAACTGAGAGATGTCAGAAATTGACGGGTTGCGTGGCTGCCTAAGCCGGTTTATTTCCCGGCTTGGAGAGAAAGCAATTCCTTTGTACAAGTTGTTGAAGAAAACAGATAATTTCGTATGGAACCAAGAAGCAGACGATGCATTCGAGGCTTTGAAGAAACAGTTGTCAGAAGCGCCAGTTCTGGCGGCCCCGGGTTCTAAGGAACCCATGCTCTTATACGTCGCTGCCGGGCCTCAAGCTGTGAGTGCCGTGGTGGTGGTCGAGCGTAAGGAAGAAGGAAAAGAAAACCCGGTACAAAGGCCGGTCTATTATGTTAGTGAAGTTTTATCTGAGGCAAACAGCGATACCCACATTGGCAGAAGCTGGTGTTTGGAGTTTTCATGGCCAGTAGAAAATTGAAGCCGTATTTTCAGGAGCATCCAATTACAGTGGTCAGTTCAATACCCTTGGCAGATATCATTAGAAATTCAGAGGCCTAGGAAGAATTGCCAAGTGGGCAATAGAGATGGGGGATTATCACATTGAGTATGTGCCTCGTACAGCTATCAAGTCTCAAGCATTGGCGGATTTTCTTAATGATTGGACACAGTTGAATGCACCACCTCTTACCCCGAGTCTCAAATCTTGGGTTATGCATTTTGACGGGTCTAAGCAAGAGCAAGGATCAGGAGCTGGGTTGTGTTAACTTCCCCAAAGGTGACAAGCTGAGTTATGTTTTGCAAATTCACTTTGATTGTTCCAATAATGTGGCAGAGTATGAGGCTTGTTGCATGGTTTGCGTATGGCAAAGGAGATGAACATCAAACGTATCAAGTGCTATGGGGATTCAGACCTTGTGGCGCAGCAAGTGTCAGGAACTTGGGACAGGAAAGATGCAACAATGGCGGCTTACAGGCGAGAGGTGGATAGAGTAGCCGGGTTCTTCTCAGGCTTTCAGGTGGATCACATTGATCGCAGAAAAAATGATGCTGCAGATGCTTATCAAGACTCGGTTCTCGCAGAGAGCCGGTTCCACCAAATGTTTTCTTGGACGAGCTATGGACACCATCAGTCAAGCTTCAGGATGCAGAGGAGCTGGCGGGTCAGGATGACCCGGATTCTCAGTTGGTAGCAGTAACACATGAGATCCCAGAGTGGACAGAGCCTTACTTGGCGTATCTTTTGCGTGGGAGTTGCCACAACAGGAAGTTATAGCCCGGCAGATTGTGCGCCGGTGCAAGGCCTATGTGGTTATTGATGGCGAGTTATACAAGAGAAGTGTCTCAGGCGTGTTTCAGAGGTGTGTCTCTGGAAAGGAGGGCCGGCAAATTTTGAAGGAAATTCATGAAGGGATTGTGGTCATCACGCTTCAACAAGGTCATTGGTAGCAAAAGCTTTTAGACATGGTTTCTTTTGGCTCACAGCCCAGGCAGATGCAGAGCGCTTGGTGAATAGATGTGATGGATGTCAGAGATATGCCAGACAGATTCATGTGCCGGCTCAGGAACTGCGCACCATACCTTTGACTTGGCCTTTGCAGTTTGGGGGCTTGACATGGTGGGTCCTTTAGCATGTCTCCTTGCAAGAAAACCCACCTCTTGGTTGCCATTGATAAGTTTACAAAGTGGGTTGAAGTTATGCCTGTTACAAATTGTGAGGCGGCTACAGTGGTCAAGTTTATGAAGCAGATCATACATAGGTTTGGATATCCTCATAGTATTATCACAGACAATGGTACTAATATGTCACTTGGAGAGATGGCAAAGTTTTGTGGAAATAATGGTATACGTTTGGATGTTGCCTCAGTTGCTCATCCTCAGGCCAATGGACAAGTTGAAAGCAAATCAGGAGTTGCTTAGAGGTTTAAAACCACGACTCCGGGTCCCGTGTCTCAGAGCCGCCGGAGCGTGGGTTGAGGAGTTGCCATCAGTTGTTTGGGGAATCAATACAACACCAACAGATCTACAAAGATGACCCCTTTCTTCATGGTGTACGGGGCAGAAGCAGTTTTGCCAAGTGATATTATTCATGACTCGCCTCGCGTGGCGGCTTACGTTGAGACAGAAAATGAGCAGACCCGGCAAGATTCTGTGGATCTGCTGAGGAAAACAGAGAGCAAGCATTGGAAAGATCAGCAATTATCAGCAAGATTTGAGGCGGTATCATAGTCGCCGGGTTAAAACTCGCACTTTCCAGGAGGGTGATCTGGTATTGCGATGGGTGCAGTCCAAGGAAGGGATGCACAAGTTATCACCTCCTTGGGAGGGCCCTTCATCGTAAGCAAGAAATTGGACAATGGTTCATACTACTTAGTGGATGCAAGAGAAAAGTCAGAGACAGTCAATGATACCACACACTCCACCTTTTCCATGGAAGAGCGTGAGAGGCCGTGGAACATTGCGCAGCTGCGCCCATATTATACTTAGCAAGAGAAAGATGTAAATGTAACACACGATGTAACAGGCAGCAGGTTTCAGACGCGCTCTTTTCCTTACCAGGGTACCTAAGGGGACTGGAAGGTTTTTAATGAGGCGGCTTGCTGACCTAACCTTTTCTATCAATAAAGTAAAGGTTGAACAGAAATTTTTTGTCTCAGTTTACTTTTCAGTTTTTAAGCCGGTTATTTTTTTTGCATATATGCATCATATAGTTCTTTTGATCAGCTTGGTCCTGGGGGCTTGTTATTGAAAAGTGCTAAGTTATTTCCCCAGGACCCGGCCCCAGTGGTTATCCGGGTTTCAAATATTGTAACCCGGCAGAGCAGTTCACAGTTTGTTCTATTGAGTAATATATATGTTTAGTTTCAGTATCAGTTGCTTTTAGTTGTTTTATATCTTGAGGACGCCCAAAGAGTGCGTCCCGCCAGTATTTTGGATCAATGGGGTACTGTGGCATAAGCCCTTTACTTTATAAACATTGATCCAGGTCTTGGGGGCTCTTACTAAAAGTCTGTAGCTGCAATCCCAAGACCCGGCTTTTATGCCACTAGTATTCTTGGTTATCTTGCTGTGCAGCTGATGTGACTCGCGACTTTATGGCCTGATTGCACACCTGGAAATTCAATCAACCATGAAGCCCATTGGGACTTGGTTCGACCCTGTTTTTCTCAGAGAAGTTGCGCCAGGGTATCCATGCGAAAGCCGGCTCACAGTTAAAGACACCAAAAGGGTCATCGAAACCACAGAAGAACAAGTATTTTGATAGATCAAAACATGAATGGTTACTAAAGTTTTACAGCGCATGAGCGCACATCACAGGCATAGTATCAAAACGGCTAAGTTATTACAATACTGTGCCCCAAGGGCCAAATAAGACAAGTTTTTATGCAGACGCAGCTGCTGGGCAAATGTTTAAGAGCCGGCCTCAGGCGCCGGGTTAGTAGAAGGAGTGGTGGCTGGAGTATCATCTTTGGCGCTGGCCGAGTCCTCTTTTGCCGGCTCTGTTTCTGCTTCCCGGGTCTTGGGGGCTTCATTTGTGCGCCAGGTGACAAGTTGAAGAGATTGGAAATATCCTTCTTCATCGTCTTCTACGGCCGCACGTGAAGGAGGAGGCACAGTTGGAGTTGTTGAGCTTGGGGCTGCAGAGGAGCTGGAAACATTTTGCTCTGTCGCAAGGAAATCCTTATAACTTTGCAGGAGGTTGATGCGCTGAGGTTCATCCTCCACAATCTCTTTATTAGCTTCATTATAGCCATATTGGATGCTGTTGAGCTTCAGAGCGTTGGCAATTTGGGTGGCTACGACCCGGGTCTGCTTCACAACCCGGCCGTAGGCCTTCCTGTCGAAGGCAGTTCCATCTGCATTGTACTCTGGAAACCCTGAAGCAAGAGGAGCCGGGTCAAGACTGGGATAGTAGGCCTTAGCTAAGGCTAGGCTGCGCATTGCGCCGGCTCTGCAAGCAGATTTCTTCAATAACTGAATCCAGCCTGGCATTGTGGATAAGTGACCCAGCACTTCAGTATAAGTGCTGGGGGTTCTCCCAGTTCCTGCGGCCTTGATGACCTCACAGCTTCCAAAGTATAACTGGCGAACCAGTGTATACATGCATTTTATCTTCTCAGCTGCGGTTTTGCGGACGTTTCCGTCGCGTGAACCTGTATTCAAGAAATAGAAGTTGGAGTTAGTTCACATTCCGGGTCTGGTTAGACAAATATTACCGGTTTCAAATTTTGTGCTTACCAACAAGTGAAGTAACCATGGAGGTGATCATCTTTTTAGGCAGGCAAGCTCATTGGTGGCTGAGTCCAACTTCTGTTGGAGGTTGGTCAGCTGCTCTTGAAAATTATCCTCATGCTCTTGCATGTTCCGCTCAAGTCAGAATTTTCTTGCGTCAAGGCAGTTATTTTTTCTTCAAGGGCCTGAATTTTGTTCGTATCTTCAGCCCGGGTCTCAGTTTCAGCTTTCAAGGCTCCTTGGAGCCGGGCCACTTCTTCGTTGGCTTTGTTAACATGCTCCTGTTACACAAAAAAGAGAGTAATTCAGAGTTTTTTTAAAGTTTCAAGTTTAAGTGAAAATGCAGTCCCAGGTTGCTGTGGGCAGCTAACCCGGCACTTGGGGGCTACAGTCTTTAAAAATTGTTTTTCAGTTTGATTGTGACGAAGGAAAAGTGATTTCAAGACCCGGCTTGTTGTAAACATACAACCCGGGCCTTGGGGGCTACAGGTTGAAGTTTTTTGCTAAGATATTATTTTTTCAAGCACCAAGTCATCAACAAGTGATAATCTTGGAGCTTGGGGGCTAGTAAGGTTATATTTATACAAAAGTAAAAGGTTAGTCAAAGTTGTGTACCTGGTATCGTTTTTGAGCAGAGAGACAAGTTCAGTTTCCAAATTCTTGTGAATGGCAAGGCGAGAGAAGTACTCCTCGCACAGAGCAGGTGTGGACATGGAATCCAAAGCCGCCAAATCTAAAGAAGAAACCGGGTCCTTGCCCTTGGCAGAGGGATCCACTTTGATTTCAGGAGCAACAATCTTTGTAAGAACTTGAGAGACACCAGGAGCCGGGCCTTGATGAGACCCGGTGATCAGAACTTCTGGGTCAACTTCTTTTGTCCCAGAGCCATGTCCGGGTGATGAAGCATTTGTAGCTGGTTCAGGAGCAGGAGCGGGGGACTTGGTGGTGAGGTAATAATGTTCTCAGCGCCAGATTCTTCTTTTTGGATCGTCTCCTCGATTTGTACCTCCATTACAGAGGGTTCAGCTGTTGCGCGTGGAGGAGAACCGGCTGGAGAAGAATCCGGGTCTTCTTCTTCCACAATTGCCTTAGCGCTGAAACAAAGGAAAAGCAGTTAGTCACAGTAAAGATTGCAAAGTATTGAGAAAAGAAGAGATAGTGAAGAATTTCTAACCCGGCATTGATGTGAAAATCCTCGGGCGTGCTAACCGCGTCCGAGGAGGAATCTGATAAACGAGAGCGTTTAGGGGTCCGGATTTTGCCAGCTAAAGGATACTTTTTGCTGGGCGTCTTCTGGATTGATTTGGCCCAGCTTGATGAGGAACATGGAGGGATACCTGAGCTCAGGGACACATGGGCTGAAGAAGATCGCGTCCGTGGTTTCTTGTTGGCTTCAGCTTCCTTCTCAAGTTCTTTTTCCTGTGTTTGTACTTGAGTTTGAGATGAGTTCATTGTACAAGTTGAGAAACGAGAGATTGGCACCTTTGCAATGGCGGCCCGGGTCCTCTTTTGAGGAGTGGGTGCAGCAGGTTGAGGACCCGGCAGTGCATCTGAAGCCGGGTCAGAAGGGCCTGGAATAAAATGAGCCGGATTGTCAGTAGAGGGGCCCGGGTTTGGGACCTCGCTGTTAAGCAAGTTCAGGAAGAGCCGGCCTAGGGAGTCTAGCTCACCTTCGTCTTCTTCTTCTTCTTCCTGTTCATCACTTTCTGTGTCCTCTTCAGCAGAGGACGTGGGGGTGTAATCTGCGGACCACCACTTGGGATCCTGAGGAAAAAGTTATATAAGTAAGACAGTATGAAGAAAATCCTGGGTCAAGAATTGTAGAAACAAGTAAACAAACAAACTTTACCGTAGGAGGTTTGTTCTTGGTGCTGAATGGGGCGAGCCCGTTTTCAGCGATGGCAGTTTTCTTTTCACCAAGAAGCTTCTTGGCATTCTTCACAACTTGATCTTCAAGCAGTGTAATCTCAGAATACCGCATTTTATCTGTGGCCTCTTCTGTGTATTCGCAGAAGAGCCGGGTTCTGATGCTCAGAGGCTGGATGAACCAGCTGATCCAGCACTTTACCAGATCTGTTCCGCGGAGGCCGTGGGCCAGTAGAGCTCTGGCCCGGCAGTGGAGGCCCTCAAGTGCTTCCCGCTTTGCCGGGTCAGCATAGCTGTTCATCTTGGGGGTGTATACCAGTGCAGAATTTCTGAAGGCCGGGAATTTGGCCTCGTCTGCCTCAGGAGATGTGTCTTTGCAATAAAAGTAAGTGTTTTGCCACCCCTTAGGGTGGCTGGCCAAAGCGAGAGCCGGGAAATTGCATTCCTTACGGCGATGGATAGATACACCCCCATATGGGCCAAGGGGTTGATTTTTGCGAGATGGATTGCAATAAAAGATGTCAAGAAAGAAATCAAGAGATGGAGGAATTTGGAGATAATCCTCGCAGAAGACAACGAAGTTGCTAATGTTCAGAATAGAATTGGGCGCCACATCCATGGGAGTGAGCCCGTAGTATTTAAAGACCTGGCGAAAAAAGAGGGAACCCGGGGGGCGAAGACCCCGGGAAACGTGATCAAGGAGAACAACAACCTCACCTTTCTCTGGAGTAGGCCGGGTCTCCTCTCCAGGTGCACGCCACTGGATCTCGTTTTGAGGCGGCAATTCACCCCGGTTTACAAAGGTTTGGAGTGTGGTCTTGGTTGCGCTGGACCGTGTCCAGTTCACAGGAGCGGCGGCGGATGCAGCGGAGGAAGGTCCGCCCTTTGCGGAGCTGGGAGGTTTCTTGGCCAGAGTTTTTGCGGCTTTGGGCCCTCCTGCCATCTTCTTTTCTTTCACCATGCTTGAGGATTTGCGAGGTGCCTGTACAGTGGCAATGGCGAAGAACGAAGAACAAGATAAGAACCCTAGCCAGATGCGAATGTGGATAGAAAGGTATGGGTTGAATCTAGGTAAAATGAGGAGCGGAATCGGAGGCGCAGTACAAGTAAAAGCAAAGATTGAAGTTACCTTGGAGATTAGCTGAAGTTGGAGAGCTCGATTCGAGATTGGATCTGCGGCTGCTACAGTGCTCGCGAGAGGTTGAAGATGAACGCGAGAATGGGGAAATTTACCTTGGGGGTCGTGGCCAGATATTTATAGCCACGGTGAAAACCCTAGGGGTATTGTGGTAAAAAAACGAGTGGATAAGGTTATCTTCTTCTGGAAGTCAACGACAAACAGGGAAGTCAAAGGGAATATTCCTTGACCAGTTTATGATTGGCAAAAGAGCAAATGGAGTGGAGATTTTCGCTAAATGTTGGGTGTGAAACCCGGAGACATGCGGCGTAGTATGAGAAAACCGGGTCATGACATAACCCGCCAAGAAAGCTGGCTCATCAAAGCAGAAGGAAATGAAACTTGATATCTTGAATGTGTTTATTGTTTTTGTATTTCAGGTGATTAACCAGGCAAGCCAGAACACCAGCATAGATCAAGAAGCAAACAACACAAGACAGAAGCAAAGCGTGGCAACCTGGTTAACCTGGGGGCTACTGATGGAGGGATAATAACCCGGTAGGCCCATGAAGAGGAAAACATGACCCGCCAGGCAGGAGGCCCGGCGAGGCCAGTTAACCCTCAGCATAGGCCGGGTTACGGTATTGGGCCGGCATCTTGGCGGTAACCCGGTTATGCATGAAAGATGTTCCAGAAGGTTCAAAGGCGGTTCGAGAGGCGGTTCTGTACATGGAATACACGAAGGACAGAAGAGTAAGAATAGAACTCAGAGTTCGGGTAGAACCCGGCTTAGCATGTACGCGACCAGGAGGCCCGGTATCTATATAAACCGGCCCTTGGCTCATAGCTAGCAAGACTTTTCGTAACCCCAAGCTTTAGGCGAGAGAGATATCGAGACATATAACACCTGTAACCTAGATCGAGATCCGGCTCTGTTGTAGTAGCCGGGTTATCGAGATCGAGACCAAGATTAATAATAAGATAGCAGGAAGTAGGTCTTTATCTCCTATGGAGAGGCTGAACCTGGGTAAATCTTTGTCCCCTGCAATGCTAAACAATCACCCAGACACCAGAGTCGCCTTGCCCAAAAGTTTAAGCTGCTTTCCAGTAGCATCTGCCGTGTTTTCTACCCCACGACAGCAAGGCTCTGCACAATGATTTATACTATCTTATAGATGCGCAGGCACCGAGGAAAAATGTGACGGACAAATCTGGAGAGGAGACCAAAAGACCCTGGAATGTAGCTCTACTTCGACCCTTTTACTCATAAGGGCGCAGTGTATGTATCTTGGTTTTTTCTTTGAATAAAGTGCCGGCACTCCGAGATAAAACTCGGGGACTGCTTTGTCCTTATGCTTGTGTGTTTTGTCTCTGTTTTTATCCTTGTTGTTGATATGTCGGATGGTTTTGAGACCTCGTTTCAAAGTTCAAGTAATGTATGCTATTGTGTTGTGATCTTCTGACTCGACTGACGAACGCCTGGATGGCAGTCAAGAGCAGAGGTTATGGTATATGGTAAACATGAAAATGGACTCGGGGACTCGGTCCCAAAAAGAGCCGACATATGTCATTTACTAACCCGGTTTTTTCTTTCCTTGTCCTTGTGTCGGATGACTCTAAGCCTTACCTCAAAACTTACAAGTATTGTATGCTATATTTTTAATCTTGTGACTCGACTGTCGAACGCCTGAATGGTAGACAAGAGCAAAGATTATGAGGTATAGTAGAACAAGAAAGTAAACTCGGGGACTTGGTGCAAAGTAATCCGGCATCAAGCCTGTCTGGTTCAAACTAGCATGATAGAGCAGTGCGGATAAAAGTACTTAAGAGTATATTTACATCTGCACCCGGCATTCCGGGGATTTAATAGTTCATTTGGAAAGTAAATTCAGGGAGCCCCAGTGGAGGAACTAGGGTCGACGGACGCAGTCTCGGTAGCACGAGGAGCTCCGGGTGTTGGAGCAACCTCGGATGTTGGAGTGGATGCCGAGGTAGCGGCAGTGTCGGAAGCTGCTCCCGGAGCAGTGTCAGCTTCTGCTGTGTCGGTGGCAGTATCGCGAGCTTCGGCTTCGATCTCCTCATCAACCTCATCTTCTTCGTCCTCATCCCCTTCATCATCCGAGGAATCTTCTTCATCGTCAGTGTATGCTGGCCCCGGAATGAGGTACCGGGTTCGAGCATAACCAGCCATGAAGGAAGCGGCCTCCTTGCGGCGCTGGATCAGTGCCGGATCTTCAGTCCATTTCGAATTGGCCCGCAGGGACTTCAGTGCATTGAGATCAATATCCTCGTACCAGGATAGCACGAATGTCAAGGCTTGATCAGCTCCGGCACGAGCCGCGGAAGATCTCCACTCTCGGAGTCTTGTCTCGGCAGTCTGCAGGCTCTTGGATAACTCGGGAATGGATGCCGGCGTTATAGTATTGGGCCACACAACCCGGTAAGCCCGGATGCAAGCATCCAGGAGGTCAGTACCAATGCTCTGCAGAGGTAGTATGCGAGCATTCAAGGCAGTCAAGTGATCTTCAATATCCCATTCCTCCGGGAGTGGGCCAGCTTCTGCTCTCTTTGCTCGTACCTTGCGGGTAGCAGTGACGGCAGCAGTCTTGGAGTGGGAGAAGTGTGCTGAAGACAGAAAAGCTATCACCGAATTAAGTTATATACCGGCATATATTTAATGTCGGTGCAAGCAGTGGAAACAAAAAGAAAGGATAAAGAAGACTTACTGTCCATCTCCTTGTTGAGCCGGGTGAGCTCGCGCAGCCAGATGTCACATTTTGCCTTGAGGGCATTCAGTTCTTCCTGTGCCGAGGTAGCGCGAACCTCGGTCTCCTGGAGGATTTCTTGGCTCTTCTGTGCAGCTTCCTCCCTCTGCATCAGGGCCTTCTCAATGTCGGTCTTCTCGCCCTGGACCCGATCAAGTTCCTTTTTAAGCCGAGACACTTCGTCTCGTTCATTCTGGAGGGCAGTGGCGTGCGTGGCATCTTTTTTCTTCAGCACCTCTTGAAGCTGCTTGTGGGACCTCTTGAGCTTGTTGTGGTCCAAAAGCAGCTTCTGGAATACTGAAGTCCGGGCATTGGTGCACTCCTGTGAAGAGCAAAGGGTTAGTATGCTTTTTGAGGATTCATGCCGAGTTGGAATCGACAGGAATCTCCGGGACTGAGTGTCGGATTTCTTGGACTTAATGATGGAAATTTTGTGAAGATTCGCGCTGAGTGATCTTTACTCGGGCGAGTGTCGGTCACTCGACCCGAATCTCGGGGACTGGGGATTATGTATGTTTATCATCTATTGCAAAAGAAAGAAAGGTAGGGCTGAGGAAAAAATACCTCGGCAAGCCTGCTGGCTCGAAGTGTCGAGACTTGCAAGTTGTGCATGGCCTGAGCAAGTGCACTGGGCCCAGCTGGATGTTGGAAGGCCGGGTTAGCAGAGGAGACCTCGCTTGTGTCGGCGGCATTCCAGTCCATATGATACTGCTTCTCCGAGCCCAAACTATGTCCGCTTTGAGTTCGGAGCAGAGGAAAACCCCAGCTACCAGTTGAAGTTCGGGAAACAGAGGCTGTGAGAGCGTGATGTTCCGGAGTGGTGGTGGGAGTTAGCACCACTTGTCTCTCCGGGTTGGAGAGCTGTTTCCCGGTGCTAACTTGACTCTGTGCCGGTTTGGGCAGTGGAGTAGCTTTTCGAGTTGCTAACTCGGTGGACTTGGTGGTGGGCTTCGGCTGTGGCTGTTGCTGCTGCTGCTGTTTTTGTGGTTGCTGCTGTTGCTACTGCTGTTGTTTTTGTGGTTGCTGCTGTTGCTGCTGCTGTTTTTGTGGTTGCTGCTGTTGCGGCTGCTGCTGTGGCTGTTGTTGTTGTTGCTGCTCTTGTTGTTGTGGTGGTGGTTGCTGTGGGTCCGGTGCTACCGGAGTCTCAGTCTGTGGAGTGCCGGAATCCACGGTGGTGGCACCCGGAACCAACGTCTCGGTCAAGGACCTCGACCTCGGGTGTGCTCTGAACTCCTCCGGATGCGGCATCAGATGCCGGCAGCAGTATGACATCGGGGGTGATGTGCACCCCGGATTCTGTTCGTCGAGATTCCGCGGCTATCGGAAGTGGTGAGCGCATGGAAGAGGCGCTCTGATTAACCTGAAGAGCGGCACTGCATTGAAACAAGACCAAAAAGTTAGTCTCGGGGAAAGAGTATGTCGGAAAAAGAAAGAAAGTGAAGCGAGCATGTGTCGGCGAAAGTATATTCTACCCTTCTGTAACTGGCGGTGCCTTCCTGGTCCGTGGCGGCTTAGACGCTGCTTGCTTCCTCCGCTTCGGCTTTGGCGCTGCTGGATCCGAGGGTGTGGAGGTTCCGGTTTCAGAGGCATCAGTCTCGGCACGCTTGCGGGTTCCGCCTTGTGTGCCCGCCGTGGCAGGGCGTGTGCCCGGAGCAGGGCCGCCCGGGTTAGCTGATGCCGAGGCTAAAGGGTAAGCACGGGCGAGGGGACGAACGTTAAGTGGCTCTAGAATTGTGCAATCGTCGTCATCATCATCCGACCAATCTCGGAGTGAGGCTTGGGCTCGAGGCTTACCCGAGGAAGGGGCGCCAGCATCCGGGATCGGCATGTGATCCTCGTCATCCGGGTCTTCTACCTCGATGGCGTCAGGGGCAGGCAGGTCCCTGCCCCATTTGGCAGAGGGATCCGCACCATCCTCGGTTCTTTGCCGAGCAAACCTCTGCAAGTCAGAAGCAATAGTACCAGGTTATTTTAAGAGCCAAGCGTGGAGCCGATATAAAAGTTATCTCGGCGGGGAAAAATGTGTCGGTATAAGTGGCAAGTTACTTACTTGCTCCGGAAGCCGTGTTCTATCGTGGGGTTCTTTACCCCATGCCCATTCGGCGGTCTTGGTAGTCCGGATGATTGCCTTGACGCGCCGCCAGATCCCGGGCTTGGTCAGCTCGTGGGTGCTAATCCGGGTTGGGTCATATCTGCCACTCATGTGGCAAATCTTGTGAACTCGCGCTTGGAGGGGGGAAACTCGGCGGCTGATGAAGGTCCGCACAAGATCATCTCCCGTTAGGCCTTCTCCCACGAGCTGCTGGACGACCTTGTGAATCTCGTTGATTTCAAGGTTCGTCTCACTCGGGTTGAAGTTCCATTGGTGTTGCTCCGTGGGGGCGCCGATACTGAATGCCGGCAGATTCAGGAGATCAACATGGTCAGGGCTCTTCACGTAGAAGAAGGTGCGCTGCCATTTCCGGCATGACTCCAGGCCTTGAACCCGGGGAAAGACAGATGTTTTCCGAGGAATAATAGTGGCAGCGCCACAAGGTGTCATGTCTTTTGGGAGGGTCTTGTCCGGGTTTGGAATGCTCTGTTTCCGGAGCTGGAAGTATTTGGCCCAGAGCTCCACAGTGGGCCAGAGTCCGAGATATCCCTCGGAGAAAGAGACGCACGCCGAGTGATGGCGTTCGCCGGAAGATGGTGAGGTTGAAGGTGGAAATTGTTAAGGAAGCTTCGGAAGAAGGGGCTTGCCCGGAGTCCAAAGCCGCGCTCGAAATGCGCGACGAAGACCACGCGTTCGTTGGCCTCAGCATCCGGCTCGGCTTCTGAGCCGGGAACCCGGCATATAACCTCTGCCGAGATTCGTTTGGTCTTGATCAACCAGTCTATCTCTTCTCGAGAGACGTCGGATCCCTCCCATCCGGCACGTCCCTCTTCATCTGCGGGAACCTCGGCAGGATCCGAGGTATGGCGGGTTGACATCTCGGAAGGTACCTGTGCAGAGGCACAAGTGGAACCGGGGTAAGTATCCCGGAAGATTTGAGCACCAGAGGAAAATCGCCTAGGTGGTGGGAAACACAAATCTGTGGCTAAGTGTTGTGCGGGAAGATCTACGGAGAAGGCAAAAATAGGAGATAAATGCAAGGTATATAAGTTGAACTTACTAAAATCTATGAAGAAGCTACTGCAAGGGTAAACAAGAAAGGTGCGGTGAAGAGAATCCGTAAGAGATCTAAGCAAGTAGATAGAAGGGCATCTGCGGGGAAGAGGAATGAGCTCCACAGAGGGGATGCATCAGTTCATCAGAGAGGATGAACTTTTTCATCGGGGAAGAGGAACAAGTTCACCGGAGATGTTAAAGGTGAAGATCTTACCGGAGTTGCGGCGGCGGTGCAAGGCGAAGAGGCGTTCTGTGCCGGAGTTGAGCGTGTCCGACGATGGTGCGAGACGCTCCGTTCGTCGGTGGCTCGCGAGGTCCGACGGCGTGCGGCGGCGGAGCGCTCTGTGCGATGGAGGAGCTCTGCGCAGAGGAGTGGAGAGAAGGAAGAAGTGGCGAAGAAGACAATGAGGGTACCCCGCTCCCCCTATTTATGGGCGCGGATGGGCGTGCGGGTAGCGATTTTACCGCGCACGTTGGCCGTAACTGCGGCGCGGATTAACCGCGCACGATCTGCGCGGTTGCAATGTTCACGGCCACACGATCGGCCGCAGCGTGGGCCACAGGGTGGCAACCGCCCGCGGTGCGGTTTGCGGCGCAGTAACTGGCGCGGAAATCGAGGAGGCAAACCGTAGTCAAAGCTCTTGATTACGCAGGGGATGTGACGGCGCGTGACGTGAGCGGCGTGCGTGCAGAGGCATGTCTGTCCGCGCGCCGGAACCGAGGCAGCGCGCAGTGTTTCGCTGCCACGTGCTGTGGAGAGATCTTTGAAGAGATTGCGGGAATCTTCTTGTGTCGGAGAGACCGGCACAAGGGTAGATCTCGGAAGTTGTGGGAAGCTTATTCCTTGAAGCTTAAGTTGGACCGACATTTATATGTCGGATGCTCGGCGTGGTTGATTCAGTTGTTTTAACCTGGTGTGGCCCTTCATCCGAGGCTGCAGGACCGCACCAGCTTCGGGGACTAATGTCGGGGGGTTACCCCCGAGTAGGGTCATGATGTGGTATAAGCTGTGTCCAAAGGTGGACCAAGGTGCAGTAAAACCGACTTAACCGAGCCCAGGAGGGGCCGGGATATGGTGTTGACAGGAGCCGGCATATACTCACCGAGATAAAGGGCTCGAGATAAGGGATTCGAGGTATCGGATCCGAGGTATGGTGACCGGCATATGTATGTCGGTATTCTATGTGTTTCTCTTATGTGCACAAGAGACAGTCCGAGGAAGGGAATCCGGCATATCCATGCCGGGTTAAGGAGAGGAGGCTTGGAAGCCAAGCCTCTGTCACATCCCGTCTGGCACGGGAGCGCCTGACACGGGAGCGTGCAGAAGGAGCGAGGTGACAGGCTGCACCTGTCTGTTGACTGCGGGATATCCGGAGAAGAAGCTACGGGGTAGGCATGTGTCTGTCATGTCCTGTCCCTGGCCGAGGATACAACCTAGGTGGACTGTGGAGCTGCAGGAGATGGGCGTGTCGCGTCTTGTCTCTGACAGGAGCACCATCATGACATCCTCGTTGGCGTGGCTACAGTATCGGCAGAGCCGGCTGACACGGGCATACGTGGCTGCAGTGCCGGTACAGTGCCGGTACGGAACCGACTTAGAGACTCGGGGCGCCGGTATATAAGGCGCCCCAGGCCCTCCTGCGGGAGAGACGGCCAAGATACGGCAGAGACACACTCAGAGAAAGAGGAGAGGGCAACGGTGAGAGGCAGAGGCATTTTCCCTCCCATTGCTCCGTCTTCTTCCTCACAGATATCACCATTGTTGAGACATACAGCTCGAGGAGCAGCTTGTACCATTGGTACCGAGACATATACAGAGAGAGAGACAGGCTGCAGTAGGGGTGTTATCTCTCGCGAGAGCCCCGAAGCAGGGTAAATCCTTGTGTTTGTTTGTTCTTCTGTGTGTGCTTCTTAGCGCGCTAGCCCTCCCCGGATTCCACCAGCGTCCATCGGCCCCACACTTTAGCCATCCTATGGCATCTGCCGTGACACCACCACGACAGAGTTAGTGATGGCGACACAAGAGAATTTATGTACGTCTTTGCTAGTTCAGTTTGGCTGACCGCAGTTCTCTCTCCCTTTCAAGAAAACTTTCTTTTAGTCAGCATGATGTCTAATCATACAATATAATATGAGCCGTCAACACGATGCAGGGTGATCAAAGCCTTGACTATGTTCATGCCATTTCAAGTTGCTTGGGCCCAAACTATGTTAGGAAAGCTCAATAGATCATCATGTAACCACTCACTAACAAGACACTCCTACAATACTCATGGTCATGGGTTACCTAGATTAAGCATTCAACAAATATGATATTTTTCTATACCTAGACAAAATTCTGATTCAGTTACTCACACAATTATTCATATGCTGGTTTTTGTGAACAAATGTGTGATGTACTCACGCGGTTTAGACTTCATCATGCTTATAGTCCTCTTGAGTTCCTAGTACTCACGCTTATACGCGCGTACCATTCATTGTTGCAGGAACAAAAACTTCTCTATATATGTTCGACTGATTTCATTTGCAACTAAGCTGAGTGCATGTCAATAAGCTAGATAGCTTTCTTGAGTCAATCTCAGTGCTTAGTTAGTTATTCTGCACCATGTTAGTACTCATTAGTAACTAGTATAGTTGCAACATTCGGTTATGTGAGATATGGGAGGATACCAACATGCTAGCAAGCAAAGTCCTCCAGGTTGGGCACAATCAGCACAAAGTGTCGCTGCGCCTCCCTCCGAGAGGATTAAGGCGTGCGGCCACCTAAACTTATGAGCACGTTGTATCGTTGTTTTGCTTGGCGATCAGTATATCCCAAGTCATGGTCATGTCCCCACAGTCACATGGGCTTCCTATGGGTGTCACGGCAGGAGATACGGGCAGTAGGGCTGGACTAACGAGCTGCTCGGCTCGTTAAGGCTCGGCTCGTTAAGACTCATGATCGTTAAGGCTCGAATCGTTAAGCTCGTTAAGGCTAACGAGCTAAATATAAAGCTCGGCTCGGTTCGTTAAGTGTTCGCGAGCGCTCACGAGCAGCTCGTTAAGAAAATAAATCTGAATATACAGATGACGAGGTAATTGACGATTAACAGGAAGATTAACAGGAAGTAAAAGAGATTCGATGTTTCCAACATTGGTTGACCATAGATCTCGGTTGTGATATGGGCTTGCTAAAAAAAAGTTGAGTCGTCACTTGTTAGGTTGCTAGTTAGATGAGATCTAACTTTAAAAAGACATGGGATCCAAATTAACGAGCTTAACGATCTACTCGCGAGCCTCGTTAGCTCGCTCGTTTAGCTCATTAGCAATAACGAGCCAAAATCATTGCTCGGCTCTGTTCGTTAGCATAACGAGCCGAGCTAAACGAGTCGACCAAACGAGTGCTCGTTGAGCTTGTCGAGCATCGAGCTTTATGTCCAGCCCTAACGGGCAGACGCAACTTCTCAAGCCCCACTTTGCATTGCAGCGTGTTTGTTGGGTAGTTTTAACTAGGCAATGTAAATTAAGGGGGTACAAGACTAAAAGTCCCTCATAGAGTTTAGAGAGGCCAACTCTGTCCATCTATTCCATGGTGGGATGTGGTAATTCAACTGAGATAGGGAATTGACTAGGAAAAAAAGCGATCGAAGGCATCATCGAGTACACATTGTCTGTACTTGCTTCATGCCTTGCTCTCAATCCGTATGATCTCGAACTGAGTTCTTGATAATTTGTTTTATAACCTGGTAACGCAACCGATGAGCATGACCTTGTATACTGTGTGATACTTTGTTCCTCACCTTGTTTAGTTTTTGCTTTTTTTCTAGATCTGTGTCAACTTTTACCAGTTAATATACTGCATGTGCCCAATTTAAGTTGGTTAAACCATGTCTTTGTTCAAGTGTCGAAAAATATTTTTTTGTAAAGGAGCCAAAAGAGTTGTCATTTTCACTAATTAAAAAGGAAAAGTTGTCCGGTTAATTAACGGCAAGCCGGCCAAAAACCGAAATAACACACTCGTTGACCGTTAAGGAACACGGCCGTCATGACTCATGAGGACACAAACATACACATGTATACAAATACAAGGTGCACACACCGCTGAAATAAGGGTCGCTGTTAGCTTGCCCATAAGTGTCGTCATCATCGCTCTTCAGCGACTGACGCCCCACGGACACGGTGCATCCACCCACCAACAGCCAGAAACAATCCACACTGAGTGCATCTCCGAGTTTCCAAGGAGAGGCGACTCACTGGGTGGGCTTCAGATATGTTGTAACCCTGTGGAATAATATGTGAATTTAATTTTTTATTATCCTATTTGATTAGTCAAATCAAAGATGTACTCCCCTCCGTTCACGAGTAAGTGTAGTTGTATCATTTGTGGTAAGTCAAACTTTAATAGCTTTATAGGGAGAAGTGCCAACATTTATGACACTCGGTATTATTAGATTCGTCTTGAAATGAAGTTACTCTCATGTAACAACTCAGCAACCAGCCTACTCCTGCAATACTCATGGGTACCTATAATATCATGTCTTTAAACATGATATTTTTCTATACGTAGACAAAATTCTGATTCAGTTATTCATAAAATAACCCATGCTGGTTTTTGTGAACAAAACGTGTGATATACTCACGCGGTTTAGACTTGATCATGCTTATAGGCCTCTTGAGTGCCTAGTGCTCAATCTTCTCTGTATATGTTGGACTGATTTCGTTTGCAATTAAGCTGAGTGCATGTCAATAAGCTAGCTAGCTATCTTGCGTCAATCTTTGTGCTTAGTTATACTCTATCATGTTACTACTCATTAGTAACTTGTATAGTTGCAACGTTCAGTTATGTGAGATATGGGAGGATACCAACACGCTAGCAAGCCTATGAGCATGATGTATTGTTTTGCTTGGCTATCAGTATATCCCAAGCCATGAGTGGGACGTGGTGTGCGGTGGATAGGTCTGCTACCCAACTTCGTAAGTCATAAGACTAGCCATAGTGGCGGTATCATAGCTAGTATCATGCATGCCATGTTGGCAAAAATCTGATGTGGCACACCAATTAATGAGGAAAGAGATGGTAGTGGTATCTACCTATGTTACGGTATCATAGCACGTAAAACAAGATATTTTAATAGCAAGTAAATCTTGCACACATATTTGTATTGAGATTCTACAAATCATTAAATAAGGTGTGGTTATGATACTACTACATGATACTATGCATTAGAGAGGTAGTATATACACAAGTATCATATGCATGATACCACTCTATGATACTCCCCACTATGACTAGTCTAAAGGAAGCATCGACGAAATTGCCGTGCCACGGTGTCATGTGCCCAATGTCACATGGACCGACGCAGCTTCTCAAGCCCACTTCGCACTGATTGGACCGAATGGGCAGGAGGCCAGCCAGCTAAGCGAAGGAGCGCGCGTTGGCTAGACGTCGAAGAAATGAATCCTGAAACTACTCTAATCCATTTCCCCCTTTAACCCCTGCTCACCACTTGGGGCCCCTTTGATTCAAAGGAATGGCATAGGAATTTTGTAGGATTGGTTCCTATGGGAATTTTCTATACATGTTGTTTGATTCATAGGATCACATTCTATAGGAATTAATCCCATAGGAATCCTGAGTGTAAATCCTATAGGAAAAAAACATGAGGTCCAACCTCATGGAAAATTCCTTTGACACAATCAAATAGAATCCCTCTTCCTATAGGATTTACTTAGACATGACATTCCAATCCTATAGTTTTCCTATTCCTACACTTTTCCTATCCTATGAATCAAATGAGCCCTTGGATGTTGACATCGGGATCTTGCTCAAAAACTCCTGTTATTTGTCTCACTAAGGGCTCGTTTGGTAGGAGGGGTTGGGCCGAGATCGGAAGGGATTTTCCCCTAGGGGCTCAAAACCCCCAAACTTCCCGGTTGGGCCGTTTGGTACACGGGGGTGGGGTTGGGCCAGCCCGGCCAAACCACCCCAAACCCGCTCAACCCACACGGTTTACACGCCTCTAGGGTGACCTCGCGGATCGAGCGATGCGAGGCGAGCGACAGGCGCCTCCTCCTTACGTCGTCAGCGCCGCCTCCTCCTCCCCCCCGTCGCCGGGCGCCGCTGCCTCCTCCCGTCGCCAGGCGCCGCCGCTGGCCTTCTCCCCGGTACGTCTCCCCTTCCCCTCCCTGCCCTCTCTCCGTGTTATTTTAATGCCGGCACGGGCATCTCCGGAGCCGTCCGCCGCCTCAGCATGCTCTTCCCGCCGGCGACCGCGCAGCACCTGTAGATGGATGCCCAAGCTGAGTTTGCAGATGGTCAATCTGTTTCTGTTCTGTTAAGATGTAATTGGCATTTACAATTGTGCCATGCTGCCATGGATGGCCAGGACGCTCACTCTCTGACTCAGTACTGATCATGCATATATCAGTATAGTACACTATATTCTGTATGGCACTGGTATATACTTCTATTTACCGAATGCATGAACCGACTGTGATGATTTTGCTGCAATGGTTTTCAAGTTTCAAAAATTCAAGTGTGTTACAATTTATTTAGCAAACCTGTAGTTTGCTATGTCAAGAACACAAGTCCAAAGAGTTGCAGTTTGTAGACTGCCAAAAATACATATTATATCTTCACGGTGTATTTGGTGCAATAAATTTCTACATACGTATAAATCTGTCCAATTCCATCTTTCTGACATCTTTGCATGATTGCAGGCAACATAATGTCCGATCTGTCCTTCTTGAAGATCACACAGAATAAGGCAACAATGATGGATAGAAGAGCCATGTTCCTTCAGTCAAGAAATTTATCTTTTCATACGAAAAACAATGTTGAAATTGTCGTATATACTACTGTTTGGAAGTAGGTGATAGAGGCTCTTATCTTTCGAATGCTGGGAACTGTTTGCTCGTTGATTTTCAAACGGTTTTGTTCATCTGCTGCAATAAAAATTGCATCTTTCATAATCTATGTTGATTTTCCTGGATGCCTGACAATGGTGTTCTGAATGTATAGTGTACGAACCCTGCCTGCCAATTAGGAGAAGGGGTTGTAGGGGATTAGGATGGAAGAGGTTTTGAGGGGATTGGGTGAGGGGAGTGGTTTCACCTAATCCCTGTGGGGATTATCCCCATTAATCCCCTGAAAACCTCCCGCACCAAACAAGGCCTAAACAAACTTAGTGAGATAGATAGCCTCAGCTGGGATTCAAAATGACGAAACATGCATATAATTTAGCAAATACAAAGGCGTGACCCTGAGTTTGCAGTCAGCAAACATGTTATGTTCTTTCCTAAACACAAAACTTGAAATTATTAACTTAGTCAGCCTGCGAAATGGGCATCATGATATTTATTTATCTCACACAAACTTAACTCAATATTTCTCTTTTCCAGTTAATAATATTAAATAGCTATATTACTATACCTAAGCTATCTAGAATAAGAAAATAGAATAATAGGCAGTGATTCGGGCAAGGCATTTTGTCACCCGTGCATATGCTCCTGTTATGTTTTTCAAAATTTAAAAAATATGAAAACACATCTAAAAACTCTGAACAAATTTGGAAAAAAACTTATTCAAGTTTTCAACACTCGGGCAAAATTTCGGAAGGAAATAACACTTTCCACGGTCTGTGCAAAAAAGACAAATCCAGTATTTGAAAAATGTATTTTAAATCTCATTTCAGCCATAGATTTTGTCTTTTCTTCACGGACCACAGAAACTGTTACTTCCTTCTGAAATTTTGCAAGAATGTTTAAAACTTGTATATGTTTGTGTCCAGTTTTTTTTCCAGATTTTTTCGAAGTGTTTTTGCATTTGTTTAATTTTGGAAAAAATAACCTGAGCAAATGCACCCGGGAGCCAAAGTGAATTTATGCCTTCTTCAGAAATCATAATTGACATTGATTCCCTTCACATGAACTCAAAGTTTAAAATTTTATACATGAAAAATATTCTCTATGATGAAGTGCTTCTATAATCACTTGGAAAATGACGAGAAGCTCCACAAGTTAAAAGAAGAGAACGGGTAAGAAATCTACGCTTTGGTAACCAATGCGCTGGTTGAAATCAACGAGTACGGCCCCTGCGGACACTAAATCGTGCCGGAGCTATGGAACTGGAGGAGGCCATCCAATTCGTCCTGAAACAGTGGCAGTCACGCAAGAAGAAGAATAGGCTTTCGCCCCGCTATATTAATATAGCAACCACCCGATACAACTTTGAGACCACCGCTGGGGCAAACAACACAGTCAAGCCCAAAAGGAAAGAAAGAGAAAAAAAAGAAGAGAAAACAACGCCAACAATGGCGGATCAACGAAAAAGAAAGTGACTCGCAACTGCTGCGTCCTCTCCAGCGTATTCGCACCACGATCCTAGCGCTCTGAATCACTGCGTACCAAACAACACCTCGAAGAAGGAAAGCGACGACGATGACACTGCTGCCCGGCCTGGTCCTAGGGTTTCCCCCGGTACGCTCCAAGGAGTGGGGAAGAGGTACACCCGACGCCCTTCAAGAAGGAAGGGTGACACTCTCAAGCGTCACCGCGTCGGTGCCAAAATGACAGGGATTTCTTCCAACCCCCAAAAAACCACATACCGGACAATCTATAGCGCTCCGCCAATCTTGCAGCCCACCAACAGACGCCACCTCGTTCTTGAAGTCACCACCGCCGTCTCACCATGGTAAACACTGCGAGGCCAGATTGAGAAGAGACAACCGTAGACAATGGGTGATGGTACCACAACCACGCGGGAGGGAACAACCTCCACCGCCATAGGCGGTAGCCGACCGAACACAACAACAAGAGCACACCAGACCATTGGAGTCGGAGGATGACAGCAACACGGCCACCTGGAGGACGTCCTCCACCGCCACCTGCGGGTGCCGACCGGACGCGGCAGCAAGGTCACGCAAGAGGAAGCGCTGATGTGCAGATTGGGGTGCGTCCTGCTTTTGCTAATGTAGTAGTAGTGCTAGTTGATTAGTTACAAATCACTACATTAGTTCCACGGTTGCTACTACATTAGCAGACCACTATAAACCTCTTACGAAACTAGTCATCATTATCAAGCAAATACAAAACTAGTCATGCCAAAACTATGGGGCATCACTAAAGCCATCAGGTGAAGTGTCCAATTGTCCACAAAGGAACACATTCAGAAAGAACAAAAAACTCATCTCCCATTAACCAGATAAAAGTACAAAAGTGCGTACAGGAATGTGGTGTATTTATCCCCAAATGATGTTCAACAATTCAGTATATATTTATCAGCTCATCTAGAATTCAGTCATTCTTATTCTAGCAAATAAATCAGTCATTGAGACCATTGTTGGTGAAGTATAGCCATTCTATACGACTTTGTTATTTCAGTTTGGCTGACTGAAGTTTCCTTCCCTTTCAAGGAAACCTTCTTTTGGTCATCATGCTGTATGATCATACAATATGATATGAACCGTCGACACAATGCAGGGTGGTCTATGTCTTGTGTTCATACCATTTCAAGTTGCTTGGGCCAAACTATGTTAGGAAATCTCAGTAGCTTTTCAGCCACCGCTCACCCAAAAAGCCTACTCCTACAATACTCATGGGTTACCGAGATTAAACATTCAGTAAACATGATATTTTTCTATACCTAGACAAAACTTTGATTCAGTTATTCACAAAAATAACCCATGCTGGTTTTTGTGAACAAAAAGTGTGATGTACTCACGCGGTTTAGACTTCATCATGCTTATAGGCCTCTTGAGTTCCTAGTGCTCATGCTTATACGCGCGTACCATTCAGTGTTGCAGGAAGAAAAGCTTCTCTATATATGTTCGACTGATTTCATTTGCAACTAAGCTGAGTGCATGTCAATAAGCTAGCTTGCCTCAATCTCCGTGATTTAGTTAGTTATTCGCCAACATGTTAGTACTCATTAGTAACTAGTGTAGTTGCAACGATTCAATTATGTGAGATATGGGAGGATACCAACATGCTAGCAAGCAAACTGCGCCAGGTTGATCGCAATTAGCACCAACTGTGGCCGCGCCTCCCTCAAAGAGCAGGCGTGCGGTCACCTAAACCTATGACCACATTGTATTTTTTCGCTTCGCTATCAGTAGATCCGAAGCCAGGGGTCTAGTGGGGACGTGGCGTGCGGTGCACATGTCTGCTTCCCAACTCCGTACGTCGTAAAGAAAGGTGGTCATCCATCGACGAAAGCGTCCTGCTATGCCCGGTGTCATGTGCCCACTGTCACATGGGCCGTCGTATGGAGGTCACGGCAGGAGATACGGCGATACGGGCCGAATCCACTTCGCATTGAAGATTGGACAGGAGGCCAACCAGCTAAACGAGGGAAGCGCGTGTGTTGGCTCGAAGATAACCGACTGTGGCTGCGTCACCTGCAGACCTTCGTGGTGCAGGTCCTCGGAGCTGCCTACGTACTGTATGTGTCTTCTATCTTCTCCCTGCCATCTTGGCTCCGTTGGGCCACCATCGCTATGTCCGTGGTCGGGGTTCTCAAGTACGGGGAAAGAGTGTGGTCGCTATGGAGCGCCGACAAATATTCCAGTAGCAGCCTATCTGCGACGAGCTACAAGGATTTTGGCGATCCGCAAAAGGAAGAAGATCCTCCAGAAGACACAAATATTCCAGCAGCACCTATACGACAGAGGGACCCTCCAGAAGACGACGTATGCATCATCGCTCACTCGCTGTTGCACATTCCCAAGCAAATGTTCAAGGGGCCGACACGCTACGTGAAAATCAACAACAGAAGTGCCAGGACTTATACAGCAGAGTACATGTACATGTTCGTCGAGATACAGCTGTCGATGATGTACGACCTGCTGTACACCAAGGCCGCGGTGATCCATACACTGTTTGGCATGTTCATCCGCGTCATCTCGCTGCCTTTGACCGTTGCATGATGAAGTCTAAACCATGCTGTTTATAGAGAAGAGGATGTCATCGTCACCTATGTTTTGCTCACCGGTGCAGTCGTCCTGGAGGCCATGTCAATTCTGAGAGCCGTGTTCTCCATGTTTGCATCCGCTGAACGGCGCATCACCTGGCCAGTTACGCGACTTGTACGAAGTCATGCATACTGGTCGGGCGACATGCGGCAGCACAGCATCTTTAAAGTCTTGCATCACTCTGGCCACAGTACAGGCAGCAAAATGGCTACACGGATGGGGCGGGAGGACTGGTGGGACTCCATGTTTTACTCCGGGTCCACGTCTGTGCGGCAGGCTATCATCGACAAGGTGTTGGACCTAGTGTCTACAGCTAAAGATGGCGAGGTTGACCACATCAGCAGAGCACAGGGCCTGCATGCTGTAGGGGAAATTATGAATGGGCAACTGAGCAGCTTGATCTCCGGATTCCAGCTGGAACTGGCTGATAGCATCCTTGTGTGGCACATCGCCACCACTGCCTACGTGTACTGGTTCCTAGAGGATAATGGAGGACGAACACTTCCGTTCTATGTTTTTCCGGCCTCAAGGCTCTCCAATTACATGTTTTTCCTGCTTGCCGCACGTCCCTACATGCTGCCTTACCCCGTTACTCGCGAGAGTTATGTCCAGCTGTGCCACGATGCTGTCAGCGGTGATGACGAAACCTACAACATGGAGCAAATGCTAAAGGCCATATTGGCGGACGACGGATCTCCACTTAAACGAGATCCTGCAGATGAAATCGTCATTGGTGTGTCGTCTCCGGTCAACAACTCACCGGTCAGAAGATCGGAACAGCGTTCCACCAATATAACATGGGACAAAGGGTATCGGCTTGCCAAAATGCTGATCCACATGGCGCTGGACGGGAATGGTGATGGCATCTGGGCGATGATTTTCCAAGTGTGGGTGGAGATGCTGTGCTACACGGCCCACAAGTGCGACGAGAAATCTCATGCCCAAAACCTCACCAACGGTGGTGACATCATGACCATCGTTGCCCTTCTGATGCTATACAAGTCAAATGGTTTTATTGAAAAAACCAACCAGGCTAGTTCATCTGGAGGGGCCACAGGCGACGGACCAATGTGAGTGTCTTGGTTTATGTCAGAAATTATCCCTTTGATCACGTACGTCTCCCCCACATTAATTTATACTGATGGTGTGCTCATGTGTCTACTGACAGGTACATGTCGCCAAATTCGAGTGCATGCTTCTACTAAAACAAGCATCTCCAAAGGTGTAGTTATGCAGTCCTCTCGAACGAAACATTGTTATGCACCGGATAGCTCGTTTTATGTTGTACCAGCCGGAATGCATTTCCATTGTATTTTGAATTTTGTGCAGCTATTTCTGTTATCACTAAAACAATTTGTGTTGCATTTTCTATGGTGATTCTTATGATAATTGGGTAAAGAATATTACTGGAAAGGAAAAAAATAACTCTTTCATTGCACCGAGCTCCCAAATGGTTGTTATTATCTACTGAGTAGTGACAGTGCTACCAGAGAATTTCGGTACGGCTTTGCTATTTCAGTTTGTCTGACTGCTGTTTTCTTTCCCTTTCAAGAAAACTTTCTTTTAGTCAGCATGATGTGTGATCATACAATCTGATACGAGCCGTCGACACGATGCAGGATGGTCTAAGCCTTGTGTTCATACCATTTCAAGTTGCTTTGGGCCCAAACTATGTCAGGAAAACTCAGTAGCTCATCAGCCACCACTCACCAACAAGCTTACTCCTACAGTACTCATGGGTTATCTAGATTAAGCAGCCAGTGAACATAGTAGTTTTCTATACCTAGACAAAATTGTGATCAACCTGTATTCTATATCTAGAATGCATTTCCATTGTATTTTGAATTTTGTGCAGCTATTTCTGTTATCACTAAAACAATTTGTGTTGCATTTTCTATGGTGATTCTTATGATAATTGGGTAAAGAATATTACTGGAAAGGACAAAAATAACTCTTTCATTGCACCGAGCTCCCAAATGGTTGTTATTATCTACTGAGTGGTGACAGTGCTACCAGAGAATTTCGGCACGACTTTGCTATTTCAGTTTGTCAGCTTTCTTTCCCTTTCGAGAAAACTTTCTTTTGGTCAGCATGATGTATGATTATACAATATGATACGAGCCGTCGATATCGGGGATGTAACCCCGGGTACCCCAAAGTTATGTGGTGGTTGGGTTAATAAAAGAGATAAACAGGAAATAAATAGGTACAGGATAAAGGAAAAACGGAAAAAGCTCCACGGGCCGAAATTGGAGCTGTCCAGACCGACATATCCTGAACTGGGCCGAGACTGACCTTTATCAGCATGTGTAAGCCTCGGCTGGGCCGAATTAACCACCGCACCGGGCGGACCGAGATGGCCTTGCCTCGGCTGGGCCAAGATGCCAGCCTCGGTTGGGCCGGCCCATTCTGCTAACCCGGTAAACCGGCATATCCCAGAGCTCGAACGGGCCGAGATCGCCACCCCGGAGCAGGCAGTCGCTTCTTACCTCGGATTGGACCGAGATGTCCAGCCTCGTTGGGCCTCGGTGTCCAATCTCGGTGGGCCTCGGTGTGTCCAACCTCAGCAGGCCGAGACGGGATCGCTCCCAGCCGGGGGTGTCCTTCGACCGACATCGCGCCAGGGCAAGTCAAGACCGACACAAGAACCTCGGCTCCAGGATCGCTACGTCGGCTGCTCCCTGGACCGAGGCTGCTCCAACTCGGCTGGGCCGAGGTATCTCCACTGCCTCCATACGACGCCAACGCATTGCTACGACTCGGATCGCTGCCTCGACCCCTGCCTGTTTCGCTACCTCGACCAGACGTCCCAAGCGGCTACCTCGACATGTACAAGATACCCACTGCCATCTCCAGAAGATCCGGAAGACAGGAGCTAGAAGACAAGGATAAGGGCAAGGACAAGACAGGCCACGCCCATCCTGGACGTGGCTTAGCATGGCTACAGTGCAGAGGACGGTACTGATGCCTGCACAGTGAGGACAAGACCCCAGTAGTCAAATCATGCATAGTGTTTGTATAGTGTCCTGTGTGGGGCATCCTATGTCCCCTGGGCTGCCTATTTAAGGAGCACCAGGGGGAGCGCTCTACGCAGCCACGGAAGGGCTCTTTAGCCCCTTGGGCTCATTTCTCCTCCAAGACCTCTTAGAGGCAATCTTGGCTCAGCTCATGGAGCGCTTGTACAAATCGTATACAGAGGGAAAATACACAGAATATGCTAGATGCTGCAGTAGGGGTTTTATCTCTCACGAGAGCCCCGAATCAAGGTAAATCCCCGTGTTCATCTGTTTGTCTGTGTGAGCAACTCTGCTCACTATCCCTCCCCGAATCCTCTAGTGTCCATCGGCCCCAACTTAAACCTACCCCTAGGCATCTGTTGTTCTATACGACGACAGTCGACACGATGCAGGGTGGTCTAAGGCTTGTGTTCATACCATTTCAAGTTGCTTGGGCCCAAACTATGTCAGGAAAACTCAGTAGCTCATCAGCCACCACTCACCAACGAGCCTACTCTTACAAAACTCTCATGGGTTACCTAGATTAAGCATTCAGTAAGCATGATATTTTTCTATACCTAGACAAAATTGTGATCAGTTATTCACAAAATAACCCATGCTGGTTTTTGTGAACAAAAAGTGTGATGTACTCACGCGGTTTGGACTTTAGACTTCATCATGCTTATAGTTATAGGCCTCTTGAGTTCCTAGTGCTCATGCTTATACGTGCGTACCATTCATTGTTGCAGGAAGAAAAGCTTCTCTATATACGTTCGACTGATTTCATTTGCAACTAAGCTGAGTGCATGTCAATTAGCTAGCTAGCTAGCTTGCCTCAATCTCTGTGTTATAGTTAGTTATTCTCCACCATGTTAGTGTAGTTGCAACGATTTAATCATTTAATCATCTGAGATATGGGAGGATACCAACATGCTAGGAAAGCAAACTCCGCCAGGTTGAGCGCAATCAGCACGAAGTGTGGCCGCACCTCCCTCTAAGAGCATGTAGGCGTGCAGTCACCTAAACCTATGACTACAGTTTATTTTTCCGCTTCGCTATCAGTAGATCCGAAGCCATCGGTCTAGTGGGGACGTTGCATGAGTGCACATGTCTGCTTCCCAACTCCGGACGTCGTAACGGAAGGTCGTCAGCCATCGACAAATGCGTCGGCCATCGTATTGAGGTCACGGCTAGAGACAAGGGCCGAAGCAGCTTATCAAGCTCACTTCGCATTACTCTGGCTAAACGAGTGAAGCACGATTGGCTCGATGTCGAAGAACTAAATCCTGAAACGACTCTTTTTCATTTCCACCTTAATCCAGCTCACCAATTGGAGGTTGACATCGCGATGTTGCTGTAAAAACGCCGGTTATTTGTGTTTAGTAAACAAACTTTGTGAAATAGATTGCCTCAGTTGGGATTCAAAATGATAAAACATAGTACATTTTAGCAAATAAAGAAGCGCTACGCTAAGATTATCTATTGCTTTTGCTTCCCATGAATGCAACAGCAAGCTGCTAGTTCCTTTCCTAACAAAAACTTTAAATGATTCGTCACAACTTAGTCAGCCTGCTAAACATGCATCATGCTATTATTTTTTGCCCACAAAATTAACTCAAAATTTCTATTTTCCAAAACGTAGTATTAAATAGCTCTACTAATTTACATACCTAAGCTACCTAGGATAAGAAAATAAAATAATAGACAGTGATTCCTTCTTCAAAAACCATAATTGACATGTATAATTTAATTCGTTTATAAAAATAAATAGTTCATTCCCTCCGCATGAACTCAAAACTTGAAGTTCTATAGATGACAAATATTCTCTATGGTATGGTGAAGTGCTTCTATAATATAAGAACCTTATAACATTAAATGCGTACAGGAAAAACAGAGTAAATAAGAAGCAGGTGGTTCAGTTGCAACAATTAGCAAACAATTGCGTACGTGGTAGCTTCTGCGGAGTGGCATCGCGAAAATGGTTAAATGCAATTGAGGAAGTACATATGATTATTCCTATAGAGACATTCTATGATAGATCTATGCATTCAACATAAGCAAAAGTTGCTACATCTTTAGCACACAAATGTAAGAAATAGATTAGACTAATGACTCAGTAGCACCATTAGCTCAAGCAGTGATTATTCGGTATGCCAAACCAGCAGGATGAGCAGTTAGCAGAACTTTTCAATTCTACAAAAATATTAGGAGACACATTTTATCCCTGTTTTATGTGTTCATATGTCGGCACCAAATACATACGACATATATAATACATGACATATATAATACATGGATAAACAATCATGTGTAAAGTTTCACATATACTCCAGAATACAAGCATCCAAACCAGTACCGGCAATTCAATTGCTCAATACATCCTAACATATCCTGCTATGAATTTCGAAGGGCATAATTTTTGGAGCATTGTATTTTCGATGATTGTTCTCTCGTGAATATTTTAAGCCCACACTAGGCATCATTAACTGAACACTGATAGCCTAGATTCTGTTCTGTAAACCATTGTGCCCAGCACCTTCTGCTAGGATTACCGAATCAGAATCTGCTGGAGAACTATTTAATTTATGAACATGGAATTCTTCCCAGTCCTACTTGGAGATCGATTTCCTGTGTCAGGCTCATCTTTCTTTATATATATTGCTTTCACCAATATCCTGGTTCTTGGGAGTCATCCCTCAACCATAATAGTGAATGACCCGTGATCTGGACCTGAATACCTGATCCATTCCTCTCCATCTCCTCCCACACTTGTTGTACCTCCTTTCACATTCCATACTGACATTAAGATTCAGTATTAAGTTATATGTGTCAGAGTCCCAACTTACTACCCAATTCCTTTTTTTTTGGGAAAGGACCCTGGCATTAAAAAGACACCGAACAGTACAAAACAACTCAACAAAAAATGAAAAGTACAACGAGATCCTTGAGATGCCCTTAATCTTCAACCTCCAAACCGTGTCGACGGCGCGCCACCGCTGCCGCTCCTCCTTGAGCCGGTCTGACGTTATTGGTTGCCGCCGAAAAAGAAGGAAGAACCGCCGATGAAGCTCCTTGACGGTCCGAAGAAGTCTACTTCCAAAAGAAAACCTCAAGAACCACACCACTCCCATAAGTTTCTCGACGTCACCGCCGAGATGGGACTGAAGCCGGGGATACTTTATTGAAGAGGCGAAGCCACCACCATCAGAGCGCCCAACAAACTTTGACACAAAAACTAGAAAACATAGCCCTCCCGCCGACGAGGACCGGGATCCACCGCGCCTCCATGGCCCCGATTCCTCCATCCTCTAAATCAAATAAATAACACCTCTTGGTTTCTCAGTCGTCTTCAGGAATGTAGGTCTATGTCATATTGTTTGGAGAGCATCCCATCTCCTTATCATCCAAAGCTCATGAACTTTCTCCGTACGCCTTATCTTACAGAAGCGTTTTATCAAAGTATTGCAGGTAGAACCATCTGCTTGACAACCAGGGTCATTCATCTCACGAAGAATCTCAAGTTCTTCTAGAATTTCTGTATGGCTTTGCTACTTCAGTTTGGCTGTTCTCTTCCTTTCAAGAAAACTTTCTTTAAGTATGATGTATGATCATACGATATAATACGAGCCACCGACATGATGCAGAGTGGTATAAGCCTTGACTGTATTCATACCATTTCAAGTTGCTAGGGCCCAAACTATGTCAAGAAAGCTTAATAGCTCATCATGTAACCACTCACAAACAAGATACTTCTACAATACTCATTGTCATGGGTTACCAAGATTCAGTAAACATGATATTTTTCTATACCTAGACAAGATTGTGATTCAGTTATTCACAAAATAACCCATGCTGGTTTTTATGAACAAAATGTGTGATGTACTCACATGGTTTAGACTTCATCATGCTTATAGGTCTCTTGAGCTCCTAGTGCTCATGCTTATATGCATGTACCATTCATTGTTGCAGGAAGAAAAGCTTCTATATATATGTTTGACTGATTTCATTTGCAACTAAGCTGAGTGCATGTCAATAAGCTAGCTAGCTTGCTTGCCTCAATCTCTGTGGTTTAGTTAGTTATTCTCCACCATGTTAATACTCATTAGTAACTAGTATAGGGGCACGTTCAATTATGTGAGATATGGGAGGATACCAACACGCTAGCAAGCAAGGTACTCTGGGTTCCCCGCCTCCCTCTGAGACGAAGTAGGCGCGCGGTGACCTAAACCTATGAGCATGATCTAGTTTTCTGCTTTGCTATCAGTATATCCAAAGCCATGGGTCTAGTGGGGACGTGGCGTGCGGTGCACACGTCTGCTTCCCAACTTCGTACGTCGTAAAGGAAGGTCGTCATCCATTGAGGAAAGTGTCGTACTGCATGCTGATTGTGTCCTTCCCTGTGTCATCTGCCCACCGTCACATGGGGCGTCGTATGGACGTCACGGCGGGAGATACTGGCCGACGCAGCTTCTCAAGACCACTTCCATTACTCTGGAAGATTGGACCGAATGGGCAGGAGGCCAGCCAGCTAAACGAAGGAAGCACGTGTTGGCTAGACGTCGACGAACTGAATCCTGAAACGACTCTATTCCATTTCCCCCTTTAACCCTGCTCACCAGTTGGATGTTGATATCGGGATGTTGCTCTAAAACCTCTGGTTACTTGTCTCAGTAAACAAACTTAGTGAAATAGATTGCCTCAGTTGGGATTCAAAATGACGAAACATATAATTTAGCAAATAAAACGGCATGACGCTAGGATTATCTATTGCTTTTTGGTTCCCCTGAATTAGCAGTCAGCAAACATGCTAGGTTCATTCCTAAACAAAAACTTGAAATGATTTGTCACAACTTAGTCAGGGGGCTAAACAGGCATCACGATATCATTTTCTCTCCCACAAAATTAACTCAACATTTTTATTTTCCAGAACATAGTATTAAATAGATCTAGTACTTTACATACCTTAGCTACGTACCTAGGATAAAAAAAATAGAATAATAGACAGTGATTCCTTCTTCAAAAATCATAATTGACATTGATTCCCTTCACATGAACTCAAAGTTTCAAATTTTACAGATGAAAATTATTCTCTGTGATGAAGTGCGTCTATAATATAAGAACATTATAACATTAAGAGAGTACAAGGGAAAATAAGCAGCAGGTGGTTCAATTGCAGTAATTAGCAAACAATTGCTTACCTGGTAGGTTCGGCAGAGTGGCAGTGCAAAGATGGTCAAAAGCAACTGCAGAACTACATATGATTATTCCTGTGTAGCCATTCTATGATAGATCTATGAATTCAACAGAAGCAAAAGGTGTTACAAATTTAGCACACAAATGTAAGAAATGGTTTAGACTAATGACTCAGTAGTACCATTAGCTCAAGTGGTAATTATTCGCCAAGCCGAACCAGCAGTATCAGCAGGTGGCAGACCTTTCAATTATACAAAATATTGGAGACACTTTTTATCCCTGTTTTATGTGTTCATATGTCAGATACAACTACATACGGCATATATAGTACATGAAGAAACAAACATGTGCAAGAGTTTCACATATACTCCCCAATACAAGCATCTAAACCAGTACCTGCAATTGAATTTCCCAGTGCATCCTAACATATCCTGCTATGACATTTCAAAGGGCATAACTTTTGTGGCATTGTATTTTCGATGATTCTTCTCTTGTGAATTTTTTAAGCTCGAGACTGGGCATCACTGGCAGCCTAGATTATGTTCTGCAAACCATAGTGCCCAGAACCTTTTTATAGGATTGGGGAATCAGAATCTGCTGGTGAACTGGAATAGTCCTGATAGTCGATCCAGATTTGGATTCTTCCCAGTCCTACTTGCAGATCAATCTTCTGAGTCAGGCTCATCTTTCTCGTTCGTCTTCAGAATGTAGGTGTATGTCATATTGTTTGGAGAGCATCCCATCTTCTCCATATCACCACGTCGTGATTGATCGTTTTTCCCATGTTTGCCAGCTTTGGTTAGTGAATTTATAGATATACCATAGGTCAACAGGTCCGGCTTGAGCTTAGATGCAATGATCTGGTTCCAAACCCATTTAGAACCAGCCAGGCTTCCTTGACACACCACACCAGCCACTGAGAATGATGTTTCAGCTCTTTATGACAGGAGAGAACTCATCTTTCTTCCGCGAGAAAATTGCAAAAAACCACCACAATTGGTGGTTCGGTTGCAAAAGACCACCGGTTTTCAACAAATTCGCAAATCGCCACCACTATTCGCTGACAGTGTTGCAAAAAACCACCGAATTTTGCTGTGACCACGTTTTGGACGAACTGACGCTGTTTATGACAGGTCGGGCCCACTGTCAGGAATGATGTGGCGCAGGCAAATTTTCACAAAAGTCCTACACAATTTTTTTTGCCATTTTTATCTTCCTCAAGCCTGCGTGTGCCCGTGGCCGTGGCTGGCGCCCGTGGCCGGCCGGCGCTCGGCCGTGCCCGTGGCCGCGCCCGTGCTCCTGGCCGTGCCCGTGGCCGGCGCCCGTGGCCGAGCCGTGCCCGGCCGGCGCTAGCCGCGCCCGTGGCCGCGCCGGCGCTCGAGCCCGTGCCCGAGCTCGTGGTCGTGGCCTCGCCTGAGCCATGGCCGGTCGGCGCTAGCCGCGCCCGTGCCTGAGCTCGTGGCCGTGGTCGCGCCGGAGCCGTGGCCGGCCGGCGCTAGCCGCGCCCGTGGCCGCGCCTGTGGCCGTGCCCGTGGCCGCGCCTGTGGCCGGCCGGCGCCGCGCCCCTGCCCGTGGACGACGCCCGAGCCCAAGCCGTGGCCGGCCGGCGCTAGCCGTGCCTGTGGCCGGCGCCCACGCCCGAGCCATGGCCGGCGCTCCTGGCCGCGCCAGTGCTCGTGGTCGTGGCCGCGCCCGAGCCTTGGCCAGCTGCTTGTTGCGCTGGTGGCCGCACCGGCGCTCGCGTTGGTGGCCGTGCTCGTGGCCGTGGCCGTGCTCGTGGCCGGCGCCCGTGCCCGTGCTCGTGGATGTGGCCGCGGCGGCTCCGGCGAGGCAGCCAGGGCCACGGCTCCGCGCGTCGCCGCCCCGCGCCTCGTCTCCGTGCGGAGCGCCGGCCGGCCAGGGCTTGCGGCGGCGGCTCGGTTGCCGCACCTGTTGGCGGCAAACGGCGGGCTCCACTGACGCCGGATGGCGTGCAGGCGAGCGCCGGCCATGGCGGTGAAGTTGAGGCCAGGGGCGCGGCCGCCAGAGCGCCGGCCGGCCACGGCGCGGGCGCGGGCTAGGGGCGCGGCCGCCACGGCGCGGGCGAGCGCGGGCCAGGGGCGCGGCCGCCACGGCGCGGGCGAGCGCGGGCTAGGGGAAGATAAGAAGGCAAAATATTTATGGAGGACTTTTGTGTAAATGTAGCATGTGCCACGTCACGCCCCAGTGGGCCACACCGGTCAGAAACAACGTCAAATTGGCTAAAACGTGGTCAGAGGAAAAAACGGTGGTTTTTTGCAACGCTGTCGTTCAAAAGTGGTGGCGATTTGCGAATTTGTTAAAAACCGGTGATCTTTTGCAACCGAACCACCAATTGTGCTGGTTTTTTGCAATTTTCTCTTCTTCTGCAGAAAAAAGCCTTAGCTTCCTCGACGTGCTTGTACTGACACAGCGACATCAGAAATATCTAGAATCCAACCAGTTCAACCTTGAACCCATACTCCTCCCTCCTGTAGAACATCTCGATCGCCACCTGCACCTTGTGCACCCCCACGTACCGGTTAAACAGGACGGCAAACATACT
The DNA here is from genome assembly GCA_947311845.1 of Poa pratensis. NCBI lineage: Eukaryota > Viridiplantae > Streptophyta > Magnoliopsida > Poales > Poaceae > Poa > Poa pratensis. The sequence continues at coordinate 21,826,876 of CAMZMU010000100.1, read as the reverse complement.
GTTTGTCACGACCGAGCCACGGCGTTTTTCAGGGATCTCGTCGAAGAGCTGCCTCATCCTCCTGGCCTTCTTCATGCACCCGAGGATGTCGAGCATCTCGGTGTATATCCTCAGGCCGTGGACGTACGCCGGCAGCCCGGCCACCCAGTTGAAGAACGACGGTGCCACCTGCCAGTTGGACCTCTCCTTTGAGAACAACGTCCTCATTTATCTCACCGGCAAACTGACAGAGATCCTTTCGGAGGTCCTCGTTGGATTCGCAGGACTTAAGGATTCTCAGAACTTTGCCGGCAATGATGTCCCAAGAGTCCTCGGGAGCGCTGGTATGGCTATGGCAGAAAATTCTCAGAACTTTACCGGCGCTGATGTCCCAGGAGTCCCCTGGATCGCTAATATGGCAGAGTCTCGGTGATCTGAGAACATATCCTCTTGGAAGAAGGCTTGGGTGGAAGCGTCGAGGCGAGGGAGCACCAGGAAGGAAGCACGTCGAACGCATTGGGTCAAACACCTGGCGTGCGGCCGTGCGCGTAGCAACAACGCCCGAGCCACCTAGGAACTGCAGTGCACACGAACAATGCCTAGTTTAGCAATGAGAAGGCGCAAACTGACAGAGGGAGGAGAAGGGATGGATACGACGCGTAGCGGAGATGCGGTTTTTGGTCTTGGAAGCGGCGGCTAGCACGGCGCACGCTGGCATCGTGCCTGCCGGGGGTGGCCATGATGAAGAACAGGCCGGGAGCGCGCGCAGGAGGCAGCCTTGCGCTAGATCGAGCCCCGGCATCGGACGGCCGGAAAACTGTCAGGACCCTCCCTGTGCTGTGCATCGTCATGGGCTGGCGTATGGACCGTTATATATATTTTCCTATAGATTTGGGTAAGCTTTACAAAATTTGATTTTAACTAAAGTCAAAACGCAAAGTAATTGTAAACAGAGAGTACTACAATTCTTGGCTTCGCCGTCCTTGCTCCTAGCCTTCTATGTATCCGAAATCCTGTACAATTTGTGAAATTTTCAATCGAATAAAGCGGAACCTTTAGAAAAACGTGCTCAGAGTCACGCCACCGGCGGCGGGAGCGCGTGCCGAGGCATATTTTGTTATTTGCATTTATTTTTTAGTTGACCAAACGTCCAATCTAAAAAACAGAGAAAATATTGTGTCTATACCATTCTTTTCTTCTAAACATAGGGTGAACATAGACCCTCACATAACGCCTATACAATCACCTTTATAAACGCACACACCCATATGCTACTCCTATGACCATTTATGAAATAACGCGCAATTTCTATAATACTGAGCCAATGACAGATCAGTTTTTAAGATTGATGAAGTCATCACGCGTGAGATCACATATTTAGTTTTATACCAGCAAAGATCGTTATGACGTTTTGTACCATCGAGAGAATGGCACGTTGTTGGTTTTTTTCCAATCTGCCATCTCCCGTTAGAATATTCTGTTTTTAACCGGTTTGAAGAATTTAACAAATCCTAGATTTACCCCTGTACCTATATACGTACGTGAGGTCTTAACTCTTAAGGCCAGACGTGTTTCGCAGTAGTGGAGTAGAAATTGCATATATAATGCAAGTAACCATCTCTCCTCTTTAGTTACTCATCCTTCAATAAAATAAGTGTATGTAGAAGGTGAAAAGAGCCTGTGATGAATGTTATTGGAATTGATTTCTGTGTGATGAAAGAGAAGAATCATTATCTATTATCTATGGTCAAATGCATTGGCAAGAGGTAGAAGTGCATTTATTTGAGGACGGAGGGAGTACACAACGCAGTGATGAGCAGCGACCACCGCGTACACCTCACCGGCGGCGACAACTGAATCCCAAGAGTCCGGCGGAGGATCTCGGCGGTGGCGCACCTCCATCCCTGGCGAAGCGAGCTCCCATAGGCATGGAGAGGAGGGGCCCAGCCAGCCGCCCGAAACCCTAGCCCCCGCCGTCTGCGACCTCGCCGACGCCGCACTTTGTACGGCCGCGGCACGACCCCTACGCCGAGCCTGAGATCGTCCCCGACGCCTAGTCTCCCCGTGGTCCTTCTCTTGCTCGTTCCCGACGCCCGGCGGGCACTGGTGTTCTTGCTCGGATGGATCCTCTTGATGTTCAAGTTGGGTAAGCTTCTATGACCTTGTACAGATTCTTTTCTTTGTGTATGAGCACGTGGCTGAAGAGAATAAATGAGGACCTTTGTGGTGATGAGGTCCTTATGTTTGTTCTCTGTTCCATTTGTTTGTGGCTTGTACAGGATCGAGCAAAAAATTGTCTGTCGATTAGAGATTCTTGTCAATGGTTACTTCACAGTTGTAGATGGTAAGGAAATATACAGCAAGGGCAGGACTGTCAGCTGGGATGTTGATTTAGAAGAATATGCACTCACTGATGTTGAGAAAAATATTGGTCAATATTTTCGATGGGGCAGCTACCAAAAGGCATACTTCTGGGTTATTGAAGGGGGCGCTATGAAATGCATATTGGCTTCAGATGCACAGCTTCTTGACCTGCTAAGGTCTTGTAAAGTGTTGAAGTTGCTGATGATAGTGGGTAGACTTGAGGAGAGTGAGGAGCCTGATGTTGCCAATGTTGTGCGCAGGCAGTTGGATGCTGCTCCTAATGTAGGCAAGGAGATGCCAGTTGTAGCTGAAGTGATGGGCCAAGAGGTGCATAATGCTGCAGATGTTGACATGGGGTTAGAGTGGAGGGAATTACTGGCAAAACGGCAGCGGGCCGAGCCCGACCATTCCACTCCGCCTCCACTGGCTCCACCTACTTCCACGCCGCAACCTCCTCCAATGGACGGAACCCAGAGACCCGAAGCTCTTACCGACGCCGATCCGGACATTCCCCAACAGGAGAGGCCATCCAGAGCCCAGGAACTCTTCCAGCTGCCAACGGAACCGTCGGTGCCAAATGCGCTAGTGGTGTTGCGCCCACAGAAGGAACGTGGAAGCAATCAAACAGTAGTAAATGAGAACCAAAAACATTATTGCTCCGAGGAAGACGATGATATGCAAGCAATGGAGTCGCTCAACCAGGCATTGCTTACAAAGGAAAGAGAAAGCAATGATGCGTTGCAATGTGTTCGAAAGAAGCTCATAGAGGTAACTGAGGAAGCTATGCCACCTTTGTGGATGCATGCATTTGATACTCTCACTACATATCTCAATATTTTTATCCTTAATTTTACTTGTCATGGATCTATTGCATTTTCGCAGACCTTCCAGTTCCGGAAATTCACTACTGCCCGGTCACATATTTTTGTCAAAAGAATGGGTGAGCTTGATGCTCAAGCATTTGCGAATGCTTGCAGAACAAATATACCAAATGAGGATGCACAGTTTAGCTCCGCTGTTCTTTGTTCAAAATGGCAAACAGAAATTGCAAACTCAGAGTGGCATCCTTTTAGGATAGTCATGGTGAATGGTAAACCGACGGTATGTGGAATGTAGAAGCTCCATTGTTCTTAGTTTCCATGCTCTGCTCGCTCCACTAGCCTTAAGTCATTAGTTTCTCGGAACTTCCCTAATACTACAAAATACCAAACAGTTTTGTACATGAGATTCAATAATTCCAGTTATTTTTTCAAACACTTTTCTTCTTTACATTTATTCACAAACATTTCCATGATTCCACCTAAAAATGCATACCCTGTTCCCCTCTTGTCTAGGAAATTCTTTTGGAGGACGATGAGAAGCTCCGCAAGTTAAAGGAAGAGCATGGCGAAGAAATCTACGCCTTGGTAACCAAGGCATTGCTTGAGATCAACGAGTACAACCCCAGCGGACGCTACGTCGTGCCAGAGCTGTGGAACTCTAAGGCAGGCCGGAAAGCGACGCTGGAGGAGGCCGTCGAGTTCGTCCTGAAACGGTGGCAACCGCCCAAGAGGAAGCGCTGATCTGCAGGTTGGGGCGTGTCCTGCTTTTGCTAATGTAGTAGTAGTAATAGTGCCAGTGGATTGGCTAAGAGGTCTAGTGGTTCACTGGTTCTTAATGATCATGGAACTAGATTAATGAACCGAGATTGCCTTTTGATTTCTAGCTAGCCAGAGTTTAGCTAGATGCCCCTGTTGTATAGCCTTGGCATGGGCTGCTGGTACTAATCTAAGAAATGTATTTAGGTTACCTCTCTCGTCTTTGTAGCTATATCGTTAATATGGATGTTATGCTTGCCCTGAGAGGAGAGGAGCAGCTGAGCTGGAGAGGAGTAGCTCAAGCTTGACAATGGCCAGTGGCGCCACCTGCTCTGCTCTGCTCTGCTTCAACAATTACTTACACCCTGCACTGCACAGAATATATGCATCTCACTCGACACTCATGCGGAGCTCTCCAGGAAGAGTAGACCTCCATGACTGACCGAGTACCTGCCATGGCGTCCACCTTTAGTCCTTTACCCTCGCTGGACGGCTCCTGGCCCGTCGATTTCCGGCCATAACAGCAAGCTAGATCACTCGGCATGTATTTCCCAGTTTCTGGATGTTTTCAGCTACCAGTTGGAATTTTTCAGCGCTAACAACAAAGCAAGACAAATCTTTCTTTCTGAAATTTCCAACACCTGTTGATATATCAAACTAGCACGGAAGTTTATTCGTCAACAATAATATTTGGTTCAACATGTGACAGGTTCATCCTACTACTGCTGCTGCTACATGCTAACCAAACCATTCATTTGTACCATAAGCTTGGCAGTATAAAAATGGAAATACGTCTTTCGCGAGCCTGCTTCCGGCTCTCATTACGCAACTTTTTTTGCTTGTATCCTCTTGATGCGCTTTTGATTTAATAAATTCGCTTTATCGAAAAAATATGATACATTGTGGACCAACTTAGACCAGCCCAAGTAGCAGGAGGAGGGAATAAGAGCACAAAGATCCCTGGAAGAAAGAAGTTCTAACAGAGAGTTTATACAAATCCAGTGGGAAAGCCTCATCATATGGTCTATCAAAGTTAACTCCACAGGATTCTAGGATGCCTATGATTGAGCCTAACTGCAAGTGAGAATGCAGGGACTCAGGTAGCAAGAAAAAAATACATTTAATTGACCGTTACCATGTAGAAGAATCCAACTAAACCACATGATTCCCGTCAGAGGAACACAATTGCTCAGAAGAAAGGATGAGACAGGGGCTAAGCCCATGTGATCAGGGAAAGAAAGTGAGCGGTAGTTTGTGAAATGGTGAGCTGGATTCTGTGATCCTTTCTCTAAGTTCAAACACATTTCTTTGCTCTTATGCTGAAACCTGACGTGATGAGAGCTGGTTTGAACCTCCTATGTGAGCAGACACTGACTGACCCCAGTTGACACCCTGGGCTGGTGATGTCCAGAGACGAAAGATCTTGGAAAGTTTGGTGAAGGATTTTGACTGAAGATAGCTCATTTTCATCCATGTAGCATCAACATCGCCAGCTGGTTTGGCAACTGGTTAAGAATGTAGCAGAGCAGGGGATTCTTTGGCTAAAAGGAACGTTTAGTTGCTTTACAGTACAGCTTCGGCTGTTTTGACATTTGGCACAATATTCCAATTGAAGATCGTGAAATTAAGAGTCAGCACAGGGACGTGAAGAACTGAAGATTCTCTTCTTCCTCCTTGAGAATGACAGGCATGGAACATGAGGCAATGCAATTTGACCTAACATCACACAAGAGAATCAACCCCACACATCCTTTTCACAGCGACTCCAGGATCGAAGAAGCCAAGAAATACAAATTCATGCCTCGATTAGTTACCACATCTCATATACCAAATCCGCTGGTAAATTTTTCTTTATTCTATACACTCGATCGGTAGGGTATTATATTGCAATCCTCCAATTTGAAACACCAACAAATCCATCGATCAGGTTAACCCTTTGGTTAACTCTGTTTCAATTGATCCCGGTAATTAGTATTACAGACACCCATGAATTAAATCCTCCGTGCGCAGTTGATTTGATCAGTTGGTACGGTGACGAGATCAATGCGCGTGCTCATGTCCAGAGCGGCTCCTCGGCCCAGCCAACCGGCCCGGCCTGCTGCATGATTCCGCCGCCGCCTGCGCCGCCGTCGACGACATACAGCGCGTCCACGGGTGCTGCATCACGCTGGCCTGCAGCGAGCTGGGAGCCTCCGCTGCCGGTGACGGCGCCGCAGTAGGCGTCGTGCGACGCGGCGAGTTGTCCCCCGGCGGTGGCCATCTCCACGGTACAGAGGAGCGCGACGAGGTGCGCGTGGTGGGCGCGCGCGGCGGCGAGCTCGGCCTGCGCGCGCGCGAGCTGAGCCTTGAGCCCGTCCACCTGCCTCTGTAGCTGGCAGATGGCCCCGGCGCTGCCGTAGACCGGGTCACGCGCCCGCGCCGCCGCCTCGTACACCATGCTGCTCACCGCGTCCGCGCGCTGCTCCTCCGGCAGCTCCTGCAGGAGCTTGATGATGTTGCTGGCGCCGAAGACGCGGTGCGCGGTGGCGAACTTGTGCGGGTCGGTGGGCGGGAAGTAGGGCGCCAGCACGCAGCGGTCCACGCACCGGCGCCGGAGGATCTTGCACGCCGCGCACGGGCTCAGCACCACCGTTGCCGTTGCCAGTGGCGGCGACGTCGGGTTCGGTGAGGAGTGCAACGGCACCGTGTCGTCCGATGACTCCATGTGTACGCGTTCGGTTCGCGCGCGCTTGGTTCACTTGGGAGAGCTTAGCTGCTAGGTGCAAAGTTCTGCCGCCATTGGTGTGGTCTAGATATAGGGTGTGGGCTAGCTAGGAGTAGAAGCTGACTAGTGGACCAATAGGCATACAATTTGCTATTTCTCAGGAGAGTGAATAGTTGCGACCGCACCCGGATATCCTATTTTCGAGTTTTCAAAAAATCCGAAATAAATCATGAACATTATGTTGTTTCTCGTGCATCTAAAAATTTCATTTCAAAATATGACAATATGTGTCATGTGCAAAAAAGAGAAGACACAAGTGAATATTATCACGTACTATTCACACATAATTTGTCTTTTTTGTGCAGCCCACATAATGTCAAATTCTTGGATAAAAATTTGTGGATGTATGTGAAACAATATAACCAATGTTCATGATTTATTTCACAATTTTTTTGGAAAATTGGAAGTACGACATGGGGAATGGGGTACGGGGGTAACTAGTTGCAAAATTTAGTTTCCCATTTCTCAGTAGATTATTTCGATAAAGATTTACTATATCTCAGTAGATTAGGTTGAGTAGAGATCTTTGACCTTTTCTTTTCTTTGCTTTATTAACTAGTAACTAATTATGGTTACGACATTACAAACGGTGTACCCTTTTATTTTCTTTGCTGTATTAACTAGCTAATTATGGTTAGGGAATTACAATAGGTCATTCCACATTTGTCCGCCTTATGTGTCCGTTGGGGGATCACCGGAAAAGTAATGCAGACACATTTTAGCATGGAACCCAAGGGCATCCCAATTGTCCCCCCGGACATGTCCAAAATGTAACACATAGTTCAAATATTACATAGTTTAAACACATAATTTAATACATAGTTCAGAAACATAATTCATATGGCATAGTTCAAACGTACAGTAAACTAGATAGCTCAAGCATTCATCTACCTTTTGGGCTCTATCAAGGTTGGATTGTGAAAATAGTACCCAGTATCGCCGTGCTTCCCATGGGACAAAACACAGGATCATATGTCAGCGGTGTCAAGAGGGGAGGAAAGAAGGGATGCTCGGCAGCGGCCTCCTTCTTCTCGACGAAAGTCAATATCAATGTCCAAAGAAACAACTATTATAGAATAGTAGGAAGATAACAAAAAATCTAAAGTTGTAATTCGGGTTTCCTATCTTAATGGTATATTAAAGAGCACATGCTCTTTTATTATTAGAACAATCTAAACCTAATGAAAATGCATATCACCTTTCAAACATGCAAAAAAAAAAACTTAGTTACACTGAATAAAGATTGTGTATTTAACATAATCAAAATGATTGAATTGACAAGGCACAAGAGGAAACACCCCTACCTGTGGTTGTGTCAGATCATGGCATGTGGCATCCTTCCTCATGATGGGTCTGAGTTACTTTCTTCCTTAATGAAAGCGCTCCATTTTATCACCATTTCAACTTGTCATCTCATGGCGCTTCCTTCTTCGTGTTAATGCTCTTTCCCTTCATTGCCAATACGGTGCCGCCATGAGCAACCACATTGCTTTCCAAAAGGAAGAAAATTTTATGTAATTATTTGATTGACTTTTGGAAGGTGGGTGAGTGCAATAGTTTTTCCATTGCATCAGGGATCCCTCCAAGTAAGTTGCTCCCCCGTCATAGCTTTTCCCACTTCACTCTTCCTCTCTTCTTGCACTCTTGCGTTCTTAGCACATAATGTCGCATACCACGCCATGAAACCATTGCATCAGGGAGACCTTCAAGTTCCCCTTGTTCCATTTCTTCCTCCCTTCCCTCTATCCCCACATCTTTTCATAATCCTAATAAGATCGATGGCACACCGCACACGTGACTGTGGCAGTTTTTACACGTCGTTAGGCATTGTACTGAAATTGCTCGGACTTGCTTTGTAGGGTGAAAGCCATGATTTGCGTTCAGTGGTTGGACTCGATGGTGCCCATATGTCGTTTCCTTGAAGGCCGGAGTAGTATATATGGCGGCGGTTGATCTTTTGATGTTGCACCTTTCATCGCTTTGACATGCCATCGGGTGATCTAAGCAAAACATGCAGCTTTCTCTCACCTTGAATAAACAACCGCTATAGATTGCACAAACTCTCGGTGCCGACCATGTGTAGCTTGAACGATGTGACAGCCCCATAGGAGAAGGTCCTATGGAGAGAAACATGGTATTCAGATCTATGCATGGGTGACACGCCATGCTGACGTACGATGCATGCACGTCTCGGCATGCAATTCCCTTGTTCGTCAGAAGTTCTTTTTTTTGACAAGTCAGAAGTAGCTTGGCTGATGCTCTTCTATTGACGGGAGATTGATTTGAAAACAGCCTGTGTTCCACGTACCCCACTGCTCTGTCTCTCTCGCCCCATATGATAGCAACGTGTAATGCGTGATCATGTACGTGATCTACATGGTTCGTATGTCCCAATAGTGATCATGGAAGGTACGGTGGTTGTAGTGGAGTTCCCTCCCGCCCCTTTGTGTATTAATTGATCTTGATCAGATCCAATATGTGTATATCTCGGGCGTTTCTAAAGATGGAATGATTGTATATCCCGATGCCGTGTGGACTTATTTAGTTGTGGTAGCTAGCACTAGCAGTGCTCAATGATAACCTGCCTTTTCTAGCTCATCATTGTTGTTAGTTACCCGAATCAACCAACCACGGTCTATTTACCACCTCTAGTTTCCAGTCAAATCGTCATATCGATGTCGAGTAGCCGATATATTGTAGGTTGTTCACTTTTCATGTTTGATAGGTTAGCTAGTTCGAGATTGTGCATTGCACGTGCACAATTACTAACGTGAAAGAGTATGGACCAATTATGGAAGAATAATTTTTTTGTTCCTGACTTATAATTTTTTTATGTCATTATTAGTACTATTAGGCATATGATAAAAAAAGATATTCAAAATTGTGCATTACGGAATGTCATATACAAACAAGATCTTAGCGAGTTATGTCGGCCGCTTGCTCCCTAGGGCATCTTATGAGGTGGAAGACAATATGTTCTTAGTCAATCTTATCTTATACAATGGATCATCTTCGATTTGTAAGGTTGTCTTTTCAAATGCATTCCACATCATTTAGAGAAGACACACACAATGATTTGTTTTGACTCATAGGTCTAGATGCACTCGTTATGAAAATACATTTTAAATATATTTTAAGAATGTAAAAAAATTCCAAATAAATTGTTTGGATATACATCCAAACATTCTATGTACGCGGAAAAAGTTTCATGAAAAAAAAAATTCTTTGCGGGCTGTGTAAAAAGAAAATAAAAGGTCTGGTGAAACTTCATTTTGGAGCACTGGAATTTGTCATTTTGGAATATCTAGATTGAGAAACTTAAAATGGGGCCGGGTGGTTGAGACGCACTATGTGATGTCCGAGTTGAGCCCAAGCTGGCACGTCAAATACACGCGCACCACAGGATTTACATGTTAGATAGACGACGACCAGTAAGCGCCGCACGAAAAGAAATAATGAGCGCATGCAGCATGCAGATGCCATGAGCCTCTACGATTGGCCAGTTAGGTATAGTGATCACACACAGATCAACACAACATCTACGACATGACTTACACTAGTAGAAAAACCACCTTCGGTTCGGGCCTTTTGTCTCGCCCAAAATTATGAACCGAGACAAATGGGGTAGAGCAGGGTTGTCAGGAACCTTTGGTCCCAGTTCGTGTTACGAACCGGGACCAAAGGGTCGCGGCATGCGCAGAGGCGGGCCCAACGCGCCCCTTCGTCCCGGTTCGTAACACGAACCGGGACCAAAGGGTCGCGGCATGCGCAGAGGCGGGCCCAGCGCGCCCTTTCGTCCGGTTCGTAACACCCTATATCATCTTCTTCCACCCCAGCTCCTCTCCATTTTCATTGCTCGAAACTTCACCATTTTTCTCCTCCATTTCCTCTCCTCACTCAAGTTAATCCCCATTTTTTTCACCATTTGTGAAGATTGAAGGCACCCCAGCTATTCAAGGGTTAGCAACTTCATCATTTCTTCCGGCGTTGCTAGTTTAGCTCATTTCATTGCTAGTTTAGCTCATTTCATTTTTATAGTGCTAGCTAGGTGTTTGATGAAATGACTAAATTAGGGAGTTCATTTTTTTATATGCATTTTGAGCTCAAATTAATTTATGATTTGTGGGTTTTAGTGTCGTCTCGTCCCCAACCTCACCGCCGTCGATAGCCCGCGCCGTCCTGTGACCGGCACCACCTCGGTGAGCCTCTTTTTTTATCTTTTATTTGAAAGAAAAATTACTTGTATGATTTAAATGCATAGTTATTTCTTGTATAATTTTCTTATGTTTTTTTATATGTATAGTGTCATGGTTTTGATATCCGCCCCCGTCGGCCCTCGTTCGATCTATGATTCGGATGTAGTATATTTTTATAACTATTTGTTTCATTTCGTGTTTATAACAACTATACTACCAACTTGACATAGACGCTTTTATCTAGGAGGTAGTTGAACCGGAAATTCCAGCCGACCCTATTGTCGAGTTTTTTGTAAAAGAAAACAATGATTTGAAAGCAAAATTGAAAAGAAGTGAAGATCTTCGTCTCCAATGCCTAGAAGAGAAGATGAAATTGGAGTTCAAGCTTGCCGACATAGTCGATGAATACGAGTTCAAACTTGCCGACGTCATCGATGCTCACGAGATCAAGATGGGTGCAATGCGCTTGAAGATTAAAAAGATTAGAAAATATGCCATTAGTCAAGAGGCTTGGTAACTGTTGGTTCAATAATTAGCTTAGTTGCGATTTTGATCGCATTTATTGTTGGATTAAAATTCTTTAGATAGTTGTATGTTAGTTTTAATTAATGTATGTTTTATGAGAACTATGTATTACATTTGGGCACTACTCTATTTTGGTTTTAATGTGATGAACTTGTATTAATTAATTTGGTCACTATTATATTTTCATTATGTAGTGTAATGGTATTTGATATATTTATATAATGCAGATGAGCCGGCAATGGATATACAGTGACCGACGCTGTTCCGACTATATTAATGGCATGCATAGTTTTCTCCGTGTGGCTGAGAAAAACAAGCCGTCGAATGGTTTTATTTCTTGTCCATGTAGTGTCTGCAAGAATACGCAGGATTACTCTGCCTCAAAACCATTCACGTCCACCTGTTGCAGTCCGGTTTCATGTCCGGTTATAATTGTTGGACCAAGCACGGAGAAAGAGGGGTTATAATAGAAGAAAATGAAGAAGAAGAGGATAATGACAACTATCCTACGTTCACTGAAGATGGTCATACTACAATGGGGGAAGAAGAAGCTGAAGAAGAGCCCATTGTTGATGAGTCGATGATGATTTTGGTCGGGCCATTCTTGATGCACAGATAAACATCGGAAGTGAAAACGAGAGGTTGAATCTGGAGAGCATGTTAGAGGATCACAAAAATTGTTGTACCCAACTTGCGAAGATGGCCAGAAAAAGCTTGGTACCACACTGGAATTGCTGCAATGGAAGGCAGAGAATGGTACATCTGACAGGGGATTTGAAAATTTGCTGAAAATAATAAAGAAGATGCTTCCAAGGGATAACGTATTACCCCCAGTACGTACGAAGCAAAGAAGGTTGTCTGCCCTCTAGGATTAGAGGTGCAGAAGATACATGCATGCATCAATGACTGCATCCTCTACCGCGGTGAGAAGTACGAGAATTTGAATGCATGCCCGATATGCGGTGCATTGCGGTATAAGATAAGGCGAGATGACCCTGGTGATGTTGAGGGCGAGCCGTGCCCCAGGAAGAGGGTTTCTGCCAAGGTGATGTGGTATGCTCCTATAATACCACGGTTAAAACGTTTGTTCCAAAACAAAAAGCATGCAAAGTTGTTACGATGGCACAAAGAAGACCGTAAGAAAGACCTGATACTGAGACACCCGCTGATGGGTCGCAGTGGAGAAAAATCGACAGGGAGTTCCCGACATTTGTAGCTGACGCAAGGAACTTAAGATTTTGTCTAACTACAGATGGCTTTAATCCTTTCGGGGAACAAAGCTCCAGTCATAGCACTGGCCTGTGACTCTATGTATCTACAACCTTCCTCTTTGGTTGTGCATGAAGCGGAAGTTCATTATGATGTCAGTGCTCATCCAAGGTCCGAAGCAACCCGGCAACGACATTGATGTGTACCTGAGGCCATTGGTTGAAGAACTTTTATAGTTGTGGCGTGACAAGGTGTACCTGTGTGGGATGAGCACGAACAAAAGGAATTTGACCTACAAGCGTTGTTGTTTGTAACCATCAATGATTGGCCTGCTCTTAGTAACATTTCAGGACAGTCAAAAAAGGGATACAATGCATGACACGTAACAAGAATGTGTACCGGGTCATCATCGATTTCTTCCAGGTCAGCATCCGTAAGAAAGAAAGGCAAGCATTTCAAAGGTGAGACAGATCACCGGACGAAGCCTACCTGCCCTCATGGTGATGTTATATATGACATGGTCAAGGATTTAGAAGTAATCTTTGGAAAAGGTCTGACAGTGTATCTGTTCCGAATGACGCTGACAACCACGTACCCATGTGGAAGAAGTGCTCTATATTTTGGGAGCTACCTATTGAAAAATCCTAGAGATTCGCTCTGCAATCGACGTGATGCACGTGACGAATTTTTGTGTGTGAACCTGCTAAGCTTCTTGGGCGTGTATGGGAAGACGAAAGATACACGGATGCACAGCTGAACCATCAACATATGCACGAACGAGACGACCGCTTTAATCTAGAGAAGTATCAAGGTCCTGTCAGCTACGCTCTTACCAGAGAAGAGAAGGAGATCTTTTTTGAAGTCCTGAGCAGTATCAAGGTTCTGTTGGCTTCTCGTCGAATGTAAATTGAATAATAAACATGACAGAGAAAAAGTTCCAAAACCTAAAGTCTCATGACTGCCACGTGATTATGACACAATTACTTCCGGTTGCATTGAGGGGGCTTCTACCGGAAAATGTTCGAGTACCCATTGTGAAGCTATGTGCATTTCTCAATGCAATTTCTCAGAAGGTGATCAATCCATTAACTCTACCAAGTTTACAGAAGGATGTGGTCCAATGTCTTGTCAGCTTCGAGTTGGTGTTCCCACCATCCTTCTTCAATATTATGACTCAAGTCATAGTTCACCTAGTCGAAGAGATTAACGTTCTCGGTCTTGTATTTCTACACAACATGTTCCCTTTGAGAGGTTCATGGAAGTCTTAAAAAATATGTTCATAACCGTGCAAGGCCAGAAGGAAGCATCTCCAAGGGCTATGGAACAGAGGAGGTCATTGAGTTTTATGTTGACTTTATTCCTGACCTTAAGCCGATCGGTGTTCCTCAATCACGCCATGAGGGGAGACTGCGTGGAAAGGCACGCTAGGAAAGAAAACAATAATATGTAAGGACTGGGATTTTTTCAATCAAGCACACTACACAGTTCTACATAATTCTAGCTTGGTGGCTCCGTATATCAAGGAACACATGAATAGTTTACGCTCTAATGCCCGGTGCAGCCTGAAGAATGTATTGAAAGAGAACACATGAAGACTTTCAGCGGGTGGTTGCAAACACGTCTCATTAATGACAGCACTGTCGAAGAACAACTATACTTGTTGGCCAAATCACCATCTTCGACTATATTGACTTTTCATGGGTACAAGATAAATGGAATACATTTTACACGGCCGACCAAGATAAAAAGAGCACCAACCAAAACAGTGGTGTCCGCTTTGATGCAACAAACAACAATGGGAAAAAGGGATACATTTATGGTTACATAGAGCAGATATGAGAACTTGATATGGACCTTTTTTCAAGGTACCTTTGTTCTGGTGCAAATGGTTCAACCTGAAAGGCGGGGTAAATGTAGACCCGAAGTACGGAATGACTACAGTGGATATCAAGAATCTTGGGTATGACACCGAACCATTCGTCCTAGCCAATGACGTGGCTCAGGTTTTCTATGTGAAGGTGATACGTCTCCAACGTATCCATAATTTCTGCTGTTCCATGCTTATATTATACCATTTGCTACATGTTTTATATACACTTCGTATCACTTTTATGCATTTTCTGGGACTAACCTATTAACAAGATGCCACAGTGCCAGTTCCCTGTTTTCTGCTGTTTTTGGTTTCAGAAAGTTACTTCTGGAAATATTCTCGGAATTGCACGAAACAAAAGGCCAAGTCCCTATTTTTCCACACGTACACGGAGTCCGAAGGAGAGACGAAGGAGAGCCACGAGGTGGCCAAACCACCTGGCGGCGCGGCAGTGGGCCCAGCCGCGCCAGCCTGTGGTTTGGGCCCCTCGGGGGTCCGCCGACATCGCCCCTTCGCCTATTTATTCCCCGAGACGTGAAAACCCTAAAACACCGAGCCTTTCATCCAGAACATATTCGCTGCCGCCGCCGTCGTCAACCCTAACTCGGGGGGTTTCTGAAGCTCTTCCCGGCACCCTGCCGGAGAGGGGAATCATCACCGGAGGGCTCTACATCGCCATGCCCGCCTCCGGAGTGATGCGTGAGTAGTTCATCCTTGGACTATGGGTCCATAGCAGTAGCTAGATGGTTGTCTTCTCCACTTGTGCCATCATGTTTAGATCTTGTGAGCTGCCTATCATGATCAAGATCATCTTATTGTAATGCTACATGTTGTGTTTGCTGGGATCTGACTTATATTGATACCTATGTGGAGCTGAATATTATATTATCATGTCTATGTCATTTGTGATCTTGCATGCTCTCCGTTACTTGTTGAAGCCTTGGCCAAGTGAATACTTGTAACTCCAAGAGGGGGTATTTATGCATGATAGTTGGGTTCAACCTCTATTTAACCTGGGATAGTGACAGCAAGTTCTAAGGTTGTAGATGTGTTGTTGCCACTAGGGGTAAAACAGCAATGCTTTATTCAAGGATGAATGTATTGTTTACATTACGCACATTACTTAATGCAATTGTCTGTTGCTTGCAACTTAATACTGGAAGGGGTACGGATGTTAACCGGAAAGTGGACTATTTAGGCATAGATGCATGCTGGATAGCGGTCTATGTACTTTGTCGTAATGCCCAAATGAATCTCATAGTAGACACCACACTCACACATGCATGTTATATGCACTTATCAATTGTCAATTGCCCAGCTGTAATTTGTTTACCCAGCATGTTAGTTATCTTATTGGAGAGACACCACTAGTGAACTGTGGACCCCGGTCCATTCTTTTACATCTGAAATACAATCTACTGCAATCATTGTTCTCTACTGTTTTATGCAAACAAACATCATTTCCATTCGATACGTTTAACCCTTTGTTTTCAGCAAGCCGGTGAGATTGACAACCTCACTGTTAAGTTGGGGCAAAGTAATTTGATTGTGTTGTGCAGGTTCCACGTTGGCACCGGAATCCCTGGTGTTGCGCCGCACTACACTCCTTCACCAACACCTTCGAAGCAACCTCGTTTTCCTACTGGTTCGATTAAACCTTGGTTTCATACTGAGGGAAAACTTGCTGCTGCACTCATCATACCTTCCTCTTGGGGTTCCCAACTGACGTGTGACGTACAAGCATTGTTTCTGGCACTGTTGCCGGGGAGATATTCCCTCGTCAACTTAGAGCCACCAACACGTTTTCTGGCGCCGTTGCCGGGGAAAACCGAATTGCTTCTGCAAGGGGAGTCTCTCACACCCAATCTCTTTACTTTGTTATTTGTCTTGCTTAGTTTATTTTTATTTAGTCTTGTTTGCTCTCTTTATCAAAAACACAAAAAAATTAGTTACTTGTTTAATTCGTTTGATTTTGTTTTTCAAAATGAATGCTCCTGAAGTTGAAGTTCGTTCTTTTAGGCAACTAGGAGGTGAAAATTTGAAAGATGCTTGGTATAGAATTAGTGATGCTCATCATAGATGTACTAAGAAACACTCTACCACTATCCTCCTTAGGAACTTTTATGTTGGTATCTCTAGTTGGTATAGGTATGTTCTAGACACTCTTACAGGTGGAAATTTCTTGGGTACTCCTGCTTTAGAAGCCTGTAATATTATTGAAAGTTTGGTAGGAACACCACCCACTAAAGATATTAAAATTGAGATCACCTTGGAGGATGTTATAAATAAGTTAGACTCTATGGAGAATTTTTTTCCAAATTTTCTTGATTGTATTGGTAAGACTAATGAATCAATAGCCACCATCAATGAAAGAATCACTGTTCTTGAGGATAATAATATCCATGACACCCAAAATCATAGAATTGATGAGTTAGAGGAAGCTATTGAAACCTTAAGTTCAACCTTTACTTCTCTTAAGTCTAAAAAGGAGAAAGTTTATGTGGGTAGAGAGCAAAAGTTTATGTATGTTCCTAAAGTGCCAAAACCAAAGACTCATTATGAGCTTAAAATTGATAAAACTTTTAGTACGGTTAAAGGTAATGAAACACCTCCAGGAACATCTAAGATACCCATTGTTACAAGCTGTGTGTTGGAAGAAGCTTTTGATGATTTGAATGATTTGCCACTTGACAACACTTGATTTTCACTTTCTGCGCCTAGCTGAAAGGCGTTAAAGAAAAGCGCTTATGGGAGACAACCCATCGTTTTTATTTGCTGTTATTTTTGTTTTCTTTGAGTCAAGGAGTTTTGTTACTTCTGTAGCAACTCCTTTGTATCTTTATTTTATCGCAATGTTGTGCCAAGTAAAGTTCTATATTGAAAGTTGATGCAAGATTTGGATTTCTGCGCAGTGACAGATTTTTAGCTGTCACGGATTTGAGCTTATCTCCCTGTAGAAAATTCAAAAAATTCTGAAAAAATCACGCATATTCCTGAGATATGTACGCAACTTTCATTATTTTAGGCCAGATCCATCTGAGCAACTTAAGTGCCTCGAAAAAATTCGTCATTCCAGACTGTTCTGTTTTTGACAGATTCTGCCTTTTGTTTTGCATTCGCTCTTTTACTGTGTTTGTGTGGATTTCTTTGCTCCACAAAGCATTGGTGGCTGTAGCTAATGTCCAGAAGCTTTGGGATTGATTGTATCATTACAGAATATGAGAATTTTTGATTATGCACTAACCCTCTAATGAGAACTGTCTTGAGTTTGGTGTGAAGGAAGTTTTCAAGGATCAAGCGAGAAGGGTGATATTATGTGATCAAGAAGAGTGAAAAGCCTAAGCTTGGGGATGCCCCCGTGGTTCATCCCAACCATATTCAGAGAGACTCAAGCGTCTAAGCTTGGGGATGCCCAAGGCATCCCCTTCTTCATCAACAAACTTATCAGGTCATCTCTAGTGAAACTATATTTTAATTCTTTCACATCTTATGCGCTTTACTTGGAGCGTCTGTGTGTTTTTATTTTTGTTTTTGTTTGAATAAATTCGGATCCTAGCAATCCTTGTGTGGGAGAGAGACACGCTCCGCTTTTTCATGTGAATACTCATGTTCTTCACTTATATTTGTTGAGTATTCTTAACTAGCTACTGCAGTGCTTTTAGCTCCTGTTTTTCATGCATCTCTTCGAGCTGTTAGCACTTGTTTATAAATACTCTCTTGCTGCATTATATTATCATTTGGAGAGTTTATGTTTAAATAAATTGATTGGTGTTTGTTTGGAAGAAAGAAAATGCTACATGTAGTAGTTGGTATTGGAAAAGACATATGCATTCTTGTAGATCATTGTCTTGTTTCGATTTGATGCTTTGCAATTGTTTTGAGCTCTCAAGTAGATCATGTTTAAGCTCTTGCATCATGTAGTTAAAGCCTAGTAGTGGAGAACTACCGTAGAGCTTGTTGAGACTTGGGATGCATATTTGTTCTCTCTAAGGTCTAGATATTTTCTGGTAAAATGTTTGAGCAACAAGGAAGACAGTGTAGAGTCTTATAATACTTGCAATATGTTTTTATGTGATTCTTGCTGTACCGGTTTATACTTGTGTTTGCTTCAAACAACCTTGCTAGCCTAAACTCTGTACTGAGAGGGAATGCTTCTCGTGCATCCAAAACTTGAGCCAAAACCCATGCCATTTGTGTCCACCATACCTACCTACTATGTGGTATTTCCTGCCATTCCAAGTAAATATTTCATGTGCTACCTTTAAACTATTCAAAACTTTATTACTCCTTATTTGTGTCAATGTTTTATAGCTCATGAGGAAGTATGTGGTGTTTTATCTTTCAATCTTGTCATTTACTTCTGACAGACTTTCACCAATGGACTAGTGGCATATACATCCGCTTATCCAATAATTTGCAAAAAGAGCTGGCAACGGGGTGCCCAGCCCCAATTAATTACAACTTTCATTAATAATTCTCTTCACATGTTTTGCCCTGATTTATCAGTAAGCAACTTAATTTGCAAATAGACACTCCTCCATGGTATGTGAATGTTGGAAGGCACCCGAGGATTCGGTTAGCCATGGCTTGTGTAAGCAAAAGGTTGGGAGGAGTGTCATCTATAAAGAAACTAAAATACATGTGTAAACAAAAGAGAAGAGGGATGATCTACCTTGCTGGTAGAGATAACGTCCTTCATGGGAGCCGCTCTTGAAAGTCTGGTTGACAAGGGGGTTAGAGTGCCCACTACCATTCGTTGACAACAACAAACACCTCTCAAATACTTATTTTGTGCTCTCTATATGCTTTCGAAAACTTAAAAAGCTCTAGCACATGATTTAATCCCTGCTTCCCTCTGCGAAGGGCCTATCTTTTACTTTATGTTGAGTCAGTTTACCTACTCCTTTCTATCTTAGAAGCAAACACTTGTGTCAACTTTGTGTGCATTGATTCTTACATATTTACTTATTGCACTTGTTATATTGCTTTATGTTGACAACTATCCATGAGATATACATGTTACAAGTTGAAAGCAATGCTGAAACTTAATCATCCTTTGTGTTGCTTCAATGCCTTTTACTTTGAATCTATTGCTTTATGAGTTACCTCTTATGCAAAACTTTTTGATGCTTGTCTTGAAAGTACTATTCATGAAAAGTTTTTGCTTATATGATTCATTGTTTACTCTTTATCTATTTGTTAGCAAACTATAGATCATTGCTTTGAGTCACTTCATTCATGACATGAGCCTTGCAATATATTGATCAAGATTGTGTGAAAGCATGTCTCCTCAGAAATTATTTGTTGTTATCGTTTTACCTACTCGAGGACGAGTAGAACTAAGCTTGGGGATGCTTGATACGTCTCCAACGTATCCATAATTTCTGCTGTTCCATGCTTATATTATACCATTTGCTACATGTTTTATATACACTTCGTATCACTTTTATGCATTTTCTGGGACTAACCTATTAACAAGATGCCACAGTGCCAGTTCCCTGTTTTCTGCTGTTTTTGGTTTCAGAAAGTTACTTCTGGAAATATTCTCGGAATTGCACGAAACAAAAGGCCAAGTCCCTATTTTTCCAGCACGTACACGGAGTCCGAAGGAGAGACGAAGGAGAGCCACGAGGTGGCCAAACCACCTGGCGGCGCGGCAGTGGGCCCAGCCGCGCCGCCTGTGGTTTGGGCCCCTCGGGGGTCCGCCGACATCGCCCCTTCGCCTATTTATTCCCCGAGACGTGAAAACCCTAAAACACCGAGCCTTTCATCCAGAACATATTCGCTGCCGCCGCCGTCGTCAACCCTAACTCGGGGGGTTCTGAAGCTCTTCCCGGCACCCTGCCGGAGAGGGGAATCATCACCGGAGGGCTCTACATCGCCATGCCCGCCTCCGGAGTGATGCGTGAGTAGTTCATCCTTGGACTATGGGTCCATAGCAGTAGCTAGATGGTTGTCTTCTCCACTTGTGCCATCATGTTTAGATCTTGTGAGCTGCCTATCATGATCAAGATCATCTTATTGTAATGCTACATGTTGTGTTTGCTGGGATCTGACTTATATTGATACCTATGTGGAGCTGAATATTATATTATCATGTCTATGTCATTTGTGATCTTGCATGCTCTCCGTTACTTGTTGAAGCCTTGGCCAAGTGAATACTTGTAACTCCAAGAGGGGGTATTTATGCATGATAGTTGGGTTCAACCTCTATTTAACCTGGGATAGTGACAGCAAGTTCTAAGGTTGTAGATGTGTTGTTGCCACTAGGGGTAAAACAGCAATGCTTTATTCAAGGATGAATGTATTGTTTACATTACGCACATTACTTAATGCAATTGTCTGTTGCTTGCAACTTAATACTGGAAGGGGTACGGATGTTAACCGGAAAGTGGACTATTTAGGCATAGATGCATGCTGGATAGCGGTCTATGTACTTTGTCGTAATGCCCAAATGAATCTCATAGTAGACACCACACTCACACATGCATGTTATATGCACTTATCAATTGTCAATTGCCCAGCTGTAATTTGTTTACCCAGCATGTTAGTTATCTTATTGGAGAGACACCACTAGTGAACTGTGGACCCCGGTCCATTCTTTTACATCTGAAATACAATCTACTGCAATCATTGTTCTCTACTGTTTTATGCAAACAAACATCATTTTCCATTCGATACGTTTAACCCTTTGTTTTCAGCAAGCCGGTGAGATTGACAACCTCACTGTTAAGTTGGGGCAAAGTAATTTGATTGTGTTGTGCAGGTTCCACGTTGGCACCGGAATCCCTGGTGTTGCGCCGCACTACACTCCTTCACCAACACCTTCGAAGCAAACCTCGTTTTCCTACTGGTTCGATTAAACCTTGGTTTCATACTGAGGGAAAACTTGCTGCTGCACTCATCATACCTTCCTCTTGGGGTTCCCAACTGACGTGTGACGTACAAGCATTGTTTCTGGCACTGTTGCCGGGGAGATATTCCCTCGTCAACTTAGAGCCACCAGAAGGACATGTCTTCCAGACCGAAAAAAAGAAAAGATAAGCAAGCGAATACATCATACGATGAGCCAAAGCGCCACATAGTTCTTTCAGGAAAAGAAACATCGTGGGAGTGGAGGACAAGACAGACATGTCAGAAGATTACAATAAGTTTCATGAAATTCCGCCTTCAAAGTGAACATTGACCCAAGTATCAAGTTAAATGATGAAGATTGTCCATGGTTGCGTCGCAATCAGAAGAAAGGGACACACACGAAGAAGAAGTTTATACCACAACACTAGATACGGATGTTGGTGGTAATGTGTAATAATGTATTAAACCTTTTATGTAACTGTGTTGTGAAAACTCGAAGAAAACTCTAAACTCAAGGCGCTCACAAGCGCTCGATAAAGTTGGAACAAAACACACGGTTTCCCCTGCATACAGCCCGACGGTGGCTCCTGAGTGCCCGCATATCAAATGCACCGTGAAAACTGACCAAAAACACACGGTTTCCCCGTCATACAACCAACGGTGACTCGCGAGTGACTGCATATCAAATGCACCGTTGGGCTGTATGACGGGAATCCGAATGATTTGCATTCGGTCGATGAACTGTAGGATTATGTAGATATATAGAACAAAACACACGGTTTCCCCTGCATACAGCCCGACGGTGGCTCTTGAGTGCCCGCATATCAAATGCACCGTCGGACGTATGCAGGGAATCCGAATGCTTTGTATATCAAATGAACTACACTGAGTGTCGAACATGTTCGAGAGGGGGGCTATATATAGGGTCATGTGGCTGATCCAACACTGATTTTGCCCTCAAAAGAAACACACGCCCCTGATCCAACGGCTCACGAGCTCTTGAAAGAAACACACCCCTGATCCAACGGCTCACAAGCGCTTGAAAGAAACACATGATCCGTGTGCTTCTTTACTCCCGGTTGGTGTTACCACCGGGACTAAAGGCGGGCTTTGCGGTCACGACTCGTGTCAGTCACGTGTCCTCCCTATCGATGTTTTTAAAATAAACAGATAATTATTACAAATTTGTAGACAATTAAATTAATAGATATAAAAGAAATAAGAAAAAGATATGTTTTATAGAAATATTGAAACATTTAAATTAAATATATATAAAAAAAACTAGAGCAAAAAAAATAGGAAATAAGAAAAAATATGTTTTCAGAAATATTGAAACATTTAAATTAAATATATATAAAAAAGAAACTAGAGCAAAGAAAAATAGGAAATAAGACAAAGATATGTTTTTCAGAAATATTAAAACATTTAAATTAAATATATATAAAAAATAAACTAGAGCAAAAAAATAGGAAATAAGAAAAAGATATGTTTTTCAGAAATAAGAAAGGATGCTTTAAAAATAAAGAGATAATTATTACAATTTTTAGATAATTAAATCAATAGATATAAAATAAATAAGAAAAAGATATGATTTTCAAATATCGGAACATTTTAAAAGAAACTAGAAAAAACAATTCAAAAAGCATGTAAATCAAAGTATATAAAAGAAACAAAAAAACAAAACAGAAATAGAAACTAGAAAAAGAAACAAGAAAAAAAATAAAAAAGCCCATTAGTCGCGGTTGGTAACACCAACCGGGACCAAAGAGCTGCTGGGCTTCGCGGGCAATTTTTCGCGGCCCAGAGAGACCTTTGGTCCGGTTGGTGTTACCAACCGCGACCAAAGGTCGATTCCGCGGGGATTTGGGCGGTTCCGCCTCTTTCTTTCTTCTCATTCTCCCCGACGCCGCCTCGATCCCCTGCCGCCAGGCTGCCGCGCCGTCGTGTTGGAGGCCGCGCCGCCGCCCTCTCCCCTCCCTCTCCCGGCCGCCAGTGAGATCGACGTTGCGCGCTCCCTCTCCCCGGCCGCGCGCCCGGCCCGTCCTCTCCCCGCCGTTGTCGCCTCCGCCCGAGGCCCGGTTGCCACGCGCGCCCCGCCGGCCGTTGTCGCCTCTCCGTCTCCCGACCCCGACGCCTCCCCTCCGTCCGTGCCGCCGTGCCGCGCGGTTCCTCCACCTCGACCTCTCGGCCCCGGTCAAGGTGAGAGAGCTCTCTTCCTCTCTCTCGCCGTAGTTAGTTTTTTTTGAAGGCATCCAAATTAGTTTAGTTTACTGTAGTTTTTTAGGTAGTTTAATGTAGTTTTTATTGCAAATTTAGATTAGTGCAAATATAGTGTTAGAATTTTGTAGATTAGTGTATTGTTAGTTTGTAGCTTTTTTTAGGTTAGTAAATAGTGTACTGTACTTAGTTTGTAGCAAATTTAATTAGGCTAGTGTGCACTGTTAGTTTGTAGCAAATTTAGGTTAGCAAATAGTGTAGTTAGTGTGTTATGAAAATCAGTACTTAAATTAGTGTGTTATGAAAATTAAGTGTGTTAGAAATAAAGATTTACATTTGCTAATTAGTTGCTATAAATTTTTCATATTCTTTTTACAAATTTGATTGCAGGGACATTGAGTTATATATGGATCCAAATTTTTCGGACGCCTTCGGCAGAGACGAGGAGCGTGAAGAGCAAATGGATCCAAATTGTCCTGACATCGCCGCTAGAGATGAGGAGCGTGAAATGGAAATGCTTCGGATTATAGCAGGACGTGCAGCCGCGCCTGTCGGTGAAGAAGATGGGGTAATTGGAGAAGATTACAGCTCCCAATTTTTGAACGACTCCGGTGAGGGGGTTGAGCAAGAAGAAATTTGTAGAGAGGAGGAAGTGCCCTTAACAAACTCCGGCGAGGTATATTAAGCCTCTGTTGATCGATCACACTAGATGTATTATTTGAGTTGTATTGCCGTTATTAACGAATCATTTTTTCTTTTAGCCCTCCGGATCGAGCAAATCATCCACAACTAAAGGGTCGAAAGGGTCGAAAGCAGTATCGAAACGAGGCCCGACGAAGCCGTTGAAGGAGGGTCAAAGGATAGTGATCGACAGAGTTAGTGATAGTGGCGAACCGCTGGAACCCTTACAGTGCCGCCGTAAATATATAAATCAATGCGGAGTTGTTGTTAGGGACTTGGTCCCGATCACCCTTGAAGAATGATATAAGCCGAAGGACGATAACAAGCCAACTACTTATGTCGACGTGAGACTAAAAGATTTGTGTTGGGACAGGCTCTTGACAAAGGTCAACCTACCGCCAGGTCTACCCCTGCCGTTGAAGGCGAAAGTCAAGCAGTGGACTCTTATGAAGATGGCCGAACAATTCCGGACCTGGAAGAAAAATTTATGGAAAACTTATGTAGAGGCGGAGGAACAAGTTCCAGAATTCACTGGACCACTAGTGAAGATACAACAGCAGTGGCCCACATTTGTGAAGCAAAGAAAATCGGAGGTCGCTGTGGCCCGATCGAAAACAAATAAGTTAAATGCAGGAAGAAGGAATATCACCACACTTTGGGGGCAGGTGGCTACAAGGCTGCCGTGCCTAAGTGGGAAGCCTTTGAAGCAAAACTTCTTGATAACGGGATCATTCCACAGACACGGACTGGCTCGAGAGGTCCAAGTTTGGGTTGTTTGCGCATGGGGCAGGGTTGGACCCAGTGACAGGGCTGATTGTTCCTCAGGGAAAATGGAAGGAAAAAAATTGAGTATATAACCAAAGAACTTGTGATCGCAATAGATAAAGTTCGAAAGGGAGAGTACGTGCCCAACAGAGAGAACGACGAGCTGACACTCGCCCTGGGGAATCCTGAACACGTTGGACAATTACGAGGCTATGGAACCGGTGTCACCTTGAAGAAGGTTTTCCGAAGACACTCATACTTATAGAAGCCGTCAGAGAAAGAAGAAGCAGGAGTCAGATCGGTTATCAACATTGGAACGCAAGGTGCAGCAGCAGCAGGAGCAACTAGACTCAATTAGTCAGCAAAGGTCATCTCAGCTGCAGCTAGAAGGTCCTGTCGTCGAAGCCGCCCCATCTGATCAGCGGAAAAGCAGCGTGGGTTCCATGCAGCTAGAAAATTCTGAATTCGAACCGCCGGCGGCTCACTACCTGATGCATGTAAAATGCATACATGAACTTTGCATGTTATTACTAGATATTCCTACATATTTGCAACTTATATGATGTTATATTCATGTTTTATAATGATTTCGGGATTTTCTAAACAATCCCCCCTCTTTTGGTTCTAACTCTGTTTTCCAGAAAACGTCTTTTTTAGTGTTTCGGACTTTCCGGGAGCTTCGGGACTCCAAAAAGGGCAAGGCCAAAGAGCACGGTTCAGAATTTTCGAGACGAACGCAATGGGCTGAAAATGAAGACCAGAAGCCCAACCAGCTGGAAACTAGAGGGCCCCACGCGGTCAGATTCCCTGGCCGCGTGAGGACCCCTCTTTTCCCCCTCGTGGCTCCGATGCCGTCCGTTTTCGTCTCCGTGGCTTCGTCTTGACCTAAAACCGGCTATAAAAATAGTCCCCGGGGAGTTTCGGGAGGAGGCGGCGGAGAAACACAAAACCACGAAACAGAGAGTCAGAAGGCTGCCGCCGGAGAAGATCGGAGGGGGGAAACGCCGCCGGAATCACCGGAGGGCTCCACCCCCTCCGGCGTGTTCATCATCAACATCTACAGCAAGATCATCTCCATCTCTCCACTGTAAACTCTTGGCAAACATGATATATGATGCAATATACTATTCCCTTGATCTATTGTGTCTCCCCATCTATGTTTGAGAAGTGATTTGTTCATGGCAATAGTGAAATAGTTCGTTGATTGGTTGCATACAAGTTTTGTTATCTTTTATGATTGTCTTTATGTACAATATATGAGTGCACACATATGTTGGGGAATGCATGTAAGGTGATCACCGGTAATGTAATGGAGTGAGGGAGACTTGGGAGGACATGTAAACCTGAGACCGAGTCATGAAGTTACTTTATTGGGGGATATATATAGGGGACCTTAGAACTTAAGGCTATGGTGGGACTTTTATGTCTTAATAATTCTTGTGTGCTCATTTACTTGGCCATGAGATCCATCATAAGGGGTTTTAGTTCATTTACTTGGCTACACCTATTTATGGCTCCTTCCTAGAAGAAACAATTAAGACTGAAACATGTGCTTCACTAATTGTGACAACCACACGAATGAAATAACAATTGCTAGAACATTTGCTCCCTTGAGATATTTGCTACTTGCTACTTTGAGAAACTTGCTTACTGCTGAGAAACTTGCTCTAAGAAACTTGCGTTTGAAACTTGATTGAGAAACTTGTTACTAGATAAACCCATTCCACATCACTTGCTTTCATTAGTTAGTTCCTTTCATATTTAAACTTATTGCTTTGCACAAACGGCCATATAAGAGGGTTATAGGGCTTTAGAGAATAGATAGTTTACCTTCAGCTCCTCGTGGGTTCGACACTCAAATACTTATCGAATTGTGCTACAGTGATTCCTTGCTCTTGGGGATTATCAAGCACTTTTCTGGCGCCGTTGCCGGGGAGCGTTGTGCTAAGCTTTTATTCTTGTTTGCATTGCATACTAACATATAAATCTAAAACATTATTATAAAATGGAAAACAACCAAACAATTATAGAACTGTATAATATCTATCTTGAGTTAGGACATGAAGTGTTTGAGGAGAAAATTAAATTTTATTTGCATAACAATCATGTTTGTGGTAGTACTAATTCGTTGAACACCTTTATTGCTAATGCTAAGGAAAACCTTAAGCTTGGGGAAGTTTGTTTTGATGAATATGATATTTTTAGTCCCCCAAGTTTGGAAGAGAAAATTTATTTTGATGATACTATGTCTCCCATTTATGATGATTACAATGATGTATATGATATTTTCAGTCCACCTACTATTGAGGATGAAAGTGATTTAATTGAGTTTGATGATCCATTATGCTCATTAGATGATAAGTCT
The DNA here is from genome assembly GCA_947311845.1 of Poa pratensis. NCBI lineage: Eukaryota > Viridiplantae > Streptophyta > Magnoliopsida > Poales > Poaceae > Poa > Poa pratensis. Next base: position 21,799,509 of record CAMZMU010000100.1, on the reverse strand, counting down.
TTATGTGGTGATTCTATTCAAAACTATGTGGTTATGTTTAACTTTAATGCTTGCAACTATTATGAGAGAGGAAGAGATAAGAATCCCCTTTATGTTTCTATGTTATTTAAAATGCAAGCTATTGATTATTATATGCATTGGTTACCTCAAATTTGTTGTTATTTATTCATATATAAAATTCCAATGCATAGGAAGAGAGTTAGACTTAAAAGTAAATTGTTTAATATTCTGTGGTGTGTTCCTTATGCTTTAATTTCCTATTCGGTTTGAGCACACCTTTATATCTTTACAACATGTAAAATATCTTTACCTACTGTTTTGTGACAATTAGTTTAAGATTTTCATTTTATATAAAATTTGGGAAAGTAAATGAGAAGGATGAGTAATGGAGAAGTTGGGGTCGACCTTGAACATGTGTTGTTCATGCCAATGGAACCGTTGCAAAGTCTCTATCATTAAAACTTTTCCCAAAGCTAAAACCAAATAAAAAGAGTGTTTATGTTGTATATATTTGCTTCTCCTTTTGCCTTTTTGCTAAATCAAAAACAACAAAAATATTTTCCTTCTTCTTTGATTGTTTCTCTTGATTCTTGCTTGGTTCTTTTTGTTTCTTTTTGATTTTTATCTTCAGCTTAAGTTTTGGGTTTTTGAGTCAAGGTGCTTGTTTACTACCGTAACATCACCTTTGTATCTTATTTTTCATCTTAATGGCAAGAATAACCTCTTTTGAGAGGTAGGATTAAACAATAGTGATTTGCTGTCCAGAAAACAGATGCCTGAGCTTCACTGCGAAAAATGTATAAAATCACAGAAGAGGAATTTTGACCTGATATTTTACGACAGCAATATTCAGTTATTAATACACATTTCATTAGTTCAAAGTTTTCTGATTTGAGCAACGTAAGTGCCTCTGAAAATTCACTCTTTACGGGCTGTCCATTTTTGACAGATTCTGTCTTTATTTTGCATTACTCTCATTACTTGTGTTTTGTGTGGTTCTATTGATCAAAGAGCAATACACAACCATAGTAATATTAGCTAATGTGTAGAATCAACTCATGATATGTCTTTGCTGTACCTATGAGGATTTCATTTATGGAGACACTAACCCCTCTAATCAAGTTTTAAGATGAGTTTTGTGTGAAGAGAACTTTCAAGTGGAAGAGTTGAGGGTGATGAATAAAGATCACGAGGGACAAACACTCAAGCTTGGGGATGTTACCCCTAGGCTCACCCTACATATATCAAATAAGTACAAGAATTTAAGCTTGGGGATGCCAAGCCACCTCACTCCAACCATCTTGATACCAAGTAAGTAAGCCTAGCTATATGGCTATAAAGAAAGCGCTTTACGGGAGGCAACCCGGTTGTTTTTACTTTTGATTTTCTTTGTGTCCTCTTGCTGTAACAAGAGACTTAGTTTTTAGTTTAGTTTCTGGAATTCTTAATAAAGTGCCAAGTTTTACCTATTTTGGCTTGAAAAAGTTGCTTTTTGCATTCGGAGATTTTATTCCAGCACGAATCTGTGCACGGTATGATTTTTAATTCCTATTCTGTAACTCCGAATGAGCTGAAATTTGAACTGTGGTTGCAACTTTTCATCCTCTGTGAGCGTGAATTTTTTCAGATTTTTTCGACATATTTAAGTAGGGTAGAAAAATACGTTTTGCTGCTGCTGTTTTTCTGGACGGATTCTGTCCCATTTTGTTTGATGCATTCTTTGAACTTTTAACTTGAATCTTTTTATCCAATTGAGTTTATAAGTAGGCATACAACATTATACACTTTCTGGACATTCATATGAATTTTTGTTTAAGGATTTTATGCAGCAAGCAATTCATTTGTCTATCACTACTAATGTCACCCCACAGAAAAGAAATGGGAGAAACGGTGTTTTGAAGTTTTTTCACAGGGATTAGAGGAGATGCACCAAGAGCTATCCAAGGATGGTGAAGACCATAAGCTTGGGGATGTGAAGACAACCCCACTGGACCAACACACTCTCGGTTTGCACACGTCTAACTTCTGTTTTTCGATCAATGCACCCTATCACATAAACTTGGAGCGTCTTTTATTTGCTTTTTATTTTGATTTTTGTTTGTCTTGAGACCACCACTATCATTTATATATGAGAAAGCTACTGGAAATTTGGGTTGAATTAAGTTGGATGCTATTAAAAAGATTGGGAAAGGGATGTTTGAGTTGATTCAAAAAGATACATATAGTTGCATGATTCATGTGCTTTTTAATGAGTATTAATTTGCAAGTGTTTTATCAAGAGCTATCTTTTATTCATGTTTTGATGCTGAATGTCACTTTACTTTGTTTAACATGGATTGGTTAGTTCTATGGACACTTATGCATGCATTTAGACGGTCAACTTTCTCCCTTTTGCTAGCCCAAAAAATTCCAACAAGTAAAAACTTGTTTTCCAACACCTTCAACCAAAGTTTTTCCAGTGAGTCCACCATATCTACCTGTTAGCTTTATGCTATTCCAAGTATGTTTATCATGTTATATTGTATTATCTTTGCTTCCAAATTAAAATGCTTATGTTATTGATTGTTATGGGAAAAGTTGGTTAAAAAGCTCTCACGAACTTGATGCACACTTTACTTTCATTGCACTTAATAAACATGAACCATTGTGATTAAAATTATGAAGTTGTGTGCTTGACAAGAGTCTTGGTTGGGAGTTAGCTCATATGTGCTGTCACATGGCAAGCTTTCAACAGTGCTCTTAATTATATTTAGTTGATATCATGTACTTTTGTTTATGGATGCCTAACATTGTGTGAAATAAAAGTGGAAACTTGGTAAGTTTGAGGAGTAAGTATAAATGGCTAGAGAGACTCACCGGGCGGCTAACCCAAGCCATGCATCATTCATGGTGGAAATTTACTTACATATCACGGTGGACCTTCAGTGAGGCACTTCACAATAAAAAGCTATAACAATAGTAAATAAAAGAGTGCTGAGATTGTCCATTTTGTTTGTTTGTCTTGTCATTTTGACATGGGCTTGTTCCATGTCCTGGGACAAGAGGTACCCCGGGAGCAACTCTTAATGATGCTATTATTACTTGCAATGACTTTAACTTGAACTTGCTTTGTGACCCGAGTTGAGTAGCCAGTTGGAGAGGTACTTGTATTCAAGGGGCATGAGGCATTCAACCCATACTTTGTCAAGCACATTACTCATATTTGCTTTCACTTTAAACTTTAACCATTCAAGATGCTATGATAGGGGTAATGAGAGCTCCACACCAATGGATACCACATTGCAAACATTAACTTAAGTAGAAGCATTTGGAAGCTAGATGAAACTTATTCATGTTTTACCTCTACTTATTTATCTATCTTTCCAAAGTGTCCACCTTTTATATTCAGATTTACAAGAGTACTCTATGACCATTATAGGATGTTTTTACTTTTCATTATGCATACATTTGGTCCATAGTACTTTCTTCTATGTTACACTTTGTGAATTATCATTGAACATCCTTTCATTGAATATTTGATATCACTTCATAATCTATCTTGTATATTGCTACTCCTTTGAGAATGAATCATTTGACTTTATGTAGCAATAGTAATCATCTTTGATATCCATTGATAGTATTAAAATGCAAAGTCCATGTTAGTTTTATCACCTTCATACTCGAGGACGAGTATAGGTTAAGCTTGGGGATGTTGATGCATGTAAAATGCATACATGAACTTTGCATGTTATTACTAGATATTCCTACATATTTGCAACTTATATGATGTTATATTCATGTTTTATAATGATTTCGGGGATTTTCTAAACAATCCCCCTCTTTTGGTTCTAACTCTGTTTTCCAGAAAACGTCTTTTTTAGTGTTTCGGACTTTCCGGGAGCTTCGGGACTCCAAAAAGGGCAAGGCCAAAGAGCACGGTTCAGAATTTTCGAGACGAACGCAATGGGCTGAAAATGAAGACCAGAAGCCCAACCAGCTGGAAACTAGAGGGCCCCACGCGGTCAGATTCCCTGGCCGCGTGAGGACCCCTCTTTTCCCCCTCGTGGCTCCGATGCCGTCCGTTTTCGTCTCCGTGGCTTCGTCTTGACCTAAAACCGGCTATAAAAATAGTCCCCCGGAGTTTCGGGAGGAGGCGGCGGAGAAACACAAAACCACGAAACAGAGAGTCAGAAGGCTGCCGCCGGAGAAGATCGGAGGGGGGAAACGCCGCCGGAATCACCTCCGGAGGGCTCCACCCCCTCCGGCGTGTTCATCATCAACATCTACAGCAAGATCATCTCCATCTCTCCACTGTAAACTCTTGGCAAACATGATATATGATGCAATATACTATTCCCTTGATCTATTGTGTCTCCCCATCTATGTTTGAGAAGTGATTTGTTCATGGCAATAGTGAAATAGTTCGTTGATTGGTTGCATACAAGTTTTGTTATCTTTTATGATTGTCTTTATGTACAATATATGAGTGCACACATATGTTGGGGAATGCATGTAAGGTGATCACCGGTAATGTAATGGAGTGAGGGAGACTTGGGAGGACATGTAAACCTGAGACCGAGTCATGAAGTTACTTTATTGGGGGATATATATAGGGGACCTTAGAACTTAAGGCTATGGTGGGACTTTTATGTCTTAATAATTCTTGTGTGCTCATTTACTTGGCCATGAGATCCATCATAAGGGGTTTTAGTTCATTTACTTGGCTACACCTATTTATGGCTCCTTCCTAGAAGAAACAATTAAGACTGAAACATGTGCTTCACTAATTGTGACAACCACACGAATGAAATAACAATTGCTAGAACATTTGCTCCCTTGAGATATTTGCTACTTGCTACTTTGAGAAACTTGCTTGAGAAAACTTGAGAGAAACTTGCTCTAAGAAACTTGCTCTAAGAAACTTGCGTTTGAAACTTGATTGAGAAACTTGTTACTAGATAAACCCATTCCACATCACTTGCTTTCATTAGTTAGTTCCTTTCATATTTAAACTTATTGCTTTGCACAAACGGCCATATAAGAGGGTTATAGGGCTTTAGAGAATAGATAGTTTACCTTCAGCTCCTCGTGGGTTCGACACTCAAATACTTATCGAATTGTGCTACAGTGATTCCTTGCTCTTGGGGATTATCACTACCCCGTGGATGATATCACGGAGAAGACAGACTGTGAGCTACATATGTCAATGAAGAACATGTCCTTCAAGGTGTCGGTCGGCTATGCTTTACCTAATCAATCTGGACCAAGCTACCATCTCGGCGGGATTCCAGCTGGCTATGCTCGTGTCGGGGTGGATGAGGTTGTGCCGTTATATGCTAATATGGACCTTGACATTCCTGGAGGTGACGGCGAGAAGACACTGGGAGAAGTCGAGAAGGGTATCGCTCTCTGGAACAAGAAAAACATCGTGTTTCCAAACTTGGCGCCAATGCCACCGACTCCTCCGAGTAGCTGTCCCCCACCTCAAGATCCATCCCCCCACCTCAAGATCCATCCCCCACCTCAAGATCCATCCCTCGACGCCCCGTCCGTCGCGAGTCCATCGCCCGCGACGTCCCTTCCGTCGATTGCGCCCACTGCTAAGTCCTTCTCGTCAAAGCGGAAACTAAACTTCCGTCGACGAGCAGAAGTGCAGATAAGTTAACTCGAGAGGAATGCGAGTTGCTAAAGCCTCTTCCAAAGAGATCTTACGACTTGACTCGAGAGGAACTCGACAAAGCGGTGCAAGCAGATGTGAAAAGACAAATGGGACCGAAACGGCCCCCGCCTAAAGAGATAATACCAGCAGAAAAAGTTGATAGATGTTTGAAAAATCTATCATGTGGACCGCCACAGCCGCCTAAATTGCCAGATGACTATGATCGTGTTATGGAGAAGACAATTAGTCAAGAGAAGAAGGAGAAGGAGGCGGCATATCGCCTAAAGAGGGAGCAGATACAGAAGGCAAAATCCAGAAACAAGTGGCCCAGCTCGGAGAACAGGCAAATCAGTCGATCCCCCCGCTCAAGGTGATGCCCGATAAGGAAGTACACCACGACAGTGGCACCATAGGCGACCCCATAGAGTATCAGTATGCATGGACATATGTCTACGGGAGGTCCCTGGTCAGACCTGAGCAGGTCGATTCTCTAACAACACAATTGCGTCGATTGCATCTGTGGTACGAGAAAGCCGCAAAGGCCGGGCATGATGTCTTCTGGGTGTCATATAAGAAAGAGCATTACTTTCACGGATGACGCGATGTATATTCGTTTTCCGAATTATTTCAGTTATTCAATCAAGACGCCCTCGACAAAGCCCTCGTCAGTTGCTATTGTTTGTAAGTGATTTATTTCTGCAATTTAATTAAGTCTCTAGCTCTGCTCGTTCATTGCCTGTAGTTATCTCACTATATTCTTTTGTACGCTATTATGCAGAATGAAGATTGTCGAATGCAGAGAACGCCGCATCTATGACACTGGGTTCATTGACCCATATTATATTCATGAAGTGACCGTAAATAACCATCCCGCGGACACAGAGAAAAACTTGCTCCGGTGGTTAGTGAAACAAAATACCTGCGCAGAAATACTTTTTCCTTACGCCTTCAAGTGAGTGTTACTGTACCTTCTACACATTCTATTTTGCTTACTCGATGTTTAGTGTAATCGATGAGTTATGGACATATAAACGTGCGCAGATTCCACTGGATTCTGCTAATCATTAGAGTTGACCAAGGAGTCGTTCAAGTCATGGACTTGTTAAGGAAAGATATGGACGAGTACCAAAGCTTGCAAGATATGCTCCAGAGGTAATTTCAATCATTATCGCTCTATATCGACCTCTTTCATTCATTTTCCGATATCAAGTAATTAATAACTCCTTTAATCATTTTCTTTTGGCAGGCAGGGTTTGGAAACGGTTCATCGTGAAGGTTCCAGGGGATTGGAAACCGGAGCTGTATTTTTATACCACCAAGGTAAGTAGTACTATATATATAGGTCCGCCCAACTCTTTAATTCTAGTTTCGATACCATTATCATGCTTGATTATTATTTGATTAAATTCTACTTTTTGTAAAGTGGTGTCAGAGGCAGCCACCAGGGACTAATTTATGTGCATACTACATTTTCGAGTACATGCGCTCTTTTGTCAGTGAGCTGAATAGAGAAGTCAGAACAGCTGAAGTATGTATACACTATTCACAATTTTTTATTACCATATTGTGTTGAGTTCCATTCATAAATTATTTTATGATGATTTCATATATATATATATATATATATATATATATATATTTGAACAACTCACATATTCATATTGATCTAGATGGAGCGAATGCGGGACCAGCTCATACCAACGAAGCGCCTAAAAGCAATTCAAGAGGAATTGGTGAGATTTTTGAACTCGGAGGTCATGAAGAAAACTAGAGAATTTTGTCACCCTAGCAATTATTTTTTGTCTCCAATGTAATAGACGTGATCTCGACGTGTGAGAAACGTGATGTCGGTGTAGTATAAACTTGTGGGCTTATGTATGTATGAATCAAACGTGACCTCGGTGTATTGTATACTTTATTTGTATGACTTTATGTGTATGACTTGTTGTCTGCGCAACGGGATCTTCGTAAAAATAATTAATTGGAAAACAAAAAATCGAAACCCCTAAAAAATAAATTAGCAGAAAACAAATAGCAGAAATCTTTGGTCCCAGTTGGTATTACCAACCGGGACCAAAGGGTTCCCGCCATGCGCGCCCTGCCATGGCCACGTGGAGGCCCATCCGTTCTGGGTCGTAAACACCCGAGACGAAAGCCCCCCCCCCCATTTAGTCCCGACCCTTTAGTCCCGGTTCTAAAACCGGGACCAGAGGCCCTCTGGACCCGGGACGGATGGGCTATTTTCCACTAGTGTTAGCTGATATTTAACCAGTTTAAGTGTGAACTAGGTATATACGGCTTTGCTAATATACAAGCACAAGTACAACGCAAGGTGTGTGAGTGAGAGGTAGGCATTGTGCTTGCTGCATTTCCTGTGATATCTGCGTGGCCCCGCCACAAAAGTGTATATCTGTTAGGGTCCACTCAAACCCAGCCCTACACTCAGCCTAGTTTCGGACGTTTATGCGCATACAACTGAACTATAAGCAGAGAGTCCATTCCATCCCAAAAGTCTGGATTGAACGGAGGAGAAATCTCATCGTTATAAACTGGTTGTGGCCTCCTCACCTAGGCGAGGTGGGACTAAACTTGAGCAGCTAACACGGCCTACAGAGGGGTCCTAAGAGCATCTCCAACCGGGGTTGCCAAACCCTCCCAAAACGTTCGGACGGACAGCCCGAACACGATTTGGGTCGGAAAACACCACCCAACCGCGGCCCTCATAGCCAGCCCAAATGTCTGGGCTGTCCGGCGGTCTCCAAAGTCAGCCCATATGTGGGGAGGGTTTGGGCCGTCCGGACATGCCCGGACTGTGGTCGCTGACACCGCGGCCCCACCGGAGAGGTCACCTTGACCGTCTGTCCACGCGCCAGCGAGTGTGACCGCCGCGCCTGCATTCATGGCGCACCGGCCGGCGCAGGCGGACACGGCGGTCGCCATTGTGGAACTCGATGTGGAGCCCGTCATCGTCCCAATGACGGATGGGGAGTTCCGCCGTCGCATGGAAGAGGAGCACGCCCGGTACCAGGCAAATCTGCAGGCGACGGACCACCGCGTGGCGGACCGGGTTCGCATTGGTCAGATGATGAACATGTCCGGCTTCGTGGTGGAGCAAATGAAGCTGGAGGGGGCGATAAAGGAAGGCCGTGCCAGGGACATGGAGCCGGCCGACGACATGCTCTCCTCCGACGACGTAGACGACGAAACCGAAGAAAACACCGACGGAGGCGTCAACATGGCTGGCGGATCCAGAATCATAGTCATCTCCGATGAGGAGTAGGGTTGGATTAAGTGTAGTACGTAGCGTAAAAGATGTTGCATGGCTTGTATTAAAATGCTATCTATAAATATGAGATATGTGGTTGTAGTTGTAAATTTTTGGGAGTTGTCCGGTCACCGTCCGCGGAAAGTTTGGGGGCCAATTTTGGAGGTTGTGGTTGGAGATGCTCTAACATCTCATCCCCTAGGAAGCCCCCAGGCGGGCATGACGATGCTGGCTCTGATACCAAATGTTATCGTCCACTCAAACCTAGCGCAACACTCCGCCTAGTTTCGGACGTTTATGCGCACACATACCAACTATAAGCAGAAAGCCCATTCCATCCCAAAGCCCGGAATGAAGGGACAAAAATCTCTCCGTTATAAACTGGTTGTGGCCTCCTCGCCTAAACAAAGGTGGGGCTAAACTTGAACAGCTAACCCGGCTTATAGGGCTCCTAACAATATCGCAGCCATATTCGTTTTATTTTGTCTATATACACCTTTTCTCCTTTCTCTCCGGAGAAAATTCTCTTACGCGCGTACGTAATGGCAGTGTACTAAACTCGAGCTCAAGTTCCAGTAGTGGGCGCACAGACGCGTACACGTACACATGCCGGCTACACGACGTTTCTTTCTGCACATGAATAATTAGGCCATCAACGCGTACGTAAAGCGACTTACAGCCTTTGTTTGCACTGGCTCAACGCACTACCTGCTGATGGGTCTGCATGCATGCGCGTTATACGTACGTTACAATCCATGCATGCAAGCTTTGTTCAACATTCAACAAGACTGAGGCAGCAATGCCAACAGTGAATTCGTACATACAAATAGCAATTTCTTTTTTCTTGTTTAACATCTCGGTGTGCGTGTGTTGTTTTAGCAAAGCGTGCATGTAGTTTGGTTTAGCCAACAATGCCGAGCCTGCTGGCGGAGCCGGTCCTCGGCCACCCTCACTAAGAGCATCTCTAGCAGAGCCCTTAAAACGCGAAATCTCAAACGTGGTTTACGGTTCGTGTTTTGTGTATTTCTGCTCACAATTATGCGCGACGCACAACAGAATACTTAAACCGAATTGTAAAATGTAGCAATTTTGGCGGGAACAAACGAGTTCATCATCGATTCATCGCATACAAATGAATTCATCGAGATTTTACATACAAAATACACCGAAACCAAAAGCTAAACTAGTCTAGTCATCGCCGCCCTAACCCTAAACCCAAAATTAGACTCACCGGAGCCTCGGGCGCGGCGGTGACACAGCGGCGTTGGACCTTCACTCCTCGTCAGAGACAAGGCCGACGACCATCGCCGCGTCCTCCTCCCAAGCCGTCTTCTTCTCCCTGGCCACGCGGTCTTGCTCGAGCCCTGGTGTAGGAAGCTCTCGTTGATCTCCTGGTCACGGCCGACCTGCGCAGCGCGCTCCGCCGCCTCCCGCGCGGAGCGCAGCTTCACCACATCCATGGTGTGCTCGAGGTCGTCGTCGCGGACGAAATCCTCCAGCGCGATGGAGGACCCGAACATGCTGGCGTAATACTCCGACGGAGGAAGTGGTGGCGGCGCGGATGAGCTGCTCGCGCCGGCGGAGCTCCCCTCGCCACCGTTTTGAAGACGAGCTCGGCGGCGGCGGACGAGCTCGCCCTCCCATCGGAGCCAGCCAAACTCCTCGACCTCGCGCGGACGAGGAGCGATGGTGGCACCGGCAGGTTCTCCCTGATCCATTTGCGTGAGGAGCGCTTCCACGCGCCGTCGCTCCGGACCAGCTCCGCGCGCTTCTCGTCGGAGTAGTCCCACCGAAGCGGTCGTCGCTCGGCAACGGCGGCGAGCGCTCCCTCTTCGGCGTCATCGAGCTCGGCGACGCTGGATCTGCAACTATGGCAGCTGAATCGCTCATCGGCGTAGGCGGAGCGGTGGGCGGATTGCTCGACGGCGGCGGTGGAGAATCCAGGGTTCGGAACTGGGAAGTGGCCTCCGGCCGTCATTTATAAAGGCTAGCGCACTAGTACAGAAATGTAAATTAGAGCCGGCCCCAGAGAGTCATCTCAGCCGGTTAAACTGTCCGTTTGTAGGCGTGGGTTTCTAATGTACGCTTCATTAGAGGCGGCAGCCTCGGGCCGGCAGTAATGACTGCTCAGCTCAAACGGCCAGGAATTTCAACTGCTTCTAATACTGAGACGGCAAATATAAGCGGCCGTCTGCAAACATGCCTAATCAGAGACGTACACAAACGTTGGCCGTCGCACAACCCGTGAGGTCCGACGTATCCCTCCAGGCGTAATATTCGTTGCCTCCGGGATTATATCCGGGGGGTCCAACTTAGTGAAGCAAATTAAAACATAATAATTACAGCAACTGGCCGATTTTAGCCAGCCAGTTATACGAAGCAGAACCTCCACAATCATTGAAATCAGTTATACAACACATACAAATGTTCAGAAAACTAGCTAAATGATTGTTGCAAACTGCATTTTCATGCAAACAAACTACCTAGAAAATTGATCAACAATCTAGATGAAATATTGTTCTATATGATCTGCATCTCAATCATGACATCCAAGCTTAGGTGATTGGTGTTCCTCATAATGATCAAAACAGGTTCATTGATCTTAAAATGCTTGCCTTCAATGAAATTCTTCCACCCCAGCTTGTCAAACTCAATGCGGCCATCGTGTTTCTTGTCGTACCTAATGGTTGTGACGGCCCCAGCTGCTCCAAGTCGTAGTCCAGCTTTGCCATGAGTTGGCAGGCCAGCGTCTTGCACTATGATCTTAGGTAGTTCCTGCGCATAAAGGACAACATATAGAGTATATTACTAACTTAACTTAGGAAAGAGGCATATATACTGGGTAAAGAGGTAAAGAGGTTGTTCTTCTTGAATTTAACTTTGCGAGGAGAGGCACATATATACCATATCATGTCTCTTCAAATTTGTGGTCGTCAATCGGGTCACAAAAGGAACACCAACATCGGCTGTCACGGGGAGAAGCTGAACCAGGCGGTCGTTTTCATCTATCTTCAGATGAACTCTTCGGGAAACTATGTAACAACTGGCCTCTTCGTCACTCTCAACAGAACTCCTAGAACAATAGGCAGGACTTTCATAATCCTCCTCATGGTGCTCTTCATTATTGTCATATTCCATAAAAGCAACAGAGATCCTAGGATTTGGTCCTGCAATAGTAAAAACAAGCAGCACTACTCCCTTGTGAACATGATTGGTGTTCTGGACGAACTGTTCCCATCCTAAGCCGTGCAAACGGGTCGTCCTCCGTCCTTTGGTCACATAAATGGTGTATGTTTTCTCAAGAGCATGAATGTGATAGCCGGTTGTCGAGGAGCGGGCCGGTGCAGGTCCATGCCGTTGTCAGAGTAGAGGCGCGAGAAGACGACGGCGGTGGGCCACTCAAACCGATCTTAGATCAGAAAACCAAAAAGAAACGCCGATAAAAAACGACCGGCAAGGAGAAAAACCGGATCAAGAGATCGGGAAAAAGAAACTCTAGGGCAGCCGAGCAACCGCTCGGCGGATGATGGCCCTTCACGTAGTTACCCCACAACGGCGCCAGAAAACGGTCTTGACGGCCCTTCGTGTGGTTACCTGCGTGAAAAGTAAATGGGTTAGGTTGAGACTCGAAGTGCAGAGTGTATGTAGTAGTGGAAGACAGTTTTCCCCACGAGGGGTGACTCGAGGGTTTAATATCGAACTCTCGGGGAACCAGTATTTCAGGTGTTATCTCCTTATCCTTCTCTTGAGCACCTGCAACAAAATAAATTGTTTTGTGCCCTCAACCTCACCAAGTGGTTGTCATGCACAAGGTGTGAGAATGATAATAAAATAATATGCAATGCAAAACAGTAGTAAATATGCAATGATGGTAAATAAATATGCAAGGATGATGGTAGCAATGATAAATGATATTTTTGGGTTTTTTATAATGAATGCAAGATGTAAAAGTGTTTTTGTATTTTCGGATTTAATAATGGCAGCAAACAAAAGTGGTGATAAAAGTGTTGGAAAGGTGTTTCTTATGATTAAAAATGGACCGGGGTTCAAGGTTTCACAAATGCACTCTCTCTTGATAACGTGTTAGACAATGGAACACTAAAATTAACATGTAAGATGGCAAGACATGGTTTGACGAGTTATTAATAATATGGGCATCACGTCCTAACATAGAGATCTCAAGTATAAGTTGTTATCTCTCTTATGCTCCACGAAGATGCGAACTAAATCATAACAGCTTAGTAATTAAGATAAATCAGAGCATAGCAATAAGTTCAATGACATGAAGTTAAAATAAGAACATGCTAGATCTAGTCATGGAGATAGTGGCCAAGGTCACATCCACTCTCCGGTAGCATGATATTTTTGTTTATCCCTAGTGAGGCAACAAAGTAAGGTAGAAAACCCAAGTGGATCGCAGAACTTCCTCTCACGTTCACTGCACTAGCCACCCCCCCGTTACTCCAACTAATGCACACGTTCCCCTCACACGCTCTCATAAACATGCTTGATGATGACAAGTAAATAAGAACGGGGTACATAATATGCATCTACTTTCATAACTGAAACAAAACATTGCAATCTCAAACATGTATTAACTCATAATAAAGATCCACCACAAAGGAATTACATAAATGACCGTAATCATGTTCAGCAGCTCATACGGTACTAATTAGTGAAGCTCATAGAGAGGAGAGATACTTAAGTTACTTCCACAAACCCATAGTCCAGGGGTGGACTACTCCCTCTTCATCATGGTGTCGGTGGAGATGTTGTTGGAGGGGAAGGAGACCACACCGGCAGCGCCCCGCCGGAGTTTCCCCCCTCCAATCTTCAGCTCCAGGTCTCTATTTCGTGGTTTCTGTGTTTCGGCGGCGCTCCTTTCGCGAAAGCCCTGGGGGGGGGGGGGAGGGTCTATATATAGTCGTTTTTAGGTCAAGACGAAGCTTCGGGAAGAAAGATCGACGGCAGCGGAGGCCCGAGGGCCAATTTGGTGGGTCCCACGCGGTCAGGGAATCTGGCCGCGTGGGGCTACCCCTTTCGGCCTTCTGGTATCCGTTTCTTCGATTCCTTTGCGCCTACGTTTCGTTCCTTCCAAAAAAGTGATCCCCGTAAAGTTTCAGGTCATTTGGACGTCGTTTGGTCGCCTGAAACATCAAAATATAGAAAAAAGGGTTTTCTGACAGCGCAGGGTTAATTCCAGAAAATGGGGAAGTTGTTAATTATGCCCAAAACTCAATATAAATAATGAATATAACCCTTATATGATGCAAATAACATGGAATAACATGTAATAAAATATAAAGTTCATGTATGCATTTTACATGCATCAACATCCCCAAGCTTAACCCATGCTCGTCGCGAGTATGAAGGTGATAAAACTAACATGGACTTTGCATTTTAATACTACTAGTTGACATGTACGTGCAATGCACGTCTTCATAATTAAATGGACAATTTACAAGTAGGAAACGACATACCAAGATCACATGTATTAATTCTTTTTCACTTTTGCAACATGTACAAGTGCACTGACTGCTGAGAAACCTCTACAAGGTGCCTACCCGGTCCTCCACCGTGAGCTTCCTCTGAGCGCCCCCACGGCCTCATCGGTTCTCCACCTTGAGTGATCCTAAGGATCGATTGATTTGATAGAAAAAGTGAGTCTACAACCTCGTTTGAGTCTCTCTGTTTTATCGCACACCATTCATTATATTTGGTTGCTTCAAGATTGGTGCTAACATTTTACAAAAAACGTCCATCAACAAAGTCTAATTCGTACCAAGAGGTAGTTCAAACTATTATAGCACGGCACCTTACTTTTCAAAACAAACTCATTTCTCATTTTGGAGAACTTTTTTTAGAATTAACTGCTTTGGATATTTTAATTACCTTCCTTCGATCTTGGGAAGGAACCGACTGGATCCAGAAGAAACACATTAACCATATTCGAAAAAGAACCAAATCCAATCTTGAAATTATCAAATAAAAGAAAATCACATCGGTGCGAAACATGAACGTAATCACCGGGTCCTTGTGATGAGATTACACACCCACATGGCACAAAAGCTACTCATCCCCAGTAGCTCCATAATTAGCATGAAATTTTTCCTATCATATCCTGAAACTACAGAGACAAAATTAGCAAGAGAAAAAAAATATAGAGAAGTTGGTAAAAGTCACGGGAACACCACTCAGAACAAACCATAGGCATCATTCAGCAAGGCGAATCTAACATGCTTAATAGCAGCGTTCATCGCTTGCTTGTGCTAGCGGCCATACGTGCACGCTGGAAGGATACCAAGTCATTGACACACCGTATCTGCAACATGAGGCATTGCTCGCTGCTCGCCTGCTCGGCCATCTGGCTTGCGGCGGTAGCATGATGCGGTGGCGTGTGTGGAAGACGGCCACGCCGAGATGAAGTTCTGTGTACAGATTGGTGTCACTGCCTGCCGAGGCCATGCTTGCCATTGAGTATGTCATCTCAACAGAACAAAACTCTGAATATTCAGACCGACCGATCCTCAGAGAAACTGTTTCAGGAACATAGGCATGCCTAACCATGCAAGTATGCAACATCATTTAACAGTTAGCATATCACAGCATGGATGCATACATAAGAAGCTACCACATGCACCGGAGCCCAAAGTAGAGCAGCTGCCTGTCCCACGCACTCGCGCCATGGAGCCGTGGAGGAAGCTCTTGATGTTGAACCCAATCATGACAGAGAAGCTGGTGGCGACTGGCGAGCATGTAGAGGGTGACTTCGCCGCACCTGCTGGATGGCGAGCAACGGGACGCCATGGAGGCGCGTAAGCGCGGGCCCGCCATCTTTGAGTTGGCGTAGCGCGCCAGCGCCAACAGGCACATCCGCATAGCCGGGACTCTTGTACAGTTCGAACTGCTTGTCGTGCTCATGGTCCTCTGCCATGATGGCGGTCAGGACTCCAGGAGTCCGCAGAACATGTCGTCGCTCCTGTGGAAGACAGCCAGCTAGCGCGAGATTCCAATTCCGTGTGTTTTGTTTCTGTTCGCCGTGTGTGATCTCAAAGCGGATTTTTTTATCAAGCTCGTGCGACGTACAATTAAGGAACCGCTTCTTTAGGCGGTGGCACAATTCCTGTAATTACCACGAAGTTGAAAAGGTGTGTTGAGTTATCAAACATTGGAGCGATCTGGAGCGTTGATCGGTTATTGAACGGCACAAATTTAATGTATCCCGAACATGTTTGCTCTTTTAATAGTAGTATAGATCAATGGATATCAAAGGTGATTACTATTACTACATAGAGTCAAATGATTCATTCTTCAAAGAATAACAATATGCAAGATAAATTATGAAGTGATATCAAATACTCAATGTAAAGATGTTCAATGATAAATTCACAAAGTGTAACATAGAAGAAAGTACTATGGACCAAATGTATGCATAATGAAAAGTAAAAACATCCTATGGTGGTCATAGAGTACTTCTTATGAAAACTGAATATAAAAGGTGGACACTTTGGATAGATAAATAAGTAGAGGTAAAGCATGAATAAGTTTCATCTAACTTCCAAACACTTCTACTTAAGTTAATGCTTGCAATGTGGTAGTCATTGGTGTGGAGCTCTCATTACCCCTATCATAGCATCTTGAATGATTAATGTTTAAAGTGAAAGCAAATATGAGTGGTGTGCTTGACAATGTATTGGTTGAATGTCTCATGTCCCTTGAATACAAGTACCTACACCATGTGTTACTCACTTTGGTCCACAAAGTAAATTCAAATAAAGGTCATTGCAAGTAATAATAGTATCATCAAGAACTGCACTGGGGTACCTCTTGCCCCTTGACATGAACAAGCCCATGTCAAAACAACAAGACAAACAGACAATGAACAATCTCAGCACTCTTTTATTTACTATGGGTATAGCTTTTTATTATGAGGTGCATCACTGAATGAACATTATGGTTATGCTGTAAATTTCCACCATGAATGATGCATGGCTTAGATTAGCGGCCCAGGCATTTCTCTAACCATTTATACAAACTCTTTGAACTTACTAAGTATCCACATTCATTTCACCCATGATAGGCATCCATAAACAAAAGTACATGACATCAACTAAATATAAATAAGTGCAATGTTGAAAGCTTGCCATGTGACAGCACATATGGGCTAACTCCCAACCAAAACAATTGTCAAGCCCACAACTTCATAATTTTAATCACAATGGTTCATGCTTATTAAATGCAATAAAAGTAAATTGTGCATCAAGTTCGTGAGAGCTTTTAACCAATTTTTCCCATGACAATCAATAACATAAGCATTTAAATTCAGAAATGTAGATAACACAATATAACATGATAAACATACTTGGAATAGCATAAAGCTAATAGGTAGATATGGTGGACTCACTGGAAAAACTTTGGTTGAAGGTGTTGGGAAACAAGCTTTTTACTTGTTGTAATTTTTGGGCTAGCAATAGGGAGAAAGTTGACCATCTAAATGCATGCATAAGTGTCCATAGAACTAATCAATCCATGTTAAACCAAGTAAAGTTAAAATTCAACATCTAAACATGGTAAAAGATAGCTCTTGACAACACACTTGCAAATTAACATTCATTCAAAGCACATGAATTATGCAACTATATGTATCTTTTAAAATCAACTCAAACATCCCTATCCCAATATATTTAATAGCATCCAACATAATTCAACCCAAACTTCCAGTAGCTCTCTCATATATAAATGATAGTGGTGGTCTTATTAACAAACCGAAATAACAAAAGCAAAAAAAAAAAAACAGACGCTCCAAGTTTATACGATAAAGTGCTTTGATCGAAAAACAGAAGTTAGACGTGTGCAAACCGAGAGTGTGTTGGTCCAGTGGGGTTGTCTTGACATCCCCAAGCTTATGGTCTTCACCATCCTTGGATAGCTCTTGGTGCAGCTCCTCTAATCCCTGTGAAAAAACTTCAAAACACCGTTTCTCCCATTTCTTTTCTGTGGGGTGATATTAGTAGTGATAAACAAATAGGTTCCTTGCTGCATAAAATCCTTAGGCAAAAATTCATATGAATGTCCAGAGAGTATATAATGTTGTATGCCTACTCATAAACTCAATTGAATCAAAAAGATTCAAGCAAAAAGCTCAAAGAATGCATCAAACAATATCAAGACAGAATCTGTCCAGAAAAACAGCAGCAGCAAAACGCATTTTTCTACCCTACTTAAACTCGTCAGAAAAATCTGCAAAAAATCACGTGTACAGAGGATGAAAAGTTGAAGCTACAGTTCAAATTACAGCTCAATCGGAGTTACAGATAAAAAATGAAAAATCAAACCGTGCACAGACTTCGTGCAGGCAGAAAACTCTCCGAAAATGAATAGCAACTTTTCAAACCCAAAATAGGTAAAACTTGGTTCTTTATTAAAAATCCAGAAACAAAACTAACAAACTACTCTCTTGTTACAGCAAGAGGACTCAAAGAAAATCTCAAAAAAAACAACCGGGTTGCCTCCCGTAAAGCGCTTTCTTTATAGCCATATAGCTAGGCTTACTTACTTGATAATCAAAGGGGACGTAGCTCATGAGGGAGCTTGAACCTTGGTGTGTCCCTCTTCCTTGGAAGTGTTCATGCATAATACCAGGATCCCATGGTGTTCTCAAACCAATCAAAATAATAGTCAAGTTGAACCCTAGTTGAGAGAAAAACAAAACACAAAAGTAATAACAACGAAGTCTAACTTTCTTTCTATGCATTGGCATTTTGTATATGAATGAATCACCATAAATAGAAGTTTCCCAATGCATATTAACAATATTTACTTGCAGCATATAATTATTAGTAACATAAAGAGGGTTCTTATCACCTCCTCTTTCATAATAGTTGCAAGTAGTAGAAATAAATTCAACCATATAACCACAAGAATCATTCAACTTAGATAATTTAGGCACATAAAGAGGATTATTAAATTTATTATGGAATTCATTAGCATGCTTCCCTCTTTCAAAATAGTTAATAAGATCAATATCAAGTTTAATATCATGGTTGCAACAAAGATTTGGAACTAAAGATAATTGCAAACCACATAAGTATTTCTCAACATAAGCAAATTTCTCCTCTATGGTGTAAGTAGGAGAATTCAGAACAAAGTAGGACTCTCATGAGTAAGAGTACATCACAAACAGCAAGTATATCATTTTTATCCTCACATAATTTAGTAACAACTAAACATGGAGGTTTATCAATAAGCATAGGACCATCATCTAAAGCATTATCATATAGCATATTTAAGCAATACTCCTCATTATCATCAATAAGTTCACTAGTAGCATTAATAGAAAGTAAAGGAGCATTTTAGTTTCATCATAATAGCATGGGTTATCATATAGGACCATAGCATTTTCAGTTTGACACTCATCATAACATGGATTCTCATAAATAACAAAAGATTTTTGAGTTTGAGTGCTATTATCAAATGTTGATGGTGAAGTTGGGAGATCCAACTCTTCCCCAAGCTTAGGTTGGAGCACATCCATTTCAATCTCCTCTTCACATACTTCCTCTTCCAAGCTTATGTTTTCATCATCCTCTTCCTGCAAAATATTAGTACTTTCCATGGAAGCAAGAATTCTTTCTTTAACATAAACATTATCACTAAATTCCTTTTTGCAAAGTTGGAGAAGAATAGAAATGTGTCCTTTCATTACACGAGCTTCATGACTAGTTGCAAAAAATTTATCAATAAGAAAGTCTATCTCATGGGTTGCAACATAAGCAATATATTTCTCAACTTGTTCTATATCATGGCATGCAAATTTACACTCTTGATAAGAAGCAATAATAGGATCACTATTATACTTACATTGATAGAGAGAGTGTTTATAGTCTTTTCTAAAGCAGCAAGTTATATTATGTAATTCACAAAACTCAGTGGCCATATCATTAGATGTTCAAGCAATTCAAGCATTCTATTTCCTTCTTTGGTTGATCGGTATTCATAGTAAGCTCCCATAGTTTTGACATAACCTTTCTCCATAGCTTAGCATACATATTAAAAACAACACTAGTTTTTATGGGTTTTTTAATTTTTTATGCAAAACTGAAATAAAAAATGCAAACCGAAATAACAAATGCAACACAAAAATGCAAAACTGAATATAAATATGCAAACCGAAATATAAAGATGATATGCAAGACAAGAACAAAACAAAATAAAATGATTGTAGGTAAAGATGGATAAGATGATGCTCACGTAGGTGCAACCTCCCCAAGCTTAGGTTGTTACACAAGTTGGTGATGAAGTTGACTTGATGTGAGTGATCCTTGGATAAACCTTTCAGCTATGGTTCCCCGGCAACGGCGCCAGAAAACGTCTTGATGGCCCTTCACGTAGTTACCCCACAACGGCGCCAGAAAACGGTCTTGACGGCCCTTCGTGTGGTTACCTGCGTGAAAAGTAAATGGGTTAGGTTGAGACTCCAAGTGCAGAGTGTATGTAGTAGTGGAAGACAGTTTTCCCCACGAGGGGTGACTCGAGGGTTTAATATCGAACTCTCGGGGAACCAGTATTTCAGGTGTTATCTCCTTATCCTTCTCTTGAGAACCTGCAACAAAATAAATTGTTTTGTGCCCTCAACCTCACCAAGTGGTTGTCAAGCACAAGGTGTGAGAATGATAATAAAATAATATGCAATGCAAACAGTAGTAAATATGCAATGATGGTAAATAAATATGCAAGGATGATGGTAGTAATGATAAATGATATTTTTGGGTTTTTTATGATGAATGCAAGATGTAAAAGTGTTTTTGTATTTTCGGATTTAATAATGGCAGCAAACAAAAGTGGTGATAAAAGTGTTGGAAAGGTGTTTCTTATGATTAAAAATGGACCGGGGTTCATGGTTTCACAAATGCACTCTCTCTTGATAACGTGGTAGACAATGGAACACTAAAATTAACATGTAAGATGGCAAGACATGGTTTGACAAGTTATTAATAATATGGGCATCACGTCCTAACATAGAGATCTCAAGTATAAGTTGTTCTCTCTCTTATGCTCCACCAAGATGCGAACTAAATCATAACACCTTAGTAATTAAGATAAATCAGAGCATAGCAATAAGTTCAATGACATGAAGTTAAAATAAGAACATGCTAGATCTAGTCATGGAGATAGTGGCCAAGGTCACATCCACTCTCCGGTAGCATGGTATTTTTGTTTATCCCTAGTGAGGCAACAAAGTAAGGTAGAAAACCCAAGTGGATCGCAGAACTTTCTCTCACGTTCACTGCACTAGCCACCCCCCGTTACTCCAAGCCAAGTGTCGGTGGAGATGTTGTTGGAGGGGAAGGAGACCACACCGGCAGCGCCCCGCCGGAGTTTTCCCCCTCCAATCTTCAGCTCTAGGTCTCTGTTTCGTGGTTTCTGTGTTTCGGCGGCGCTCCCTTTCGTGAAAGCCTGGGGGGGGGGGGGGTCTATATATAGTCGTTTTTAGGTCAAGACCAAGCTTCGGGAAGAAAGATCGACGGCAGCGGAGGCCCGAGGGCCAATTTGGTGGGTCCCACGCGGTCAGGGAATCTGGCCGCGTGGGCCCACCCCTTTCGGCCTTCTGGTCTCCGTTTTTTCGATTCCTTTGCGCCTACGTTTCGTTCCTTCCAAAAAAGTGATCCCCGTAAAGTTTCAGGTCATTTGGACGTCGTTTGGTCGCCTGAAACATCAAAATATAGAAAAAGGGGTTTTCTGACAGCGCAGGGTTAATTCCAGAAAAATGGGGAAGTTGTTAATTATCCCCAAAACTCAATATAAATCATGAATATAACCCTTATATGATGCAAATAACATGGAATAACATGTAATAAAATGTAAAGTTCATGTATGCATTTTACATGCATCAGCGGACGAACCCTAGGTATGGGCGGCGCGGCCCCCCGGGAGAGATCATGGAGATCGATCTCCCCAGGGACGGCGTGGTGCGGAAGCGTGGAGGCGACGACTAGGTCAGGGATCGTGCTCTGATATCATGTAGAAGTATGAGATTGGCGGAATTAGTGGATGTTGTATTGATCCTTGTGGGCGAGTATATATAGGCATAAAAGGGACCGACTTGGAGTACAAGACAAGTTAGGACTATACGGAAACAGATCTATCTCTATCCAATACTACCATACCAAACATACTAGTTGAATTTTGGCGCGCCGTCACGTCGCGCCCCGTGTGGATATTTCTGTCAATATAACCTGTTTCTTTGTTTTGGTTACGTAATATATTTTGTGAATAGAAATGGTGACGTTGTTTGAATAATGCATTTATCTTTGCATAAATGTTACAACTTATTGAGTTACTGCGAAGACAAAACAATCGTTTTACTGGTTGAACATAAATTTCAATGTTTTTTTGCAAATCTATTAAAGTAAACTGAAATTGAAAAGGAGAATTTATAATTGTTCTGTAAACTAAAATGTGTTTTTTTATCATTATTCCAATGTTGTTGTAATGCAAAGCAAAAGAAAAGCAAAAAAACAAAAGAAAACAAATACAAAGATTTAATTTCAATGTTTTTTACAACTTTACTATAACAAACTGGAATTTAAAAAGAGAAATTACAGTTGTTTTGTAAGCTAGAATGTGCTGAAATTATTTTGCTTCATGGTGATCATTATTCCGATATTGTTTTGTTGCAAAGCAAAAGAAAAGCAAAAAAAAGAAATATATTGTATTAGCGTTTATTAAATTCAATCCATCTGTAGAGGAAATGAATATGTGGTTTTTTGAAATATGCATGTAGTCAAGTATTATTTAAATTAAACTTCATAATTAGAGAGACGTAAGTTCAACTTGAGCGTTTATTAAATTCAACTGCATAATTGGAGGGAGTTTAGTTACATTATGTGTAAATATTAACCTATTCGAATCGGTATGATGTGTTTGTGGTTTGTCTTAAATATTTCAATGAACTCAATAATCGGAGGAAATACATTGTATGAGCATTTATTAAATTCAGTTTGAAATCAATCCATAGTTAGAGGAAATGAATTTGCATTTTCTTGAAATATCCATCTAATCAACCATTTTTTTTTGTAAATGTAACTACAGAGCTAGAGAGATGTAAGGTGTATTACTTCCAAATAGGTTACATAAATTGAAATAATTAAATATGGTTCCATTTCGCCATATTTTTCTTATTTAGCACCATAAGCATAGGAAATATATTATGGTTATGTCGAAATATTATGTTCGTATTTCGTCGTAAATATGTAATGTAGATCCTTGGTTAGAGGAAATATATTGTATTAGCATCTATTAAATTCAATCCATCTTTAGAGGAAAATGAATTTGTGATTTCTTGGAATGTGCATGTAATAAAGCATTATTTAAATTTAACTACATAATTAGAGAGAGTTAAGTTCTGTTTGAACATTTATTAAGTTGAATTGCATAATTGGAGGGAGTTCAGTTATATTATTTGTAAATATTAACCTATTCGAATTGATGTGGTATGTTTGTGTTTTGTCTTAAATATTTAATTTAACTCATTAATCAGAGGAAGTACATTGTATGGCTATTTATTAAATTCAATTTAAAATCAGTCCATAATTGGAGGAAATGAATTTACATTTTCTCTAAATATTCATCTAATCAAGCATTTTTTTAAGCAACCGTAGATCAACATCAGACACCATTGTTTAGCGTGGCATATGCCACGCCTGCGTCGTTAGAAGAAGAAATACGGTGGTGTAAAAAATATAAATTTGTAAATATCCGCATTCAAAAGTTGTTTAGATTTTTTCTGTTGTGATTTATAAAAAAATGATTACACTTATAAGTTGTTCGAATTACGAAAAATTTAAAAATTGGGAAGCTATTCATTTTTTTCTGTCTGTTAAATGCTCAGATTTGAAAGGCATTTAAATTTGAAATATTCAAATTTGGAATTTGATCATATGCCATAAATAGGGAACGTTTATTTTTTGTGTTCATGTTGATAAGTTTGTCATTTTATTGCCGTCCGTGTGGTAAAATATAAATTTGGAAATGTCCACATTTAAAAATTGCGCAGATTTCCAAATTGTTGAAATGCAAAGAAAACATACGTTTTAAGATTGTCCAGATTTGGAAAATTGTTCAAATTAGGAAGTTATTCAGATTTGAATCCTTTTAGTGTTTACAAAATGATCAGATTCGAATGGAATTTGAAATTTTAAAATATTGAAATTTGTTTTTTGTTCATATGCCATAAATAGTCAGCATTTGTCAGTTTTTTTTGGCCATTTAGATATTTTTGTTTCTGTTGGTTATATTTAATGTTATTGATTTTGTAGAATTTAGCATTTTGTAAGTTTTAAGATTGTTCAGATTTAGGAAATTGTTCAAATTGGGAAGTTATTCAGATCTGAATGCTTTTAGCGTTTATTAAATGATTTGATTTGAAGGAAATTTGAAATTTTAAAATATTCAAATTTGATTTTTGTTCATATGACATAAATAGTCAGCATTTGTTAGCCTTTTTTTGGGCATTTAGATATATTTTTTTCTGTTCGGTATATTTAAAGTTATTGATTTTGTAGAATTTAGCATTTTTTAGAAAATTGCTTAAATAAGTTGGGTCCACCTGTTAGTTTTTTTTAAAAAATCTGAAGACGTCACAGTGGTCGGAGATGCCGCGGCGGCAGCGACCACGCCAACGGCGCGCCACCGCATTCTGGGACGCGCGCGGAGCCGGGTTGGCCGCAGGCGGCGGCGCCGCTATGTCCGGGCCGCCGGAGCGACGCCGGCGGGCCTCGAACGTGGCGGACGCGGCAAACCCAGGGCGGCGGCGATTCCGGCGCGATTCGCGCGGCTCAGCAGCCGATCTGCGGCGAGGAAGGAGAGCAGACGACGGTGAACCTCCGTGCGTGCTCGGATTCATGCGGGGAGGAACGTGGCGGCCGCGCGGCGCGTCGGCGGCGCCGGCGATTCCGGCGTCGCGGGAGAAGAAGGAGGGGAGGGGGGAGTTCTGTGGACGCTTTTCCAGAAAAGTCCTTGGGTTTTTCGGTAAATTCATGTTAGTCCTTCTCCTCGTAAAATTGTGGGCTACGGAGCTATTTTTCGGCTTGCGAGGGGTGTTTTTGCAAACGTGCCACGGGATGCGATGGGGGCCGTTCGATCGGGAAGCGACGGTGGGGATTGATTAACTGTTCATTACTACAGTGCTCGAGCGCGGAGAGACCGCCATACTCTAACACTTCTCCAGCTCCAACCTCAAGCTGACTTGAATTTGGCTGCGATTGACATGTGTAGCTCTCTCAACGGTTTGGTCGTTGGCGACCGTATCTTGTTTCCTGTGTTTAACCCTGCTTTTAACAACCTGCGATTCGGGTGTAGCTCTCTTCCAACGGTTTGACCTAATCTGCCAGAATAATCAAATCCACAATACAATTACAATGCTACTAATCCTGATGAAAAAACCAAATAAACTTAATCATGGTATGATTCTCCATCCACGGTTCATGCGCCGGCCTTAGGCAATCACTTTGGCTGGATGAAACCAATCGATCGAGCACACACACGCACGACTGATTATTATTTTTTCTACTTCTTTGTTCGCCATGGTCCTGGTGCATGCCCTTGGAGATGTTCTTGTCGTGATGGCCTAATGTTCTTTCAAGTGTTGGAGGGATCCGGATGAATGCTAGTAGAAAACAATCACAAGACAGCTTCCGGTTCTGCAAACCGCTGACGCGATGCTACAAGGCCATGACCGCCGGGATGCAAACCGTGATGCGACATCCGACGATCGGCGCCGCTGCATGTCGGCACACTGCTGGGTTTCGTTTGCTGCTTTTTGTTTGTAGCAATTAAGAAGGGAGGAAGATGGCGACTGGTTTATGCTTTGGAATCAAGTGATCATTGCACACGTCACCGTCGTTGTAACACAGTTTATTCATTGGGCAACAGTAGCAAAGGTTGAAAACTGCACCTTTTGTCATAAAAGCACAACCGTATGGAAGATTGATCTTATCGTTATCCATGTCGGTGATGATTCGGCCTATAGAATAACAAATGAAGCATTGTTGATGTAATTATTTTGGATTGGTGAACGAAAAGGCAACAAATCCGAGAAGAAATGGAATAAATTCAATATACATGCTGCACGCGAGAACTAAAAAAATAGAATCACTTCTTGAGACTACATGATAGAAGGTATGGGAAATATAGATCCACTTCTTACCTTGAGCAAGAGTAGCAGAGTACACGAGATGTGCAAAGAGTAGGGCCAGTGCAAAGACACATATCTTGTACTTGTCCATCCTCGGATATAACACCAGGATCGATGAGAAAATATGTGTTTTATGAGAAAAACTCTAGAAACAAACATACCCTTATGCGTATTCTCCCGAAGTCATCGAACAGATCAGGTTTTGCGTCGACGACGACTTAAAACACAGCGGCCAGCGTGCTGTCGCAAACGTGGAGATCCTGCGAGTTTTGGCGACACAACGCGGCGGTCGACAACGTCACAACCCGGTAGGCACCGACGACAACCTACACAGCGGCGGCGGTGAACACACAACACGGCAGCGGCGATTACCAAAATCTCTAGAAGGACTCGTAACATGCGCATGCTAACCAGAGCAAATCATACCCAGAATAAGTTACAGTGTGATTTCACTTTTGTGCTTAGTTACATGGGCTAACCCTGCCAAGACACGCTCCTTCCTTCCCGCTCACCTCTCCGATTTTCGCATGATCAATGCCGACGGTAACCGTGGTGGCATCCTCACGGCCTGGGACGAGCGTTACTTGTCCCTCGTCTCCTCTGTCCACAAAAACCTATAACCTCACCACTGCCTTTTCCTCCACCACCTCGGACCCCTAAATGATAGAAAAACCAAGTTAAGCCGATGTGGAAACTAACAAAATGACCTAGAAAACACGGTTGTCCTGAAAACTTTGCAAATAGACCCCTAAAAGATAGAAAACTACAAAACTATTCCTAGAGTTTTCTGCACTCGCCGAAGCCAGCGGCCGCCGCCCGATCCCAGTGCCACCGAGACGCACGCCAGAAGAGACGCCGAGCCTCTAACATTGCGAGATCAATAAAGCACCATCGCCAACGAGACTTTGTGAGTCGATGAACAGGCCTGCTGCAAGCAGCGAGGCGCAGGGGCGGAGCTGCGCCTGGTGCTACCAGTGCTATAGCACCGGCCCATCAATGTTACACAGTAGAGAAACTATGTGACATCTAGCTCACAAGCATGAAGACCACGATATCTTAGCACGATCTAGCATATCTCAGCACCACTCTATGATCATTTCTGGCTCCGCCACTGGCGAGGCACATGTCACTGTGGCACGTCGACCGGGGGACGTCCCCGTGCTATCTTGTACAAAGATCTGCCGCGTCCCATCGATGAAGTGGAGGAAGAACCAACAAATCCGCCACCTCCGGACCAACATCTTGCTCCAGAGCAGCATCGCCGCGAATAGCGACAAACGTCAGCAACACACCGTGAAACAAATCTCGCCAGATCTGAAGAACGAGATGACCAGGCCACCTGCTTCACTACGCCGCCGATTAGAGCACCGCCGAGATGGGGGAGAAACAGGATCATCTTATTCCGACGCGGCGCCGTCCCCGCCACCGACGCGGCGCCTATGGAAAAATCTAGCCCAACCTTAACTCGTCAAGGTCGGAGCGTTCCGGCGGACGGAGGAGGCTGGGACCAGCAGACTTGCCGGCGGCGAAGGGAGGGGGCGAAACTTGGGTCGCCGCCTAGTCGCCCAGGACGGAGACATATGCGATCTATTGGGATGGTGTCGTCTACGGATTGACTAGTTAGGTATAGTGATCCACAGAGATCAACAAACGTCGACTACAAAATGACATAGCTGATTAGCCAGTTTAACTGTGAACTAGGTGTATTGCTTGCTCAACATTCGACAAGACAGGCAGCAATGCCAACACGCCAACAGTGAGTTAGTACAAATAACAATTTCTTGAAGAGATTTTTTTTTACTTATTGGAGTGTGCATATGTTTTTTTTTTTCTTTTGAAAAAAATACATTTAATTGACTGTTACCATGTAGAAAGACTTCCCCAGAACCCAACTAAACCACATGATTCCCGGCAGAGAAACACAATTGCTCAGAAGAAAGGATGAGACAGGGGTAAGCCCATGTGATCAGGGAAAGAAAGTGAGCGGTAGCTAGCTAGTTTGTGAAATGTTGAGCTGTATTCTGTGATCCTTACTCTAAGTTCAGACACATTTCTTTGATTCTATACTGAAAGCTGACGAGCCATGATGAGAGCTGGTCTGTTCTCTAGAACCTCCAATGTGAGCAGACACTGACTGACCCCAGTTGGCACCCTGGGTTGGTGATGTCCAGACGAGAAAACTTGGAAATTTCGGTGAAGGATTTTGACTGAAGATAACTCCTTTTCATCCATGTGGCATCAACATCGCCAGCTGGTTTGGCAACTGGTTAAGAATGGAGCAGAGCAGGGGATTCCGGCTAAAAGGGACGTTTGGTTGCTTTACAGTACAGCTTCGGTTGTTTTGACATTTGCCACAATATTCCGAGTGAAGATTGTGAAATTAGGAGGTCAGCACAGGGACGTCAAGAACTGAAGATTCTCTTCTTCCTCCTTGAGAATGACAGGCATGGAACATGAAGCAATGCGATTTGACCTAACATCACACAAGAGAATCAACTCCACACATCCTTTTCACAGTGACTCCAGGATCGAAGAAGCCAAGAAATACAAATTTATGCCTCGATTAGTTACCACATCTCATACACCAAATCCGCTGATAACTTTTTTCTTTATTCTATACAGTCGATCGGTAGGGTATTATATTTCAATCCTCAATCTTGAAACACCAACAAATCCATCGATCAGGTTATAACCCTTTGGTTAATTCTGTGTCGATTAATCCCGTTAATTACTGACGAGTTCAATGCGCGCGCTCATGTCCAGAGCGGCTCGTCGGCCCAGCCAACCGGCCCGGCCTGCATGATTCCGCCGCCGCCTGCGCCGCCATCGACGACATACAGCGCGCCCACGGGCGCCGAATCACGCGGGCCTGCAGCGAGCTGGGAGCCTCCGCTGCCGGTGACGGCGCCGCAGTAGGCGTCGTGCGACGCGGCGAGCTGTCCCCCGGCGGTGGCCATCTCCACGGTACAGAGGAGCGCGAGGAGGTGCGCGTGGTGGGCGCGCGCGGCGGCGAGCTCGGCCTGCGCCCGCGCGAGCTGCGCCTTGAGCCCGTCCACCTGCCTCTGCAGCTGGCAGATGGCGCCGGCGCTGCCGTAGACCGGGTCACGCACCCGCGCCGCGGCCTCGTACACCATGCTGCTCACCGCGTCCGCGCGCTGCTCCTCCGGCAGCTCCTGCAGGAGCTTGATGATGTTGCTGGCGCCGAAGACGCGGTGCGCGGTGGCGAACTTGTGCGGGTCGGTCGGCGGGAAGTAGGGCGCCAGCACGCACCGGTCCACGCACCGGCGGCGGAGGATCTTGCACGCCGCGCACGGGCTCAGCACCACCGTTGCCGTTGCTAGTGGCGGCGACGTCGGGGTCGGCGAGGAGTGCAAAGGCGCCGTGTCGTCCGATGACTCCATGTGTATGTGTTCGGTTCGCGCGCGCTCGGTTCACTTGGGAGAGCTTAGCTGCTAGGTGCAAAGTTCTGCCGCCATTGTTGTGGTGTATATATAAGGTGTGGGCTAGCTAGGAGTAGAAGCTGACTAATGGACCAATAGGCATACCATTTGCTATTTCTCAGTAGATTATTTCGATAAAGATCGGAAAACACTTCTTGCTCTCGATCTTCAGTGTTCTTTCAAAAATCATATTTTTAAGTTTTAAAAAAATCTGAAAAAATTCATGCATATTGCTAATGATGTATCCCACAAACGTGCAATTTTTTGATTTGAAATACTTTATATTCTGGGTTACACAAAAATAACAAATCTTGTATATTTTAGAGATTTGAAAGTATGGACATTTAGATCCACCAATTTGTCTTTTTTGTGTAGCACAGAATATAAAATATTTCGAACCGAGATTTTGCACGTTTGTGGGATATAACATTGGAAACATACAAGATTTTTTCAGATCTTTTTAAATTTATAAATAAGTTTTTTAATTTTTTTTAACTAGAGGGATCGCTGGAACCTGGGAGTAAGAAATCTCCGCTCAATAAAGATTTGCTATTTCTCAGTAGATTAGGTTGAGTAGAGATCTTCGACCTTTTCTTTTCTGTGGTTTATTAACTAGTAACTAATTATGGTTAGGGCATTACAATGGGTCTACCCCTTTTTTTCTTTTCTTTTCTTTGCTTTATTAACTAACTAATTATGGTTAGGGCATTACAAAGCGTCATTCCCCATTTGTCCGCCTCATGTGTCCATTGGGGGATGACCGGAAAAGTAATGCAGACACATTTTAGCATGGCACCCAAGGGCATCCCAATTTTCCGCCGGACATGTCCAAAATGTAACACATAGTTCAAATATTACATAGTTTAAACACATAATTTAATACATAGTTCAGAAACATAATTCATATGGCATAGTTCAAACATAAAGTAAAATAGATAGCTCAAGCATTCATCTACCTTTTCGGCTCTATCAGGTTGGATTGTGAAAATAATACCCAGTATCGCCGTCCTTCCCATGGGAAGAAACACATGCTCATATGTCAGCGACTTCGGGAGGGGAGGAAGGAGGGGATGCTCGGCGACAGCCTCCTTCTCGACGAAAGACAACACTAGTACAGAAAAGGCTATTAGTGGCGCACCAATTTGGTATTCTGTGGCGCACCCCCAGAAATGCTGGGTGCGCCACAGAATTCTCGCCACAAAAATTATTTCTGTGGCGCACCAGGCTTGGTGCGCCACAGAATTCTCACATTTCTGTGGCGCACCTGGCCTGGTGCGCCACAGAATTCTCAAAAAATTCAAAAAATTCAAAAAATGCAAAAAAATATAAAAAGTTTCAAAAAAAATCCAGAAAAATCAGAATATGAAATAATATGAAAAATCCTAATTATTGGAATTATTTTCATATTTTTTGAATTTTTTGAACTGATACCTTCCCGCTAGGTCACCCATCCTCAAATTGCTCCAACCCTAGCACGCTTAACTTCTAAGTTCCACCCAGTTCACCTACCCTTGTGCTACTCAAGTTCTTATTGATATATATATCATTTGAACCCTCTTAAGTATTGTATGTGTGGTATGTGTTATAAATGTGTGTTTTTAAATTTCAGATTTTTCAAAAACTTCTAAAGTTTCAAAAGGAGATTCAAAAGTTTCGAAAGATCCAATTTTTTTTGAAAAAACTCCAAAAAAATTCAAAACACTCCAAAAAATCCAAAAAATTAAAAAAAGTCAAAACACTTCAAAAAAATCCAAAAAATTCAACAATCTTCTTTGTTATACATTTCTGTGTTTTTTTTGGACTTTTTGAATTTTTGAATTTTTTTAATTTTTTTCTTTTTTTCTTTCTTTTTGATTTTGCTGCGAAAAATCGTCTGTTTGAAATAACTTTTTTTTCTTTTGGAATTTGAGGAATCTGTGAGTTGCTGACCGGGTAAACCCGGGTGGATTCGAACTCGGATTTTCTCACGATTTTTTTGACATATTATTTGCGTTATTTCGACGTCGTATGCAAAAGTTATGGCCGTTACAAGTTTTTTTTCCTGTTTGTTGCAGAAAAGGTCAAAATTCATATTTCAAAATTTCTATACATACTAGACACTCAAACCTAACTACATGTCAAAGGATTTTATTTATTGAAATTTTTATCATTTTCCTTTAATTCCTGCAAGACTAAAAAGGCGATCCACGGGGGGGCGGGGGGGTGTGGATTTGAAAAAAAAAAATTCTCTGGCGCACCAAGCATGGTGCGCCACAGAATGTCACCTTTCTGTGGCGCACCTGCCAGGTGCGCCACAGAATTGTTTTTTTCAAATTTTAACCCCCCCCCCCCCAGATAACTTTCTGTGGCGCACCTGGCCATGTGCGCCACAGAAATGTGACTTTCTGTGGCGCACCAGGCTTGGTGCGCCACAGAATGTCTAATTTCTGTGGCGCATGTGGTTTAGTGCGCCACAGAAATGTGACTTTCTGTGGCGCACTAAACCACATGCGCCACAAAAAATAATTCTGTGGCGCACCAATTAAGGGTGCGCCACAGAGTGCCAACCTATCTATATAGGGTTTCCCTACTAGTGCAATATCGATGTCCAAAGAAACAACTATTATAGAATAGTAGGAAGATAACAAAACATCTAAAGTTGTAATTCTGGTTTCCTGTCTTAATGGTATATTAGAGAGCACATGCTCTTTTATTGTTAGAACAATCTAAACCTAATGAAAATGCATATAACCTTTCAAACATGGAAAAAAAAAACCTAGTTACACTGAATAAAAATTGTGTATCTAACATAGTCACAATGATTGAATTGGCAAGGCACAAGAGGAAACACCCCTACCCGTGGTTGTGGTTGGATCATGTCATGTTGCATCCTTTCTCATGATATGTCTGAGTTACCTTCTTCTGTAACGAAAGCGCTCCATTTTATCACTATTTCGACTTGTCATCTCATGACGCTTCCTTCTTCATGTTAATGCTCTTCCCCTTTGTCACCAATACGGTGCCACCATGAACAACCACATTGCCTTCCAAAAGGAAGAAAATTTATGTATCAGTTTTCCCATTGCATCAGGGATCCCCTCCAAGTAAGTTGCTTCCCCGTCATAGCTTTTCGCACTTCACTCTTCCTCCTCCTATTGCACTCTTGCGTTCTTAGCACTGATGTCGCATACCACGCCATGAAACAATTGACCTATTGCAGCAGGGAGACCTTCAGGTTCCCCTTGTTCCATTTCTTCCTCCCTTGCTTCTATCCCCCACATCTTTTCATATTCCTAATAAGATAACGCACATGACTGTATTGGTTTGGTAGTGGCGGCCTTTACACGCTGTCCCTCTTTTGAAGGCTTTGTGTACTGAGATTGCTCGGACTTGCGCTGCAGGGTGAAAACCCATGATCTGGCCTTCAATGGTTGGACTCGGTGATAACGTTGCTCACTATTTGTTTCCTTTAAGGAGGCATCGCTTTTGGAAATCTTTCTTCTCTAGTCCTGGTATTAAATATGGCGGCAGTTGATGTTTGATGTTGCACCTTTCATCGCTTTGACATGGCCATGGGCGATCGAAGCAGAACATGTAGTTTTCCTCTCACCCTCCGTAACCTACCGCTATCTATAGTTGCACAAAATCTCGATGCCGACCATGTCTTGCTTGCATGCTCGCTTTAGTGTTGATGAATGATGAGCAATGGTAGCCCCATAGGATAAATGTTATATATATGGAGAAAAACATGGTATTCAGATCTATGCATGCAATGGTGACACCATGGTGACGCACGATGCATATCATGCATGCACATCTCGGCAGTTCCCTTGCTCGTCAGAAGTAGCTTAGCTGATGCTTTTCTCTTGACGCGAGATCAATTTGGAACCAGCCTGTATTCCACGTATATAAGAACGCAATCATAAACGCCATGAACGTATCGCATGGTTGGTATGTACCAATAGTGATCATGGAGATCAATCAGCATTTTCCTCGAGCATGTATTTGCAAGGCACGGTGGTTGTAGTGGAGTTCCCTCCCGGCCGCCCCTTGTGTATTAATTGATCTTGATCAGAATTCCAATATGCATGTATATATATCTGGATCCGTGTTTCTAAAGATCGAATGATTATATATCCCGATGCCGTGTGGACTTATTTTGTTTTGGTAGCTAGCACTAGTAGTGCTCAATGATAACCTGCCTTTTCTAGATCATCATTGTTGTTAGTTACCCAAATCAACCAACCACGGTCTATTTACCACCTCTAGTTTCCAGTCAAATCGTCATATCGATGTCGAGTAGCCCATATATTGTAGTTGGTTCGATTTTCATGTTTGATAGTTTAGTATGATATTATGCCTTGCACGTGCACACTTAACGTGAAAGAGTATGGACCAGTCATGGAAGAATAAAACTTTTGTACCCGACTTATAATTTGTTATGTCATTATTATTACTATATATTAGGCATATTATAAATGTATTCAAAATTGTGCATTACGGAATGTCATATACAAACAAGATCTTAGCGAGTTATGTCGGCCGTTTGCTCCCTAGGGCATCTTATGAGATGGAAGACAATATGTTCTTAGTTAATCTTATCTTATACAATTGATCATCTTCGATTTGTAAGGTTGTCTTTTCAAATGCATTCCACATCATTTAGAGAAGACACACACAATGATTTGTTTGACTCATAGGTCTAGATGCATGCACTCGTTATGAAAATGCATTCAAAATATATTTTAAGTATGTCAAAATTCTAAAAAAAATAGATATACATCCAAACATTCTATGTACGCAGAGAAAGTTTCAGGAAAAAAGACATTTCTTTGTGGCCTCTGTAAGAAAGAAAATAAAAGGTTTGGTGAAAAGTCATTTTGGAGCACCGAAATTAATATTTTTACACAAGCCACAAAATGTCTTTCTTTCACACCTATGAGTAGGTGCATCTACACTTATGAGTGAAAACATATTTCCCTTAACGTCATCTCTAAAATTACTGTTTGCGATCATAAAATTGTGGTAGTGAAGAAAAGTAAATATAAAACATGTGGTTAAGAAGGTGACGCAGAATATTGTATTTGTTCTTAAGGGATGATTTCTTAGCTAAGAGAAGAGAAACCATTTTCATTATCTTCGGTGATCGATAGATATGTTTCTGTTCCACCGGAAGCCAGCCATGCCCATGCATGCATGCACGCTGAACAAAAAATAATGGGGTATCTAGAGTGAGAAACTTTTCTTTTTTGCGAAACAAGAGTGAGAAACTTAAAATGGGGCCGGGTGGCTGAGACGCACTATGTGAAGTCCTAGTTGAGCCCAAGCTGGCACGTCAAATACACGCGCACCGCAGGGTTTACATGTTTAGATCGACGAGGACCAGTAAAGCGCCGCACGAAAAGAAATAATGAGCGCATGCAGCATGCAGATGCCCATGAGCCTCTACGATTGGCCAGTTAGGTATAGTGATCCACACACAGATCAACACAACATCTACGACATGACACAGCTGATATTTAACCAGTTTAAGTGTGAACTAGGTATATACGGCTTTACTAATATACTCCCTCCGTTCCAATAAGCAAGGCGTGAATTTTTTTCCGATTTATTTCACAAAGCAAGGCGCATATGAGAATTAGTGGGTTACTTTACCTAAATACCCCATACATGTTGGCCCACATGCATGCATATCACTACAGCCGTAACTCCTCCCAACTATCTCTCTCTCCTCTGAATGCATCCATCGCCTCCGGCTCCAATCGATGGACCAGGTCTCCTCGCATCCCTGCCAAAAGAGGTACAGACGTGGGCGTGTGATATTCTGCCAGGGTAGCATGGGAAAAAATCATCTCGCGTCAGATCGCCTTGGTTGGAGCGCTGCGAAATATACGCCTTGTATATCGGAATGGAGGGAGTACAAGCACAAGTACAACGCAAGGTAGGCATTGTGCTTGCTGCATTTTCGTGTGATATCTGCTTGTGGCGGGGCCCACGCAGTGCATATCACAGCTATATATATTCGTTTTATTTTGTCTATATACACCTTTTCTCCTTCCTCTCCCGAGAAAATTCTCCTACGCGCGTACGTAATGGCAGTGTACCGAACTCGAGCTCTACACATGCCGGCTACACGACGTTTCTTTCTGCACAGGAATAATTAGGCCATCAACGCGTACGTAAAGCGACTTGCAGCGTTTGTTGCACTGGCTCAGCGCACTACCTGCATGCGCGTTATACGTACGTTACGATCCATGCATTCAACAAAACGAGGCAGCAATGCCAACAGTGAATTCGTACATACAAATAACAATTTCTTGGTCGCCACGGATGGCAAATCTGTTTTTTTGTTTTGTTGTTTAACTTCTTGGTGTGTTTTCTTTCTTTGACCAAAACGTGCATGTAGTTTGGTTTTGGCCAACAATGCTGACTGGCCTGCTGGCGGAGCCGGTCCTCGGCCACCATCACTAACTGGACCCTCCTCACTACCTCTGGCTGAGGAATGGCCCGGTAGTGCTAGAGCAGTCTACGGCACAAGCCCATATTTACGCACTGAAGGAAACATTGCTAAGCGGGCCCGCTTACCATTTTGTCTCTTGCTTCCCCATGTTGCCTGCCAGGTTTGTTACCAGGGCCGTGGAGAAAACAAGGTATAGTAACAGTGGTTGAAGGTAAAAAAAGACAAACCTTTGGAAAGGTCACCCTGCAGTGGCGGAGCCAGCTCTTCAAATCTGTGTAGTCAACACAAAATAGTGTAGTCAAATACATGTATTTGTACCATTTTTAAATTAATTTTTGCATCATTTATGCTTGTATTGCCAAAAACCTGGGTAGTCAATTGACTACCCAGCTATAGCGTGGCTCCGCCACTGTCACCCTGCGCGCAAACATTGCACCACTCGGTGCGTTCTCTTTCATTTTCATGTGGTCCTTCTGTTGGTGTATGCATTCTCGCCAAGTGCCACAAGGAAAATAAAAATGGGATGAGGATGAGAGAGAAAAGGGGCACGTGAGGGAGGGTGAGAGTACAGTTTTTCCTTTTATATTTTCAAACCAAAATTTCAAAATGAAACATTTTGAGAACCGTATTTGTCCACATTACGAACTGTTTTCACTTTTGAGCTCCTCGCGTCGAGATCATCAAAACTAGATCTCATGTTGATAGGTTTGAACAAACTTTTTTTTATACTCCTGGGTGCAACGTGGATGTACTTTCACGTGCAGCACAGACGTACTACCAGATGCAAACACTGATGTACTCTCAGCTGCAACATAGAGTTTACTCTTAGGTGAAGCACGGATGTACTCCTAGGTGCAGTACATACTTACTTTCACCTGCATCACAGATGTACTCTCAGATGCAAACACGGATGTACTCCCAGATGAAATGTGGATGTAGTCCCAGGTGCAGCGTGGATGTACTCTCGGGTGCAGCACGGATGTACTCCGCCATTCGCGATTTTTGTACTTATGATTTCTATGTTTTTGTACTTTGTGTTTTTTATGGGAGATGTAGTGTACTTCACGCAAAGCGACACGACACGTCTCTCACGATGCTCTTATTGTTCACGAGTGATACCGTATGTATATTCTGCCGCAAAGTGGTACCCGATCGAGCGAGAACGTGACAAATCTCGCGAGCATCAAAGCGACATATGTCGCACATTTTTGCATGAGGGATGGCAGGTGGCAGACCAAATCGACCTTTGGGAAGGGTTCCCTTTGCCTAACGATACCCTTGTTGGAGTCTTTCTCTGAAGAAATATTTCCTCTATATGCATTGTGATTTTGTGTGTTGTCCGACAGGCTTCTAGCTTGGATCCTGCTAACGGCTACAGTTGAGGAAGGCATATCGTCAGTATGTGTTGTATTCTGTTGCTGGATAGAGCAGTTTCCCGAGAACTAATCCCGTCGCGCGCCGCTCACTACGGGACTGAGCCTCTATGCCGACGGCTTTTGGCCATCGGCAAATGCCTTTAAGCCGTCGGCATAGCCTATGCCGACGGCAACCGTCGGCTCAGCTCTGTCGGCGTAGGTCGGCGTAGGCACAGGTCACAAAGCCGTCGGCATAGGTAAAAACCGTCGGC
Source organism: Poa pratensis (assembly GCA_947311845.1). Taxonomy (NCBI): domain Eukaryota; kingdom Viridiplantae; phylum Streptophyta; class Magnoliopsida; order Poales; family Poaceae; genus Poa; species Poa pratensis. Next base: position 21,761,906 of record CAMZMU010000100.1, on the reverse strand, counting down.
GTAGCCTGTGCCGACGGCCGGAAACGAGCCGTCGGCGAAAAAACCGTCGGCGTATGCGTGGTGGGGCCCACGACAGCCAGCTGGTCAGGATGGACCTACGCCGACGGCATGCCGTCGGCATAGCTCCAGGACACGTGGCGTCATCTAGGCGACTCTGGCGTAGGTCCGGGAGGCAGCCGTCGGCATAGATATGACCATTTGGTCACTGAGGTATCTATGCTGACGGCGTTGCCAGATTTTTTTTAAAAAGCTCCAGGATCTTCGTGAGCTATCAGCGAAGCTAAGTAGGCATGGGTGGCCATCGAGGACTTGGAGGGAAATACGGGAAGAACTTCTCAGGATGCATGCTAGGTGGCAGAAGAAGAAGGCAACATATACGAGGGAGACAGATTTGGCCAGCGCTATAAGATTTCCTATTTTATGGCTCGAGGAGAGCGAGGATGAAGATGATATTTTCATGCCGAGTGAAGAGAGCAAGAAAACTGCAGCAGCGGCGGCGGCATCGTCGAAGGGCAAGGGTGCTGCGTCGTCGAAGGACAAGGGTGCTGCGTCGTCGAAGGGTAAGGGTGTTGCGTCGTCGAAAGGCAGGAGTGATGCGGGAGGCTGCGTCGATGGTAGATGACTTTTCTTTTTCTAATTTGCAGAGTATCATGTATCTTCAATTTATGTTGTGTTGTCGCTACTACTGATATTTTGTTCTCTGTGTAATTTATGTTGTCAATATAATTTGCATGGTTTGTTTAATATCAATGCGAAAAGTAGTCATCCATCATCACCATTAATCAAAACAGAGTAGTAGCAACTAAGATATAAGTCTGGTACATAGATATAAGTCTGGTACATAGATGTAGCAACTAACATATTAAATTTAATTTAGAGTAATAAATAAATACATAAAAATGAAGATTGCCGTCGGCATAGCTATAAGCATAAAAGAAATCATAAAAAACAAAGATTAAAAATAAAGTTTTCTTTGCCGACGGCATTGCCGTCGCAGTAGACGAGGCTGCGACGTCATCAAATTCAGAAAATAACCTATGCCGACGGCAGTTTCTAAGCCGACGGCAACCGTCGGCGAAAAAACCTATGCCGCCGGCTTTTTCTATGCCGACGGCATTGTCAATGGACTGGCCTCGTCGAACTGTATGCCGACGGCCCCGACAAAAGCCCGTCAGCATAGGTTGCGGCCGTCGGCATACATGCTCTCTCCCGTAGTGGCTACTGGGGACCAAATGACATTTTCACCGGATAGCTAAAACGCAGTGCAGGATCTGCAAACTCATCCCTCATTCTTTATGCTTTTCTCCATTCATAAACATGGCGAGCCGAGGACGCTGCACCTGTTTTGTTGTGCAGAAAGCCCTTCCCTTTATAAACACAGCGAGCTGAGATCGCAGCGGCTTCCATGATGTGCTGAAAGCCCTTCCCTATAGCAGCTAGCTTTCTTGTCCAGCTCCAACCTCAAGCTGACTTGAATTTGGCTGAGATTGACATTTGTAGATCTCTCAACGGTTTGGTCGTTGGCGACTATCTTGTTTCCCGTGTTTAACCCTGCTTTAAGCAACCTCCGGCCCGGGTGTAGCTCTTCCATCGGTTTGATCTAATCTGCCAGTATAATCAAATCCACTGTACAATTACGATGCTACTAATCCTGAAGAAAAAACCAAATAAACTTAATCATGGTATGATTCTCCATCCACGGTTCATGCGCCTGCCTTAGGCAATCACTTTGGTGGGAAGAAACCAATCGATCGAGCACACACACGCACGACTGGTTATTAGTTTTTCTTCTTCTTTGTTCGCCATGGTCCTGGTGCATGCCCTTGGAGATGTTTCTCTCGGGATGGCAAGCGGCCTAGTGTTCTTTCAAGTATTGGAGCGATCCGGATGAATGCTAGTAGAAAACAATCACAAGACAGCTTCCGGTTCTGCAAACCGCTGACGCGATGCTACAAGGCCATGACGCCGGGATGCAAACCGTGATGCGCCATCCGACGATCGGCGCCGCTGCATGTCGGCACACTGGTTTGTTCATCTTTCCTTACTGTTTTATGCTTTGGAATCAAGTAATCGAGCGCAAGCAAAACTATACTACTCCAATATTGGATTCTGCAGCTGCTGAGCTCAGGACCAACCAAATCAGAAGTACTCCCATGAACCATCAATCACAGATAAGTAAATAACAGGGTATCACTTTTATTACAAACTAATTTTTCCGCACATCAGGTATTATGTCTTAAGATAATTTAAGACTACGAAGGAACATGAGTTGGACCTCTCGTGGCAGCTTTATCTTCATTAGAGGGTTTTTCGCACTCCGCCTTGCACACGTCACCATCGTTGTAACACAGTTTATTCATGGTGCAACAGTAGCAAGGTTGAAAACTGCACCTTTTGTCATAAAAGCACAACCCGTATGGAAGATTGATCTTATCGTTATCCATGTCGGTGATGATTCGGCCTATATATAGAACAACAAATGGAGCATTGTTGTTGTAATTATTTTGGGTTGGTGAATGAAAAGGCAACAAATCCGATAACAAATGGAATAAATTCAATATACATGCTGCACGCGAGAACTAAAAATAGAATCACTTCTTGAGACTAGATGACAGAAGGTATGGGAAATATAGATCCACTTCTTACCTTGAGCAAGAGTAACAGAGTACACGAGATGTGCAAAGAGTAGGGCTAGTGCAAAGACACATATCTTGTACTTGTCCATCCTCGGATATAACACCAGGATCGATGAGAAAATATGTGTTCTATTAAAAGATTTGATGATTGTATAAAGAGACATTGAGAGAAGCGATGAGATCGGGTGCTATATATCATCCCACTCTCATGCCAAAGATAGCATGCAATAAAATTGGAATGATATAAATGTTGAAAGTTAAGCAACTTTTGGCAGAGTTTAATGGCAACCTATCCTGTGTATCCGAGGGACTTGTGCATCCATGTATCCGTCTGTCCTGGACCATTTGATCTAAATCCAGAGGGTGGCATCACAACCATGTTTAACTTACGTTTACACGCTCACGTGGACACCTAAGTAGATACAATTTCGCACTTGACCCCCTTATGCGTATTCTCCCGAAGTCATCGAACATATAAGGTTTTACGTCGACGACAACTTAAAACACAACGGCCAGCGTGTTGTCATAAACGTGGAGATCCTGCGAGATTCGGCGACACAACGCGGCATTCGACAGCGTCACAAGCCGGTAGGCACCAACCGCAACCTACACAGCGGCGGCGGAGAACATACAACGCGGCAGCGGCGATTACCAAAATCTCTAGAAGGACTCGTAACATGCATACAACTGCGCATGCTAACCAGAGCAAATCATACCCAGAATAAGTTATAGTGTGATTTCACTTTTGTGCTCAATTACATGGGCTAACCCCTGCCAAGACACACTCCTTCCTTCCCGCTCACCTCTCTGATTTTCGCACGATCGACGCCGACGGTAACCGTGGTGGCATCCTCACGGCCTGGGACGAGCGTCACTTGTCCCTCGTCTCCTCTGTCCACAAGAGTATAACCTCACCACTGCCTTTTCCTCCACCACCTCGGACCCCTAAAAGATAGAAAAATCAAGTTACATGACCAGGCATATGAGGAAACTAACAAAATGACCTAGAAAACACGATTGTCCTGAACACTTTGCAAATAGACCCCTAAAAGATAGAAAAATACAGAACTATTCCTAGAGTTTTTTGCACTCGCCGAAGCCAGCGGCCGCCGCCCGATCCAGCGCCACCGAGATGCACGCCAGAAGAGACGCCGAGCCTCAAACATTGCGAGATCAATAAAGCACCATCGCCAACGAGGCTTTATGAGTCGATGAACAGGCCTGCTACAAGCAGCGAGGCACATGTCATTGTGACACGTCGACCGAGTGACGTCCCCATGCTATCTTGTACCAAGATTAGCCACGTCCCATCGATGAAGTGGAGGAAGAACAAACAAATCCACCTCCTCCGGACCAACATCCTCGCTCCAGAGCATCCTGGCCACCAACGTCGCCATGAATAGCGACAAACGTCAGCAACACACCGAGAAACTAATCTCGCCAGATCTGAAGAACAAGGAGATGACCAGGCCATCTGCTTCACTACGCCACCGATTAGAGCACCGTAGAGATGGGGGAGAAACAGGGTCATCTTATTCCGACGCGGTGCCTATGGAAAAATCTAGCCCAACCTTAACTCGTCAAGGTCGGAGCGCCGTCGCCGTAACGGCGGGCGGAGGAGGCTTGGACCAGCAGACTTGCCGGCGGCGAAGGGAGGGGGCGAAACTTGGGTCGCCGCCTAGTCGCCTAGGACGGAGACATATGCGATATATTGGGATGGTGTCGTCTACAGATTGACTAGTTAGGTATAGTGATCCACAGAGATCAACAAACGTCGACTACAAAATGACATAGCTGATTAGCCAGTTTAACTGTGAACTAGGTGTATTGCTTGCTCAACATTCGACAAGACAGGCAGCAATGCCAACATGCCAAGTGAGCTAGTACAAATAACGCTTACTGGCCTGCTGGTGGAGTCGGTCCTCGGCCACCCTCACTAACTGGACCCTCCTCGCTACCTCTCGCTGAGGAATGACCCGGTAGAGCTAGAGGAGTGTACGGCCCAAGCCCATATATACCCGGTGAAGAAAACATTGCTAAGCGGGCCAGTTTGCCATGTCCTTTGGACCTCTGGTATGCTGGTCTATTTTATCGTGGAACTGCCCTTCTGGCTGCTTTTGTGTTCTCTTATCGTAATGCAATCTACTCTGAGAACTAGAACCTAGAATGTTTTGAGTTGGAACGTTAGGGGTATCAATGACCCGGCTAAGTGGCCGCATATCCGCTGCAAAATTGAGGAGAGTGGGGCCTCTTTATCTGCTGCAAGAGACAAAACGTGCTTCTTTGATCTTCCTTCATCAGGGTTTTGCTCCAAAACGCTTCGATAACTTTGCTTATGTCCCCTCCGATGGTGCTTCAGGGGTCTGCTTATTCTTTGGGCAAGTAAAGCCTTTACTGGTACTGTGTGTTGGAGGAATTCTGTGGTCTTGTTATTTCCTTCAAATGTCTGCAATCTCAAGATACCTTCACCCTAGCAAACATTTATGGTCCTTGTTCTGGTCCTACCAGAGCAGATTTCATTGCATGGCTTTTTCACTTGGATATTGATAATGAAAACCTGTGGCTCTTAGTGGGTGACTTCAATTTTTACCGATCTATTGAAAATCGGAACAGAGAGGGGGCGAACATGGCAGATATTGAGACGTTTAACGAAGTAATCAGCTATCATGGTTTAGTGGAGCTGCCAATTAAAGGAAGATCCTATACTTGGTCAAACATGCAATCTGATCCTCTTTTGGTCCAGCTTGACTGGTTCCTGACTTCCACTGCTTGGACTCTAAATATCCAAATACAGTCGTTACTCCACTAGCCACCCACTTCTGATCATGTTCCCTGTGTGGTCTCTGTGGGCACTGCTATTCCCCAAGCTGCCATTTTTCGTTTCGAAAACACTGGGTTTCCCTACCTGGCTTCATGGAGGTGGTAGACTCCATCTGGCAAATTCATTGCCCGGGTGACAGTGCTAAAAAACTCTCTGCTAAATTCAAGCTACTTCGGAAAGGTCTCAAGAAGTGGTGCACCACCATCTCTCAGCTCAATAAAATCATTGATAACTGCAACGAAGTAATCTTGCTAGTTGATGAGCTGGAAGATCAGCGATCTCTGCACATCTCTGAAAGGAATTTTAGGGACATTGTCAAGAGAAAGCTTGATCACCTTCTTAAGAGTAAGCAAACCTATTGGAAGCAAAGGTGCACGGCTAGATGGGCCAAGCTGGGTGAGGAAAACACTTCTTATTATCATGCCATGGCCACCATTAGCTTCAGGAAAAACTCGATAGCTTCTCTAGTTCGTGATGATGGTTCTGTGGCGGTTGAACACGAGGAAAAGGCAGGAATTCTTTGGCACACTTACAAGCAGCGCTTGGGTATTTCTAATGGAATTGACCCAATTTTGACTTCTCAAAATACATCTCGCATACCCCGGATTGGAGGCTCTATCCTCTCCGTTTACTATGAGAGAAATTGAACAGACCATGAAAGAATTACCCAACGCAAAAGCTCCTGGCCCTGATGGATTTACAGGCCTATTTCTGAAGAAGTGTTGGCATATAATCAAATGGGACTTTTATGATCTCTGCAGAGAATTCTGGAATGGGCAGGTTAATCTTCAGAGTATCAATGACTCTTTCATTACGTTGATCCCTAAAATGAGTTCCCCGAAGGACCCAATGATTACAGGCCAATTTCTTTACTAAATTCCTCGCTGAAATTCTTAACTAAAATCCTTGCAAATAGGCTCCAGTCACAAATCCTGAAACTTATTCACAAAAATCAGTATGGGTTTTAAAAACCAGAACCATCCAAGATTGTGTTGCCTGGGCCTATGAGTACATACATCAATGTAAACAGTCTAAAAAAGAATGCATCATTCTAAAGTTGGACTTTGCGAAGGCTTTTGATACCATCGAGCATAAAGCTATCCTTGAAGTCTTGAGATGCAAGGGTTTTGACAACAGATGGTTGGGATGGATCTCTAACATCATGTCCAGTGGATCCTCTTCAATCTTGCTGAATGGTACTCCGGGAAAGAAATTTGCTTGTAGGCGTGGTGTGCGTCAAGGGGATCCGTTGTCACCCACTCTTTTTGTTGCTGGCTCTGACCTACTGCAGTCAATGGTGAATTTCATTTTCCAAGAAGGGCAGTTGCAAGCACCTCTTCCAATTCCGGGAGCTGATTTCCCAATTGTTCAGTATGCCGATGATACCCTCCTCATCATGCAAGCCTGTCCTCAGCAACTCTTGGCTCTAAAATCCCTGCTACATGAATTTGCAAGTGCCACTGGACTGCAAGTTAATTATTCCAAGTCATGTATCATGCCGATAAATGTCTCAGATGCCCGAATGGTTGAACTGGCTGCTGTTTTTGAATGTACAATTGGCACACTACCTTTCACCTATCTTGGTTTGCCTTTGGGCACGGCAAGACCAATGATCAGAGATCTAGCTCCTGTTAGTGATCAAATTGAGAGAAGACTGAATGCTTGTGCTCGTTTCTTACCTCATGGTGGCCGTATGATGCTCGTTAACTCTGTTTTCTCGACGCTTCCAACTTTCCTCATGTGCTCCCTGAAGCTGCATAAAGGTTTTATCAAAACAGTAAATAGGGCCCGAAGGCATTGTCTCTGGGACAAACGTGAAGACTCCACCTCTTTTGCTGGACTTGCCGCCTGGGACAAAGTCTGCCGTCCTAAAGATCGTGGAGGTCTGGGGATCATAAACTTAGAACTGCAGAACATTGCCCTTCTTCTAAAGCAATTACACAAATTTTGCTAAAGAAGACATCCCTTGGGTGCATTTGGTGTGGTCACAATATTCGGAGGGAGCACCACATGCACAAACATCTCGTGGTTCTTTCTGGTGGAGGGACATCTTCAGTCTGGTGGATATTTATCGAAGCATCACGGCTAGTCGAGTGGGCGATGGATCCACAATCCTTTTTTGGAAAGATTTGGCTGAACAATGAGTTGCTTGCTGACAAGCTTCCCACTTATTTTCATATGTGGAAAGGCAGGACCTGACGGTTAAAAAAGTGATGGCAACATCAAACAGAGCTCTCTCTTTCAGCTGCCTCTTTCTGTAGAAGCTTTCGAGGAATTTCAGGAAATGCAACAGCTTTGTGAACACAATGCAGTCGCCCTTTTGAAAAAGACATGAGATCTTTCGTCTGGAATAAAGAAAAGTACTCCTCAGCTGACTTCTACAGGTTTATGTTCCAGGAAATACCCAAAGATAAAACCCTGTGCAAAGTCTGGCAGTCTAGATGTCTTCCCAAGCTGAAAGTGTTTTGCTGGCTGTTGATCAACGATCGCCTAAACACTAAAGACATGATGCTCAGAAAACATTGGCACGTGGAAGGGGGCCCAAACTGTGTCTGTGTGATCGTGCTGTCAGAGAGGACTTGATCATCTTTTCTTCGACTGCGAGTTTGCAAGAGAATGCTGGCAAGTTGTGTCTTTCGTGGGATCTCTCTAGATGTCCCAGAGATAGAATTCTGCTGGCTGCTGGTTCCTACCCTCACCCAAACTTCATAGAAATCTTCGCTTCGGTGGCGTGGAATATTTGGAAAGAACGCAACGATTACATCTTCGAAGGGGTGGAGCCATCTTGGATTCCTGGCGTCGCCGTACTAAACAAGACCTCCAACTGCATCAATTTAGAGTCAAGAGTTCTCTTGTTCAGAACCAGCTGGACAGCATCTCTCGCTTCTTCCCCTAGCTGAGTGACGGTGTTTCACTCTTCTGGCTGCTACTTGTTGAGTTTTTGAGCCTTTTTAGACCGTTTTTTCCTTTTGTACTGTGTTTCCTGAGTTGGGTCATTATGTTGTGACCCCTCTCTCTCCCCTTCTTTGTTCACCCATGTAAACTGCTATTTTTGTTTATTAATGGAAATTACACCGTAGGGGTTTCCCCTACGGTAGCACGGTCTAAAAAAAAGTTTACCATTTTATCTCTTGCGTCCCCATGTTGCTTGGATCCTGCTAACGGCTGCAGTGGACGAAGGCACATCATCACTCATCAGTACGTGTTGTTTTCTGTTGCTGGAGAGAGCAGTATCTCGAGAACTAATCCTGCCGCGTGTTGTTGCTGGGAACAAATGGCATTTCACTGGATATCTAAAACGCAGTGTAGGAGCTGCAAACTCATCCCTCATTCTTCATTCTTTTCTCCATCCTAAGGCCCAGGATTCTGGAGAGGAGACTCGTAGTTAGCTTCTCTATAATGGGATTTTTTCCTAGCTCGAACTTCTGTACATAAAACTCTTTTCTATCTAATTGGAAAGCAGAACGACTGCCATGTTCGTAAAAAAAATAAAAAAATATAGCGAGCCGAGGCGCTGCACTTGTTTGTTGTGCAGAAAGCCCTTCCGTTCCCCACAGCAGCTTTCTTGGCCAGCTCCGGCCTCAAGCTGACTTCACTTTGCCTGCGCGCGATTGCCTGTAGCTCTTCCAACGGCTTGATCGTTGGCTACCGGCCGTAGCTTGTTTCCCGTGTTAATTTGGCTCTGCCTTTGCGCCTCCGGGTGTTGCTCTTCACTAAAGGTTCGGAGCTAGAGTATAACTTAACCATGCTACGATACTCTGAATCTCCAAGATAAAACCAAATAAACTCATGCATGCGCTTCATGTGTCACCGGTTTGTTTAGGTTGGAAGAAGCCAATCGATGGATCGGTCGACTGATATATTTTCCTATGTTTCTTTGTTTGTCGTTGTCCTCGCACGCGACTTACGTTTCTTTCAAGTGTTAGAGCGATCAGGATGAACGTTGGTAGCTCGTCGTTTTCCGGATATACACATGTTTGTATTTTCTGCAGAATATTCTTCTTCTATGCCCTTTTCTCCTTCTTTGCTGGGATATTTGGGGCGAGGGAGATCGACAGGATGTATTTTTTAAGCCAACAAAACACTCACAATCCCTAGCTCAGGTGATCTCTTTTTTTTTTTTTAGACGAACAGGCCGAGGCCCTACTTTATATAGAAAGCATAATGTTCTTACAAACACAAATCCACCAGTTTACGATAAAGAGCACACACGCTCCAGAACACCCCACACAAATCAAAGGCAGGTCTAAACTCCTCAACCCCACAACTCCCTACCCACAACTCAGGTGATCTCTCAGAATTCTCTTCTTCCTGTACCAATATCCTTCTATTTGTGGGTCTTGATTTTCTGTGATCGGTCCTACAAAATTTGCATACATTAACTGAGCTTGATTTCCACTCGACTTCTTGTAGAAAAAAAATCGCTGACGCGCTGCTACAAAATCAAGACGCCGGGATCGATGCCAGAGCTGCAAGACACCACACAGATGCTGCAATCCGCGATACGCCGTCCGGCGGTTCTCCATCCACGGTTCACGTGCCTCCCTTACGTAATAACATTAACCTACTCCGATTAATCGATCGAGCGTATGGCTGATTATTACTCCCTCCGTCCATAAAAGGATGTCTCAACCTAGCCCAAATTTGCATGTATCTACACACTAAAACATGCCTAGATACATACAAATTTGGGATCGGTTGAGACATCCTTTTAGTGGACGGAGGGAGTATTTTTTCTTCTTCTTTGTTTGTCGGGATCTGGTGCAAGCATGCAATTGCTGATGATGTTGTCTTCATGTTCATGATGGCACTCCGCACGTGTTTCTTTCAAGTGTGGAGCGATGCGGACGGCCGTTGGTAGCTCGTCGTTTTTGGATATATACCCATGTTTTGTCTTTGTGTACGTAGAATATTCTTTTCTGTCGATCACTTTTCTTCTTCTTCTTTGTTGTGATATTTGAGGCCCGACACAAAGACTGCAGGGAAAAGGAAGGAAAGAAAAACAACCGCAATCTCATGGCAGATTCTCTCCTGCCTCCAAATATCCTTCCAGCTGTGGGGCTTGATTTTCTGTGATCGGTCCTACATAATATCCATATTTAACCATGCTTGAAGCATGGTTTCTTTTAAATTTCATGTTAGTAGCACTAGCTTGATTTCTCGTTAATTGCATGCATAGTACTTGTTTATTAATCTAAGTTTTGGGCTTAACTGACCAAATCGGTTAGTAAATCTTGATTTCTTTAACTTAGAACATGCTATTAAATCTTAAATGTTTGAGTCGCCGGTGTTTTGCTTGCGCTGGCTGTTGCGCAGCCCAAATCTGGTGGTTCGGAGGAGCTCTGATGGTGGCCATGGTTTCCCGCACGTAGCTAGTCTTGCGGAACTCCCGGCGAAATTATTGAGGAGACGAGGAGGAGATCGTCCGTCGTGACCAGCGAAGACGGTCATTCTGCTTTCCCGAAGCATTCTTATATAGTCTTTACTCTACAGATTTCTCTGGATTTTGACCGGTACCTATGTCGGTCCGTAGGATTTATCGGAGTTTTGTTCCCAACACCATGTCATACCTTCACTGTTTCTAATGGGTGCACTTCTTCAGCTATGAGGTTACACCTTCAGTCTAAGGACGGCTAGGATGCTTACCTACCCATTTCATGGGAATCCAACGATTCTCGATGTAATAAGTTAGCTAAACTCGTTTAAGACTGTAATCATGTGTTGTAATGAACATCAGATGTGTGGATCCTCTCGAGACTCATTATAACCATGGAGAGTTGGTGGTTGGGTGGCATGTGATTCAAAATGCTAAATCTTTTGTCCCAACTTTCTTGTTCTTCCTTTGTTTGTTTCTAGATAGGTACCTTTCCTACACTTCAGGGTGAAAATCCAAGGTCTGGCCTTAACTGGTTGTCCCTGGCAATGGCCTTGTTGAAGGCATTGCTTTGAGAGTGGGGACTATCTCCCGGGTGAAAACCCATGATCTATGATCAGGCGAAAGGCGTTGCTTATGGAGAATTTGGGCATCAGGTGCTGTCTTGGCGGTGGTTGTGTTGCTGCTGCAAGGAATGGAATTATGTAGCGGGACATTTCTCTTTTTTAGTTTCCTTTTCTCTTTTTTCGGCTGTGTGCATCCGTAATGCTAGTAGGGTATTGAATTGGTGCAAAGGCTGGGTGTAATTGGTATCTTCGCGATATTAATATATACTCTTTATCTAAAAAAGATAGCTACCTTTCCTTTTTGCATTAAAACTCTATATCTAACGATAACTTATTCTTGAAATGTTGTACAATTGCTGCTTACGGTTCATAATCATTTTTATAACAACACAAGTTAATCAAAAATCATATTACCTATGAACTATATGGACAAGGTATCTTCTCTCTCGAGCATTTTTGTGGATGTCCACAAGATCATTTCTTAAATTCTAATCTAATATCATATCAAAACATAAGTTATTATAGTTTTACGAAATTGGTCGACAGAACGGTGAAACAACATTTTCCAAACGCCTCATAGTTTTGCGAAAACAGAGTATCAAGAAACTGCAATATTCATTGCCCATGCACTGAAATACTTTGTCTTTCGAGCCTCGAATAGTGATCCACCGGAAGGCAGCAATGCATGCATGCTGTATAAAAAATGTGGCTGGCTGAGACGTACTATGTGAGTCGTAGTGGTAGTTAGCAAAACCTTCATTAAATATCTACCCTCTCCCCTCTCGCGCCACCCCCGCGCGGCGGCCGGGAGGGAACCCTAGCCGCCGTCGCCTAGCCCCCCACCTCCCCTTCCTCCTCCCTCCCCCGCTGCCACCACGGGCGCGGCCGGCGGCGGGGGGGGGGGGGGGACTTCTTCGCCCTCGAGTTTGACGGGCCGGCGCGGGTTGGCGCCGCCGATCTAGGGCGTGGCGCAGCCGACGGGCGCCACAGCGACATCAATCTGCTTCGACGGCGTGGCGGAAGCCACGGATCTCTGGCCCTCCAGGCGCAGAGCGGTGGATCCGGCGGTCTGGCCCTTGCGGGCGGGCTGCGGGGTGGATCCGGGTAAGGTGATGGATCTTGGGTGTGCTGCTCACTCCGGTGGCGTGTCATGCCCGGATCTGGTCACTGCTCGAAAGATCTGAAGGTGTGGATGATGGCCGGTGAGAGCCGGGCTCCGCGTGGTCGGAGCAGACGATGGTGGCGCCCGCGGGCGTCGTTACCTTGTTGAAGGCGTCGTTGCTGTGATTTTTCTACCTCCCGCTCCGTTGTTCCGGGGGAAACCCAAGATCTGGTGCTACCGGATCGGACGATGACGACACTTCCGGTGTCTTTTCTCCCCCTTGAGGGCATCGTTTTTGGAACACGTGATGACTGGAGTGGTCTACTGGTGGAACGGAGTTTCTCCTACCATGATGAAGACGACAGATCTTGGCGGCATGGTGCAGCGGAGACTTGACGATGGTCGTGGCTTGGTGGACTCGCGCAGGGTGGAGGCGGAGCCTGGTGTCTCGGTGGCATCGGCCGCAGGCCTGACGAGAGTTCTGCTTCGAGCTGCACGCTGAAGTTGGGTTGACGGAAGATGTTGGAGGCGATTTCCGGAGCGGATGCACAAGGCTCTGCCTTCGATAGTTAGCCAGGGAACCGGCGACGGTTGTGACCAGGGTACAAGACCCTGTTGCATCTGTCGTTTGTGCTGGTTGTGATGTTTTTCACTGTTGGTGGGTTCAGCTTGTATTCGTTCGTTGTAAGGCTTTTGCCAGCTATGTTGAATAAAAGTAATAAAGCGGCCGTATGCATCTTTTCGATGCAGAGACTGGGTGACTCTTTTCTAAAAAAACTACGTGAAGTCCCAGTTGAGCCCAACCTGGCACGTCAAATACACGCGCACCGCACCGGAGGGTTACATATTTAGATCCACGACGACGACCAGTCGTAAAGCGGCACAACAAAAGAAATGATGAGCGCATGAGCTGCTGCGATCGACTAGTTAGGTATATTGATCCAACGTCGACTACAAACTGACTTGGCTTGATTATTGGCCAGTTTAAGTGTGAACTAGCTAGGGCTTTGCTAGCTTGTTAGCCGTTGTGTGCACAAGCAAGTACTCCCTCCGTTCCAATATATAAGACGTTTTAGCTCTTTAACATGTTGTCTGCATGCATACAAAAATGTGTGTACATACACACTAAAATATGTCTGCATACGTCTACATATATGTGAATGTGGACAAATGCTTAAACATCTTATATTTAGTAACGGATGGAGTACTCCCTCCATTTTCAAAATGTAAGCATGTCTCTACTTTTTAGCACACATGTATCTAGACATGTTTTAGTACAAGTTTTCTGTGAATCTTACACTAAAACATGTCTCAATGAAGCTATATGTGGACATCGGGCTCTGGAAAATGCCTTCATGAATCGCCTTTCGCCTCGCATGCCACAACGCCCAGAGCGTGACAATGACTCTGGTCAGTTCTTCATGTGGCTGAGCATGAAATACCGCTGCCAATCCATCCTCTTGGCAACTGCTGCAATAGAAGAAATCGGAGAATTTTTCTATGTTGCAGCATCAACATTTACTTTGGACTTACCAGCAGGTGGAGAATTCCATTTGGGACCTGCTGCTGGCATCTTCTGTGCTTGATGTGGAGGTTGCTTCGCGAGGTCAAGATCGGCGACAAACCTCTCAATGAAGCTATATGTGGACAGCGGGTTCTGGAAAATGCCTTCATGAATCGCCTCGCGTGCCACAATGCCTAGAGCATGACAATGACTCTGGTCAGTTCTTCAAGTGGCAGAGCATGAAATACCGCTGCCAACCATCCTCTTGCATGCGGCTCTTGAATGTTTACGATCAGCCCCGTGATATCTTCCAGAGCTAGAGCCCACACACACCTTGCCATATTGCACTCTAGTAAAGGGTGTCTCCAGGAGTCAGGCGCCCCACAAATCGAACACGAGCTCTGTGGCGCCATGTGTCTATGATGGAGCACATCGGCTGACGGTAGCGACTGTCGTGCAAGTCTCCATAAGAACACCCGTAACTTCAAAGGTACCTTGACCTTCCATAGCATCGACTAGTTCCGACCCTCGTATTACTACAACGTAGGGTATCACTAACTGGATACTCTCTCCTCACTACCGCCCCAGCGACATCTCGCACGGTAGAGCTAACGCAGTGTATGGCCCAAGCCCATATACCCAGTGAAGAAAACATCCTCAAGCGGGCTAGTTTTATCATTTTGTCGCATGGGTCCCCGTGTTCATTGCCAGGTTGGTTACCTGGGTCGTGGAAAGCGAACGAGAACATCATTAGCTGGGCCTAACAGAAGCCCAATTAACACTTTCTAGGCTAGGGCACCTCTCACGGTTCTTCACGGTTCAAGTGCCTCCCCTACGCAATCACCGGCTTTGTTTTGGTAACTCGTCGTTTTTCAGATATGCACATGCGAGGGCAACATCTGAAACTATCCAGAATATGTGCAATTCCACATATATATTCCTAGTGGATGAGTAAAAATATTATAATTCTATAGTCACCAAATATCAAATGTGTAAAAATATCTTCATAATGTTTACTGTTCAAATTGGCATATTATATTTTTCCTTCTAAATCATACTATTATATGAAGTATAATAGAACACTTATTTGAGATGCATTGATTTTCCTTCCATTTTGCTCATTATTACTACCCATGTTTATATTACATATCTTTGACGATTTTAAATTGAAATGAGGTATATGTATTCTCATGTAAAACGTAAACAATTAGATATTCCATTTAGACTTAACAGATCTCATGTTGATTAAAGAACCCATCGCTTTAGTTTGCATGAATAACAAATCTTTTCAATTTCTCCTAATTATCATAGTGCAATCCTAACTAAATTTGAAATACTCTCATGTGTAGCAAGACATTGTACATATCAAAATTAAGCAATCAGTACTGTATATTATTTAAACTCACCCATCTTTAATAACTATAAGTTTATTACTGAGACACTTTTATTTATCAGAAACATCGAACCATTAGATTTTTCATTTTGACTTAATCGATTTTGTGTTGATGAAAGAATACATAGCTTTAGTTTCCGTGAATAGGATATGTTCTCATTGTTCCTAATAATCGACGCCGCAGTTCTACACTCTCACGTGTAGTAAGACATTGTCTTTATAAAAAAAGTAAGCAATAGAGGAACCACTTTGAGTCCAGATTTTAAAATTTTAATTACATGGTGAATATTTGTTATAATATATTATTTAATGACTTGCAGATTATCATTTCTGCCGAAATATGTACTATATATTTATTATGTGAATTTATATCTTTGTCCTTTTCTCCCTTTTGAAGGTTCTTGCACTAATAACAAATTAGCAAGTTAAGTGTCCGGTAGATATGATATTTCCATTATTGTTATACTTTGTGGATAGTAATTCATAGATAATATTTATCATATGACATTTCTAAGAGCATATTATCTCAAAATTCATTGTGTAATAGCTCATTACGGAAAACATACCCAGACATACACATATCCATTTCTTCTATTTTACATAGTTTGCATACTTTGAGTACAAAGATAAAAATCAAATATCAAATTGCTAAGAAATCGATCCTAGAGCACTTTTGATAAAACTTCGATCTAGATGACACCGAAGGTTAGGCTTGACGTGGTGGCCAATTACATCAAAGAAATTGAAAGCCATACTAATATATAGAGTCATATAAACTCTACATGGATTGCCCACGAATTAAATACTATCAATAATTTTCACCTAATTCTTATTTTAAATTTGTACAGAAAATACACATGAATCTTAGTCGAGTTTATAGTATAAAACAATTTTGCTAATTCTATTTTGACTGAGAAGTAACTAAATCAATGTTGATTTTCGAACTGTTGGATTGCGTCGTGATTCGTTCTACCTCGGGCTGTTGGATTGTGTCGTGATCTTTCTACCACAAATGGCAACTAAGATAGTGGTCATAATATTGGATATGCATATTGATTCATGCTGAGTCTTTATATTACAAATTGGTTGACCCTTGTAAGTAGCAGAGTTGTTTGCTTGCATCTGTTTGACAACACATATTAGTTGTGCATTTGGTATCGAAATTCTAGCTGCTTGCTGACACGTTACTTTTATATTGTAAATTGTGCATGCACAACTTGCCTGTGGCAAGATGGTTAGGAGGGTGGTTGTACCCCAGCCCACCTGAGTTCAAACCCCAGGTTTGACACTGGTGTTTCTCATTTAGACGGAATATACTTCAGTGGGAGGCGACGTTCCCGTCGACAGCGAGGCGCCTGTGGTGTCTTCATCAATCTCAAGACTCGACCCGCCGGCTCAGTATTTCGGAGGTGCTCATAGGGGTAGGGTGTGCGTGCGTGCGTTCATAGGGGTGAGTGTGTGCGCGTGTATGTGACGCAAAAAAAAACATATTTATATGTACGCGCTACTTTTATATGTACGTCTAACTTCTAAATCAGAGCCGTTAATATATTTATTTTTTCTTATTTTAATCCTGTCTAGGACGTTACCAAGTTTGCTAAAGAAAAAAACATCTAATTAGTTACATATAATGACGACCAGATAATGCAAATACCTAACGAAGGTCGATCAAATCTGGGGCTGCTAAATCGGCTTTCGCTTCGTTCCCCTCCCCTTCTACAGTAGAAAGAGAGGCGACCGGAAGGCGACGCTCGTTCCGCCAGCGATTCCGCCATTCTCCTCCTTCCTGTCGGCCTCGGTGCCGTCGGAGGGGGGAGGGGGTTGAATCGCCGGGTGGATTCTTGTACAGCTAGGTAGTAGCTAGCTTGTTTAGTGTTTCGGCCGTCCTCTGTTTCGGCTCCGGCGGGATGGTGGCGGCGGCGAATAACTCTGCTCGTGATCTGGCTCTGGTGGCTTTCTTGGCAGCGACCGGTGGTGGATCTTGGAGCAAGGCGTCGATTCATGGCCGGGGTGGCGGCGACGCCGGTCTGGATGCGACTTTTGTGCTTGGGCTCCGCCGTCGCAGCGATGTGTGCTCCGGCATCGTTGTGGAGCTTTGGAGCTTTCCTAGCTCTGGTGGCTTTCTTGGCAGCGACCGGTGGTGGATCTTGGAGCAAGGCGTCGATTCATGGCCGGGGTGGCGGCGACGCCGGTCTGGATGCGACTTTTGTGCTTGGGCTCCGCCGTCGCAGCGATGTGTGCTCCGGCATCGTTGTGGAGCTTTGGAGCTTTCCTAGGAGTGCGCTGGGAGCTGGATGTCAAGTCTGCGGTGGCTCTCGGTGCGGAGTGCAGCAAAGACGGAGAGGATGGTGGGAGTTGCTTCCGGCGCGGCTGGGCTGCTAGCGGTTGTCGGAGCTGGAGCTGGAGGAGTGGTGGCCTGGCTGTGCCCGTTCAACGTTTGATGATCCCGTTGCTTGCGATGGGTGGATTTTGCAGCTTTCAACTTTGTTTGCAGATCTTCTCTTCTTCAGGTTTGGAGGTGGTTGTCGTGGTGGATTTGCTGTGCTTTCCCGAGTTCTGCTTCTGGCTTGGTTTCTGGTTTCAGAGTTTGTAGCGTGCGTGTGTTCTTGCTTGTATCTTGATCCTTGATTGAATACACGTTTGCTTTCAAAAAAAATCTGGGGCTGCTGACTTCATCGATGATGTCATCACATGCAAACTATGTCCCACTGTAGCAGGCATGCCATCTATTTATTTGTTCTGTTTTTTTCCTTCTATGTCACGTGCAGCTGGCCTGCCATAGCACGATTGAGTTTTCTGTTTTTTTGTTCTTTCAACTTTACGAAGATAAGCACCTGTTCCTGGCCGCCGCACCACTTGGTTTGATCTGGTTTATATTTTGTTGGTATTACACCTCTCGTACGTGTCAGATGTCAAACCTGTGTACATAATATTTCGTGTGTAACTTTCCGATCTTTTAATCACGACCATTATAATCTAAATCAATGGACCATATATTTTAAGTATATGTGGCTTAACGTGGTGGCTCTATTAGATATCTTCATTTTGCTTTTAGTATATAATAGATGATCTTCTCGAGCCTGTCGTCTATGAGCACTGGAACTCAGAGCCAAAACACTTCACCATGCATAGTGCAGCTATATTCATTTCTTGTTATACATGCCTTTCCTCCTTCCTCTCCGCAGAAAATTCTCATATGTAATGGCGGTCTACCGAACTCGAGCTTTATTTTGGCGCGCGTACACGTACGTACACATGCATGCAGCCTGCTACACATTTCTTTCTGCACAGGAATAATTAGGCCATCATGATGGATATCAACGCATATGTATGTAAAGCTTATTCGTTCGACATTCACCGGAGTTGAAGTGTTTTTACCAGTGGCGGAGCTCGAAAAGAAATCTTGGGCGGGCCAAGCTAAAACAAAACACAATTTTTTGGGGAAAATTAGAACGAATTGACAATTTTTTGGAGATAATTGAAGAACAAATTCACAATTTTGTGAAGAATATATGTTATAAATTGCTAGCTAAGAGTTTGGGGAAGAAAGAAGATTACCTAACAGAGGAATTAGAAAATAGAAGGGGGTCGAATGGTGGATTCGGCCGGAATGTCGTCTGCCGGCAACAAACTCCTGCCTGCCCCGTGCCTGTCCGGTGCGGCTGTGCCTGTGGGCGACAGCGACCTCCGGCCTGCTGACGGCGGCGTCACGGCGACGTGAAGCTTCTGTGCCTTCTCTGCTCCACCGCTGCCCCCCGATTCCCCCCTTTTTTCATCTGAATTTCTTAACCCTAACGAGGCACCTCCATGGCCATGGTTCGTGTCGAGGTGAGAAGCCTGAACTGGGAAGCAGCGTACAAAGAGGAGCAATACTATACTGGGCTGGGCCTTGGTGCACAAGGATTAACTAATTTTTTGCAAAAAACCTGGGCGGGCCATGGCCCAGGTTGGCCACACGCCTAGGTTGGCCACAACGGAGCTCCGCCAGTGGTTTTTACCCAAACCAGATTTCCGTTGTATGCACCGCTTCAACACACTACTTCCAACCTGACGATAGGTGTGCATTCAATGCGCATTTTACAAACTTCCATGCATAGAAGCTCTGGGACGTGGCTCCTCTGACGTAAGTACTACCCTGACGTGGGTGGCTGACATGTGGGTCTCCAGTTCGGCGGTCCCATATGTCAGCAACCCCAAGTTACCATTGGCTACGTCAGAGAATCTCAGTCAAGAAGCTCTGGTCAGGACAGGTCATGCAGCATTTGCCAACAGTAGATTCCTAAGAAAAGTTACAAAACAATTGCCAACAGCGGATCACTAACTCTTTTTAGGAGAGTGGATCACTAACTGGACACCCTCCTCACTACTGCCCGAGCGGCCTCTAGCACGTTAGAGCTAGAGCTGTCTATGGCCCAAGCCCATATACCCACTGAAGAAAGCATCGTCAAGTGGGTCAGTTTTACCACTTTGTCGCGTAGGTACTCGTGTTCATTGCCAGGTTGGTTTACCTGGGACGTGGAGAGAGAATGAGGACATCATTACCTAGGCCTAACTGAAGCCCAATTCAAACTTTGAGTTAAAAGACAGTAACATTCGATCAAGTGGATGGTATCTATATTCATGTCATTCAATCCAGATTTCATCACAAGAAATTTATATGCAATGATGTGACGAGACAGAATCACGGCTTTTGGTCCAAACTTACGCTACTTGTTGATTGTCACATTCATTTAGGCAAGCAACCTCAAATTCATAGATAGGAGAGCATTAAATATTTTCATTTTCCCATTCTTCAAATAGCATAATCTCCTTATTCTTTGTCGGAAATCGGTTTAGGACATGACAAGAAGTCAATGTAGCCCCCCCCCCCCCCCCCCCCCCCGACACCATTTATTGGATAAACCAAATGTATCTTTGACACACAAGAATATTAGGACCTCTATCAATCCACCATTCGGTGGATTATATTGAAATACTAAGAAAAAAGAGGTAATACATTATCATACCCAGAAATTTCTTGTTTGTATGCTACTAACCAAGTTGACAGACTTGGAGTTCGGTCCAGGCGGACCCTTCATTCATTTGCGTTGTAGGCAACGATGGGCCAAATGGCATGTCTTGCCACACAAACAGCAAGGATTTTTTTCGTGTTTTGCACTTTCTTGATTTTGAATTTGGTACTCTTAGAGACTTTGTTCTTTCCCTTAAACTCATGGGATTTTTTCTGCACCATATTGGCGGAAAAAAGTTCCTCAGTTCAAGTTCCAGTAGTATGTTTGTCTTTTGAACTCGTTTTTTCTTCAACATATAGAGAGGTTATGAGATTCTCAAGAGAAAACTCATGGCTCCGATGTTTAAGAGAAGTGGGACAGTTCCTACATAAATGGGGAAGCTTAACGACAACACATCGCGCGATAAATTTGTCTGGTAGCACACACTTAAGGAGCTCAAATTTCTTAGTCATAATATGTATCTTTTGTTCTACTAAAGATTGGGTTTCAAGCTTCTTGTAGTCACTGAACTGCTCCATAGAATACAATTAATTGCCAGCGTCAACAGCCCCAAACAGAGTCTAGTGAATCACACGGTTTTTTGATATCCTTAATTTGCAAATATGCTTCAACCAAACTGTCTCCAAACACAGTTAGGATATCACCCACAAAGATTACGGTGGCCACCTTGTATTGAATGATTTTTACTCTTAGAACTAAGCGGACCACGTGGAGTGGCAGTTGCAGTTTCGCCCACGTCCATTGCAGTGAGTCACAAGGCGCTTTTAGTCTGCCATTTTTGAAATGTGCATTCGTAAATGGACTCGATTTTTAACGTAGCAGCAAAACGAGATGGCAAAGTTATACCTGGAGATATGAAGTTTTTGAATTGTTGAACACTTAAGCAAATTTCAGCAGAGTTTAATAAAAAAAATGAACATTATAGATGCTCTAGTAAATCTATCCACACAATAAAAATTAGACATATCTAACATGTCAGTATATGGACCAAATACTAGTGCAAACAGAGAGAATAGTAGCACATATGTGTTGACCGGAACGGTCCTACCATAATTTTATTGTCGTTGACCCTGGAGGTGAAAAGGAAGCGGACGGGGACGTGTGTAGGGAGGTGGATGCGACACGTGACATCCTCCGACTTAAATGTAGTGTTTTACTTTAGTTTAATTCCAAACCAAGTAGGGGCTTAGTCTTTCTCCGAAATAGGGTTTTACGGAGAAATCTTTGAAACAATGTTTTCCATACGATTGAAGAAACAACACATTATGCCACAATATGCATGTGGTAACACTGCATTTGTTGAAGCCACGACATCAAAGTGGTTTACTTCTGTTGGTGAGAGCAGTATCTGGAACTAATCCTGCCACGTGCTACTGCTGGGAATCAAATGACATTTTCACTAAAACGAAGCGCACGATCTGCAAACTTATCATGTTTCTTCATTCATAAACACTGTGAGCTGATGACGTTGTAGCCGTTTTGTTGTGCTGAAAGCCCTTCCCTAGCAGCTTTCTTGGCCAGCTCCAGCTGACTTGAATTTGCCTGCGATTGACATGTGTAGCTCTGCTTTTGGCGACCTCCGGGTGTTGCTCTTCGCTAAAGGTTCGGAGCTAACTGCCCTAATCCGCCAGTACAGTCGACGGTAAAATGCTCCAAATCTCCAAAATAAAACTAAGCAAACTAAACCATGCTACGATTCTCCATCCACGGTTCACGTGCCTCCCGTAGACAATCACCAATTTGTTTCGGCTGGAAGAAACCAATCGATCGAGCGTACCACTGATTATTATTTTTCTTCTTGTTTGTTCCGTGGACCTGGTGCAAGCATGCAAATTTGGTAATCATGTTGTCGTCGTGATGGCACGCAGCTTATGTTTCTTTCAAGTGTTGGAGCGATCCGGATGAATGTTGGTAGCTCGTCGTTTTCCGGATATACACATGTTTTGTCTCTGTGCATATTATTCTTCTGGTATCCCCTTTTGTTCTTCTTTGTTGCGGTATTTGGGGCGAAAGAGATCGATGGACTAGTTTTCCAAAACTGCAGGAAAAAGGAAAGAAAGAAAAACACTCACTATCGCTAGCTCAGGTGATCTTTTAGAGCGAATTCTCTCCTTCCTGCAATATATAATATCCTTCAATGATTTGGGGCTTGATTTTCTGTGATCCATCCTACAAAATATCCATACATTAACTGTGTTTGGTTTCATGTCTAGAAGTCCTAGCTTGATTTCTTGTACAGAAAACAATCACAAGACTGCACACGGTGCTGCAAACCGCGGACGCACTACAAGGCCAAGACACCGTGATGCTGGCGCTGCAAGACAGCACGCGGATGCTGCAAACCCTGATGCGTCGTTCGACGATCGGCGCTGCTGGGTGAGCCGTAGGAGGGAGGCCGAGGAGGGATGTTTTCGTTTTGGCGTTTTTTTTGCTGCAATTCTGAAGAGGGGAATATGGCGACCATCTGGAGCGATCTTACAGGATGCGCCAAATTATTTTGTGCATCATGTCTTACTGTTTTATACTTAGGATTCAAGTGATCGAGCGAAAGCAAAACTGTACCACTCCAGTATAGGAGTCTAAAAGTTCTAAGAGCATCTCCAGCAGCAGCGCTAGGCGCCGGCGCGCTAAAAAAATTTTGCGGCGTCAGAATTGCGATTTCTCGCGCGCGACGCCTGTTTTGCTTTACCAGACGCGCTATAATTTAGCGCGGCGCAGTCGCGCTTCAGCAGTCGCGCTCAAATGCAGCGCGCGCGAGCAGCGCCAATCTGAAACATAGCAAAAATTCATGAGACATAGTTCAAATTCACCAAAGCACAAATTCACCAACGTGCATAATTTTAAATGCATTACAATAAAGTGCATACAAACAAATAAAACATCATCACTTGCCACAAGTTTATTTCTCTCCAATTTCTTCCGCCTCCTCTTCTTCCTCCTCCTCTTCACCTTGTTCAACCCCATCTTCATCATTGACGGGGACGGTGCTTGCACTATTTCCAAATGCACCATCCGAAGGCATAGGAGACACCATGGTAGCATTGCCTCTACCCATGGTTGCACCCAAGTTAACCGGCGGTGCACCCATTCCTCCCATGGTGCCCATCCCACCATATGCTCCAAAGATGTTTGGAGATGCACCCATGCCTCCCATGCCCATCGGAGGTCCTCCCATGCCCATCGGAGGTCCTCCCATGGTAGCACCAACGCCTCCCATGCCGCCCATCCCTCCATATGGTCCCATGCCTCCCAAAAGAGAGTCAAAACTCATGCCTCTCATGCCCATCGGAGGTGCATTCATCACTCCCATCCCTCCATTGCCTCCCATGCCCTCCATGCTTGTTCCTATACCTCCAAAGCCTCCCATGGTACCACCAACGCCTCCCATGCTTGTCATTCTTTTCTTCATCAATAGTTCATCACGGCGTATGTTGAGGTACTCCTTTTGCTTGTCATCAAAGTGTGACGTGTCCATGAAGAAGAGGTATTTCTCCCACTCCATCATCCTAGCTTGCTCCGCCATTTCCAATTTCTTCTCCTCCAATGCCAACCTCCTCTCCTCCGCCGCCACCTTTCTTGCTTCGGTCTCGGCGTGTAGGCTATTCTTCTTTTGCTTCGCCTCTTGCGCCAATTTCCTCTCCTCCATTGCCAACCTTCGTGCTTTCACCATTTCCTCCATGGCGTGCTTGAGATCACCATCTCCTCCTCCTCCTTTCTTCCTCTCTTTTGCTATTTTTGCAGCCATTGGTCTCCTTGGATTTGCATAGTTCACCGAGTTAGGGGTCGGGCTCCTCCTCTTGCCGTCGTCGCTTGATGCTTCATCTCCGTCCAAGTTCAACACTTCTTTAATACTTGGCACCTCTAGAACATCACGCTTCTTCCATTTCTCTTCATCCTTCAACTTCTCATAGCAATGGGACAACACAAATGATTTCCCTTTCTTCAGCTTGCCTTTCTTGTTCTTCTTATCTTCTTCACGGAACAAGTTTTGTGCAATATTGAGCTACACGTTGAAAAGAACAAGTAAGAGCACATAGTAGCAAAGGAGCAATGATGTGGGTACACAAATGAGACACTTACCCTATCTATGTCATTTGTGCCACTTGGGTTTGGCATCAACCGCCGCCATTGCCCCCGCCCACTTTTGACAATCGGTGTTTATCAATGACCACCGAGAGCGAAGTGATCTATTGCTTCGCTCAATTCCTCTCTTATTGTGCGTGTCATAGTACTCCTTCATCCTATCCCAATATGCGTTGAATGTTTGGGCCGTTGCGACGGCGGCATCCAAAGACACATTTAGGTATGTCTCGCATAGCAAAATGTCATCTTGCACGGTGTAGTTGACCGACCTTCCTTTCAGAGGAACAACCAAACCCTCTCCTTCCTCATCCACTTCTTCTTCAAATTCATGATCGTCATCATGTAGTTCATTGGTTTGGGACCAATGTGAAGTGGTGGAGCCAACTCCCATTGTTGAGAAATATGCGTCATCATTCAAACTACAAATAAGTTGAAGATAGTCAAGCAAGGGGACGAATCATAAGCGAATTGTGAAGCAAGATAGAGAAAAGTACCTTGTGGGCATTTCGTCAAACACCCTATTTGCATCCTCCTTTGGCGCAAAAACTTGCGACGGCTCCGGTGCCGGCGCTACGGGTGGCGGAGGCGGGGCCAATGGCGCTGGCGTCGCCTTCCTCTTGTTGGCTGGTGCCGCAGTGGCGCCCACCTTCTTCACCTTCTTGGCTGCCGCCGCCGTCGTCGCCGCCGCAATCGGGCGCTTGGGGAGGACGTTCCGCCGCTGCGCACCGGGCGCCTGCGCGACGGCTCCGACGGAGTTCGGCCGTGGCGCCGTGAAAAGGCCGCGCGCGAGCCCCATGCCGGGATTTGGTGCGGCGCCGGCGGCGGAGTTGATCACGATCGCGCTAGGGTTTGCGGCGGTGCCGACGGGAGAGGGGTCGCGGACGTAGGGAGGGGTCGGAGGAACGCTCGATTGGCCTTCCATCGCCGGAATTCCGCCGGCGGCACCGCGCGCTAGGCGAAGGCAGGGCGACGGCGGGAGCAGTGGGGAATTTTCCGGGTGGTGGTTGCTCTCTCGCGCACAATTTCCTTTCGCAGCGCGCGCTGGAGCGGCCGCCCCAAATTCAGCGCAACGAGTACCGCTTGGGCCAGCGCGCTGTCCCCTTTTTACCGCGCGCGGAGTTTTAGTGCGGTTGCTGGAGACGCCGAAACGGGTGCGCGCGCGCGATATCGACGGTTTCTTGGGCGCGCGGCGTTTTTAGCGCTGCTGTTGGAGATGCTCTAAGCACGGGACAAAAACAAACGGACGTACTCGCATCAGTTACAAGTAAGTGGTATATTACTCTTATTCAGAGCTATTCTTCCGCACATCACGTATTACTATGTCTTAAGATAAAATGAAGACTAAGCAGGAACAGGAGGCGGAGTTCTCGCGGCAACTCTGTCTTCAGTAGAGGAGCTTTCACAGTCCGACATGCACATGTCAAGAGTGCTGCAGCAAAAATGACTTATCTTGCAACAGTAGCACATATCCTCTTTGCAATGTCTGTCATAATAGCACAGCCCGTGCGGAATATTGATCCTCTCGCTATCCACGTCGGCGATGGTTCGGCCTATAACAACAACAGATGAACCATTATCACACAATTATTTTGGACTGGTCGATAAAATGAAGCAACAACTCCGACAAGAGACGGAAGAAATTCAATAGACATGCTACCGGGAGAACTAAGAATTTTTTTTTAGAACCATGCAGGAGCACTGCATGTATATATATTAGAAAGAGAAGAAAAGACCTTAAGGCCTAAGTCTTACAGAGCTGCCTAGACAGGCAAAACATAAAGGAGGGGGAAAAAATAACAGATACTACCACGACCCTGTGCAGACTAAGAATTACGTGTGCATAATCCGTGGACTAACTTCTTGAGATTGAACGACAAAAAGTGTGGTAAATATAGATCCATTGCTTACCTTGAGCAAGAGTAGCACAACATAGGAGATGTACAGAGAGTAGGGCTAGTGCAAGGACGCGAATCGTATGCTTGTCCATCCTCGGATAAAAAACTATGATCGAAGCTTGTCGTTGATATTGATCGATGGCAAATATGTGTTCTATTCTACTAAAAGAGGATTGATGATTGCTATAATGTTATCAACAGTCAACACACGACCCTATATAAAGAGGGATCGAGAGGAGTGAGATCCGATGCTATAAATCATCCGGCCGGCTCCCGTGCCGAAGATATCAAGCAGTAAAATAGGAATGATTTGTATCCTTCCATCCGTGCAGAAGAGATCGAGATATAAAATCGGAATGAAGGATTTACTGCCCTATTTTTCGAGCAACTCTCCTTTTCTATTTAGTAACTTTCCATAGTACGTACGCACATCATTAAGAGCATCCGAAGCTGCGCGCGCATACATAAGTTTTTTGTAAGATTTTTTTTTCTCCTTTTCTAGACCAGCTAAAAAGACAAGGTCCCAAAAATTATAGCAAAAAAGGGATACAAGTTAGGAAGCCATGCATCGAAAAGTACTAGTACCCATGCGCGTGCAGGCACGTCTATAATATCCGTCAAACACACTTTGTGTCGATCAATATAAAATCAACAGAAAGATTCAGAACTTTTGTACAGAGTCAGTAATAGGAAATCGTTACAAAGAAAATCAAATCAGGCAGTTCATTTCCGAGAAACAAAGCTACCAATAGAGATTGTAGATCAACCATAAATCATCTCTGACAGATTGAAAATGCATGTCTCAGACTCTCAGTCGATATTAATCCGGTTAAAAATGTCAGAACTTTGGAAGCCTATCAATAATGAGAACAATCATTAAAAGTTTGATGTTAAATAATAATCAATCAGCTTGTTAGGGCATGTGAAACAAAGGTACTAATAGACATTCTAGTCTAAAGAAAATCAACTCTTTTAACTGAAAACTGTGCAAGCTATCCGGCAACCCCCAAACCGGACACATTTTGGGGTTTCCCATTGAAGATGATCTAAAGCATGAAAGAGCAATAATTTAAAAGTTTAACCCATCTATAAAAAAGTTTTACTAAAAATGACGTATCTTCAAATATTTGACCAAATCTAACCGTTTTGGTGAACACTAATACATCATCCTTCACGACTATAAAAATGGCTTCGTCAAGTCCACATACCTCGTTGTCTTAAAAACTTAGCACTTAGGTGTGCGAAAAATAAAGATGTAACTGTTATACCTCAAGGCCATGTCTCATGGCGTTGACCTATCGAGGCTAGCAAAAATGACAATGCAACATGAAAACATGTCAATATAATGGATCATGGTGTTGGGATATATCAGCTCAACACAATAGACCGTGACGTAGAGGTATAAATCTTAGTTTGATCACGAAAGCGCTAGGAGTTCAATGTAATGGATCATGGTGATGGTATAGCAGGTCAACGCCATAGACAGTGGCGTAGAGGTATAAATCTTTGTTTGATCACAAAAAAGCATTGTGGGGCTTTTCCAACGCCTAGTTATATATGAGGCTTTGACATAGCCAAGTTCAATGCCGTGGAGCATGACGTTGGGCAAAAGAATTAGACCTGTTTCAAATTTGGAACACGGATTTTTTTTGTTAAACTGTCCAATAAGGGACAACGTATCCAGAAATGCGCGTGCAAATAAATCTCCAATATATTGGTCCATACGATGCATGGGCCTGTATAGATATTAGGTACCAGTGACATAATTAACTCGATTTATTTGCAACGATCTTCCAAGATAACTCGATTTATCGTATAACATGATCATCCGTTCACAAAGCATGGCATGCATCTCTCATCACCACACGCGCGCACGGCAGCAGCACCTTTACTTAATTCTGTCACCAGCCATATATATGCACTGCATTCCTGCAATGCTAGAATTGTTACTGTTTGCTTTGATTCACCGCCGATAATCGAACTGTTCTCTGTGCATAATTGCTGCAAGATCCTTTTATTTTCATTTTTTAATAATCGTGGATTTGTGTCGGCGGTCTAGCTAGTTGCGTCAACTTCAATCAGACTTGGCAGCTAATCTGGACGGCGATGGATCGCAACATCTCACAACTTCCCAAGACCTAGGCGGCTAGCCTCCCTGTTCGATAGCACACCACAACTCACATTTTTGTAATATAAATATAATCCTATTTAACGTAATTAATTTCCCGAAACAAAAAAAGGTACCGTAGTAGAACTGGGCCCCACCAGAGGGGCCACATGTCAGCGACCTGTGTGTGACGAAAATGTACTGTACGTGTCGCTGTCTAGGCTACATAAAGACAGCAGCAATCTACCTGAAGCTAGCCATCGCCAGGATTCCTGGGTAGCTGAACATCCATTTTCCGAAAGTGACCACAGCGGCCCAACTGGCCCATTCTCTGGTGGACCAAACCGAACGAAACGTGCACCCGGCGTCCAACCCTCCCTCCATGGCTCCATCCTCTTCAATAATGCAAGCCATGTCGATTTCTCTTTCACCAAATATAAGCATCGGCCTAAATATTTGCAGAGGTTGATGCACACAGACATGAAAAGGTATGTCGATATACAGCTGAAGCGTCTACATATAAACTAACTTAACAATGTAGTTTCCCAATGGAATTTTCGTTAATTCTAAATCCTCGACCGGTCACACGCATTTGTTTAACGTTGCACACAGCACGCAGAACATTTGTGCCGTTTCTGGAAAGGTATTGCAACCGGCTGAAACCACTTAGGGCTCGCTTGGATGCCTGGAAATCCTAACCGGCCCGTATTATTTTACCCATCTCACGTGTAAAGTATACGGACGTGCCCAGGTCCGGATTTCCTCCCAACCAATTACGGACGTGAAACGACGAAGCAAGCGGGGCCTTAGCATATGTTCTACAGTGTCTATATATTCAGTAGTTCTGGCAGACTATTCATCCGGTTGTCTCTTAATAGGACAGAGGTAGGTATCTTTCGGATGCTTCTTTGATCTACAAAGTTCGATTGTTGGTTCTCGTTTGTGCTCGTTGAAATGTTTGGAAAAGACCAAATGAAATGGTTTTAGGACGAGAGAGTTAAGCCATCTCTCACGTGTTTCGAAGATTGTGTGTTGCATTTTTTATTATGGTTTTCTTCTTTGGTTTGTAAATGAACTTTGTAACTTTTGGTTTGAGATATGAGTTCAAGCTGGATTTGAGCCTGCCGTTGATTCCTCAACAATAAAAACGCAAAACATTCACGGTTGTTCACCTTGGTGCATTCCAAACCAATAGAAACTCACTTCATTGAAAAAAAGAGCATATATGTCTTTTTACAAATAGTTACAACTGACAATTTATTACCAAGATTGGTTCCAAAGACCCCGACCAAGGGAATTACGACAGAAACACAGAAAAGAAAGGTACACTATAGGACTGGCAGCATCTTTTTTTTTGGATAAGGAACCTAAACAATTGCTTAGGGTAGAGTCGTACGAGCTTCGGACCCTACAGATTGCATTCTCAAATGTAGCATTGGTACAAGATGTTGGCTGTAACAGTAAAAGTTGTACTACCTAAGATGCTTCTCATAAATGTGCAGTGCATTGCAAAAATTTGGGCAGGCTGATCAATTATCATCCACATGCGATCGGACAATGTACTATTATTGTTTTCTGAGCAGTGTTTGTATGTGTACAAATGGAGAGTTACGCTTCTGGATGTTACACATGTACGTTAGATCCGTAGGCTTAAATAGAAATTAACATCTTGGCTTTAGTACTGCAGTAGTAGTGATAGGTACCAATGTACGTATCATAGCAACTAGGATCCAAGCTGAGATGGGAAGCACATCATTTACCATGAGAGCGAAATGGAATTTACATTCCTAGCCTCCGATTTCTCAAATTTTTGAAGTCGAGATTTTGTTGGTTCCCACCTCTAATCTAGCGAGTGCATGCATTTCACAAATAGTTCTTGGGTGTTGCTATATTAGGTTTGCACTACTGGAGTATTGCAAATAATTGCAAATTAAGATGCACCATCAAATGCACAGATGGTGTATGGGAGCAGGGCCACATGCCAGTGACACACAGGCTTTCCAACTCCCCACAATGGTAAGATGGTCTTGATGATTACCACGTGAGCAAGATCTACCAAAATCTAATCATTATCTATATACTTTTCTATCAAGCTAATGCAACCCACCACTTGGTTGGGGTAGGCTGGAGGAGGTGGTAGTTTTTTTAAGAGTAACATCTCCCAAAAGCTAATCATTATAGGGTAAAGAACAAATATTCATCAACTACTTGAAGTCGTCAATAGTTTGACCTTTGTATTACAGTACATAACAGCATTTAGCTCTTACTAATACCTGGAACATAAGCTAGTAGGACACGTTCACATGGGCTTTTGAGAAGAAAATTTGATAGAGAGAGGTGATGTCTTAATCCCATCACATTCTAGCCTCACCAAGGCAAATATCCATTAAAAATATGTGGGATTGATTTGTTGTTGATTTCCTACATTTCCAGTGCATGTTTTAGCCTAATTTTACACTAGCCCCTGCAGCCCTGCTTGAATTGGCTAATTTGTATCGTTACTTTGGGCAAAACTCATCGTATCTGTTAGTGTTAGTACTTGTACCCATCTTGAACGCTATGCTTGCTCTTGAATGTTGGAGTTCAGTTCCTGCACGTGGCTTTGATGCTGAATTGTACTACGTGTTGCGATGCTGAGTGACACTTGGGGCCCACGTGTTGAAGGGGGCTGCATTGTGACGTGGCAAGTGGGCACGGAATATATGAGTGCCAAAGGACATGTAAATTCTTGTTGTATCGACGCACCTTGTCCTTGATGCATGGTAGCTATGGACTTTCTCCTTTCTGTATATAGAAGTAATTTTAGTTAAAATAGAAAATTGTCTTATCTCACATGTCAGCCTCTCAAAAAAGGTCTCTCATTTGTTTCTCCCATTTCTCTCTCCCGACAGCCCTTCAAAGTCCCTTGCTCCTCTCTGGATCCTCTCCCCCTCTCCTCCGACTTCATGGCGTCAATAGAAGTAGATCGGATTAGGTTTAGAGTTTTCCTAGTGCTTGCTTCCACCATGACTGGTGCTATGACATGGGGAATTTGTTTCTTCTCGGTCGTCTGATCTGTCCAATGAATCTCTGTGTTGGAGATTGAGTCGTGAAGCTGGATCTGGCGAGATTGTTTTCAAAATAAGTTTGGGCATTCTAGATCGAGCTGAAGTGGGTGATGCTTCTTTTTCGACTAAACAATGAGGCTATGGAGAAGGAAGGTGACGGGCATATGTCCTTTGGTGCGATCATGAACATCAGAGGTTGCATCCACGCAGATATACGGGAGCTCATCCTCAACGACACTTCATATACGACCCTCCGAAGGGGGGCCGCTCCGAGTTTTGTCGTTGACAGTGTGCCGGTGCTATCTCACATTCTTCCTCAAGTAGGTGTGCCAAAACATAAGGCCTTGTGAAGTTTGACAACAACGATCAACGCTTGCCCCGTCCCAAGTAGTGTCGTCCATGCCACGACATGGGTCCCCCTAGCGTAAGGCTCACCGCGATTCCGGTGGAGATGGACATGGCCTTTCCTTTTTTATTTAGGGTCTTGTAAAAGCTGAGGACTATGATGTTTTATTTTATTTTCTCTAGTCCCTATTTGTTAATGTAATCTCATCTTTCCAAGATAATGCAGTTTCCGTACCCTTCGAGGTCCTTCCCTTGTTCAAAAAGTTTTAAAAACTATGAGAGTTGAGCATGGGAGGATTGTCCAAAACAAATCGAACATAAGACACTAGCATGCTCGATCATTTTTTTGCCACGAAAGGGAGGTGTTTTGCACGGTGAATATGCACTCACTAGATAGTATGATTAATCAAATTAAAACCAGACAAGTTGACGGTGGGACATTCAACTTTCTTTTTCACCGTGAAACTCTAGACTTCTAGAGCTAGAAAAAAAAATTACATACAGAGGCCAAAGGAAAAAACGAGCAAGCAAATCAAAACCCCACTGAAATAACAAAAGTTGACTAGATTTAGATGAATTTCATAGGATTTCATTTTTGGAGGATTTGGAGCCTTAGAAACTTTTGTAAACATGTAGGAGTTTACAATATATTGCACTCCAATTTTGCAATTTTTTGAATTTTCAGTTTTGAGATTCTTGCGAATCAAAGCAAACATTGAACGAAAAAACAAAAACCAGATTCTTGGCACGAACAACGGTTTTCATCTGCATCAGATCCATCTATTAAGTCAACATAATACACCTTATTCAATAACATCATTCATTAAACTTTATCGCTAAGTAAAAGCACGTGTGCCCATGCTCCCTAAAGCCTTTGTATATAGTCATATAGATGATGTATGCCCGAGGGTGGTTCTTTGAATCTCGCGGGCTCCCTGACCTGGAGTATGAATTACAAAAACACCATAACACATATTTCAAACAAGTTTATTATGACGTTTTTCAGTGTTTTAATATATTTCCTCTCCTAGAAAACAAGACGTTTTGGTGTAGACTAACCTATCAAAACATTTTATATTTCAAGACGGAGGTAGAACATTTTTTATGTACTTGTGCAAAAACAAATCTGTTTTTTTTTCAAACTCAAAAAATATGATTCTCAATTAAAAAATCAGGCTCCAAAGAACTCGACCTCAGTTTGTGATTTTTGATGTGTAACCTCCATCTCCATGGATTACACAAAACCATGCAAGT
Source organism: Poa pratensis (assembly GCA_947311845.1). NCBI lineage: Eukaryota > Viridiplantae > Streptophyta > Magnoliopsida > Poales > Poaceae > Poa > Poa pratensis. The sequence continues at coordinate 21,728,767 of CAMZMU010000100.1, read as the reverse complement.
TTTTTTGATGAAAATAGGAACCATGTAAATTATTGATCCACTCGGTCATGCTAGACGCTGATGCCCCCACCAGTTTTTTTTTTTCAGATGCCTGGACCCTGGACTGGCTCCATTTTGTCACATTCTTTTCACACCAAACTTTTCGGCAGTTTCTCAATCACTTTATTGTTCATCTGCAAGTCATACATGTGGGGACCCCGGACTAGCTGTCCCAAATATCCGATTATGTTTAACACAACGATCCCATGACCAGTCTGTCGTTGCACATAATCCGAACTGAGTACCATAGTTTACATCCATTACAATTCCGAATTTAAAGTCTTACATATACGGTCATACAGACCAAGTCTTACATAGGGGCCTTCATGGGCCACACCAATTTATTCAGCGGAACTAAGGCATAGTAGAGCAATACTTCCTAGCGGCAACATCCCGACAGGCAGCTGACTTATGAAGAACCTCAGGTCGCGTAGTCGGCGCCATACTCCTCCTCCACATAGGCCTCCTCGAAATCTGGCTAAGACAATAGCCAGGGACGAAGCCAATATGAGTACAATTTGGAATTGTACTCGCAAACTACCCCAACATGAACATGCACCAGTTTTAAGTTTAATTTTCCCAACTGTTAATTATTAACAACATCTCTATATCTTTGTTGAAGAAGATAAGAAGAGTTTTAAGACTTTTCCTCAGCAAAACCACCTTGTCGAGATTTCTCCAAACCTCCTCCATTTCACCGACCATAGCCCTTCATGGTCACAACATCTTTAACCACCTCATACCGACCCGTTGGTATAGTTGTATAAAACACTTCCCACTTCATTTATTTTTAAAACAAAGACTTTGTAAAAACTTGCACATAGGTCAAAGTAGGGCCTTCCAACTGTCCATTACCGAGGACTCGGCTATTCGAATAGTTTTACACTCTGCAGAGGTAGCACGCTTTTCCCACATCCATCCGGTAACTCATCGTGTCAGCCACGTCCCGCCATACCAGGGGTATGCGGAGTTGAGTCACCGACCATAGCCTGTCCTTTGCTCATGCTAGTATAGGACCCTGCCCTTATGACACTTTCCAGCGCACTTAATCTAGCCCTTCGGAATCTAAGTGTGTGGACTCATAGTTTTTCCCGGCGATTTATGGTGGAACCTTCTATCATCCTCCTTATCTTCATCATAGAGTTTGAGCGAGGACCCAGGTCAGGGGTAGGTCACCAACCCATCTCCTCATGCATAACGGAGTCATCTCCGCCGATGAGGCATCCCATACTAATAAGAGCAAATTATATGACTACGCCCTTGCCCATGTGTGGGTAAATGTGGTCGCACAGGGTATCGGCTGGTTGACGTAAGTACAGAGACACAATGTGCATTTTTCATAAAAACCACCATTCTCCACTTTTCCACTTCAGCACCGACATCTCGGCACACCACAATCCATCCAAGGGTTTTCAAATAAGTCTTTGAGTAAAACAAGTTTGCCCATCCTATAATTTGACAATCATCTTATACTTCTACATCGGTGGCAAAATAGCTTTTCATAAATTTTGAAAAGATTTTTAAACCATAACTGCTTCTGAGTAAAACATGTGGATTAAATGGATGTTCAATATTTATGTGCATGATCGGAGAGTAGCTTGCCTTGCTCGACAAAGGAAACTTGGTCTTGATCTTCAGGTTCAACAAGCTCTCCTTACTCGAGATATCCGACAACGTTCTCGTCTAATTAACAAACGAACAAATACAAACAATCACTAACCTACTCAATCATCATCACAACAATACAATCTTAAAATGCTCTAAATAGCCACTGCACACTTCAAGCAACACAATTTGGTTCCAATTTAATTGAATTGACTATTATTTATTTATGTCTTAATTATGGCAGGAGCTAGTTAAACATGTTTAATTGCATATCTCAAGTTCTGTTTGTCACAAAAATACAAACTAAAATTCTACAGAGAGCTACTGATGTGTAGAAGACAACTCAATTTGATTTGGATTAATTAGAGATACCAAACTCCCTACATAATTCTTTTAGTCCAGAAGCATATTAACCTAGTTTTAGCTACAGATTAAATTCTATTACTCACAAAATTAAACCCTTTTAGGGCTAACTAGCACTGATTAAATGTGATCTAACAAAATTGGTCCTAACTCATTTGGATTAACCATTAATTATTTCTACTGGTTTCAGTACAGCAAGGGGGTACAATCTTGATTCTAATACTAAACCATTTCTGTTGCTTAATTAATTCTACCAAAATTAGGTGAGCTAGGCTATTGCAATACAAAGCTAACAAAATTGGTTTCAAGTCATTTGGATTAACAGAGTATCAGAAACAAACAAGTTTGTAATTTAAACCTTCTGTGGCATTTTAATTTCCATGCATTTGTTTTTAATCTAAACAGGATGAAACCAACTTTGTTGGTTGAACAATTTCATAAGCTATCCAGAGAAATTTGGTTTGATTTATTTGGATGTGTAAATTTCGAGATATTGCGTTTTCAAGTTGAGTCCAGTACTGTTTTTCACAGAGATTTAAAATCAAATCAAACGAACTAATGGATAATGTTGAAATCCCTGACGGGCGGGACCCACCCGTCAGCGACTCAGCGGAGAACCATCTCCCGCGCGTTTTATGTTTAAAACGCTGATAGCGGGCCCCGCATGTCAGCGTCTGCTGCAACCGCGAAGCGGTAAGTAGCCGTAGATCCTAGATCTAATGGCCTAGATTGAAAGGCGACGACGGCGACCTTATTTGGGCGGCGCCGCCGTGCCCGGGACGGCGAGGTGGACGGATCTCTCACCTGGAGTGGCTGGGGATGGTGGAAAAGACGGCGTTCGACGGCGGTGAGCTAGGGGGTCCTTCTGGGAGGAGCTGTGCGTGCTGCGGGAGGCCCGTGCGTCGGCAACGTCCAGCTCGGGTTCCTCCGCCGTGTTCCAACTCCGGCGAGCCCCTGGCGCTTCTCCTGTGCGCGAACCAGAGGAGAAAAGGGTGTGGGTTAGTGCGGTGGTAATGGTGAGGAGTATGGAGCCTGGCACTTCTCCTGTGATCGACATCACCTTCTCCTCCAGCAGCTCCTGGCCATGCTTGTCCAGAGCAGCAGAGGCAGCAACGTCGTGGCCGCCCTCCTGGCGGTGCACGAGAGGGTGTGGGGAGGGTGCTAGGGCAGTGGCTTGGGGTGAATATCGGAGGGACACCGTGGGGGTTTATAAAGCCGATCACCGGCGCGTCGTGGACATGGTGTAGAAGGGGTCTAGGGCGGTGGGAGAGCACGCCATTGGTGGCGGTGCTGTGCACAGACGGCGTGGGGAGGTGGCAGTGAGGGTTAGCGAGACGGAGGTGCAGTGGAGCGAGCGGTGAACGACTCGGGATGACGGCGACCATGGCGAGCGCCCGCGAGCCGTGACGGTGGCTAGGCGTCGTGGTGATGCACCAGAGACGGCGTCAATGTGTCGGCGGGGTCACGAGGTGATCAGTGATCGTCAACGCGGTGGTGCGCTGGCGCGGGAAGCAGAGACGAGCGTGCTCTCCATCGATGGCCACGCGCGGCCACGGACGCGGCGTGCTCGGGTTCGACCGCCCAGGCACGGGCGTGCAGAGTCCCAGAGGTGCTCCCCCCCTTGCCAAACGAGCGCGGCGGTGCAGAGGGGATGGACGGCGCGGTGCAGCGCGGCCTCCGCGTCCATCTTCGTCAAGCTCCACAGCGAGGTGCACGGCCACGTGCGGGAGCTCGCGCCACTCCAATGGCTAGGGTCCAAGACGTCGCTTTCTCTCGATTTCTTTGCTTCCAGATGTGAGGAATGGATCAGGGGGTGTGAGAGGGACAGAGAGGAGTGATCAATTCGTCGAATTGCACTCGAATTCGAGCGAATTGAAATCAGATTTGAGCAAAGTTCAACCATGCTCACCAAGTGTTCGACAGAACACCTGAACCAAATTCAAATTTGAATTTTGGTGAATTATTTTCATACTTTGCTTCATTTAGATTTATCAAGGTTTGTGGTCTGGTTGTGTGTATTTTAGTTGCAAGATTTCCTTGACATCTTTGATGATTTAGAAATATAAAGAAAGATATTGGATTTTAATTTTAGGATTTTGAAATTAATTCATTGAGAGAGAAAAGTAGTAGGGAAAATTTGAGAGTGATTTAAATCATCACTTCTCTGAATTTGTGAGAGAATTTAATTGTTTCTATTTTTGGTTGATTTGTTGACTCAAAACAATGGGAGTGATATTTTTCCCATTTTATTTTATTTGTTTTGTTTTCCATGTTTTTAATTTTTAACACAAGCAAGCAATACAACCAACAAGAAACATGCAACACTCATAAGCATACACAAGATTTTTTTATTGATCCCAATTTCTTTTGATTAATACATGTGTTACAAATTTGGGATGTGACAGATCCTTCCCCCCTCAGGATAAATCTCGTCCCGAGATTTGCTAGGCTTAGGTGCTAAAGAGGTTTGGAAACTCGCTTCTAAGATAGTCTTCTCGCTCCCAAGTTGCTTCATCTTCGGAGTGGTTAGTCCACTGAACCTTGTAGAACTTGATCTTGCGATTCCGGATGAGACGAACATCTTCATCAAGAATCTTGACAGGTACCTCACGATAAGTCAGGTCAGGATTCAGGTCAACGTAGGAGTGGTTGATGTTTTTGAAAACATCGGGCTGGTCAGGAACTTCAAGACACTTCCGGAGCAGAGAAATGTGGAAGACATTGTGGAAGTTTGATAATTCTGAGGGTAGCTCCAGCTGATAGGATACTTCTCCTCGACGAGCAATGACCTTGAAAGGTCCGATATACCTTGGCACCAATTTTCCTTTGACATGGAAACGTTGCGTTCCCTTGAGTGGTTTCACTCGGAGATAAACATAATCTCCGACGTTGAAGCTAACCTTGCGGCGCTTGGGGTCAGCGTAACTCTTCTGACGGGATTGAGCCGCTTTGAGATGCTCACGGATGAGTTGAACTTGTTCTTCGGCTTCACGGAGGTGATCTGGTCCAAATATTTTTCCTTCTCCGGTTTCAGACCAATTTAAGGGAGTATGACACTTCTTGCCATAAAGTGCCTCAAACGGGGCCATCTGCAGACTGGCCTGATAACTATTGTTATAAGAGAACTCTCCAAATGGAAGACAATCTTCCCATTTGGAACCATAGGATAAAACACATGCACGAAGCATGTCCTCCAATATTTGATTTACTCGTTCAGTCTGACCTCCGTCTGGGGGTGATAAGCTGTGCTAAAGGACAACTGGGTTCCGGGGCTTCGTGAAGAGATTTCCAGAATCTTGAGGTGAATTGCGTGCCTCTATCAGATACAATCCTTTTGGGCACACCATGTAAACTTACTATTCTGGAGATATACAAGTCTGCTAACTGATTTCCCCGGTATGTGGTATTGACTGGAATGAAATGAGCAACTTTGGTCAGTCGGTCAACGATGACCCAGATTGAATCATGGCCTCGGTTGGACCTCGGCAATCCGGTGATAAAGTCATTCCAACTTCATCCCACTTCCATTCAGGAACCTTCAGAGGTTGGAGTAATCCAGCGGGTGCTGATGTTCAGCTTTGACTCGCTAACATACATCACATTTGGCCACGAAAGAACCAATCTCTCGCTTCATCCCATGCCACCAAAATCTCTCACGGAGGTCTTGGTACATTTTTGTTCACCGGGGTGAATTGAGTAAGGTGTCTCGTGGGCTTCCTTCAGGATTAATTCCTTAAGTTCTTTGATATCAGGCACACAGATGCGGTCATTGAATTTCAGCACTCCGTCGGCATCTTCGGTAAAACCAGGTGCTTTATCGAGATGAATCTTCTTTTTAATTCCTTCAATACTCTCATGATCTTTTTGAGCTTCCTTGATTTGATCCATCAGGGTTGGTGATAACTCAAGATTGGCAAGGTAACCTTGGCTAACGAGCTCTAGTCCGAAATCTTCAAACTCCTTGAACAAGGCTGGTTGCTCGGCTTTGATCAAGGCAGTCAGGGTACAGGGCTTACGACTGAGGGCATCGCAACAACATTGGCTTTTCCAGGATGATAATGGATTCCAATATCATAGTCCTTGATTAATTCCATCCATCTTCTCTGTCTCAGGTTCAACTCCTTTTGGGTGAAAATGTATTTCAAGCTCTTATGATCTGTATAATCTCGCAGCGATGCCCCACAAGATAGGGACGCCACGTCTTAAGAGCAAGAACAACAGCTGCTAACTCCAGGTCATGGGTTGGGTAATTCTCTTCATGCGGTCGCAGCTGTCGGGACAGATACGACACAACTTTTCCTTCCTGCATCAGAAACAACCAAGTCCGACGCGTGACGCATCGCAATACACGTCGAAGCTCTTGGTGACGTCTGGCATTATTAGGATTGGGCTGAGGTCAGTCTCTTCTTTAGTTCCTGGAAACTATCTTCACATTTTTGGGTCCATTCAAATTTCTTGTCCTTCTTCAACAGTTGGGTCATGGGTTTGGCAATGCTGGAGAAACCTTCAACGAACTTGCGGTAGTATCCCGCTAGTCCGAGGAAGCTTCGGATTTCAGTCACACTGGTGGGTGCTTTCCAGTCAACGATGGCTTGGATCTTCTCTGGGTCGACGGAAATTCCTCCAGCTGACACGACGTGTCCAAGGAATGCCACTTCTTTAAGCCAGAACTCACACTTGCTGAACTTGGCATACAACTTATGCTTTCTGAGGGTCTCCAAGATTAGTCGCAGATGTTCAGCATGCTCTTCTTCAGTCTTGGAGTAGATAAGAATGTCGTCGATGAAGACTACCACAAACTTGTCTAGATACTCCATGAATACCTTGTTCATGAGATTCATGAAGTAGGCGGGGGCATTGGTCAGGCCAAAGGACATGACAGTGTACTCAAATAATCCATAGCGGGTGGTGAAAGCTGTCTTGGGGTGTCCGACTCTCGGATTTTCAACTGATGGTATCCTGTCCGAAGATCGATCTTTGAGAAGACTCGGGCTCCGTTCATCTGGTCGAACAGATCCTCGATCTTGGGAAGAGGGTACTTATTCTTAATAGTCACGTCATTGAGCTTGCGATAATCCACACACAGGCGTGTGGTACCGTCTCTTTTGTCCCAAAAATAATGGGTGATCCCCAAGGTGATGCACTTGGACGGATAAGACCTTGCTAAGCATATCAGCCAACTGCTTCTTCAACTCAACCAGTTCTTCAGGATTCATCCGGTAGGGTCTCTGAGATATTGGGGCTGTTCCAGGAATGAGTTCAATTATAAACTCAATATCCCTGTCAGGTGGCATACCTGGCAATTCTTCCGGAAAACATCCTTGAATCGGTGAACCACACGGATCTCATCTAGGCTTGGCCGGGCTACAGCTTCATGGCAGCTGGTCGGGATTGGCCTATCTCAGCAACATACTCTACTTCGGCTCCACTATCCGAAATGAGAGAAACAACTCTTCTGGCACAATCAATTCGGCCTTGATACTTGGCTAACCAGTTCATGCCGAGTATCACATCTATGCCTTGGGTTCCTAGGATGATTAGGTTGGCTGTAAATTTTTCTCCTCCGATCTCTATGGGGGTTTCGGAACAAACCGAGTTGGTTTCAGATGAAGACACGGGGTTTGTATTGACATGGGTTTGGGTAAAAGACTCCCAACTAAACCTCCCTTAGCAACAAACTCTCCGTAACAAAGAATGAGTGGCACCAGAATCAAACAGAACAGTTGCAGGTACTGAGTTGACAAGGAACGTACCCAGCACAACATCTGGTGCATCCTGAGCTTCTTCAGCATTGACGTGGTTGAGACGGCCCTTGGCCACAGCAATATTCCCACGGGGTGCGGCATTCTTGCCATTTCCAGCACGGCCTTGACCAGGGTTCGGCGCCGGGCATTGGGGCGCTGAACATTCCTCTAGGATTGGGGCATTCTCTGGAGTAGTGACCCTTGTTTCCGCACTCAAAGCAGACAACACTGGGGCCACGGTTGAAGTTGTTGAAGTTCCCTCCGGACGGTTGTTGTCATTGCGGCGAGGATAGAAGTTGTTGGGACGGTTGGGATAGTGGGCGTGGTGCTTGGGTGGGCGATAAGCAGGCTTGGGTGCTGGCTGAAAGTAGCGGGGCTTCTGGCTGCTAGAACCTCTTGGGCATTCATCCTCCTCTTGCGGCCTTCAAACATGGACTTGCGCTTGGTCTCCAACTGAATGTCCTTGTCCACCATGGCCTCCATATTGGTGAAGTCATGGATAACCAAGGCACACTGCAGTTCATCATGAAGCCCATTCAGGAAACGCTCCATCTTCTTATTCAGTGTCGGTATCATCGGGAGCATACCGAGACAAGTCGGTAAACTCATCCAGATACCCGACCACATCCTTACTTCCCTGCCTCAGTTTGCGGAATTCATATTTTTTCCTCTCAATGAGTCCGTAGGGTATATGCTTTTGCGGAACTTCTCCTTGAACTCCTCCCAGTCGATTACGTGACCAACTAGCTGGAGAGCCTTGGTAGTTTCCCACCAAGCTCGTGCAGGTCCAGCTAAGTAGTGAGTGGCATACAGAACCATCTCAGCTTCTCCCACAGCAGCAACTTCCAGATTATTCTCGATGGTGCGGAGCCAGTCATCCGCTTCCAGTGGGTGAAGTCCCTTGGAATAGGTAGGCGGGTTAGTCTTCTGGAAGTCACTCAGGGTTGATCGCCTGTTTCCATCCTCATCTCCATTGCCACCATTGTTGTTGTTGTTGTTGTTGTTGGCATGGGCAGCAGCGATCTGCTGCAGGGCGGTGAGATGAGCTTGGCGCTCTTCCCAGGCAGCTTGACGCTCCTCCATGATCAGTGCAAGGAGTTGGGCGGTGGTCGGTTCAGGTGGTGGTGGTGGAGTTTGGTTGCTGGTGCTGCGAGTGCCCGTCATCCTGAAGTACACAGGGTATAAGAGGCAAGGCAGAAAGTTTCGACTAGGGGAAAGTGGTGAAGTCACAAGGGTTGATTTATTAAGTTTGTTATTGAAGAAGATTTTTGCATACTTCAAACAAGACTAATGCATTCATAAAACACAATCATCACACCAACGAGTTCACAACATCGAGCTTACAACATCAAGCTCACAACATCACTCTACACCTAATGTACATACTACATACTACATGGTTTCTCAGAACCATCACATGAACTCGACTCGCGATAGGGGGTCAACATCATCCTACGGTAACACTCAAGTCACTCGTCTACTGAGGTGGAACCTCTGGCTCGGACTCGTAAGGAGGCTCCTCAGGGTCCTCCTCCTCCTCGAAAACTGTCTCGGGCGGCTCCTCCTCCTCGTCGACTACCTCCTCCTCGTCGTCCTCCTCCTCGTAGTCCATCTCCGCCAGAAAATCCTCATCGTCACTGATGAAGGCGCTGTTCTCCTTGCGGAGATCCTCGCCCTCCTCCTCCATCTCGGCAGCCTGACGCTCCATCTCCTCAATCAGGTCATCCTGCTCCGCAACCCTCTTGCGGAGCCTGGCGACCGTCCTCCTCAGCCGGGTCCTCTTCTGAATAAGAGTGGCCTTCTCCTGCTCCAGTGCTGCCTCACGCTCGAGACTCTCCCTGTGCGCGATGCGCTCAAAGTGAGCCTGAAGCCTAGAGCTCATCAGGTCCTCCTGGGTGGTGTGAAGTAGAACCTCCATGTCCATGATGTAGTCTCCAAACCCCTGGTGTCGAGGGCCAGGAGTGGGATGACCATCATCATCGCGCCTCCCGTAGAAGTGAAAGCGGGTGTTCACCAAGTCCGCTTTGTGCTCCTCACAAAGTCGGGCCAGCAGCCTCTGCATGGCACGACACAGTCCATCGCCACAGTGAGCGTCCAAAGTGGTGAAGATCATCGTCCGGGAACCGGGTCACCTGATGTTCCCGCGAACCGACGACTCGACGAGCCAACTCAGGTTCCCGTCCTCGTGAACGTCAACCTGAGCTCCGTGGAACTCTGGAGCGGGGCGACCCAGAATGTCGCTCAACTCGTACAGGTCGCACTCAAACATCAAATTGCCGTCCTTCTTAACTTGCAGAAACTCGGTGAAGTTGAGTGCCATCTACAAGTTTTAAGCAAAGTTTTAAGTTAGTGAGGTGACAAGTGCACAATATTTTAAATTTAGTGAGGCAACAAATGATCACAATTTTAAACTTAATGGGATTACAAGCGTGCAAAATTTTAAGTTTAATTAAGTGACGGTTACACAAATTTTTAAGGATACAAGAAAAATGTAATACTTAATGAGAGTAATTTGTTTGCTTAAGTAGGAGGATTGGGAGATAAGCAATTTTTCAAAAATACTTGACTCCTTTATTTTAGAACTTAGCTTTTGTATCTCTTATCTAACGACCATGCTAACTAAGGTCTCCTAAAGTCAGGATGGCTCTGATACCAGCTCTGTGGGGACCCCGGACTAGCTGTCCGAAATACCCGATTATGTTTAACACAACGATCCCATGATCAGTCTGTCGTTGCACATAATCCGAACTAAGTACCATAGTTTACATCCATTACAATACCGAATTTAAAGTCTTACAGATACGGTCATACAGACCAAGTCTTACATAGGGGCCTTCATGGGCCACACCAATTTATTCAACGGAACTAAGGCGTAGTAGAGCGATACTTCCTAGCGGCAACATCCCGACAGGCAGCTGACTTATGAAGAACCTCAGGTCGCGTAGTCGGCGCCATACTCCTCCTCCATATAGGCCTCCTCGAAATCTGGCTAAGACAATAGCCAGAGACGAAGCCAATATGAGTACAATTTGGAATTGTACTCGCAAACTACCCCAACATGAACATACACCAGTTTTAAGTTTAATTTTCCCAACTTTTAATTATTAACAACATCTCTATATCTTTGTTGAAGAAGATAAGAAGAGTTTTAAAACTTTTCCTCAGCAAAACCACCTTGTCGAGATTTCTCCAAACCTCCTCCATTTCACCGACCATAGCCCTTCATGGTCACAACATCTTTAACCACCTCATACCGACCCGTTGGTATAGTTGTATAAAACACTTCCCACTTCCTTTTCTTTTTAAAACAAAGACTTTGTAAAAACTTGCACATAGGTCAAAGTAGGGCCTTCCAACTGTCCATTACCGAGGACTCAGCTATTCGAATAGTTTTACACTCTGCAGAGGTAGCACGCTTTTCCCACATCCATCCGGTAACTCATCGTGTCATCCACGTCCCGCCATACCAGGTGTATGCGGAGTTGAGTCACCGACCATAGCCTGTCCTTATGACACTTTCCAGCACACTTAACCCAGCCCTTCGGAATCTAAGTGTGAGGACTCATAGTTTTTCCTGTCGGTTTATGGTGGAACCTTCTATCCTCCTCCTTATCTTCATCATAGAGTTTGAGCGAGGACCCAGGTCAGGGGTAGGTCACCAAACCATCCCCTCATGCATAACGGAGTCATCTCCGTCGATGAGGCATCCCATACTAATAAGAGCAAATTATATGACTACGCCCTTACCCATGTGTGGGTAAATGTGGTCGCACAGGGTATCGGCTGGTTGACGTAAGTACAGAGACACAATGTGCATTTTTCATAAAATCCACCATTCTCCACTTTTCCACTTCAGCACCGACATCTCGGCATACCACAATCCATCCAAGGGTTTTCAAATAAGTCTTTGAGTAAAACAAGTTTTGCCCATCCTATAATTTGACAATCATCTTATACTTCTACATCGGTGGCAAAATAGCTTTTCATAAATTTTGAAAAGATTTTTAAACCATAACTGCTTCTGAGTAAAACATGTGGATTAAATGGATGTTCAATATTTATGTGCATGATCGGAGAGTAGCTTGCCTTGCTCGACAAAGGAACCTTGGTCTTGATCTTCAGGTTCAACAAGCTCTCCTTCCTCGAGATATCCGACAACGTTCTCGTCTAATTAACAAACGAACAAATACAAACAATCACTAACCTACTCAATCATCATCACAACAATACAATCTTAAAATGCTCTAAATAGCCACTGCACACTTCAAGCAACACAATTTGGTTCCAATTTAATTGAATTGACTATTATTTATTTATGTCTTAATTATGGCAGGAGCTAGTTAAACATGTTTAATTGCATATCTCAAGTTCTGTTTGTCACAAAAATACAAACTAAAATTCTACAGAGAGCTACTGACGTGTAGAAGACAACTCAATTTGATTTGGATTAATTGGAGATACCAAACTCCCTACATAATTCTTTTAGTCCAGAAGCATATTAACCTAGTTTTAGCTACAGATTAAATTCTATTACTCACAAAATTAAACCCTTTTAGGGCTAACTAGCACTGATTAAATGTGATCTAACAAAATTGGTCCTAACTCATTTGGATTAACCATTAATTATTTCTACTGGTTTCAGTACAGCAAAGGGGTACAATCTTGATTCTAATACTAAACCATTTCTGTTGCTTAATTAATTCTACCAAAATTAGGTGAGCTAGGCTATTGCAATACAAAGCTAACAAAATTGGTTTCAAGTCATTTGGATTAACAGAGTATCAGAAACAAACAAGTTTGTAATTTAAACCTTCTGTGGCATTTTAATTTCCATGCATTTGTTTTTAATCTAAACGGGATGAAACCAACTTTGTTGGTTGAACAATTTCATAAGCTATCCAGAGAAATTTGGTTTGATTTATTTGGATGTGTAAATTTCGAGATATTGCGTTTTCAACTTGAGTCCAGTACTGTTTTTCACAGAGATTTAAAATCAAATCAAACGAACTAATGGATAATGTTGAAATCCCTGACGGGCGGGACCCACCCGTCAGCGACTCAGCGGAGAACCATCTCCTGCGCGTTTTAAGTTTAAAACGCTGACAACGGGCCCCGCATGTCAGCGTCTGCTGCAACCGCGAAGCGGTAAGTAGCCGTAGATCCTAGATCTAATGGCCCAGATTCAAAGGCGACGACGGCGACCTTATTTGGGCGGCGCCGCCGTGCCCGCGACGGTGAGGTGGACGGATCTCTCACCTGGAGTGGCTGGGGACGGTGGAAAAGACGGCGTTCGACGGCGGTGAGCTAGGGGGTCCTTCTGGGAGGGGCTGTGCGTGCTGCGGGAGGCCCGTGCGTCGGCAACGTCCAGCTCGGGTTCCTCCGCCGTGTTCCAACTCCAGCGAGCCCCTGGCGCTTCTCCTGTGCGCGAACTAGAGGAGAAAAGGGTGCGGGTCAATGCGGTGGTAATGGTGAGGAGTATGCGAGCCAGAGAGGAGAGGAAGGAAGTGAAACACGGCACGGCCGTGATCGACATCACCTTCTCCTCCGGCAGCTCCTGGACGTGCTTGTCCAGAGCAGCAGAGGCAGCAACGTCGTGGCCGCCCTCCTGGCGGTGCACGAGAGGGTGTGGGGAGGGTGCTAGGGCAGTGGCTTGGGGTGAATATCGGAGGGACACCGTGGGGGTTTATAAAGCCGATCACCGGCGCGTCGTGGACAGGGTGTAGGAGGGGTCTAGGGCGGTGGGAGAGCACGCCATTGGTGGCGGTGCTGTGCGCAGACGGCGTGGGGAGGTGGCAGTGAGGGTTAGTGAGACGGAGGTGCAGTGGAGCGAGCGGTGAATGGCTCGGGCGGACGGCGACCATGGCGAGCGCCCGCGAGCCGTGGCGGTGGCTAGGCGTCGCCGTGATGCACCAGAGACGGCGTCAATGTGTCGGCGGGGTCACGAGGTGATCAGTGATCGTCAACGCGGTGGTGCGTTGGCGCGGGAAGCAGAGACGAGCGCGCTCTCCGTCGATGGCCACGCGCGGCCACGGACGTGGCGTGCTCGAGTTCGACCGCCCGGGCACGGGCGTGCAGAGCCCCAGAGGTGCTCCCCCCCTTGCCAAACGAGCGCGGCAGTGCAGAGGGGATGGACGGCGCGGTGCAGCGCGGCCTCCGCGTCCATCTTCGTCAAGCTCCACAGCGAGGTGCACGGCCACGTGCGGGAGCTCGCGCCGCTCCAATGGCTAGGGTCCAAGACGTCGCTTTCTCTCGATTTCTTTGCTTCCAGATGTGAGGAATGGATCAGGGGGTGTGAGAGGGACAGAGAGGAGTGATCAATTCGTCGAATTGCACTCGAATTCGAGCGAATTGAAATCGGATTTGAGCAAAGTTCAACCATGCTCACCAAGTGTTCGACAGAACACCTGAACCAAATTCAAATTTGAATTTTGGTGAATTATTTTCATACTTTGCTTCATTTAGATTTATCAAGGTTTGTGGTCTGGTTGTGGGTATTTTAGTTGCAAGATTTCCTTGACATCTTTGATGATTTAGAAATATAAAGAAAGATATTGGATTTTAATTTTAGGATTTTGAAATTAATTCATTGAGAGAGAAAAGTAGTAGGGAAAATTTGAGAGTGATTTAAATCATCACTTCTCTGAATTTTTGAGAGAATTTAATTGTTTCTATTTTTGGTTGATTTGTTGACTCAAAACAATGGGAGTGATATTTTTCCCATTTTATTTTATTTGTTTTGTTTTCCATGTTTTTAATTTTTAACACAAGCAAGCAATACAACCAACAAGAAACATGCAACACTCATAAGCATACACAAGATTTTTTTATTGATCCCAATTTCTTTTGATTAATACATGTGTTACAAATTTGGGATGTGACAATACACATACACAACAAACAATGGTATAGTACCAGTAGTCTAGTACCTTGGAAGAAATCTGCACCTTTGGATTCCTTCAAAGAAATAAAAAAGCTATTAATTTCTCCAAAATATATATCTGAATCCATTTAAAGAAAAGAAAAAACATTGTTCTTCCAGGAAGAAATCATCACCTTTGATGTCACCTCAATTCTTGCTTTTCTTTTCTTTTCTCAGTTAGGTTCCACGTTCCAATCCATCACCAACTTACTCAGAGATGTCCTCTCCTCCTTCCTCCAGCTAAAAAATGTCTTGCTTTGGCTTAAAGTTAAGTTCAGGAACAGGGATCAGCGGAAGATTAGGTTTGTATTAAAAGAGGGGAGGAGGGCAAGCAAAAGCTGCAGCTCACCTAATATTCTTCTGGGCTATACCGGATCGATCTGGGGGCCTCCTGCCACATCTGAAATGGCCATGGTATCCAATAAAAACTTGCATACCAAATCGCCTGCTGTTAAAAATAAAAATGGAACGTACTGTTCCTTCATTGGAAGAGCTATACAATACACTGGCACAGGTAGGAGGAGCAGTGGTGTAATTGAATTGGATATCCTGAGGGGTTGTTGTTAACTATTTGGAGGCTCATGGAGGGTTTGTCAGGTTCTTTGGTTGCTTGCTCTGATTATCCGGGTGTTTGCGTCTCGAAATCTGCCGCGGAACCTGAAGCCAAATGTATCCAACAAGCTTGAGCTAGTGCTAGCAGTATTAATTTCTTGAAGAGCTTGATTTTGCAGGATTTTTCAGTCCTCACTTGCAAAAATTATTCTTTGTTAGCGTAAACAATGAATTTCTCCAACATCCAAGCCCCGTTTGAGATGTAAAATTATATCCCCGAATTCCTCCAACAAGGAGGCCCCCTTTGGAGCACGAGAACTGTTTTCATGTGAAATGATTCCAAATTGAGGCTTCATTCCTGGGAACTTCCTGCCAAAATTGGCTGCCAGGTGTTTCTTCTCGCCTCAGTTTCTGTGTCGCTAGGCAAAACATGTCTGAACTCTGAAGGCATATCCGAGTAGTAAAAATTCAGCAGTAGTACTAGCTGTTGTTGAGGAGCAGACAGGCAAGTGTCACCACCCTCCTCCCGCCCTCTTTAAACGCCACCCTCACCAACCACCAGGCCCCGACGCCATTTTCACCTCCACCTCAAGTGGAGTTTCACCTCCACAACTCCTTCCATCCCCCCTCTTCCCTTCCTCCTACCTTCCATCCTGATCTTCTTCCTCTAACTTTCCCGAGGCACATTTGCCCACTAAATCTTGGTGCTGATCCAGTACCACATTAATTCCCCCTCTTGAATTCCTTCTTGCTCTATCCACATTGATTCAGTAGCTTCGTCCCACATTTCCCACACCCCGCTCCAGTCCGAGCTTCGTCCGTTCCTGTTCGTCTTGATCTGGGTGGGAAGCCCAGCTTGTGGGTCCTGATCTGGAGAGGCTTCGTTCATTAATTTCCTCGGTCTTGATCTGAAAGCTTGGATTTTTGGAGCGGCCGGATTTGTGCTGGCCTCCATGGGGACGGGGGCGGTGGCGCCGGAGCGGCTCCCGAAGCAGCGGCGGAGCGCGCACCTCTGGAAGAGGGCGCTGCTCCACTTCTCCCTCTGCTTTGTCATGGGCTTCTTCACCGGCTTCGCTCCCTCCTCCTCCTCCTCCTGGAGGTCCCACGGCGGCGTCGGCGACCCGGCGACGCCGCACCGCGTGGGCGACCAGCTCGCGGCCTCCCGCGTCGCCGTCACCGGCAACCAGCGCCTCAGCCTGGCGCCGCCCTCGCCGGCCGGCGCGGCCGCGGCGGGCGGGGGCGGCGCGGTGGTGGACGTGGACGAGGACGGCAGCGGCGAGGGCGGGGAGCCACGCCGGATGTTGATAGTGGTCACCACGACGCGGTCGGGGGCGGGGGAGCGGCGGCGGCGGCGGCCGGAGCTGATGCGGCTCGCGCACACGCTCAGGCTGGTGCGCCCACCGGTGGTCTGGGTCGTGGTGGAGCCGGCGGCGGACGCGCCCGCCACCGCCGAGGTGCTGAGGGGCACCGGGGTCATGTACCGCCACCTGGCCTTCCGCCCCGAGGAGAACTTCACCACGCCCGCCGCCGAGGCCCACGCGCAGCGCAACGCCGCGCTCGCGCACGTCGAGAAGCACCGACTCTCCGGCGTCGTCCACTTCGCCGACGCCGCCGGGGTCTACGACGCCCACTTCTTCGACGAGATCCGCCAGATCGAGTGAGTCCATTGCCTACCCTTTCTTACTGGAATCTTGCTTCCTTTCTAGATTGGAAATCGGTAGAATGTGCCAAATCGCAAGAATTCATGATTGTCCTTCAATTCTAACCTCAAATTGATCCCCATTTCTGCGTTTCCAGGATGTTGAATCTAGATGATTAATTTTAGTACTTCAAATTTCAACTGTAGTTAGTTAACAAATTTCAGATTCTGTAGGCTGTTGGTGGCCACCGACTATGGTTCCTCATTAGTAACCTCCACTTCTTTTAATTTAGTTGTATAGTGCTAAGAAAGGTTTTAGTAGCCGTGTAGTTTAGTGCGAGTATAATTGAAGGCACAGAAGCTGTCATTAGCTGTGGGAGGAATAAGGTTCAGAATAAAATTGTTGACCCCTCACATCACACCTTGAACGTTGCGAGTGCTGAGAGACCATGCTCTGATGATGCAAGGGGTCAATTATTGGATCTAGCTTTACCTCTTCTTTATTCCTTTTCCTACAGCAAACTATGCTTCCGTTGCAAATTTTAAAATTTACAATCTCTTGCTTTTTCTTAGTGCTTACCCCCCTCCAACGACCAAATTGTGTTGCAACCACTCCAATTAGTAGTTTAATTAAGACTTTTTAACGTGTGGCTGGTGAGTCATGAGCAAAAGCAAAGCTATAAAAAAAAGAGGTAATGATTAGCACTAACTAGCTGTTTGCTTGCTCGCTGCCAAGCGGGCCCCTCCTGGTGCTAAATCTAACAAAACACGCATTGAATGAACCTAAAGCATGCAATGAATGTTGCGCTGTTGATGCTCCTCAAACTGGCAGGCAGAAATTGGCTAAAATTGCTGGAAGTAGAAGATAGTAACCGTTAGGCCATGGCAATTGAACTCTATTAAAAGGATGCCCCATCTGTTGCTCTCTGACCACATGTCCACATGGGTGGCTGTTTGAAAAACACAACCAAATTTGCCCTCTGTTTTTTGTGCAATTTTTCAACGATAGGTCGACCGCCAGCTGTTAATGAGGATTAGTGCTTGAATTCTTGGCTTCTTGCAAAGAAGCATGGGCAATTTCTAACCGACACTTGATGCCGATCATTGGTTTCTTGACCAGAGTACCTGATGTGATCATGCATTTACATCCATCTTAGCTGTATTCCAGTATTGTGATTCTGGTATCTATCAGCAGCCACAGAATGTGACTAGTGTGTCAAAGATTTTATTTCTTCCGAGCCTCTTAAATTCCAAGTCAAACATACCGTCTTTGCTCTACCAAAAAGGCCTAACATTTGACCTTCCCTTTGGCTTTTGCTTATCCAGTCGAAGGATATTTACTGATGCTATAAAATGCCAGTAGATGCAAAGTAGCATTCTGAGTACTTACATTCATAATAATAAGAAATAAATCCTTGTTAATACTATATATGGTACTACCATGTATCATGTGAGAGCATGGTGTTGATATTCCCATGAAGAACAATCTTTTTTGGTTGAGGGGAACATGATGAGAAAGCACTCCACTTTTTTCCCAAGCATGCTTTTGCTGCATCTCGCCAGCCCACATTGTTTTTATTCTTGTATAGTTCCTCGTGATGCGTGCACACGTGGCCCCGTGATGCTTTTTTCTGGGCGCTGGAGCACACAACACAACAGAGCTAGCTGTTTTTAGCATCAGACCCCATGTATTCATCCTGCATCTCACCTGGCGTGCGTGTCCCAGAATCTACCAGTTCAGTCACCACAGTTTGGGGTGGGTTTTGACCATGGTTAATAGTCTCTCCCCTTGTTTAACTTTGGATTAGAGCTAGAGTTTTTTAATCCTAGATGACTAAAATAGTAAAACTTGTGTACTTCTGTGTACGTGCCCAGACAAGAGTACATAACCTGGGTTGAGTACATTGTTTACTGTTTTGTTTGACCATACATTGCATTGTGAAAAATTGTGCACAATAAAGTCTTACATTCATTGTCAACGATTTTGTCTCATCCCCTAGTTTGTTCAAGGTATTTCAAACTTCGAAGTCAGTATTTATTATGCTATTCGTCACTCGGCGGCATGCGTGGGCAAGTGAAGGATGTAGTCTATTCCCACGTATTGTGAGACACTTGCATGTAATAACTCACTCACCTTGTTTTGTGTTCCTTGCCTAGTGTATAGTGAGAGAAGGTTCCCTTAGAGTACTAGCTTTTGTCATGATGCTTTCAACAAGGTAGCATGTGGAAGGTGTGCTCATGGTGTAATGTTATCGTATCTTTTCTCGTTCAAATGTCTTAGTTTGAGAAGATCCCCTAATTTTCAAGCTCAACTGGGATGTGTTTCTTTGGTGTCGGTGGATCCTAATTGTCTTTAGATCTCAAGTCAAGGTTTTGTATACAGTTCTCTTTAGATCTCAAGTCTTAACTACTGACCAATCAAGATGACGTTAATATAGTCACAGCTAATTCTTGATTTACATGTTTGCACATGACTGTTGGATGATATTTACTTAATTCATGTTTTGATGTTCCTTCTAATGTCTGAAATGGATAGGGCATTTGGCACCTGGCCAGTGGCAACGATGGCCGCGGGAGAGAAGAAAGTAGTGGTGGAGGGGCCACTGTGCAGTGCCTCGAAGGTAGTCGGTTGGTTCTCGAGAAACTTCAATGATGGTACCACCAAATCAGTGACATATAACACGGAGGCTGACTTGAATCCTGCCGGTGCTGCTGGCACGCGAGCCCACACGATCGATGTATCAGGGTTTGCGTTTAACAGTTCTATTTTGTGGGACCCTGAGCGGTGGGGAAGACCAACGTCATTACCGGACACTTCACAGGTTAGTTCATTCTCAGTAATTCTGTCAACCTAATGCTTGTTACGCTTTACTAATGTAGGAAACAAGCCATCTAATCCTAAATGAACTTTGTTTTCGTCATGACTGAAAGTATTAAGCCAAGCTTTGGTACGATTGGTACACTACAGTGTTGCGGGCCACACACTGCATTTAAGTAATATGACCGCACATTCTGCAACAACTATGTTGACAATGACATTCTAAACAACTAACTTTGGAATTTGAAGAAGATTTGATTAATTGAGGGACCGAGTCTGAGACTAAAATAATTTTAGTTGTCTATTTCCCGATCTTATGATAGCCAAATAACATACCTCCTAAATTATCGGACTCACTAGGCTCCTCAGAAGTGTGGAGTTGTGCACTGCATGTTCAGGTTAAAGGAGATTCAAATAATTTCAGCTTGAAGCCTTGAACTGAATTGTCTTCTATCCTTTTTTATCATGAAATTCCGTAGTCAATCTGATTCATCCCACCAACTGGTGGAAGGCCACTAGCAATTCCAAAGCAATGCACTATTTGACAGACTGGTGCACATTGTTTTGTATTCTTATTGCCTTTTCGCTTTATATTTTGAAACTGAGTCAAGAGTTTCTTTCGGCAAACAAAAAAACTGTGTCTGATCACATAAATTACTTGAGCTAACGTATTGCCAGCCAGTCATGACTCATGAGCATGTTTCGGTAATTTCTAACGACAGTAAGGTTATCAGAAAGATCATCTTGACCGACTGACATCTATCCAGTTAAAAATGACCGGTAAATTCATCCTTGTGGTACTTTTCAAGGTAAATTCAGCTGAATGGTTAAGTAATGACGTGTATTACGGTTTCTTCTCCTAATGTCCTGGCACCCGAGATATTATCCTATTTGAATTCACTGGCCGACTTACACAACTATCAACCTCCCTTTCCAAGTTGACTGACCTAGCATTACACAATTGTCCCTTTCAACGGAACATTGCCGGGAACAGGTAGCAATTATTCGTGCCACCATCACTCTCATGCACTCCTGTCTCAAATTTGTGATTTTGGTTCCGTTCATCTCACTGGCTCACCAACTTATTATCGCATTATCCTAGAGCTGCAACCCACTACTGGTACCCAAAGCTGCTTGCTTATTGAAACAAGATAACGGAGAACTTCTGTCCCTCACCAAACCCCTTGCTCCGTTCGTGTGTCCATGCCAGCTAGTCTGCACCAGAAAGATCCTAGTGTCTAACCACCACAATGCATTGGTCCAATCCCTACGTAACATAGTGTTGCAACCCTTCAGACTGAACTGTGAGCTGATGCTGATGGCACTGGAGCCTTCCTCCACTTGTCACACGCAAGAGGCTAATAATTTTCTTAGCACTCCTCAAACGCATATGCGAGATTCAGGCCTTGTTTACTTCTAATATATTTTAGGGGATTGGAGGGGACGGATCCCGGAAAATCCCCACTAGTCTGTTTACTTCTAGTGTCTTTTAGGGAATTGAAGGGGATAATGCGTAGATATCCCCCCACCAACCATCTTATTTTTGCTTAAAACAAAAAACTCTATTCCATGCTAGTGTATTGTAAGGGAAGAGTATTTGTGAGGATTTGTAGAGATTGGGTGTTCACCAAATCCCCTCCCATCCCCACTCCTCCCATCACCTGCGCTGATGCTGATGGCACTGGGTTCTTCCTCCACTTGCCATATGCAAGAAGCTAATAATTTTGTTTAAAACCTCCTAGCAGTTAATCTTCTTCATAGGTCACATGAGCTGCTTCTCCCAGCTAAATTTGGACATAATGTTTTTTGTTCTTGATATGATATGCAGGATTCCATCAAGTTTGTGCAAGAGGTGGTGCTGGAGGACAGGACGAAGCTGAAGGGGATCCCCTCCGACTGCTCCCAGATCATGGTGTGGCAGTACAGCGTGCCGATCCCCGTTCCTCCTCCTCGCAAAACCTCCGCCCCGAAAACTCACCATAGAAGGTAGGGATGTGAAGGGGATCCCCTGTTTCTGCAGAAATGAGCAATGTTGGGAGGTGTAAATGTGGCGCAAACGAAAGGAAAAAGGGAGAAGGGGGTTGCTTACTACACTGAGTTCTTTTTTTCTTTCTCTCGATTTTTTTTTTCTTCGGGGGTCATGAATTGTCCTCGGGAGGAGATCTCCCCCCAGGCAATAGTATTATTTATTCAGTTTTTTTTTGCTTGTGATTCTTTAACTCGATCGACCGGGGCTCCTCTTCGCTTCCGGGTAAAAATCTCATTGTAGAGTGCAATAAGACGCTGGTGTAGAAAAAAGATCTGGCAAATTACATGATGAATTCATACAAGCATGGATTTTCCAGCTAGTTTTTAGCTTGTTCAAAAGTCCGGTGAAATTCAGGATAATTTCTTGTGAAATTCAGAATTAATTAATGAAGGAGTAGCAGCCTTATCCTCTCCCTCTCCCCGTCACTGTTGAAGAGAGGCGAAAGGCGACTTTTTGGGCGCTCCCCGTTGATCCGCCGCGTGCTCGCCGCCGAGCCACGGGATTCCTCTCCTTCGCCGGCCGCCGAATCCCCGGTTCCGGCTTGTACATATGGTAGGATAGGGTGGGGTTCCCGCCGGCGGTGCCGTGGAGGAGGTGGTGCTGGTGGTGGATGGTTTGGTGTCGGCGTGGTCTTCTCCGGCGGTGGAGCTCCTCGGGGCTCGGCGTCGCCGCGCTCGATTTGCAGGTGCTCGAGGCCCGGTGCGGTGCTCGAGCCCCTCTGTTTCCCGTCGGATCCGTGGTGGTGGAGGATCCGGTGGCCGGAACCCAGGGCTGGACGAGATCGACGACTTCTGCCTGCGTCGGATTCGAAGGCGGCTGCGGCAAGGTGGAGTTGCTGGGGTGGAGGGGCGCCTGCCGTGTTCGTTCATCGGCAGAAGCTCCACCGCGGCGCGGCGGACGGGCCTTGCGGCGTCTTTCAAGGAAGAAGGTGTCCCCGGGCTTTGGCAAGATGGTGGCTGGCGGTCTTCGCCCTCGACGCCGGAGATGTTGCCGTTCTCGGTGCTAGCTCTGAATCCCCTGCGTATTGTATTTTCTTCTCTGTATTTGTACTATATACGTTGTATGTGGTACTTTGTTGAATATACGTGGGCTTTCAAAAAAAAAAATTCAGAATTAATACTACCACGTGGCAGTGGCAGTGACAGCACGCAGAGGGGAGGATCTGGCGGGATCTGCAGCGATCAACTGGAATGAATGCGTCGCTCCCCCAGATCTGCTGCTAGTCTCCTCCATTATTGGAGCATTGGAGTTAGGGAGCTCGTCGTACCCGTACAGCACGACTGGCTAGCTGCGCATGCAGTGCAGAGCATTCTCACTCCATTATTGGAGCATTGGAGCTCGTCCTACTCGTCGCGCGTGCAGTGCAGAGAGAGCTCACTCGAACGCAGCAGCCGACAGTTTTTCATATGTCGGCAGCCAAGCAGTCCCTACATCCGGAGTGCAGTACGTGCATGCCTGACGAGCTGTGGTGCGGCGGTGCATCGACATTCGGGCAATGATGACCAAGAAGCATAGGCTAGTCCTGTGTGTCCTGTGAAATGAAATGACTTGCTCGCGCTTTCATCTGCACAAGTTTTAGGAAGTTTCATCTATTGAATATGTAGAATTTCATTCATAAATATGATCACTTCGTGTCTTTGACAAAAGACATACTGTATCATAATAGTCATACTGCGAAAACCGAGAATATACATGTAAGATTACTGTATCATAATAGTCGTACTGCGAAAACCGAGAATATACATGTAAGATTTTTCTTTTTTACGAGGGAAAACAGGGATTTTATTCAACTTGTACGAATAAAGGTGCAATGTCAGGAGGTTCAGTAAGCCACACTCGGCGACCAAAAGCATCAGAAACAGAATTTCTAGCTACAAGATGAGCGTCGCCGTTTGATTCCCTTCTTTCATGCTGGAACATGACAACATCGAACTTCCTGGATCGCTTCTCAACGTCTCCCAAGATAGCACATGGGCTGGCCTTCTGAACCACCACCCGAGCCCAGCCCGTGTGGCAACCAGCCTGGGGCTACATATATACAACCAGACAGGCAAGAGAAACATCCAAGTTCCCCTTTCCCACCTCGACTCTGTTTTAATTCTCCAAAAAAAAAAAAAAACTCGACCCTGTTTGCCCTTTCCTCTACCTGCTGTTCCTCCTGTATCCAAATCCTCCACCGAATTCTTGTAATATTTGCTAGATTGACTGTAACACCCCACAGTTATAGGACTCGAAAGGGTAGAAATAGGAATTGCATTTGTGCATTCATGCATCTTTTGGTAAAATCTGGAAAATTTTCGCGCTTTTGTGTTAAAAGATTCGAGAGTCGAAACCAGACGAGTATCGAGGGTCGGGGAGTCAGACATCGACAGATAGTCGAGAGGTGTCGATACACCCCACTACTTAATTTCAAAACCCTACTTTTACAAATTGTTATGACATGATCTATTTATAGATTGTTACATTCAACACATTTCTATATCTTATCCAATCTTTTATATACATACATAGAATATTTCAATAACACAAGATATATAAATTATAACAAAAAGGAATGAATCATTCCAATGAAATCAATACAAGGTATACATATATCATTTCAAACATTCAAATAATTTACAAATAAATGATCATATTTTCTTCCACAAGTTCAAATATAAATACAACAAACATGTTTGAATCCATTTCTTTACAAGAATTCATCAACACATTTACAACCAAATCAAATATTACAATCTGTCTTTAAAACCAGAATTACAACCATATCATTACAACAAGTATAAGTTTAAAAAAAGTATAAATAAAAAAAAATCCTAAAACTACAACTTCACTTCTGAAATTTCAGAGGATCTTCAACCTGCAAAATAAACATCAAAATAGAGAAAATGGTTAGTGTTAAAATGTTGCCAATACCATTTGGTGCTGGCATGTTAATATTTGAAATCTGGTTTAGCCTAACCAAAACTATGGTTTGGTTAGACTAGTGTGGAGCATGCAAATAAAATCCTGAGGCAACAAAGGGACTGATCTGTTTGATCATGCTCATTAAATCCAAAGGCAACATTAGGGGCAAAGGCTTAAGCTTAGCACTTAACAGAAACCATCTTCAGGCAAAAAACATCAAAGGCAACAAGTGCTAATTGAGCATTTTGATCTCATGATCATTTAAGAAAGGCAACACATAAATCCACAAGCTCCACTTTAAACCAGAAAACAAATGCAAGCAAAAGAGGCAACAATTTGGTATCACACTTGCCATTAATTGACAAGTGGATCCTAAACCCACTTCTTAAGCTAATTACTAGCTTAATTGGCCACACACTTGAGTTTAATTAGCAAACCGACTATCTTTAGCATTCCCAATTCTCAGCCAAGCATTTTCCTCAAATATCTGGATCTGGATCAGAACAGTGACTCGGCTGTGACTCAAATTCTATCACCAAAGGGAGATGAACTGAGCAGCAACATCAAAGTTTATCACCAAAGGGGAATGAACTGCGCAGCAGCAGAGCTGAAGCTTATCTTCAGTGTTTAAAGAATAGCAAAAGCAGTCCAAATGGGCAGCTCGAGGTGAGAAGGGGCCACTGCAAGCAGGTGAATCACCACCAGCTAGTCATCCTGGTGTCACCAGCACAAGAAAACCCAAGAGGGTATATAATTAGGACCAGATCGAAGCCACTAGCTCACAAATCTCACAGCAAACACAAACCACACTATTTCACAAGCACTAGCACATCAAGCACCACCATATCCATCTGTTCTTCACCAAGAACAACCAAAAACCACAAGCCAATCATGGAGATCACCTAAAAACCATCTACCACAAGCCACTAAACCCAAGAAGGAGGCCAGTAGCAGAAGAAGACAGTAGAATCATAAGAAGCAGTCCAGAAGAGGTGGTTGAACCCTGGAGCAAGATCAGATTCTTCTGTAGCTTTATCTGCTCTACACCCAAGGTTGTTAAACATATGAGCTAGAGAGTGATTTAGCAGGTTCTGTAAATGACAGAACCATGCATGAGTGATTTTTAGCATCTGTTCTTAACAGAACCTTGCAAGCAAGGTAAGGTGCTATAGAAAAGTAATTAGCACAGCAGAGAACTTCTGTTTTGTGCTAGTAATAGGACAGAGTGAGACAGGAAGTGCAGTTGAGTGCAATATCATTTTGTTTGAGCATCTACAGAAGCAAGGGGTTGATCTTAGTGTAGCATCTGTTCTTATTTTGCTTAATAAAGCATCACCCACATGACAGTGAACCAGCAGAGCTGGATTAGCTGTTCATATCAAAATTATGCACTTAGAAGAAGCACAGGAAAGCATAAAAATCATTTTTAATCAAGAAAGCTACTGTGTAACTCTACAAGGAGGCATCACAGTGAGCAAAACATGATTAAATCATGCTCTAAACCAATTAATCATCATAGCTAGTACAAGTTCTAGCTCAGAAATAATTTTCTTATACATTTATCATGTCAGTGAGCAAGAAATGCTCTTCACAATAATTCCAGAGGCAGTGGGAAGATCTACACATGCATGATCTACCCCATACACCTCCTATTGCATACACAGAGGGGAGACAGTGCACAAATTTGAGCAAATCATCCACCAAGTTATCATCTGTTCATCACAGACCTAGCCATGGTTTGAACTCAAGTTCGAATCAGAGCTGTGGGCAATTAGCAAAGGATTGAGAGAGAGTAGAGAAGAGGGGGAAGATTTTTACCTGGCGACCATGGCCGTAGCTCCTTGGCGGCGAGGCAGTGCCCGCGCAACCAGAGGAGGGGGTCCACGGTGGTAGAGGAAAAAGCATCACCGCACCACGGCGGCATAGGGGACGAATCCCTGCGCCCAGCCATGGCGCGCACACCGGAGAAGGAGGTCGCAGATGGCGGCGAACGGCGGCACAGCGCAAACCCTAACCCTAGGGAGAGGGGATGCACGCGAGCGCTAGGGGAGAGATCCCCAAATCCCTCCGGTGAGGATGGAGAGTGGCGCGTGGGGAGTCGTTTGCCCCACGGCGTCGAGGCGGAGGCGGCCGGAGTTGGCCGGGACGAGGCGGCGACGACGCGGCGACAGAGCGCCAGAGCGAGGTCGAGGTCGGGCTCGGGCTCGAGCGAGAGAGAGAGAGAGAGAGAGGTGGCTCGGGTCGGTTGACCCGACCGAGCCAGACTCGAGTTTTGACCTGGTTCAACCCAAATTGGACCAGGGACCTATTTGCAAATATTTTTAAATTATGAAATTTTCCCAAATTTCAAAACTTGCTATAAATTCAAATAAAATCATAAAATAATTTAAAAATATCTACAGATATCAGAAGAAAATAAGTAATCCAAATAAAATATCTATTTGATTATTGAAAACTAATTCTTATAGCAAAAATTCAAATGATCCTTAAGTGGAAATGACTTTGAAATATTTCAAATTATTTTCAAAAGAAAATAATATGGGAAAATTATGTATCAAGTTCAAAGTATTATTTGAACTACATTATGACTGTCATGTTACTCATCCTAATAAAATTCAAATCAAAGAAATTTTAAAAAGAAATCCTTAACAAAACTCTGGGGAATTTTGGGAAAGAATAAAAATCATCTCATTATATGCATATTGGCATGTATTTGGTTTTTCAACATTGTCTCATACAGACAATGATATTGATTTTCAGAACACGAAGGTCCCAATTCGTCGGAAGCTTTAGACTGCATTACCTGTCAGTCTCAAGGCAAGTTCCAACTTGCATGTCTCGATTGATTATTTTATCAAAGTAATTACAAAGTACTATGGTTTATCATTGCATGAAAAAGAAAAACCTATTTTCGAATGATGTGAAATGCTATATATATGGTTGGCTGGCAGTGGAACCACGGATTGATGTTGTGGTGGAGGTTCCATTGTACGGGAAAGTATATACCTAGGATTAATAACCCATGGCCCAGTGATCCTTGCGCCGTATTGAAGCATCAGCCAACAGATTCACTATGGATGGGCTCGTCAGAGGTTTCTTCCTCGTTCGCATATCCTCGGCAGGCTATTACCTGGTTGCGTCCGTTGCGGCGGCCAACTGCGTGGAAGCGCGTGACCTTCCCACTCGACGGGTGACTGGAATAGAAGCTTGGGAGGGGTGGCGGGCCAGTGGTCTTAGTTACCAGCCGCGTCACAAATGGGCGGATATGCGTTGTGCGGGGGCGACTCCACATGACTTGTTGCCCTGAGTTCTGGCTATAGCACACATGGTGTGCGAAGAGAGCAAAAGGAGCCAGGCTGCTGTTGGGTAAAGTGGTGCAGCTCTGCAGAGTTAAACAAAGAAATTGTGACTGTCACATCCTTGTTCCAGGAGGGAACTACAGACCGCAGCGGGAAAGGCATCCCAAGTGATGACTATAAACCCGTGGAGGCTGGGGGCATAGTTTTCTAAAATAAAATGGACCTTTTCCTAAAAATGTTTTACAAAAGTTGCATATACATCCATGACTTTTTGGTCAGGATGGTAGATAGTGCATCATACACTTTATCATCTATTATTTGAACTTGCTGGGTAACGCTAGTGTTGCTCACCCTTTTCCTCCGTTGATCTCTGCTTAGACTCTGATGAGATCGCTGAAGACGACTTTGGAGCATACCATGCCGACGAGGTGTATTTTGAAGCACCTGATCTGTCTGGAGGAATAGAAGGCGTCGACTACATCATCGCCTACGGAGCCGACGACGCCGAAGAGAGAGGTGGAGACTTAAAGTTATATAGTAGGAACCTGGCCGAGTCAGACTAGACTAGTACTACTTAGCGGCTGAGCCAAGATGGTTCTTAGTTTGCTGTTTTCTATCGCTTGTAGGTTGACTCCTGTCAACATCGCAATAATAGACATTCCTCCCATGTCAGAGGAAGACGTCGATGTTTTTATGCATTTCTGGCTTGTAATCTTTAGCAGTGTGTAATAAAGTGGACCCGCAATGTTTCTGTTGTACTACTCTGAGTGATGTAATATTTACGGATTAGTCCTTCCGTGGGTGTTATGTCAACGACTTGTACACTACAATATGCAGTGGTGTGCTGGGTCACCGCAGATGGTATCAGAGCAATTGCTAGACCTTAGGTTGGAAACCTATTAAAGGGAAAAACCTGTAGGTGTGCGAGGCCTTAGAATGAATTGAGTTTTAATTTGTTATGATTGATATTCACTTGAGAATAGCATTATCATGCAATATTACTTCATTTCAATTCTGATATCCTTTTTGGCTATAACAGCTAGGATGGAGAAACGAGGTCCCAGGAGGTCGGTTCGTGTGAGAGATGCTGAGTTGGGCAAGGGTGTTTTTCGGGGAAGCTGGGCGGAAATGCTTCAGCAACTGATCTATTTTCTTGGTATCAAAACCAAGGTGATAGTGAAAGTGATGAGTTTTTACGACGGATCAATTTTAGCCCTGTACCGTGTAGCACTCAAGTTACCACCTGAACTTAAGATGGGATTCAAAATGCCCTTTGGAGAAGCGAAGAATGTGGAAGTAGCTTTCCAGATTGCTGCTGTCAGAGCAGTTACTGAGATAAGGACATCCAAGAGTTATGCGTTGGTGGAAACACCGTTTAACGCTATTCCGAGTGCGAATTACCGGCTTGAGGGTCCAGTGGATTATAAGGCTTTCCTGAAAACTAATCCACGTGATGTGGCTGAGTTCATGGACAGTTGTCTCAAGATGATTCGGGCGTATCATAAGACGTTCGGAGTAGTAGTAGGAGAGGTAGAAGCCATGATAGAGCAGTACTCCAGTCCTGAAGTTATTCAGGAAAAGTGTGATATACTGAGGTATGAAGCAGAGAAGGGATACACTGATCCACCACCCACACCAACTAGGTTTGTGGAGGAAGTAGAACCCGATACCCCAATTTATCCTGACTATACACCACCACACTCTGGTTATGTCTTAGTTGATGAGGGAAGGATGGCAGAGTTGGGAACCTGAAGTACCAAGTGCCACAGGTTGGGATGAAGAACCTTATCAGGGTACACAGAGTGATCCCATAAGAATTCCAGGAGATCCGGGAGAGCCGGAAGTTACTAGTCATACCCCTAGGAGGAAGTCTAGAGTTGGTGAGTCAAGTAAGCCAATAAAAATAGATTCTGAGGAGGAAGATGAGGAATGGAAGTATGCGTACGAGACCAAGTACTACCCGAAGACGGAGAAGGGAGACGAATCACGAGGGTATTTTAATAACTTTGAGGCAGTACCAACTGGGTACGATGATGGAGGCGAGGGTTATGGAGATGAGGAGGTTTACGATGGGGAAGCAGCGGCATACAAGTATCTTGATAGTTACTTCGCCATGACGGATATGACGTTAGAAGCAAGCCCATCTGACCCTGAATATCAGCCTACCATTAATGTGAAGTTACCCGGGATTCTCAGGAGGACCAGGCGTAACTGTCACTGGAAGCCTGGGAAGTATGCGGAAAAGTGAAGAGAGCAGGACGGAGTGAAGCAGTAGTTGTGTAATATGTTAATATAGGGTATTGTATGTATTGTTGTAAGGACGCTGGTAGCAATAAGTGAGACCTACTCACTTTTAGAGTGTGTTACTATTATGTACCCATGTTTGTAATCCTACATGTATAATACATGGTATATGTTTGAAAAGTTTTGTGTTCTTTGGATTTTTCTGTTTTCCATTGTTTGACTAGTACTTGTGCATGGAATAGGACTCGAAGTGCATATGCATAATGTAATGGAGAGTTCTGATTCGATGTAACAGGACTAGAGGGTAATGGCGTACATCGGTGAGGAGAGTGATGTGCAGAGGCAAGAACGTGAACTTAAGGAGAAGCAAGATGCAGATGCAGGAGGAATACCACAACCACCAAGGCCAATCACGGAGCAAAGTTTCATGCAGTATATGCAGATGGTGGAAGAAGGCAGGCGCCAAGACCAGGAAAGGCAGAATAAATTTCTGCAAGATTTGCTGGAAATACAGGCAGGACGAGGAAGGGATGAAGTACTTAAAGGAGTGACTCTATCAGATTTCCAAAATGCTAGACCTATACCTTTGCAAGAGCTCCAGAACCTATGGACGCAGAAGATTGGGTGGCAGATACTGAACGAAAGCTCAACACAGTGGATGTTCTGATGAGGAGAAGGTTAGGTATGCAACTCATTTGCTTACCGGACCAGCAGCATCATGGTGGGAAGCCATAGTGGCAACACTACCTGCTGATCATGTTGTAACTTGGGAGGAGTTTAAGAAGAGGTTTAGGGAAGCACATGTTCCTGAAAGTATTATGGAATTAAAAAGGAGGGAGTTTGAGAATCTGAGACAGAATGAGTTACCTGTTGGACGTTATGTCAGTGCGTTCAACATATTGTCAAGGTATGCATTAGATGAAGTAGACACTGAGGAGAAAAGGAAGAAGAGATTCATGAAGGGTCTGAGTCCTTTTATGAAGATGCAGTTAGGTTGACAAACCAAAGGAGTTTCAGGAGTGGTAGATGCAGCAATAACATTGGAGGATGATTATAAGTTACTCCAGGAAGAAAGAAGGAAGAAAGCAAGGATGGAACCAAGGAAGTTTCAAGTCCAACGACAACCACCAAATCTACGTTTTAGGCCTAAGCTTAGAACTGAAGGAAGGAAACCTATTCCACGAAGCTTCAACCTGTTAACAATTTGATATGCAATAATTGTGGAATGAGAGGACATCTGATGAAGGATTGCCAGAAGCCCAAATCATCTGTTTTGGATGTGGACAAGCTGGACATATCAAGCCTGATTGTCCAAATAAACAGAATCAACAAGTAAGTCGTGGAAATGGTGGAGGAAATAACCAGGTGGAGGAGGATTTAAACCAAGGAATGGAGGATTTGGAAGGAACATGGCGGACAAGAATAAAGGGAAGCCATATGGAAGGCTGAATTGCACCAGTTTGGAGCAAGTCAACAACACCGACAACGTGGTGATCGGTACGCTCAAAATCCTTTCTCATCCTGGCAAAGTTTTGTTTGATACTGGAGCTACTACATCTTTTATTTCGCAACAATTTGTGGATGCATATGGGATTAGATGTCAGCCGTTAGAAGTACCCATAACGGTCATGTCGGCCGGGGGAAAATTGTTAGTAACGCAAGTCAAAATGGATCAAGTAATTATGATCTGTGATCGCGTTTATGACGCTGATTTGCTAGTAATTCCCATGAAAGATATAGCAGTCATCTTAGGGATGGACTGGTTATCTGATCATGGAGCTCAAATAGATTGTGCAGAAAAGACAGTGTCTTTGAGAGGACCAGGAGGTATGAGAACAGTATACCAAGGGGATAAGCACAGTCAGTTAAGAGCAGATTTACAGTTGAATGCTATGAAGGAAGCAAAGATAGAAGAAATCCCAGTGGTTAAAGAATTTCAGGATGTATTCCAGATGAGTTACCAGGGATGCCACCGGATCGTGAAATTGAGTTCACCATAGATTTGATTCCTGGTACAGCACCTATTGCACAAGCACCATACAAGATGGGTCCCAAGGAATTGGTACAACTCAAAGAGCAATTAGATGAGTTGGAAGATAAAGGATTCATAAGAGAAAGTGTATCACCTTGGGGATCACCAGTATATTTGTGGATAAAAGAGATGGAGGAAGAAGAATGTGTGGAGATTTTCGTAACCTGAATAGTGTGACCATTAAGAATAAATACCCGTTGCCAAGGATACAAGATTTGTTTGATCAAGTAAGAGGAGCAGGGGTATTTTCTAAAATAGATTTGAGGTCAGGATACCACCAGATAAAGATTAAACCTGAGGATATTCCCAAAACAGCATTTGTGTCAAGATATGGACATCATGAGTATTTAGTAGTACCATTTGGTTTAACCAATGCACCAGCAATATTCATGAACTTGATGAACAAGATTTTCATGCCATACTTGGACAAGTTTGTGATAGTGTTCATTGATGATATATTGGTCTATTCCAAAACCAAGGAAGATCATGCACAACACTTAAGTATTGTGTTACAGACACTAAGGGAACATCAGTTATATGCCAAATTTAGTAAGTGTGAGTTTGGTTGGATCAAGTGGAATTTCTTGGTCATGTGATCAGTAAAGAAGGGATTGCAGTCAATCCGGAGAAAGTAAAAGCAGTATTGGAATGGGAAGCACCCAAGAACCCTAAGGAAATTAGAGGATTTTTGGGAATGGCCGGATATTATCGGAGATTTATTGAAGGATTTTCTAAGATAGCCGGGCCAATGACAAAGTTACTCAGAAAGAATGTTCCATTTGAATGGACAGAGAAATGTGAACAAAGTTTCCAAGAACTCAAGAGAGACTGACAACAGCACCTGTGTTAGCAGTACCAGAAACTGGAAAAGTTTACACAGTATATTGTGATGCATCTAAAAATGGATTAGGTTGTGTATTGATGCAAGATCGCAAGGTAATTGCTTACGGATCAAGGCAGTTAAAGCCACATGAACTTAACTATCCTACACATGATTTGGAGTTAGCAGCAGTAGTTTATGCTTTAAAGCAATGGAGACATTTTCTTTATGGAGAAAGGTGTGAACTTATACGGATCATAAGAGTTTGAAATACTTCTTCACACAAAAGGAACTGAATATGAGGCAGAAGAGATGGTTAGAGTTAATCAAGGATTATGACTTGACAATAAACTATACTCCAGGAAAAGCCAATGTAGTGGCAGATGCATTAAGTCGCAAGTGAATTGTAATCCTTTGATGGAAGAAGGAATGCCCAAGAATTGAGGAATGAGATAAGAAAAGCTGGTATTGAAATCTGGGAAGGTCCAGAGTTGAATAGTATTGCAGCTATGGAAGTTGTTGAAGAAACAGAGATGGTTGAAAGAAAATATTCTCTCCACAAAGAGAAGATGAGTTCATAGCTGAAGAAATCCGCAGGATTAAAGAAGGTAGAAGATCTGAATTCACTTGAAGCCAGAAACTGATTCATTATGGTATCATGGTAGAATATGTGTTCCAGATATCAAGAGATCAAGAGCATAATTTTGAAGAAGCACATGAACACCTATTCTATACATCCTGGAAGTACCAAGATGTACATGGATTTGAAAAAATTTTGGTGGAATAATATGAAGAGAATTGCAGATATGTTGCAGAATGTCATACTTGTAGACAAGTAAAGCGAACATCAGAGTCCCGCAGGATTGTTACAACCATTACCAATTCCCAAATGGAAATGGGAAGAAATCAGTATGGATTTTATCACAGGATTACCCAAACAAGGAGAAATAAGGATTCTATATGGGTAATTGTGGATAGATTGACAAAAGTGCTCATTTCTTAGCCGTTAACCAGAAAGACACAGCAGCACAGTTGACCGAACAGTATGTGAAGGAAATAGTTAGTAAGCATGGAGTTCCACAAAGTATTGTATCGATCGTGGATCCATATTCACTTCAGCCTTTTGGAAACATCTTCACAAACAGTTGGGTTCAAATTTACAGTACAGTACGCATATCACCCCAAACAGGTGGACAGACTGAGAGAACAATCAAATTCTAGAAGACATGTTGAGAGCTTGTGTTCTTGATTTTGGAGGATCATGGGATGAACACTTAGCATTAGCTGAATTTTCTTATAACAACAGTTATCAAAGTAGTATTCAGATGGCACCATTTGAAGCTCTATATGGAGGAAGTGTAGATCTCCAATATGTTGGTTTGAAGTAGGAGAAAATAAAGAATTTGCACCTGATATAAAGGAACAACAACAGATTGTGGATATTATCAGAGATCGTCTCAAAATAGCTCAGAGTAGACAAAAGAGTTACGCTGATCTATCCAGAAGACAGTGGGAACCAGAGATACAAGATATGGTATATCTAAGAGTTAGTCCTACTAAAGGAGTGAAGAGATTTGGAGTAAAAGGAAAATTGAGTCCCAGATACATAGGACCATTCAGAATTTTAAGCCAGAAAGGTGAGGTAGCCTATGAATTGGAGTTACCTGCTATATTATCACAAGTTCACAATGTGTTCCATGTATCTCAACTCAAGAAGTGTTTGAAACCACCAGAAGGACCAATTGAGTTTGAAAAGTTGAATTTAAAGCCAGACCTATCATATGAGGAACAGCCTGAGAAGATACTGAGGGAGAATTGGAAAAGATTAAGGAATAGAGCAATTAAGTTCTGTTATGTTCAGTGGAAGAACCACTCAGAGCAAGAAGCAACTTGGGAAAAAGAAGAAGATTTGCGACGAGATTACCCACAGTTGTTCAGGTACCCCAGAAAAGAAACTTCGGGACGAAGTTTAGTTTAAGGGGGAGAGGATGTAAACCCCACAGTTATAGGACTCGAAGGGTAGAAATAGGAATTGCATTTGTGCATTCATGCATCTTTTGGTAAAATCTGGAAAATTTTCGCGCTTTTGTGTTAAAAGAGTCGAGAGTCGATACCAGACGAGTGTCGAGGGTCTGGGAGTCAGACATCGACAGATAGTCGAGAGGTGTCGATACACCCCACTACTTATTTCAAAACCCTACTTTTACAAAATGGTTATGACATGATCTATTTATAGATTGTTACATTCAACACATTTCTATATCTTATCCAATCTTTATATACACACATAGAATATTTCAATAACACAAGATATATAAATTATAACAAAAAGGAATGAATCATTCCAATGAAATCAATACAAGGTATACATATATCATTTCAAACATTCAAATAATTTACAAATAAATGATCATATTTTCTTCAACAAGTTCAAATATAAATACAACAAACATGTTTGAATCCATTTCTTTACAAGAATTCATCAACACATTTACAACAAATCAAATATTACAATCTTCTTTAAAACCAGAATTACAACCATATCATTACAACAAGTATAAGTTTACAAAAAGTAAATAAAAAAAATCCTAAAACTACAACTTCACTTCTGAAATTTCAGAGGATCTTCAACCTGCAAAATAAACATCAAAATAGAGGAAATGGTTAGTGTTAAAATGTTGCCAACACCATTTGGTGCTGGCATGTTAATATTTGAAATCTGGTTTAGCCTAACCAAAACTATGGTTTGGTTAGACTAGTGTGGAGCATGCAAATAAAATCCTGAGGCAACAAAGGGACTGATCTGTTTGATCATGCTCATTAAATCCAAAGGCAACATTAGGGGCAAAGGCTTAAGCTTAGCACTTAACAGAAACCATCTTCAGGCAACAAACATCAAAGGCAACAAGTGCTAATTGAGCATTTTGATCTCATGATCATTTAAGAAAGGCAACACATAAATCCACAAGCTCCACTTTAAACCAGAAAACAAATGCAAGCAAAAGAGGCAACAATTTGGTATCACACTTGCCATTAATTGACAAGTGGATCCTAAACCCACTTCTTAAGCTAATTACTAGCTTAATTGGCCACACACTTGAGTTTAATTAGCAAACCGACTATCTTTAGCATTCCCAATTCTCAGCCAAGCATTTTCCTCAAATATCTGGATCTGGATCAGAACAGTGACTCGGCTGTGACTCAAATTCTATCACCAAAGGGAGATGAACTGAGCAGCAACATCAAAGTTTATCACCAAAGGGGAATGAGCTGCGCAGCAGCAGAGCTGAAGCTTATCTTCAGTGTTTAAAGAATAGCAAAAGCAGTCCAAATGGGCAGCTCGAGGTGAGAAGGGGCCACTGCAAGCAGGTGAATCACCACCAGCTAGTCATCCTGGTGTCACCAGCACAAGAAAACCCAAGAGGGTATATAATTAGGACCAGATCGAAGCCACTAGCTCACAAATCTCACAGCAAACACAAACCACACTATTTCACAAGCACTAGCACATCAAGCACCACCATATCCATCTGTTCTTCACCAAGAACAACCAAAAACCACAAGCCAATCATGGAGATCACCTAAAAACCATCTACCACAAGCCACTAAACCCAAGAAGGAGGCCAGTAGCAGAAGAAGACAGTAGAATCATAAGAAGCAGTCCAGAAGAGGTGGTTGAACCCTGGAGCAAGATCAGATTCTTCTGTAGCTTTATCTGCTCTACACCCAAGGTTGTTAAACATATGAGCTAGAGAGTGATTTAGCAGGTTCTGTAAATGACAGAACCATGCATGAGTGATTTTTAGCATCTGTTCTTAACAGAACCTTGCAAGCAAGGTAAGGTGCTATAGAAAAGTAATTAGCACAGCAGAGAACTTCTGTTTTGTGCTAGTAATAGGACAGAGTGAGACAGGAAGTGCAGTTGAGTGCAATATCATTTTGTTTGAGCATCTACAGAAGCAAGGGGTTGATCTTAGTGTAGCCTCTGTTCTTATTTTGCTTAATAAAGCATCACCCACATGACAGTGAACCAGCAGAACTGGATTAGCTGTTCATATCAAAATTATGCACTTAGAAGAAGCACAGGAAAGCATAAAAATCATTTTTAATCAAGAAAGCTACTGTGTAACTCTACAAGGAGGCATCACAGTGAGCAAAACATGATTAAATCATGCTCTAAACCAATTAATCATCATAGGTAGTACAAGTTCTAGCTCAGAAATAATTTTCTTATACATTTATCATGTCAGTGAGCAAGAAATGCTCTTCACAATAATTCCAGAGGCAGTGGGAAGATCTACACATGCATGATCTACCCCATACACCTCCTATTAGGGATGAAAACGGAGCGGAAACTTTCCGACTTTTCCGCGGAAAAACGGAAACGGAACGGAAATACGGAAGTGGAAACGGAATTTTGCAAAATAGAAACGGAAACGGAAACTTTTATGCGGAAACGGAAACGGAACAGCGTATTCCGGCGGAACGACCACGGAAACGGAAATTCCGTTTCTGGCAATACGGAACTTTCCGTTTTTTGCTACGCGGTGCTATCTTAATGCAACATGCCTAAAAATTTCAGTGGAAACACTGAGGCACAACCCATGATCTCAACAAAAAAAGAAAAAAATATATGAAGTGACCACGTTTAGGCCTTACGTAGTTGCATATTATCTCCCTCTCGAGTCATTCCCGGTTCGGCATTTCAGTGTTGCACAGGGTTTACGGACGATGGTATGTATTTTTTTTTGCCAAAGTTGATAACTTAGAAACACTATATTATACTTTAATTTATTTCTTCTTCTTAAATTGATAAGTTTGTTGGTTTGCTTGAGTTTTTCTGCATTATTCAAGGGGTCGCTTGGTTCCGGCAAACATCTGCTTCTATTCCGTGTCCGCACCGTATTCGGTATGTATCTGTTTCCGACAATATTTGTTTCCGAGGTTTCTGTATTCGTTTCCGCTTCCGTAAAAAAATATGAAAACAAATGTGGCACCACCCAGTTCTGTCCGTATCCGCTCCGTTTTCATCCCTACCTCCTATTGCATACACAGAGGGGAGACAATGCACAAATTTGAGCAAATCATCCACCAAGTTATCATCTGTTCATCACAGACCTAGCCATGGTTTGAACTCAAGTTCGAATCAGAGCTGTGGGCAGCTAGCAGAGGATTGAGAGAGAGTAGAGAAGAGGGGGAAGATTTTTACCTGGCGACCATGGCCGTAGCTCCTCGGCGGCGAGGCAGTGCCCGTGCAACCAGAGGAGGGGGTCCACGGTGGTAGAGGAACAAGCATCACTGCACCACGGAGGCACAGGGGACGAATCCCTGCGCCCAGCCATGGCGAGCACGCCGGAGAAGGAGGTCGCAGACGGCGGCGAACGGCGGCACAGCGCAAACCCTAACCGTAGGGAGAGGGGATGCACGCGAGCGCTAGGGGGAGAGATCCCCAAATCCCTCCGGTGAGGATGGAGAGCGGCGCGTGGGGAGTCGTTTGCCCCACGGCGTCGAGGCGGAGGCGGCCGGAGTTGGCCGGGGCGAGGCGGCAACGACGTGGCGACAGGAGCGCCAGAGCGAGGTCGAGGTCGGGCTCGGGCTCGAGCGAGAGGAGAGAGAGAGAGGCGGCTCGGGTAGGTTGACCCGACCGAGCCAGACTCGAGTTTTGACCTGGTTCAACCCAGATTGGACCAGGGACCTATTTGCAAATATTTTTAAATTATGAAATTTTCCCAAATTTCAAAACTTGCTATAAATTCAAATAAAATCATAAAAATAATTTAAAAATATCTACAGATATCAGAAGAAAATAAGTAATCCAAATAAAATATCTATTTGAATTATTGAAAACTAATTCTTATAGCAAAAAATTCAAATGATCCTTAAGTGGAAATGACTTTGAAATATTTCAAATTATTTTCAGAAGAAAATAATATGGGAAAATTATGTATCAAGTTCAAAGTATTATTTGAACTACATTATGACTGTCATGTTACTCATCCTAAGTTGAATTCAAATCAAAGAAATCTTTAAAAAGAAATCCTTAACAAAACTCTGGTGAATTTTGGGAAAGAATAAAAATCATCTCATTATATGCATAATGGCATGTATTTGGTTTTTCAACATTGTCTCATACAGACAATGATATTGATTTTCAGAACACGAAGGTCCCAATTCGTCGGAAGCTTTAGACTGCATTACCTGTCAGTCTCAAGGCAAGTTCCAACTTGCATGTTCTCGATTGATTATTTTTTTATCAAAGTAATTGCAAAGTACTATGATATTCATTGCATGAAAAAGAAAAATCTATTTTCGAATGATGTGAAATGCTATATATATATGGTTGGCTGGCAGTGGAACCACGGATTGATGTTGTGGTGGAGGTTCCATTGTACGGGAAAGTATATACCTAGGATTAATAACCCATGGCCCAGTGATCCTAGCGCCGTATTGAAGCATCAGCCAACAGATTCACTATGGATGGGCTCGTCAGAGGTTACTTCCTCCGTTCGCATATCCTCGGCAGGCTATTACCTGGTTGCGTCCGTTGCGGCGGCCAACTGCGTGGAAGCGCGTGACCTTCCCACTCGACGGGGTGACTGGAATAGAATCTTGGGAGGGGTGGCGGGCCAGTGGTCTTAGTTACCAGCCGCGTCACAAATGGGCGGATATGCATTGTGCGGGGAGGCGACTCCACATGACTTGTTGCCCTGAGTTCTGGCTATAGCACACATGGTGTGCGAAGAGAGCAAAAGGAGTCAGGCTGCTGTTGGGTAAAGTGGTGCAGCTCTGCAGAGTTAAACACAGAAATTGTGACTGTCACATCCTTGTTCCAGGAGGGGACTACAGACCGCAGCGGGAAAGGCATCCCAAGTGACGACTATAAACCCG
This sequence comes from Poa pratensis, assembly GCA_947311845.1. Lineage (NCBI taxonomy): Eukaryota > Viridiplantae > Streptophyta > Magnoliopsida > Poales > Poaceae > Poa > Poa pratensis. The sequence goes on along the minus strand of CAMZMU010000100.1, from coordinate 21,688,872 downwards.
TGGAGGCTGGGGGCATAGTTTTCTAAAATAAAATGGACCTTTTCCTAAAAATGTTTTACAAAAGTTTGCATATACATCCATGACTTTTTGGTCAGGATGGTAGATAGTGCATCATACACTTTAACATCTATTATTTGAACTTGCTGGGTAACGCTAGTGTTGCTCACCCTTTTCCTCCGTTGATCTTTGCTTAGAATCTGAGGAGATCGCTGAAGACGATTTTGGAGCACACCATGCAGACGATGTGTACTTCGAGGCACCTGATCTGTCTGGAGGAATAGAGGGCGTCGACTACATCATCGCCTACGGAGCCGACGACGTGGAAGAAGAAGAGGTGGAGACCTAGAATCTATATAGTATGAACCTGGCCAAGCAGGAATAGACTAGTACTACTTAGCGGCTGAGCCAAGATGGTTCTTAGTTTGCTGTTTTCTATCGCTTGTAGGTTGACTCCTGTCAACATCGCAATAATAGACATTCCTCCCATGTCAGAGGAAGACGTCGATGTTTTTATGCATTTTTGGCTTGTAATCTTTAGCAGTGTGTAATAAAGTGGACCCGCAATGTTTCTGTTGTACTACTCTGAGTGATGTAATATTTATGGATTAGTCCTTCCGTGGGTGTTATGTCAACGACTTGTACACTACAATATGCAGTGGTGTGCTGGGTCACCACATTGACCGAGTTGAGTATTTGGCTGATGGCATATGGTTTGGACTAGTTTTGGAGAAAACACCGAACCATCAGCATTACCATCTCATGATTCATCCACATTAGAACTTGATAATTGACCTAGCTAATTTTCTGACAGAAAAGAATAACAATTCCGAGAAGATGCATTCTGCTAGTTCAAGTGCATCTACTTACTACCAAGACGGGAAATGGAGAAAGTCGGCTAGTCCATCTCAAAAGGAACGACCTTGGTGCAGCTAATCCTGCCGCAGTCCATGAACAACTGCATCACTCCAGTTCTGAAATCGGCAGCACACCACCTTTCTCTCCTAAAAAGCTCAAGTACAATCCTTCTGCTTCACTCTGGATATGCGTAGGTAGATGTAGTTCCAGGAATGTACAGAGCCGCCGCACATCACCACCATCTTCACTTCCTTCATCGTCTTGCTGCGTCCAGATATCAAGCAAGAGACCTCTTACCTTCGTTGACGCGAAGCGCTGCGGTTCTTCATGTGTTTTTCGAGATAAAATACTATGTTTGGCCTGGATCGGAATCGTTGTCAGGGAGACGTGGTAGGTCTCGACGTCGACGTCAAGAGTATTCAGGCCAGCGTACCGAAAAAGCCAGTGTGCCGTGCCGCGTGTTAACTGAATACGATATTCAGAGTTAGTTAGTTTGTTTATATTTCTAGCTACAGATAACCTTCGGCCTAATCTTGCTTGTATTGTTACGCAAGATATGAGCTGTTGTATTGTTACGCAAGACTTGTATGCTATATATAGCAACCGATGTAAATCAATACAATCAGTTGCCCAATTGCCGATCTCTCTCCTTACGTAGCTAGCTCAGGCTCTTTCATGGTATCAGACTTCTAGCCCCGATCCAATCTCTTCCGCTGCCATCTCCCCAACCACGCCATGAGCTCTTCCTCCTCCTCCGCGTCGGACTCTGACTCCGGCATCGACGAGGCCTTCGGCATCCCCGTGGCGACTCAACCCCTCCCAACCCCCCAGCTCCAAGCTCTCCGCATCCGCGACCACGTGCTTGTCACCCTCGACCACGAGAAGGAAAACTACGGCGCATGGCGCCGCCAGTTCATCACCGCCCTCTCCAAGTTCGGGATTCGTGACCACATCGACGGCTCCCCCGCGCAGGGTACCTCGGACTGGGTCCTCAACGATTTCGCCATCGTCTCGTGGTACGACGCCACGGTCACCCCCTCCACCCTGGAGATCGTGGAGACCCGGCACGCCACGGCCCTCTCCCTCTGGCGCTCCATCCTCAACGTCTTCCGCGACAACCGCGACACGCGCATCACCTTCCTCCGCGACGAGTTCCACGGCTGCAACCAGGGGGACCTCTCCGTCGTCGAGTACACCTCCAAGATGAAGCGCATGGCGGACAGCCTCCGTGATCTGGGCTCTCGCGTCAAGGACCGCGACCTCGTCCACAACGTCCTCCGCGGCCTCGATCAACGTCTCCAGCACGCCGTTCCCCACATGACGCGGGGTCGCCTTCCCTCGTTCGTCAAACTACGCTCGTTCCTGCAGTTGGAGGAGCAGCGTCTCGGACGTCAGGAACGCATCGTCGCCCACAACGCCCTCATGGCTCAGGCGTACCAGCAGGCCTATCAGCCGGCGTCGCCCGCCCCGGTGTACCAGCCGGCGCCGCCCGCTCACTTCCACCCTGCCACGCCGGCCTACTTCAACCCTGCCGCACCGCTCGGCCTCTACGGCGCCTCGCCCGCCAGCCAGCCTTCCACGTCCGGCAACCGACGGAAGAAGCGGAAGAACAATCCCAACGCTGGCCCTAGTGCTCCTGGTCCGGCTGCGCTTGTTCCTGCAGGGGGCCCCCACGCTGGCGCCCGCCCGCCCGCTGCACGGCAGCCTGCCCCCGCGGCCCCAGCCATGGCGGGCACGTTCCAAGCTTGGACCGCGCCGAGTCTGCTCTGCCCTCGCCCTTCTGCACCGGCCGCACCACTCGCGCTCTCCGCCAACTCTGCGCCTGCCATCCCGCCAGTATTCAGGCCAGCGTACCGAAAAAGCCAGTGTGCCGTGCCGCGACACACGACGGCATTAGGTTGGATGAGCAGCCCGATCTCCTCCTCGTCGAACGGTAATTCACACGGTGTGCTCCACCTCGCGTCTCTGGACGTGAATGTGTGGAGTTCGCGCGGCCGGTCTCAGGTGTCCGTTTTGATGATCAGCACTTTGAAGAATGATGACGAATGTCGCTGCTTGCCGTCTGAGGAACAGTCTGCGCCGGTAAAGGATGGTGCAGGCGTGCAGCCGACGGCGTGTTTTCTCCATGTCCACTCTAGCGGGGGTAGCAGGTCGCAGGTGCCGGCGAGCAGATTGAACACGGCCATGAGTAACCCCCTATTTCGCGCGCCTTCTATCATATGCCCCCCTTGTGTCACTGACATGTGGGGCCGGTCCGGCCCCACATGTCAGTGACACAAGGGGGGCATATGATAGAAGGCGCGCGAACTGGGGGGTTATCGTATATTTTGCCTGAGCAGATAACCTCCGACGTCCGGTGTGACGGGTTCAACGCGTGGAGCGAGGCGCAAGAGAAGAAAGCCATGTCGCCCAGCGAGCGGCACCGCGCCGTCGAGCAGCCTTCCCACTGTGTCGCAGGCGTATAAGGATCCGAGGAAGCGACGATCGCGTCCGAACACCGACCCCGGCGTCGGGACAATGGACGTCCCGGCGGCAGGGTCCGTGAGGGCGAGCCGTTTCGGGGTAAAAAACCCGAGAGAGGAACGACGACGCGTGGGGCTCCGGCCACCTGCGGCGGAGGAAGGGGGCTAGGCTTTGCCGGTTTGCCCACGAGACTGCGCCACCGCCTGCACGTAACGGTACAGCAGAAGAGGTCGTCCGCGTCCTCGACGCCTACCAGGATCTCGCGGACGACGTCCTCCGGGAACGACACCGCGCTGGCCGCCGCCTCTTCCATCTACTTTCTCGAGTTCGAGTTCGAGGTCGTGGAACTGCTCCGAGCCTTTGTTTTTAGAGGAACCACATATTTCATTAATCGAAAATCAAGTTACAATATGCAACACATGCGGAAACTAAAAGACATACTGGGATAAAATGATTATCCTGAATTTGCAGATAAAATCCTAAGAGATCGAGAAATACAAAACGATCCCTAGGGTTTTCTACAACCGCCGTAGCGAGCGGTCGCCGCCCAACTCCAGCATCGCCGAGACGAACGCCGGAAGAGACGCCGAGCCTCCACCATTGCAAGATCCGAGAAAGCACCATCGCCAACGAGGCTTTGTGAGTCGATGAACAGGCCTGCTGCACGCAGCGAGGCACATGTCGTTGTGGCACGTCGACCGGGGGACGTCCCCGTGCTGTCTTGGACCAAGATTTGTCGCCTCTTATCGACGAAGTCGGAGAAGAACGACAGATCCACCACCTCCGGACCAACATCCTCGCTCCAGAAGAACCACCTCGCCCAGGGCGCCAACGTCGTCGCGGATAACCACGAACGCTCGCGACACAACGAGAAACTGATCTCGCCAGATCTGAAAAACGAGGTCGTGGAACTGCTCCGAGCCTCGGATTGTACGTTTCGTCGAGTTCGCGTCTCAATTGGGGTACAGTTTTGTTTTTTTTAGGGTGATTGGGGTACAGATTGATTGGAATGAAATGGGCCTCTCGCCACTTTGACGCGGGCCAAGCCAATCGGCCCAAAGCAACAAAACCAGCGTCAAGAGCTGCCCCGCCTGGGCCGGTCCAGGTAGTTTGCTTGCCTGAGCTAAAAAAAAAAGGTAGTTTGCTTGCCTGTTCGTTTCTGTTTTTTTCCTTTCGTTTGCCTTCCGAATTTCAGAAAAGTCCACGAAAAAATGGTTCATGAATTTGTAAAATGAACATTTTTAAAATCTGAAACATTTTTGTCTAAACCATTTTAAAAAATGAATATTCTCAAATCTGAACATTCAAAATATAAACCATTTTCGAAATGAACATTTTAAAAAATGAAACAAAATTCAAAATATGAACCATTTTCAAAATGAACATTTTTTAAAATTATCAATTTTGAAAATCTCATGAGTTTTAAAAAGAGTAGAAAAAACAAAAAGAAAACAAACTAAAACATATAAAACCATCAAAAACAGAAAAACCAGTAAATCAAAAATCCTGAACCAGAATTGTCTAGAACGTTCCTAAAACCGGAAAAAACTGTGTTGAACGGAAAATGGGCCGGCACAATAGTCTAGTCTGTTGGAGCGTGTTGTACATGGAGGGGTACAAGTCGGGAGCGCCAACCGATGCGATGAGTGTTGGTTAGGTTTTCTCACGATCACGTATCTCGATCGAGGTTGTGGAATGTGAAGAACCACGAGGCCCAGATTCAAATTGGAATCTTAGTCCGGTTCACCTCGAAATTGAAGTTGACGAGGCATCTCGACCTTTGGAGCTAGTCGTGTGTGCATGCACGAGCCAGACCGATCTAGCCATCTGTGGTACATTATCAATTGTCGAAGTGGCTTAGCATCTTCAGGATAGATGATCGCATCTTCAGGTCTTGATCTCCTGCAGGTTAAGTTATAAGTGGTTTAGTCTTCTACCAAATCAATTCAATTAGATTGTTTTGACTTAAACTTTTCTTTTGGGGGTACCCATTGCAATTCCTTATTTTCCCAAGTGTTTTCCAAAGATATTTTCCCAAAAGTGTTTTCCGAAATTGTGTTCAAGATTTATGGAGAACGGTATCTCCAAGCACCCAATCAAGGACACGATGATGCTTTTAGCAATTAGTGAAGAAAGGGGCTGACCAGGAAGCTTGTAAGTGTTGATTTTATGCATTAGAGGTGAAAAAATTGCCTTGCGGGATGGTAGAGCAATTCAATAGAATGACCATGATCCAACAGTTATTTTGGAAGCATTAGCCTCCGAGAATTTGTGGATATGCCGCGCTACTTTAGCTTGCCAAGATCTCACAATGACAATGATGTCTTGCTCCATGATGCAGCCACAAGGTGAATGGCCAGGATTATGACCAAGGCTACTATCTAGCCAATGGAATCTATCCGTCTTGGTCAATATTTGTGAAGATAATGTCTAACCCCCAATCTAATAAACATAAACAGTTCGCAAAGGCTCAAAAGATTGCGAGAAAGGACAATGGGAGAGCATTTGGAGTGTTACAAGCAATGCTTACAATTGTCCGAGGTCCTACTTGTTTCTGAAGTAAGGATAACCTAGCCAATATAGTGATTAATGTGTGATCATACAGGACATGGTCATTGAGGATGAAAGGGATACGCCCATGGCCAACGGTTATGACAATGTTGGCATAACTATCATCCCCGTAGGCGCCCTGGCCGCATTGAAATATTTGGTGAGGCTTACCGAAAGATTGAAGACTAGACCTCCAACGACCAGTTGCGTGAAGACCTCATTGAGCATTACTGGCACCCTAATTTGTAAAGTTTAAATGACTTAAATTCATTATCTGATATACTTGTATAGTTTATTGTATAATTTTTTGTATTTATAATATTTTTTGAATTATTTGTTAATTTGGATTAATTTTTGTAACAATATTGTTGAATTATTTGATGTAGATGAAGAAAATAGAGAAAACTTATGGAATGTGCAAATGACGACCCTTAGTTTGTAATTCTGCGTTTGCATCCTCTAAATATTATGGAGCATGTTCCATTTACGTTTTGGAGGCGAAAAATATGGCGAGTCTGCTAGAGTTGCTCTAAGGCATCAAATTCCTTGGCCACCAGTGTCATGTATGGCTTCTTTCTTCGCCTGAGATTACTTGTATTTTAAATTAATAGAATCAAATATATTTTTCAAATAAAAGGCTAAATCACGTTGTTGTGCCAATCTCCATTTCTATTCTCGAACAAAAAGATTTACATTTATGTTTTGGGGATATGTTTTTTCGAAGACAGAGATGATATTACATTTTTTATGAAGGTAATATATTAATATGACGAAGAAACCAATTACGCCAGCGTCTGCACAAAGAAGATGTCTGAATACATCAAGAATACACATAGCCGAAAAGAGAAAAAGACCCCACCATGGTGATCAATCACTCGCAGCAGCAACACTCTAACCACGACCAAAGATATCACCCGGACTACAAAAGAGTTTTATGCAAAAGCAATGCCTTCAAGAGACATTGGTTTTCACCCCGAAAATTAAGACTCTCGTGTACTCGAGTAACACAACCAAAAATGAAATCCTCTGGTTTAGATCAACTATCCACTGCATATAGCCCAAAAATGATCAACTACATTCCACTGCATATAGCCCAAAAACATAAATAGCTCAAATGGGTTAAAGCAGCTCACGAGGAGGGAAGATATTTAAACTTGCACGCGCAAGCACTTACATATCTTCATGCATGCTACGTGTTCCTGGACGTACCATTGCTCGTGAGTTCCATACATACACCTCCTGGCTGAGTCCATGAATATACACGCTGTGTATATGTGTGCGTCTCTCTCTGGAGTCCGTAACTGCCATCTCTCTCTCAGATGGGCATCAACTATCATGGATCCCAAAGAAGTTAAGAACATGATGATATGCCTTTCGTCTGCAAAGGGGAAAGGGAAAGGTAAACTAAAGGAGAGAAGGAAACGTCCTGGATAGTAGCTATAGCATCAAGCAGCTAACCCCGATCGATTAAGCAACCACTTATTAGCTAGCTACGCTTTATCTATCAAAGGTGAAAACGGCTGCCTACCTACAGATATACATCACGCACACTTCGGTCGGGTTTTGGTGCTCATGTTGCATTAGTTAATTTTTCCTTAATGCGCGGCCGACAAATTCACCCGCAGACAGCCTCGCGGATTTGCCGGGCCTTTTTTCATTTAGCTGACGGTTACAGGACAAGATTTGCCTCTGGAACGTCTTGGCTATCTATGTCCCGTGGGAGAACCACCATCTTGTATAGCAAGCGATGCTTTGCCAACGAGCTGTCCGTTCTTATCTAAGAAGAGATATCATGGCATGTACCCATTTTAGCACAAAATTTAAGAACATGTCCATACACGCCCGGCCGCCACGTCAGTTGCGTGCCCACCAGACCATAATAAAAGGACCAAGTCAACGGTGAAAGCTTGGAAAAGCCAAGGGAGTTCACGAACAACACGAAGAGGTCGAATGAACCGACTAGATCCGTAGTCCGGCTAGGAGTGTCGACTCCACCAGAAGTCGAGCGAGCAGCTCAACAAGCACAGAATACCGAAGGCCAATCATTTTAGTAAGTAATCAAGACCCGCTCGGTATTAGTCTTGACATGATCTGATGGGATCTCACAAGGCTGAAAGTGATAGCAGTCACAAAAACAAGCTCTCGGCACAATACACCAAAGCTTGATTATGTATTTACGTCTTCACATAGAGGGGCCAAATCTGGCTAAACTCTCTCGTGTCAATCTCGTACCAAAACAATTCCTATGTTGCCCCCACATCTCTCTCTACGACATTGACTACGAGCTATTGAGCTACCCCGGTAACATACGTCGATAGGCGGGCCCTGCCTATTGGCGACTGTGGTGGCCAATCAAGTAAGTTTAATGTGGCACCCCACACCACACCCTTTTACCCCACCGCCTAAGCCCGAGGAGCTGTGCTAGATGGAGTGGCCAGGCACCGCATTAGCCATGTTCACGCCACAATAGAACAACGTCAAGACGTCGGAGCCCAAGGAGGAGGAGGATGTCAGCGACGGAGATTGGGAGGACATCGCAGTGGAGTTCCCCGATGACGAGGAAGTCCAGGCGGCACCGCTGCGACGAGATGAAGTGGCCATGCACGATGGTGCCGTGCGCGCGTCGGTGGAAGATTCCGCCATGTCGTCCCCTTCGACTCCAATGAGGAATTGGCTTAGTTTAGGTTTACCTTAGTTGAAATTTAGTTGTTTTAGTTTAAATTTCATTGCATTCTTGTGTCTGGACGTCCTAAAAAATTAATTTTTTGGTGGGTCTAGACTAAAACTGGGGACGTCCGCTCCGGATGCTCTAAGAACACTATAAATTGTGTGAACAAGATTATACACCGATCTTCTTTTGTTGGGAAGGATTTTAGAACCACATCCACAATCTGAAGATTCAGGAAGCTTGAGTACTCGTTTCATTCCATATTGGTTGAAGCTGAGGCTTTCTTCAGTCAAACATCTCAATAATTGACTAACTCTATTTTTAAAGAAGTTTGGCTTAGAACAACACCAAACCTCAATTAATTTTGACTGGTGTTCACACATTTCTCACCCACTAAACCAGGATCATTATCATAGGAACACATAAATTTTAGTCAAGCTCATGAATCACGGGTGTGGTGGGATCTAGCTATCCCAATGCCAAAAAAATTAGTGCTGCGCATCATTGGATGCTAGTAGATATAGATCCATATATAAAGGCTGAAAGGATTCAGCCCCCATTTCGCGTTTCACGTCATCGACAATTCAGGACCGTCCGATTAGAGAGAATGGACGGCCAGGATGTGTCCACATCGGCCCCCGCGCGCTACTGTTCATTCCCCAATTTCTTCCAATGGCAGCGCGCCGCGTGGCCCGGTCACGCGTCGGTCGCGCCCGTTCCAGCCGGTCGCCGCAAACTTTTCCAAACCCACCCCCCCCCCCCCCCCCCCCCGAAAGGACCTGTCTGCGATCGCGGGAGGACTAAAGCGCAAATAAAAAAAATTACAGGGACGTATGTGTAAAATCGCCGCCACATCCCCCTTCCTCCTCTCTCTTCCGTGCGACGCAGCGGGTCGCCGCCGGCGCTGCGTCGCCGCCGCCGCTACGGGCCTCCCCGGCCAGGTCCACGGGGACGAACAGATCCGCCGTCGCCGCCTCCATCTCCTCCCCGAAGATCGGCCGCCACGCCGCCGCACGGGCGCGGGAATCGCCGCCGCGGCGACCGCCGCCTCCGCCGCGTCCGTGCACCGCCGGCGCCACTCCGGTGACCCAAAGGTGGCGGGGCCGCCACCAACGGGTCGAGCGCAGCGACGCGCATCGTTCGCGCCCGCACCCGCGCCCGCGTGCCAGAACACGGCGGCGCGCCGCCGGCGATCCCACCGCCGCGGTCGAGTAGAGCTAGGGTTGCGCACTATGACGTCAGCACGACGTCACAGTGGGCCCACCTGTCAGTTTTTTTTTTTAAATAATAACCCCAATTTTATTAAATTTGAAAAATCCGTAACTTACTGATTTAAAGTCAGAAAAATAAGCATAATATATCAAAATTTTCAGAAAAATGAGATCTTTTTTTTAATGCCATAATCATATATGTTTGAACTATTTATATTGATACCATTAGACAAGCACTAATAAACCCTAAATTTAAAACATGGATATGTTTTACAACCCATTTAATTTGACTATGAATCTAGGGTTGAACAAAATTAATTAAGAATATGGCAAGTATATCAGCATGACCGCAAAAATTAACGTTGCCTAATCACGGCATATTATCAAATTTTAAATTATTCCAATATGTTAAATGCATTCCAAATTTGGGCATCCAATAAACGCAGAAAAATCGAATGCCTTCCAAATGTGAGCACTGCCGAAAATGTAAACATGATTCAGATATGAAACATTTGCCAACTTTACTAATTGTCGAGATTTGACCGATTCCCAAATACAAATTTTCTGTCGACTCTCGCTAAATCTAAATCTGAGAAACATTTCGACGGTAGATCATGGCAATAAAATTAAAACATTTAATAAACGTGGAAACAATTCAAATATGAATACCTTCCCAATTTGACCATTTCAAAAATTTAAACAACTTCTCATGCTAGATAATTTTCGAATTTCAACAATTTTATAACTTAATAATTCCAAACGTTAGCCCACGGGCGCGGCGGATATTGTTTAAACAATGTCCCAATTCTTTAAACAAATGATAATGTAATTATTTTTTTATAATACTACAAACATTTTACATCTCTCTTAATAATGGAGTCATTTATCTAAAAACCATAAGCAATGTTCGAACTTGTAATAACAAGGACATTTGTCTAAAGAAAAAATCAAAAATATTTCGAGTGTTCTTTCAACAAAGGAAAAAAAAAGATAAGAGGAATGTGAAAATTGAAGTATAACAACAACTTCAAATCTATCCGTCGGAAAAATATGACAAATATATCAACATGAACACACAAAAAAAATTCCTTAATTATGTCATAGAAACAAATTACAAAATTTGACTATTTCAAAATTTTAAATGTATTCCAAATCTGAACATTCGAAAAACCGTAATGAAGAAATCACATATGAATAACTTCTCACTGTTAACAATTTTTAAGATTTAAACGATTTACAAATGTAAACTTTTTTTAAAAAAATTCGATACATTAAAATCTAAACAAATGTGAACATTTAAAATCTAAATTTTTTACACCACGATATTTACAAATGTGAAAAAAATATCAACATAAACACACACAAAAAAAAATACTCACTACTTATAGCATATGCTCAAGTTTCAAATTTGAATACTCCAAAAATTTGGATGTCTTTCAAAACTACGCATTTCATGAACGTCAATATAATTCAAATATGAATATCTTCTCAATTTTAACAATTTTCCTAACTAAATCAACTTACAAATGCAATTTTTTTCCCAAAAAATACAACAAATTTAAATCCAAACAATTTTATAATGCAAAATCTAAATCTAAACAACTTTAGAATGCAAACATTTTTAGATTTGAATTTTCCACACCACTGTAATTCTTCTTTTAAACTATTTCTAAAATATGAACAATTATTAAACATAAACTTTCTTTGCATTCCAATAATTTCCAGACCTACACAATTTCCAAATGTGAACATTTTCAAATTCGAATTTTATCATACGTGCATGCCATATAAATTTGAATATTCCAAAAAAATAAATACCTTCCAAACCTATCCAGACCATAAACGCGAAAAGATTTAAAATCTAACTAACTTGCCAGTTTAATTAAATTTCGAAAGCTAAACAATTTTTAGACGTAATCTTTCTTCGCACTTCAAAAAAAAAATCACATCTTCACAACTTTTACATATTACCATTTCCAAATTTGAATTTCACCAAACAGGCGCGGCAATCAATAACTAAGTAGAAATCAGATAACCATTGCTCCTGAAGTTATCACAAAGCTTCAAATCGCTTTCAAGTTTTACACTACAGCAATTACACAATGTTGTCTTCTATCCATAACCTAGAAACATTGGCAACAAAATACTGCCAAAATTTCACGAAGTACAACCTCTCAGAAAGATCGTATCATTTTGCAATCCGGTATTACATACAACTCTCCGTGACATATAAGTTATCCAGCAAAACAAATTCGTACTATCTGCAATTATATCAATAAATCCCATCAATATATTTGTTACCACAAAGTTCTCAGCATATAAAACATGGATAATGGAACATTTCAACTTGGTAGGAAACCTTACCACCCCCATCTCATTTTTGCAACTGTAATTCCTTGCGATAAATATATGATAATATATCATACAGTAAATACAACGTCAATTTCCCGATGTCCTTGACGTGTAAGACAGTATCATTTTAGCTATTTTTTCCCCTAATTTCCAACCGTAAAAAAAAGAAAATATACCAACATTAACACAAAAATAAACGTGGACTATTTACGTCATATGATCAAATTTCAAATTTAAACACTTCAAAAAAATTAATGCCTTCCAAACCTGAACATTTAAAAAAAATAAAAAAAATTCACATACAAAAAACTTCCCAATTTGAACACTTTCAAAATTTGAACAACTTTTCAACACTTCGCAAACATTGTTATATAGTTTTTAGACAATTTCAAAAACTACTAAATACTTCACCTAACTGTTTTCAACTTACTTCCCAAATAAATAGAACCGTATCGGAAAACAAAATTCAAAATAGTACATTCTCCAAAGAATTTAAAATACTTTGTAGATATTGTTTTGCGATATTTAAGCAATTTTCCAAAAAAAAATACTAAGTGATACATATTTCAAATTCGCAAATGGCCTTCTATTCTAAACATTTTTGTAAACATTAACAAAATTCAAATCTGAATAACTTCCCAAATTGAATAATTTTTTAACACTTAACAATCTCGAAACGTAAGCTTTCTTTACATTTCAATAATTTCCAGATATGCGTAATTTTTTAAATGTGGATATTCCTTAAAATTTAAATTTTTTACAACACGTTATTTAAACATACGACAAATATATCAACATTAACATAACAAAACAAAAATACTCACTACTTATAACATATAATCAAATTTTAATTTTGAATACTTCAAAATTTAAAATACCTCACAAACGTAAATATAATTCAAATGTGAATATCTTCTCAATTTTAAAAAATTTCCAAATACGATCAACTTATAATTGTAATTTTCTTTCCAATTCTAACATATCTCAGTCCAAACAACTTTATAGCACAAGTATTTTCAAATTTAAATTTCCCACACCACGTTATTTCTACTTCGAAACTATTTCCAAAATATGAACAATTTTTAACCGTAAACTTTCTTTGCATACCAATAATTTCCAAACCTACACGATTTCCACATGTGAACATTTTCAAATTTGAATTTTTCCACACATGCATACCATATACATTTAAATATTCCAAAAAATTAAATGGCTTTCAAACTACCCATTTTTGTAAACGCAAAAAACATTCAAAACTAAATAACTTCCCAATTCGATTAAATTTCGAAAACTAAACAATTTCTAAACGTAAATTTTTTTCGCATTTCAAAAAATATCAAATCTTCACAACTTTTACATAACAACACTTTCAAATTTTAATTTCACCAAACGGGCGCGGCATTGCCGCGCTAAGATGTCTAGTATAGCTAAGCCATGGATGCTTCACACAGATGCGCGATCATGGGCCCGCCGGGTTAGACGATGCTAGATATCTTGCGTGAGAAAATATTTTGCCTAAGCAGCAATAAAATACTATTATTTTTTGCCTAAATAGGCAGGTCTAAAGTTATATATCTGTCAGGAAGCGGGGTATGGCCTTAAGGCTCCCGAGCTGAAAGCAGCTGTTTATTATTTTAAAGAAAACTGCATTTCATAGGCTTAAAAAATGATTGATTGTACAGACATAAAGATGATTTCTATGTGAGTGCAGTTTTTCTTAAATAAACGTTGTATTTTGCGCTACACGAAAATCAAAAAATGTGACACTAATTAGTCATTAAAAAATATTTTTGATCTTCACATTTGTCTTTTTTGTAGGTTACAAAGTAACATAATTCGATGAAAATTTGTCGGTACATACTAGACATTCATATGTACGGATGTGTATTTTTTTCAGATTTTTTAAGTCAGAAGATAAAGTTTTTTAAGCGCTATTGGAGCTTGGGCACCATTTGAAGTTTTCGGCAGGAAGCCAGACACGATTTTTAGACACCTGTTATCTTTGAACTTGGATCATGCTATTCAAAACTTAAATGACATCTCACCCCGTGGTTGGCGTCACACAAAATGGCACCGAGCAAATAGGTGTCGGCGCTGCCACCTTGGCTTTCTTGTGCTACTTACAATTGTGAAGCATCGAACTTGGATCTAACCCATGAGTTCAGATGTGGTTCTATTTTGCTAGAGTTCAAAATAGCCTAGGTTAAAAAAGAATAACATAAAAAAAAGGCTTGTGAGACCCAAAAATGGTCACAGGGATCCAATGCAGAGCAACCCTAACTCTTTTGATGTTGCACCCAAGCCCAATGGTCGTTGTTGCAGAAAACCAAACAGTCTCCTCAATTGGCTCTCCAAGAAGATCGATTAAAATTGATCTACTCATTGTACGAATACGGTACATATGTAATCGCGCGTTAGGCTGTCGCTTTGCAACTCGTGACATTTTCTAATCCCCGATGGGGAACATAACGAAGGGCACTCACTTGTATATGCACTACTATCATTACTCTATTTAGCGGCAGTTTGACCATGATTGCAGCGCTTGACCTGTACTTAATGTGTCAGGTCATTGAAAAATTAACTATTGAATTGATCAAGTATCCATATGGCCAAGATAACAAAGAGACGATCCTCAGGTCGATATCACTCCACAATCCACATGCATATATGTGTACTTCCTTTCATGGTTATATAGATGTCTTACCCTTTGGCAATAGTTAATTTTCATTTCTAGCTAAAGTACATGGCAGCAAGTATATCCATGGCCATATTTGGATATATTTGTAAGAGTAAAACGCACCTGGAGTCTATCAAGTTGCGGAGTTAGAGCGGATTGGTCACCTATTGGGAAAATGCTAATTATTGGTCACTAAGTTGTGGCAATGTTGCAAATTTGTCAATCCGTCATGACGGCCGTTAGGATGATGACATGGACAATGGTTTTTTTTAAACCTTAAAAGTCTATTTCTTCTTATCACTAGGTCCTTAATTTGGTTAGTCCCACTAGCGGTTCAGACCATGGGACTGTTGCTGTCCATCGCGGCGGCCGCCGCCCGTCCTAGCCCCACTAGTACCCTCGTCTACGCTCTCCCGGACAAGCTCCGTGGTGCAACGCTTCCCCGCTTCCTTCCTCCCCAAGCTGCCTACGGCTGCAGCTCGCGCCGCCGTCGGCCAGCGGCCACTCCTCCCCTATAAATCCTCAGCAGAGCAGAGTCAGCAGCCAAGAATCTAACTCTGGCCATGTCCATGCAAGTGGTGGCGCCGGTGTCGGCCTCGGCGTCGGAGAAGACCATGATCACGATGGCGGCGTGGCCGTACGTGGAGTACATGGCGCGGTGGGAGCGGCAGGTGGAGTGGCGGCAGCTGTTCCTCCGAAGCTATCACTTCTCCGCGACGCTGACCACCACCTCTCGCCGCGCGCACGCACGCATCACGTTCTCTGGGCCAGGGCGCGCCGCCTCCGCGCGCGGCCGCCACAGGGCTCCGCCGCTTCCGCGCGCGCATCCGCCTCTGCTTCGGCTGGGCCGCGCCCGCGCTCCGACGCCGCTCCTCCTCCTCTTCCCGCCGGACAGGACACGGGTTCCGCTACGGCCGCCTCCGCCGTGCCACTGCTGGGAGCACGGGTGTACCCTTCATCTGTTTGATGAATTGTCTCAGAAAATTTCACCCACATGGACTAACAAATAAGAAGAAGCAAAAACACAGGGTGAATACTGCAAAAAAAAAGCTAGCCACCTCAGCATCCTAACGGGCGTCATGACGGATTGACAAATTTGCAACATTGCCACAACTTAGTGACCAATAGTTAGCATTTTCCCAGTAGGTGACCAATCCGCTACAACTCCGCAACTTGATAGACTCCAGGGGCGTTTTACTCTATTTGTAATATTATGTAGGACCTAATGAACAGCCAGAGAGGATTATTTGACGTGTACCTGGAGCTACCAAGAGAACTTATGGTGTTAGAAGTATTATGGTTCAAAATATAAATGTTTCTGCCGCCAACGTAACGCAACACACATCCATGTGGGAGCAAGAGTATGAACAAGAAAGGGAGATATAAACAGCAGTTGTGATGAGTTGGCGTAATGTTGAAAGGTGACCCACCAAATAATTCCCTGCCTGCCACCTAGGCATGAGGTATAATCAATAGGCAATTTCTTCTGTGCATTACCACTGACCACATTTCTATTTTTTCTTGAGGAGGGTACTACTGCGGTTAGCTCTAGTCCGTGCACACACAATTATCAACTTAACCACCGTTTAGTATAATTTATTTGCATGAGGTACATCACATGATTTGAGGTTAGGCAATTTAGTTAGTCTTGAATGGCTCATCTAGCTGATCCTATCAGTGGAGCCAACAGCTAAAAACACCCTATCCCAAAAATGTATAAAGAACATCAAGTGGAGATTCCACTTCGATTCATTCCTCTTCTGTATCCAACCTGTCCAGCTCCAAACTCACAACGAGTCAGAGAGAGAATGGCAACAAACACCAAGCAAGTGCACACACAACTAGAAATTCACTTTGGCACATGGCTCTGCCACCTGATTTTATTTTTGAAATGTCAAAAAATTTCAAATTAAAATTTCGCGTGCACATTTCGATGTTATATGTGCACACGCCAGAAAATCAATATTTTTTGTGCCCTATATAAAAAAGGAAACATATCTCGTGAAAAGTTTTCTAACACCAAATTTATATTTTTACACACGAATTTTTTTTTATCATTTTCCTGAAACGATACCGTGAGTCCATAAAATGTTGAGATGTATGCGCCATTTTTTGTAAAACTTTAAAAATACGCATTTAAAATACCAGGAGCATGGTTCCGGTGCTAAAACCCTTGCCCAAAAAAACACTCTTCAGAGCATCTCCACCGGCACCCCCCAATTGTGCCCTCTTTGGGGGTGCCTGACACATGTCCGGTCAAAATTGGAGAAGTGCTCACAGCGACACCCCAAACAGACCGGACAAGTGCCGATTTATGTGATTTTTTTATGAATTTATTTGTGTGCCGATGTGTAGATCGTGAAAAAAAGGTATGGCCTCACCTAGCCACAGAAAATCTCATGAGTGGATAGCCTGAGCATGGAAGGCCACTGGATCCACTCCCAGTAACTTCTATGGCCATATAGCACTAAGATACAAGGTGTGCCGGTGTGCCTAGCCACAGAGGGATGACAGGCCACTGGATCCACTCATGGAATTCTCTGTGCCCATATAAACTTAAAAGATTAACACACCGACGTGCACACGAACAAAAAATCCTCCCAGTGGATCGCTCGCCCGCCTTGCCGCGCGCACGAGTGGATGACATGTGGGGCAGCCTGACCCAGGAGCATGACCGGACATTGTCCGACACCCTTGAGAGACCCTCCGAACTTGGGGGTGGCTCGGGTGCATGACATATTTGGTCTCGGCCCGGACACTTGGGATGCCACTGGGGGCAATTTCTATGTCCGGACTCTCATTGGAGCTTTGGGGGTCGTTTGGCGGGTGCAGGAGGAGATGTTCTCACTCACTCTAATCCATCACTCGTTTTTTTGTTGTTGAGAAATACCACTCTTCTTCTCACTCTCACCCTACACCAAAGACAAAGGCCACACCTTCCAAAGGGTACTCTACTCCCTTCCAAACCTCCAGCTTTCTCTGTGCGCTGTGCTGTGCCCTCCTGTCAGTCCTACTACCTCCAGCTGAAATTCCCAGCTAGCCTCCCACATGATTGCAGATACCTTCAGAGGCAACTCAGCTGTCCTCTCACCTCACCACGCCAACCTGACACACCTTCCGGTTAGTTAGTTGCTACTTGCTCTCACCGCCACCGCACCGTACCGCACCGCACCGGAAGAGAGAGCCTACTTCCTCCCCCGCCCTCTTCACCTTGCTTCTGCAGGAAGATCCATCCATTTGGTTGTTCCTGTCCTGCGGCAAGAAAGCTGCATCCTGCTCCTTTGTGCATGTATGTGCGCTTGCCTTCTCGTTGCGGCATCCGTCCCCTGGATAGATAGATAGATCTGGGAGGGAGTTTTGTTTCAGGCGCAGATCTGATCGGTGTCTGTTTCTTTCTCGTCAGTGGTCGTTTGAATTCGGGACCGGCCATGGGGAAGAAGGGCAATTGGCTCGGCGCCGTCAAGAAGGTGTTCAGCCCTGAATCCAAGGAGAAGAAGGAGGAGGTAATTAATTCATTATATTTTAATCAGTTTGTTGGATTTTATGGAGTGTTGTGCTGGATTTTTCCTTAGATTTCACCAGTGGTTCTTGTGATTTGTTGTCGTGGGCCTGATCAGGTTGCGCAGTTTCCTGTAGCAGTTCAGTAGATTGTTTGCTCCGCGAATATTTTAGGCAACAAAATCTGAGCTCGGATTGCCAAAGTTTTATCCTGAAATTGGCATGTTGTTTTGTTTCATAACAGCAATTTGTTTCACCCCAAGAAAACACAGCGTTTTATTTCAGAACTTTCTTTATTTTGATGGCCTGTGTTGTAGCTACTGCAGAAGGATTTAGAATTTCCATATTTATTTCATCTATGGTCATGGTTTCAGCTTGTCTGTCATATTACGAAAAGATTTCTTTTTTCTAGCTTGCAATTCGATAACTGTAGTAGGAGATACCATCTTTCCACTTGCAATTGGATTCTCGAGTAATTACGCATATTTTTTGACAAAACCACTGTCTTTTCTCTTGCAATTCTGTTGTTATACTGACACTGTAATTTCAACTGAACTGTGATGACAACCCAAACTCTGCCTTTGAAATGGACAGAAACTGAGGAAGAAAATGGCTGCAAGCGAACCGAATCCAACTGATCTAACCCCTTCTACTTCCTTGGAAGTCGATGTCTCGATGCCGCCACCTCCTGCTCCTCCAGCTCCTCGCCAAATTGAGGATTTCAATGTCCCTGAAGCTGAGCAGGAGCAGAGCAAGCATGTTACTGTTGAGGCAGACCCTGCTGCTCCTGCGCAGACGTCGTCCGTATTGCCATCTGGTGTATCGAGCGAAGAACTCGCTGCAATCAAGATCCAGACCGCCTTCCGGGGTTACCTGGTAATGTGACATCAGCTCTTAAATTTATCTGCTCCCTGCCATTTGGAACTACGCAATGCGTGCCCATTTTTTGAAATGTTTAGAGAACTCGTCATACAGTTAGACTACTTCACTGCTGCTCTCATGGATAACCACGCACGTTGTGAAAATATTATAAAGATGATTGCATTGACAGTCTATTTCTGCTGGCCGCTGATCTGGTCTTTGCAATTTTTGAGTTGGATGATCAATTCTCAGATTATTTATGATTATCCCTTGGTATCAACATGACTGAACGTGCAAGCAAATGTCTGCCTGTGGCCATCTGAAATTTTTCTCTTATCCTTTTCGGAGGTTTAGGTGTTGGCAGCTCACCAACTAGTAACTATTATAGTTGCTGTTAATTTGAAGTTAGATTTGAAATATCTTAGCTATTTACAGTTCCTGTATTCATTTCACAAGTTTGTGTGGTAAATGAGCTTTTATGTTTAAGAAGCAAGTATTGTTGCAAAGTGACATCCTCTTATACTCTTTCAAAGCAGTTATTCCCCCTTCTGACGTTGACCCTTTGATATTTAATTGTTCCGTATATGTTTACTGAGCTGGCCTACGAATCAGTCTTGCCAAATATAAATATTACAATAGAATCCATACACATCTGGCAGTTGGTGGCAGCCACCTTTCATTATTAATTTTGATTCTTTAATTATTTGATGTTGATGGCTTTGTCTGTCTGGCTTAGTGGTGTGGCCTTGATACAAAGGTAGCATGCCATTCCATTTGGAAAACACTATTAGTACCAAATTTTATTGAGATTTCTTACCTACAGAATAAGACTTTTGCTTCTACTGTATGTATACTGAGAGTGTTTCTGTCATCATAATAATGCAGGCGAGAAGAGCATTACGAGCGTTGCGAGGCCTTGTTAGATTGAAGGCATTGGTTGAGGGTAATTCAGTTAAGCGTCAAGCTGCAAGCACACTGCGCTGTATGCAGACTCTAGCGCGGGTGCAGTCGCAGATACGTGCAAGAAGGCTGAAGATGTCTGAGGAGAATCAGGCCCTACAGCGCCAGCTCCTGCTAAAACAGGAATTGGAGAGTTTGAGGGTAGGCAAATCAATCTCAAGGCCTTCAGTAGAATCATATTTTATTTTTTCAAGCAAGGGTTTCCCCAATTTTTTGAGAAACCACGTAATACAAGAGGTCCAAAAGCAAAGAAACAGTACAACAAAACAAACAGTATGTGAAGCGAAACAAAAATAAGCCCAAGGATATTAAAGTAAAAGTATTTGATGTGCCACTGTTGTTCATTAAACTCCCAAGTATAGCTACTGTTTTCTGAAATTTTGCGATAAAATTTTGCTTCATGAGAAACTCCAGTAATTAGAAGTATCCTCGCAAACAAGTATTATCCGGAAGTACTGCTTTCTCTTTTGCTACAGATCTTGCAGGTAATCACAACTTCTTATTTAAGAACATTAAACATATTCCATTTTGTTGATGATACCAGATGGGGGAGCACTGGGATGACAGCACTCAATCCAAGGAGAAGATCGAGGCAAGTCTAGTAAGCAAGCAAGAGGCTGCGATTAGAAGAGAGAGAGCACTTGCATATGCATTTTCCCATCAGGTAGGGGCCTTCCTGATTCTTGAGAACAGATGCCAATCTACATATTTTTCATATCATTTGAGTAAGTGGTCTTAAAATTGATTCAAAATTTGTACTTTGCAGTGGAAGAGCAGTTCAAGGTCCTCGACCCAATGTTTGTAGACCCAAACAACCCGCACTGGGGCTGGAGCTGGTTGGAGCGCTGGATGGCAGCGAAACCTTTGGACGGTGGCCGCACCGGGACTAACAAGGAAAGCAACGGTGACCAAGTATCCGTGAAGAGCATGAGTTTGAACCTTGGAGAGGGTGAGATCACAAAAGCCTTCAAAAGTCGGAGCATCAAGCCAGACAAGTCGTCACCGACAACTCCAAAGCTGACCCGCCAGCTTCCCGGCTATCCCCTTCGGCAGCCTCTGCCAAAGTAACACCAATCGTTGTGAAGAAGAAACCTGCTACACCAATGAACGGGCTAGTGGATGATGATGCGAGGAGCGTGCTCAGCGTGCAGTCTGAGCGACCAAGGCGGCACAGTATAGCCACCTCGACGGTGCGGGACGACGAGAGCCTTGCAAGCTCTCCATCTGTCCCAAGCTACATGGCCGCCACTAAATCCGCAAGGGCCAAGTCACGCCTCCAGGGGTCGCCGTCGATCGATGCTGCAGAGACACCAGAGAAAGCAAGCCCTGTTGGATCTGTGAAGAAGAGGCTATCCTTCCCAGCTGGTGCGGCGTCGCCAATGAGGCGGCATTCAGGCCCCCCCAAGGTGGAGAGTGTGGTGAAGGACATTCCCGAGATACCACAGCCAGAGGCCTTGGCGATCAACGGTTGAAACAAGTAATAATTCATACAAGTGAAAAGAGGGGGGCTATGGCTATGCAGATATACAATATTTCACCCATGAACAAAGGTTAAAGTTCTATCAGATGCATGAATTATCAGCATTTTTCTTTCCGGCCAGCCATGATACTGGCTACACTGTTGGCTTTCATTAGGAGAAGATTCTCAGCGTCTGTCGGTCATTCCATTTGTTGCTTGTGTAAAACTATATGGGTTTGTCACCGGAGCCTTTGATGTCGCTGTTTGTATGTAAGAGGTCTTATATTTATGCGAGCAATATATTTCTTCCATGCCTTCTGAACTTGTCGGTGTAGCACTCTGCTCTAGTCGTCAGCACTATATTGTGTTTGCGTTTTCCAGTACCCAAAATCTTCCCTCTTCGACACAAAAGCCTATCGAATTCCGGTAAGAGCTCGTTTGGCACCCATCATAACATCCAATGAAATGACAGGGCTAGGGTTAGGAATTGGCATAACATCCAATAGACATTTGCTGGAATTCCAAATGAAATGACATGTCCAATTCCATGCCAGCCAAGCAGGTTGGGTATGGAATCACAAATGAATTTCATAATTCTATCTTGAAATGATGGCTATCAAACGACATCTAAGTTTACGAATTATCGATCAGCTAGGTTTTTTTATTTTGACCTGGATAAGCTAAGTTGGTAAGCTTTGTACATGTGTACTGTGTACATGTGCCGAAGAAACCACCAACTAGGCCGAGGGGGAACTGTTGTTGGGAGAATACTTTCTAGATAGGCCCATTGAGGATAAAGCTCAACCCGCAAGGCCGGAGGGCCTTAGCCGGGTTAGCACGAAGGCTACCTGGGCCGGGTTGCACTTGGGGCCGGCGAGCCTATCAAGGACCGGTCATAAAAGGAAGGACCCGGCTAAGCTCGGTGTCTAGGTACAAGACTGTTGCCCGATCCATGCGTCAGAGCATC
Organism: Poa pratensis; assembly: GCA_947311845.1. NCBI lineage: Eukaryota > Viridiplantae > Streptophyta > Magnoliopsida > Poales > Poaceae > Poa > Poa pratensis. Next base: position 21,666,351 of record CAMZMU010000100.1, on the reverse strand, counting down.
TCCAACCGGAGCCCCCAAAGCCGCCCTATACGTCCGGGCGGACAGCCCGAACAGGGTTTGCGCTGAAAACCAGCACCCAACGGCTCCCCCCAAACTCAGCCCAAACGTCCGGGCTGTCCGGCACACCCCAAAGCCAGCCCATACGTGGGGCGGGTTTGGGGCCGCCCGGACGTGCCCGCCCACGGACGCTGACAGCGCGGACCTACCCATTTCCACCATAAATCGGACGGAACCCTCGCTTGGCAATTAGAATTTTTTCACACTCCGTCGGCTCCCTCTTCTAGCTCCGCCCCTCTAGCTAGCTTCGGCGGCCCCGCCCCACCGATTCGGTCTCCCACCCACCCGCCGTCGTCTGCACTTGCTCTGACCAGATTTGGGCCGTAGCATAGCTCCGTTGTGACCGCATCTCGACGGATCTGGGCGCATTTTCGCCTACCATTTCCGCCGCCACCTCCGCCTCTCTCGCAGGAAGCCGTCGATCTTCCACGGCTTCTCCGCCGAGACCATGCTTTCCTGGGACACGAACGAGGACTCGGCAGGCTCCTACCCTCGATACGAGGAGAGTACCTCATCCGATCCGGTATGTCCTAGGTTTTGCCCACATTTTGAGTTTTCCCCAAAGTTGTGCATTGCGAGTGTAGGATTTGAGTTGTATTTTGTTGAAATGTAGGACTCAGAAGCATGTAGTTGCAATATCTGTGGTGTGATATCCGAGTTGAACGAATCCCTCTGAGCCAAGATGCTCATATTGGAGGATTTGAACTTCACAATTGAGGAAAAAAAGAATCTTGAAGAAAAATTGGAGGAGGTTGAAGGTACAAACCGAAAGTTGGAGGAGAAATTGAAGAAGGTTGAAGAAGAGAATAAGAAAATAGAACAAGATAAGATGAGCTTTGAAGAAGAGAAGATGAGAATGGAGTTGCATCTCGCCGAATTTGTCGACACTTACAAGTGCAAGACTGATGCAATTCGGACAAAGATGAAGAAGAAAAAAAATGTGTCGTCGAGAAGGAGATGCATATCCATTATGCATTGGGAGGTATAGTTATTTTAGTTATAGTTATAGGTTCTATGTACGCTATTTCTTTGTGCACTAGATAGAGCTTGCATAATGCAAAAAATAATGCAAAAAGAAGCAAGTGCATGGACTGCATGTATTTGAGGAGAGAATATGTTGAGTATGGTTGTAGAGCATCACGTTTTAGGGTTGTCTGGTCACTATCCGCGGACACGTCCGGACACGGACGACGTGTCCGCGGACAGTTTGGAGGCCGAATTTGGGGCTCCGATTGGAGATGCTCTCAGCTGGTGAAGGCTAAGACGGGATTTTGCTTAGTGGAGTGATTTTGGTGTTATTCCGTGATTTGGGGATACTGGCGTCTCGAGCCCTTCGGGGCTGGCATTCCTGAAGTCTACCGACACAACATTCAATCAGAGCTGTCTAATTATGTGAGAGATCGTTTGACAAGCATAGACTCTTGGATTTCATCGGGTGAAACAGATCGGAGGTTCTGAGCCGTCTAATTATTTGGCAGATCATTAGACAAGTATAGACTCTTGGACTTCACCGAGTGGAAAAAATTGGAGGTTTATGGTTGTCTTGATTACACTTTTTTGGTGGTGAAAGGAAATTTTCCGTTCAGACTTTTATAGGTCTCGGTTAGAGGAAAATGTATTCGCTACTCGAGTAAACGTGTGGGCTTGGCGGGACCACCCTTGCAACCATATAGAAACTAAAAGAAATCTATAGAAGAAATCATCGCCGCTCTTGCAGCCGTAGAGGAAAAAGAATCTATGGAAGAAATTATCGTCAACCCTGTAGCCGGGAGAGGAGTAAATTTGCAAATTTATGGGGAAAATAAACAAATTTTATAGAGGAGAAAATTGCAAATTTATGAGAGAATATGAAATATTTACAGAGGAGTAAATTTGAAAATTTATGGGAAAAATAAACAAATTATATTGAGAAGCAAATTTGCAAATTTACGGGAAAAAAGAAATGTTATGGAGTGGTAAAATATGCAAATTTATGGGAAAATTATACAAGAAAAGAAGGTTTGGTAGTTGAAACGCGCTGCCCCCACATTTGCATGTGCTTGGGATTTGAGCTCGGTGAGCAACCAGGTTCCGAGGTGGGACTAACAAAGTTGAACCGCTCAGGGCTTGTCCAATGAAACTATGGGCCTGAGGCGAATCAAATAATTTATACTAAATTTTTATACTTCTATATATTTAATTTTAGAATATACACTATTAAAAGTATAATTTTCTGTTTTCATCGCATAGTTTAATTACATAACTAGAAATATTACTAAATATTAGCTGGTGTTTTTTAATAAATATTTTTTAACAACAGTTTTTTATAGAACTTTTTTCCAATGATAAATAATCTATATGATTTATAGTTAGTTATGGTAATGATGTGTAAAAAGTATGATCTAACAAATATTTCAGTAGCGGTTTCTAGTGTATGATTATGTATCCATACTTATAGAAACTTGTAAATTATAAATTTAGCCAATGACTACTTTTTGATGGTCAAATTTTTCTAACAAGTCAGAAGTTGAGAAAGTGTGCATACTCTAGACTTGGTATTGAAAAAAATCAATGGTTAGGGTAATCACCAATAAAAATAAAATAGTTTATATTCTAATATGTTTGCATATTTCGATATTATTATTTAATGATATGTTCTTACACAGCCTGCTTGTTATCATCTGGTGTACACAAGTCCCACGGTAGTTTATAAAATAAAAATGTGTTGCATGAAATTAAACATGAAAATCTAGCTATGTAGATTTCCGAAATAATCAGCAAGAGTTCTATCATAAAGAGCATAGCATGCTAACTAAAATAGTTGTCACTGGTCACAAAGGTTTATGCTTACATCCGAAGAGAGACCTGATGTGCACTTGGTTCAACAAATTAATCATGTTGTTATGTTAATATACTTACTCCGTCCCAAAATATAACACGAGCATGAATTTTCACCATCAATAGTTCATGTCTTTAACCACTACTAAAATCGAAATGTATGGATTGGCTTGTATAAATCATCTTTGCATTTTGTCTTGTGGGTTACCTTTTAATATGTATTTATAATATATTTAAGAGATATCATGAGTGAAATCATAGTTAAAATTGTGCAGTGTTGAGACCAGAAAAAATTCATGCTTTAATTTTTTTACAGCGGTTATTAAATAGTTTAATAGGTGTAATGGATAAGGAATTGCATACACATTTATTACTATATTACAATTTTTAGGGTAGTTGGTAATTTTAACAACCGTCCATCCGCTCTAATCGAATGGTGATAAAATTAGAGATACCAAAGACTACCAGATTAAAAAACCCAAAAGTATCTGAAACTACCAGATCGGAGCCTTCCCGCTGCGCACATCTCAGATTCATGTCCGTGACCCTGCGGTCAGATTCATCTCTTTTCTCATCTCACTCTCTCCCCAGATCGGAGCCTTCCCGCTGCGCACATCTCATTCTCCCCGAAACTCTTATCCCCACCCGCTGCCCTTCTACCCAATGGCGGGGCACATCGTATCGGCCTCCGCTGCCTGTCACCGTGACGAGCTCCTTCTCGTCCCCTCGCTCACTGCCGCCACCGCCGTCCCCTGCCCGCTCGCCTCTGCCGCCGCGAAAGCCTATGACGAGGCCGCAGCACCTCCTCCGGCCGATCCTCTGATTTCCACCCCACCGCCTCCGCCGACGGAGCAGAAGGAGCCCGACGAGTCGCCCATGTCGAGGGTGTACGACGCCGTCATTGGGGAGCCGCAAGCGGTGGGGAGGGAGGCGAAAGGTGGGTGTGGGTGAAGCTGGATGCCACGAGGGTCGTGTACCTCGGCCTCTGACCCCGACGACCGCATGCTCGGGCTCGAGATCTTCAGTAAGAAACAGTTCCCTAAAGCTAAACAAGTTGACATTGCCTGATTTATTTCGCTATATAAGGTAAACAGAGAACCATATTTTATACCTTTGTGCTTAATAATTTTGTGCTTAATTTATAATTCTGGAGAAGGTTTTGTAATTAATATTTTGTTACAAAATATTCATTACAAATATAACTTTGTCCTACCAATATTTGCATATTTTATGGTTCAGTAAAAGGTTTGCCATATTTTATACATTTGTGCTTAATTATTGGTAGATACACATGTACGAAGAACTAATTCCATACTACAGTAATTCTGTAGTTCATTCATGCTAAAATCTACGGTACAGCATACAGTTTCCCAACAACATGCTGAAGATGTAAACCAAAGCTTAACTTCAGAACGTGATGGTACACTAGTGTCAGAATTTACTAGTGTTCCAGAGATCAGTAAGCAAGATGTAAGAGCAGCGGACTTGACCAAAACTCTAGATCATGTTACTAAAGCACCAGAAGTTTTTTTTTTTTTGACATGCACCAGAAGTTGTTGAGATGAAGGAGTAACATGGTAATGGGCTTCTTCACATTCGACAAGGAAAAATAATTAAATTAAATAGGTTGAAGCTAACCAGTGATTCTGTTTACAGATGGTCCTCTAGAATCTGAAGGTTCTGTCGTGGTGGGATCACGGCAGATGCCATAGGTATGGCTAAGATGGGGCCGAATGGTCGTTGGGGGAATCCGGGGAGGGTTTATGCACTCAAGAAGTGCACACGCAAGAACACGCAAGAACACGAACAAAGAACCAAGAAAGCAAGAACACAAAACACACCACGATGTACCCTGCTTCGGGGCCCTCTTGCGGAGGTAACACCCCTACTGCAGCACTATCCTAGTCAGTGTATAGCTCAAAGTGACAAGTACAAGCTGCTCCTCGAGCTGTATGATGATACAATGGTGAGAACTGAGGTGGAAGATGATGCTACAAAGAGAGGAAAAGGCACTCCGAGCCTGAACCGAGGTCTCTCCGAGGTGTTCCGAGCTTCCTCTCTCTCTCTCTCTCTTGATCTTCGATGCTGGATCCTGGATCGTCCTCTCTAGCAGGAGGGGGTGAAGCCCACTATATAGGCCAGCCGGGTTACCATTGTGCCCCTCGCAGAACACTGTTGCCATGCCTCTGCAACGGTCACCACCGTACCACCGTACCTCGGTCGGGGACAAGACGTGGCTTGCCCATCTCCTGTAGCCTAACGGCAGAGCTAGCATGTCCCCTCTGACCGAGACAGGACGTGGCCTGGCAGAGCTACCTCGTAGCCTTTACCCAGACCTCGCGTGGTCAGCGGTCGGAGACGTGCAGGCCCGCCGAACCCGGAGCACGCCTCTGCCATGCTCCTTGACAGACGCTCCCGTGTCAGGCGCTCTAGTACCCGGCTGGAAGTGACAGGAGCATTGACTCCGGCCCGACCTACAGCCCATCACCTCGGTTAGCTCGGCGCGTCCGTGCCGTACCTGGGTCTTGCGCTTAATATCTTTTACTAGCTCGGATCTTACTTCCTTCCCACAGCTTCTCCTGCACCCACAACACAAACCACCGCACTGAGGTAGTTAGGTCGGCAGAACATAGCTCGGACAGTGAACCTCGGCCCTGGCCAACAGTATACCTCGGACCCCTCTGGGCCAAAATAGGTCGGCCTGTATCTCCAGGTCAAGATGAAGCTCGGACCTTCCCAGGCCCAAACAGGTCGGCCCTTTCCGTACCTCGGCACAACTTGGAACACCACCTTATGCCAAGCCTTGACCCTACCCGGGGATACTCCCCCGACATTAGTCCCCGAAGCTGGTGCGGTCCTACGACCTCGGAAGGAGGGCCGTAGCAGGTTCAAAACAAGCCTTACACCACCTCCTAAACCGACCTCCAACATAGTCATGCCGAGGTACCTCCCATACACCACCATCCAATCCGAGGTAGATATGCGAACTGAACTCTCCGAGCTATCTGACTCAGCACCAACTTGCCTCAAGATTTTCCGAGGTACGTGGCGAAGAATCTCTGCCCGGGCTTCGGAATCCGGACCTCTGCCAAGCAGATTCTGACCACACGCCGCCCTCGTCAGCCGGACCCACCGAACAGCGCACCTGCGCACTCAAGTACTTGACCGCCCACGACCCCTCGATTTTTGTGCTGACCAGCGCAGGAAATCCGGGGTGGGCGGTTGCCACTCTGCGGCCCACGATGTGGCCGATCGTGCGGCCGCAGACCGCAACCGTGCGCCCACTCGCACACGATCCCGCGCCTCCCGATAACCGCGCGGTAGTGGCGCAGTTAAGCGGGCAGTTACCGCGCGCGGCTATAAGTAGGGCCCCACGGGTAACTTCGCCATCTTCTTCCTCCTTCACTCGCCCTCTCGCCTCCATCGCCACCAGTGCCGCCGCTTCCGGTTGCGAAGAAACACGTTCCCGCCGCCGCCGACGAGCAGCTCCTTCGTCGCCGCTGCGACCGCGTCACCGGCGCCGCCCTTCAGCACCTCGTTTTCACGGTATGTACTCCCTTTCCTGATACCCTAGGCATTGCCCTAGGTTTCTTCCTCTTTGCGCTGTGGTTCTTCATATGTTCTTGAATAAAACTCTATTTACCTCCTCCGGTAGATCTTACTTGCATACTTTTTTGGGTAGTAGCGAGTTTCATACCTCGGATAGATGCTCGCCTAGCATAGATATGCCTCTATGTATATTAGATAGCCGTCCAACTCCTCCTGAGTTAGCCAGATATAGCCTTAGATTCCAGATTCACTTTTTCTTTGCTAAACTTCTGTGCATTCTTCTGCAGATTGATTCTGCCGAGATGTCTCCTCCTGAGACTTCGGAACAAACCGAGGTTCCAGACCTCGAACTGGAGGTCGGAGAACGAGCCGGCTGGGAAGGTTCGGATGTAACTCCGGATGAAATCCAGTGGCTCAGGGCGACTCGGCGGATTCCCGCCGGGGTAGAGTGTCGCCTGCCAGAGGGCGAACTCGAGCCTCAAGTCAAGGAAGGGGAACGGGTGGTCTTCGTCGCGCACTTCCAGCGCGGCTTCGGACTGCCCGTTAGCGATTTCTTCCGGAGCTTCCTCGACAATTCCGACTCCAGGTTCATCACCTCCCCGCCAACGCCATCACCACTCTCTCCTGCATCGTTTCCTTCTCTGAGGGATACCTCGGCCTCAAAGCCACGGTAGACCTCTTTTCTCGCTACTTCCAACTTAAGCGGCAAGTGATCCCGGATCCGAAAAACAAGGATCTGCCCAAGCTACTAACCGCCTGCGGAGCAGCCATCATAGCTCCTCGCCGAAACTCCATCTTCCCACGTATCGCTACTCCGGACACCGTTCGCAAGTGGCTCCGGACGTGGTTTTACGTGAAGAACTCCGGCGAAGAGGACTTCCTCAATCTGCCGGTGTTTAACCTCAGCCCTCCTACCGAACCGCTCAACTGGGACTACACTCCCCCTCTCACCAGCGAAATCAAGTCCATCCATGGGTATGTTGCGAAATGGCAGGACCCGGAGGACCCTGCGAACGACGGGAAAGTCCTGACGGCTGACGATCTGGCCTGCACATTTGTGAAGCGCAGGGTCTCCCCTCTCCAGGCGAGGACTCACAAGATCTGCCACATGAGCGGTCTTTATGATCCAACCCGCCATACGCATGTTGCACTGGACAACGCCGCGGTAGCTCGGCGAGTCCGAGCTATCACCAAGTCCAAGATATCTGACGCTTGGACATGGGGAAGGGAACCCCACTACAGGACCAAGCCACCAAAACAGGTACGCTGTTCCGACGTTTTCTTCGGTACTCCTTTACCACCGAGGTCTTGCTACCGACGTTCATCTTGACCATTTCTTCCTAACTCCTTTTCATATGTCTGCCATATAGCTGTTCTCCCGCCAGACCGCCGAGGATGGAGTCCATCCTGCGGACCACTTCGGCAAGGATCTTCCTGTCGAGGACCCACCATCCAACGAGGACCCTGACAACGAGGATTACATGCCCATTGCCTCGGCCCGCGTCACCACCGCGGGTAAGCCTCAAGCACAAGCTTCAGTTCAAGAGATTTCGGATGACGAGGAGGGATTTCTCGTCATGGAACCAATAAACGCGGTACCTATCTCCTGCCTTCCTCACCTTCCGAACTTTACTCCAGCAACCAGCCGGAAACGCGCTGGTGCCGCAACTTCGGCCGCCGAACCATCCGCCACTGGAGCCTCCGGACCCACTGCGGCTCCGGTCAAGAGACGTCGGCTGAAGAAGTCCGGAAATCCTCCTCATGCCCGAGGGGCAAGAAGTTTCCTACTTCGGATGGGTAATGCTTTGCTTCTATAGCCAACAAAGTTTGTTGCTTAAACTTATCACCTCGGTACTAATACTTGACCATCTTCCCTTCGTTGCAGTGACCAATAGAAGTGGATCAGGAGGTATCCTCCATGACTGCACCGTTGGTGCCTCTGAGCCACGACCACCCCGACGAACTCTCGCCCC